>OY728135.1:1271310348-1271953682 GCA_963277665.1 Viscum album
AAGGATGGTTTGGTGTCATCACCTATTTTATGAGAAATATAGTTTGTTTATGGATCATAAAGAGTATAAAACCAATTTTCTCAAAAATGGTTTTTAATTTGATACACATAATATGGATAAAGGATCTCCAAATGTTCATAATTCACTTAATGTGTACACTAGGTAAAGCAAATTTAGTGTCGATGCAATGATCATAAAATAATATATTTAGATGGAAAAAGAGGTTCATATGAGTGGTAGTTGATTTCGGTCCTAACTGATATGCATGTTTAATTTCATGTTTGAGTTGATGTTTTGGTTCTCTTACTAGTTTAATTGGTTCTAGATTGGAAAATTATTGTTAAAGAGGAACATTTGTCAAATTCAATCTGGGTTGTGACATGATCAAAACTAAACGACGAGGTGAAAACTGAGGTATAGAAGATTAATAAGAGTTATTTTTTGTGGTTCATAAATAAAATGGTCGTACCTTTGTCTTTTTAGTGAAAAAATAATCATTCCTACCACCACTCAGGATGAGATATACATTAATGAATAGAGAAGATTTGAAAATCATTGAATGAATCATTTTTGTGGATCAACATGAAATACAATGTGTCTAAATTTGATTATTGATTCTTAACATGTCAATATATTAAGATAGAGCATAAGTGGCCAGTAAGTATGTTGAAATCCTTAACTATCCCTATTTTGAAATGTGTGATGAAAATTATCGAATTACTTTCTCAACACCCATGAATGATCTAGAAACATGATTCCATATGGGTGATTATAGACTGTCTCACAAATTCATCTCATTTAATTCCATGTTTTGAAACTCATACAGTGGAGGACTTGTCAAAAATATATATCTATTAAGCATTAAAGAGGTGTGGTATACCTATTTATATCATATGAGATAGAGATCAAAGGTTCACATATTGTTTCTAGAAATCGTTATAGAATGGCCCTGGGAGTTAGCTAACCATGAGTATAATGAATCATCCTCAGACAGATGAGAAATCTAAAATGGAAATAAAAATGTTGGAAGACATGATGTGGTACTATGTAAAAAATATCGGTGGCTCATGGGAAGATAATAAGACATTGTTGTGGTTCTCGTATAAAAAACGTTATCAGGCATCTATAGAAATGGATGTTTTTGAATCATTTTAATAGAGTACTTCTCATTTCCATCATTTTTGGTGGAAATGGATGAGAACCTACATGTTGGGATGAGCCTTTTCAATGAAACAATGGAAAATATGCAATTGGTTATGAAATAGATGTAAATGGCATAGAGGTATTAAAAATCATATGTGGATCATCATCAGTGGTCATTGTCATTCACAGTGAATGATCAAGTGTTTTTTATGATCTCCCCAATGCTTGGAAAATGTTGTTTGGGGAAATAGGGAAGGTTATCTACTGAATAGATAATTCCATTTGAGATACTTGAATAAGCTGTTGAGGTGGCATATCATTTGGAATTTCCATCATGATTTAGTGTATTAAATAATGTGTTACATTTATATCTGTTGAAATGTATCATACTGATCCTGACCATATTATCAAATAGGATCACATTTACATGTAACTAGAAACTTTATTGATTCACATCTGAGTGTGGACGAGGGATAAGAATGAAAAAGTCTTTCCAGAAAAATTGATCAGTCTTGTGGTGATTTTGTGGTAACTTGGACACATGCATGAAGATAATTGGGAACATAACAAGGAATTGAAAGAGAAATTGATAGAACTCATTAATGGAAATGATGGTTTTCTGAATTTCATGCATAGAAAGGTAAATAGTGGGGAGAATGTGTAACCCCTCCCCTGTTTGATGTAATTAATAATTATTTTATGTATTTTAAGTATATAATGTGATGGGATTATGTTTTTGAGAGTTTATAAAATATTTTTAGTATTTTTAAGGATTTTATATAGGTTCATGTTAGGTGCATGGTTTATGAAAAACGATGCAACACCTATTAGATATTCATATAATTTCTTCCAATGTGATGTGTGGAAAAGACAACAAATATATAAGGAGGGGTATCTAGATACCTAATCAATACATGTTATATTTTGACATGATTAATAATGTTCGAGTGACTCAGTGTCGCACAAAGTGGATAATATCTGGATAGGGGACAACGAATTATTTTATTTTTGTTCTTGTATACTTCTGTGTGATGGTAATGGAGATAATATTCGACCACTGTGTGGATGCTGATATTGATAAGGTTTGAATGGGAAAATAGAGGTTTCTTATGGTTTGTATGGCGGTGAGGTGTTCTGGCTGTGTGAAATGTCTTGTGAACTTTTTTGTTTGATGGAATATTTGGCCAGTGGTAGTGTTGTCCAGTGGTGGTGATATACAATGTATAAGATGTGTGGATTCATTGGATAGATTATAAGTATTTTTTTCTGTTTGATTCTAATTATATTATACATAACCTCTCATAAAATGGAAAATCATTTAATGTCACTAATAAAATAAGATGGGTATTTTCAAAATTTTGGAATTATTAAAGATGGGATTTCCTCCAATGACAAAATTATTTTATAATGGAAGCAATTAGAATTTTGGAACACTAAATTTTTTGGTAGGGTATGGTGGGTTTAAAATTATATTGAGGTCACATGATATGATATCAAATAGATGAAGATAAGGTAGCTCTTTACACAAATCAATATGTATTATATTACCAGACACTTTACAACTGTTCTGATGAGTCTCTGCCACCCAAAGTTGAAAATATAATGGTGTAGTGGATTGGTTCATTTAATTGGATTCTTATGGTATCTCTATATTAATATGAATTATTTTTTAGGTTTTAAAATTTTATGAGATATTGTATCATGAATATGATCATAGTTAATAATGTTTCCATAGAAAACTAGGGAAATTTCACAACTAGATAAAATAGACTATTCAAAAATTAAATTTTGTTTTTCATATTCTACATGTAATATGTAAAATTTGGGACACATAAAAAATATTAGAAATTATATGAATTGTTTTAAAAAATGAATAAATATATTTCATAGTTGTTTTTTAAATAAAAATGCTGGATACATGAGAAATAAAACAATCCATTAATATATTAGAAAATATTGTGTGGAAGGAATATGTGTTAAAATAAAAATTGATATCATTTTAAATAAAGTGTTATTTTAAAGGGCATGTACATTTGTAAAACATTGAATGATGAATTGATATTATAATATTTTTCCCTAACTGGTTCATAATTTCCATATATGTGACCTTTTTCAACTTTGAGAGGAATCTCACCAGAGTGAATCTTTTTTTTTGACTTGTGTAGATTTTTTATTTTATCACCACCAATTTAATGTGTCAAAATTACATCTAGAAACATGAGTTATATCTCATGGGTTGGTTTTTTGGAATGCAATTATCTGTTCTTCCTCATTTTTTGACATATGAGGACAAATTATTCCGGTGATTTATGTGCTATAGAGGCTTTGTGGATTGGAGGAGTGTACATGGGAGAGTAAAATGTAGATGTGATCCTAGTACCCAATTTTTTTATTTTCCTTCTCTATTTTATTTTTGATGTGTCATCTGAACCGTGGGGTTTTATCAGATATATTTATTTTACCATTGATGTTATGTGTACTTTATTATGTGTGATAGTGTTCCGACTTAGGAAAAATGGGAGACCTGATGCCTAATCAAATGGCATATTACTATGTTGTGGTTAAGCACATGTAGGAGAGATAATGTCACCAACATACATTTTTGGTTGTAAAAAATTATTTATGGTTTCTAAAATGATATTACTAATTTTATAAGATTTATCTTTCTGAGTAAACACATATATTTTTTGATTCAAATTTTCTGGGAATATTCATCCAATCTAACGTTATAATTATGTCATTCTGGTTATATTATTTATGAAAATTGTATATTTTGACAATCATCTAGAAATAAATCTTTTGAAAAAAAACACAAAAAAACATTAGAATATAAATTAGATTTCTTGGGTGACTTTTTTTTTCATTTTATCAAATACAATTTTAAAATGTTGAAAAAATAATTATGATATTCCTCCTCAAAATGAGTAAAAGCTATAGGTAGAAAATATTTATTTCCGAGCATACAATGTATTTATTCACATTATAGGACTAGTAAACCTAATTAGATGACCGCTAATTTATTTTATTGAATATATTTTAAAAATATATTTTTATAACTATTTATATGTTATATATAGTTGATTTTATTAAGATAAAAATACATTGCATAATAATTTTTTTAAGTAAAATATTAGTTTTTTGTGATATTTTAATTATTTATTTACTTATAAAAATCCGATTACCAGTTTATGAATGTATATTAGTGTACATGTGAAAAATTAAATTATGAATAAATTTAATACTCCAAATAATTAAAAATCATATTTCATATAAATCATAAAATATTTAATAAAAATAATGTTTATAAATAGAATAATTCATTTTTGAAAATAATTATTATACCTATTATATATATCATTACATATTCATTAAATTGATGTTATAAATTAATTTTAACAATATTTTCATGACTTTTTAACAATTTATTTATATATTCCAAAGAAGTGTTAAATTTTACATAAATTTATGGTTTATCAAAACAAATTAAAAGATATCCCATATAACAAATAAAATTTTCCAATGTTAAATGGAACCCTTTTTATTTGGGAAAAAATATATAGTAATTTATGATCCATTTGGGATATAATAGATTCTTTAAATTTATATATTAATAAATAATTATTGGCATTAGTTCAGTGTTCATTGTACCACGTGAAATCATATATAGTATGTTTCGGTTGGTAAATATATACAAATATCATGGGCTGTTTTGTTCTTCCTCTATTAAATAAACCATTAACTCATAATATCAATTACTAATTTTGAATTATTTTTTATATGATTTCTAATTAGAATGATATAAACAATGAAATAATTTTTATGATCATATCTATTTCCCCATATTTTTCCTGATTATAATCCTTATGATAAATATTCTAGAAACCATATTTGTATTTCTATTATACATATTATGGATGATCTTCCAAATGTTAATATTATAGTTAGGTTTTAACAAAAAACTATCTTTCACATGAATTTATAGAACAAAATAAGAACACATTATTTCATACTACTATCTATGTTAAATATCTCCCATCGAGTGAAATTTTCAATGTATTTAATCTTATAATTCAAATGATAAATGAAAAAAAGAATTTTTTTATAAGTATAATGAATCAAATATAATTTATGTTAATACCAAAAAGGTATTTTAACAATTTCTTGTACAATATAACAAAATAATCAATGTAAATAACATTCTTATATGTGTAGAGTAATTTAAAGAATATTGTTTTTCATTATAAATTATTATATGAGTTCAACAAATATTATCTTACAATTTATCTAGTAATACATCTTTTAAGAACCCAAAAATCATTATTATATCATATTATACCATATTTATAACATCCAAATTTGATGAAGATAGTATATGAGTTTCTTATTAGAGACCACATGATATATTAACTTTATAACATGAATCCCACTAAGTGAATTTATTAGAAAATAATTCAAAAAATTATAACTTTATGATTAAAAATAATTACAAATTGCAAAAAAATGTAAATATCTAGAATAATAAAATAAAATATTATAATCAATGTACCTTTAATCACAAAATAACTGACTTTATAACTATCCACTATAATATTATAAGTGCTCCCTTACCCACTATCCATTTTATAATGTAAATTATTTTGTTCCATTGGCCTTTAATTTGAGTAATTACTAATATCATTACATATTAATCATTAGAAATTGATGATTTATTTAATTCCCATTCATTTCAAAATATGATTGAATTTATCACTACAAAACAAAAAAATTCACATTCACTGCATTATTATTTTAATCCTTATTTCACATAAATTTATCCAACATAACTTCGTAAATCCATAAAACAACATGTTTCCTCATACATGAATATTTATTTTGTAATATATAATTTTAAATTCTCTAATATTGACCTTTTCATCTCTTCTCCAATACTCAATGAATTAATATCATAAAAATAAAATTCAATACATTAATTATAGGCATAGATACGATTTTAAATTCTTTCTCTAGGTGTTATCTATAAAAAATGACAATCACATTAATATCCCATCATAATTATTGAGACATGAACAAAAAAACCCATTAATGGAAATATTTCCCTAATATTTTACAGAAGTCATCATAATGATTATTCTATCTAGGTTCATCTGAATTATAGTTCAAATAGTCAAACTAATCATTCTTTAGTAACAACTATAACCATTGTGAATCTAGTAACAGATTGCAAATGATTATTAAAATTCATTTTATATGATATAAGGAATCACACCTCATGGGATCAAAGAATTTTTTGGAGACTATACACATAATAAACTCCTACATTAAAGTGGAATACATGAAAAGAACCTTAATATTTAACTGGATATTTAATATTTATTATACAATATCACTAAAATCATTCAGAAATACCTTCTTGCACCCATGATGAAAATTAATATGCGGTGAAATTAAAAACCCAATATGGGAAATCCTACAACATTAGACTTTATTAAAAAGATAATTAATCAATAATATGAAAGTGATAAATAATAAAAAAATACCTGAAATCCATAAAATCAAAAAATGGGAATATATCAATGGATGGTATAGAAACATAAATAATCATATGGATATAAGTAACTATATTTATAATGTTATCACTAATAATACTAGATTTCAAATTCAAACCATATGGCTTTATGTCAGTTCGTCATACATAAATAGATAAGGTATATAATAAATACCTAAGATTTTTTGTCTAAAAAAACCTAGCAATGAAACAAGAGGATATTAGATATTATTCCAAACTCAATAATTACTATCGTTAATAGATTCATCATGTGATATAAATGAGTAATAAAAAAAAACATAACCAATTTAAATATTCAATATGGAAAACCATCACAAAAATATCAAAGTCATCCTTAATTGAGAAATATTACAACATGATCATAAGGCATCTTGTGAAATAATGTGGTTGATATCATTATATTATATCACATGTGAATCACGAGAAACATAAAAATTTATCATTTTCTAATAATTTTTTCAGTTCACCCTATCAAAATTAGCATTTGATGAATTTTAACTGATTTTATAAACACTTGAATTTTTGGGGGAAATTAAAGAATATAGATTTTATATAACATTCAATTTTATTGAATTTTAAATATATTAATATAACATGAAAATTTACAAAACCATTTTTAGTAAAAATATTTATTTAAGAAACTTTAATGAATATAATAATATAATGTTGTCTATAAAAATGAATTCTAAATGAATTGAAAACCATTCTAATATCTTTATTCAATTAAAAAAATATCTTAGTTATTTTATTATAATATATTTTTTATAAGGTTCCATTTTTTTTCTTAAATGAATGAATACTAATTCTTTATATAGTAAAATTATTTCCATTTTAATAATGATAAAGGTTAAAGGGGAATAAAAATAAAAATAAACTCTATTGGGTTATAATATTTCAACTCTTATAATATAATATTATAATATGTGTCATTTTGGATGAATATATCTTGATAAAGACATTAAATCATTGGAATCCATTTAAAAATTCCAAGTGTGTCAGATACTTCACAAATAAAAGAAGACCATGAATCATTTATTTATTCAAAAATATAGAATCTATTAACTAATCCAACCGCAACCCACATACTGTGATAACATCATAAAAAAATAAAACTGGTATTTTTATCATTGTAATTTCACCATTATAAATATGATTTTGTAATCTATAGGTGGTTGTCAAATGAAGCGGTGTAAATATAAAATGAGTGTTTAATTTTTATTGGTCTTCATTTATTAATCAATTATATGTTATAAAGGTGATAAATTTAAATATATATATATATATATATATATATATAAATTCTATTATTTTTATTGGTTTTCCATCAATCATATCCTTCTATATCTAAAAGCAAATATAATCATTGATCATTTGTACCTGCAGACTATTACCTCACGAAGCGATGTTTATTATTTTTCATAAACCACCATTAATTGGTGGGTATTATGATGAATATAATGTATATATATATAATATTTATAAAATTATTGTGATTATATTAATATAATATATTATTTCTCTTTTTACCCTTCCACCCATTATAAAATGATACTGGCGCCCATGTTTAGGAGTGGGGAATAGCATCCACCCAGAAACGTGAATTATTTTTGATTTATAGAAAAAATGTATTATTGTAAATATATATATATAATGAATATAAGTTATTATATATATTATTGTTCATATTTTTTTTTGATAATGTACTATTTATCAATAATCAAATAATACAATTACTGAACTAAAGCTATTAAGAACATCGTATCAATTAATACTCAGAAATATTTATTTTAGTAAGTAAATATTAATAGGTAGACATTAAAATGTTATAAGTTGGTCATATATGATATTATAATTTTTAATTTATACCATTGTTATATTTATAAATATTAAAAATTTATTTATTATAATGGTAAAATCCCATGTTAGGAAATTTGAAAATGAGGTAAGAGATTTCCTTCAAAATTTCAATTTATTTCGGGGCATATTTGGTTAAAATTTTATTTGGGATATTTATATGATCATTATCTCATAACCCAAATATAAATTCTTATCCTATTGTTATATTTCTATTATAAATGTATATTTTCCATTTTTTCCTTCATTGATCAGGAATCTACAAGTATGTTACAAGTAATCAAATTTCTTATCAAAATTATTTTTTGAAATATTCCATCAATTTTTATTATCCATATATATATTTTAACGTAAATTAATTGAAAGTAATTTTAAAAATATATATATATATATATATTTATTAATATTAATATTACCCATGATATAAAATATTTTTTATAATATGATTTTATTCACTTTTCAGAAATGAGTTCTTTTAGCAAATCAATGCATATAATCATTGTTTTAATATACCCCACAAATTGAGATTTTATCTCTATCATGAATATTATTTTCTTTTAATATTCTACTACATTTTTTATAGTAACCTTCATATAAGAGGATTTTCCAATATTCAAGAGTTGTTTCGATTGTAGGAATTGTAATTAAAAAACAAAAAGGGTATTTTCCTAAATATATATTCTTGTGAACATGTAAATTGTATTTTTATCAATGAGAAGAACCATTAATGTTACTGGTTCTATGATAAAATTGTATTTCCTTTATTATATCCATTTATGGTATATGATTTTGATGATGAAATAATGGTTTTCTATTTTCAGGTCCTAACCCAGTTAGCCTCCATCCTGAACTACCATAATCCCACCTCCGTGGACCAGAGACTATAAATAAGAACGTAAAGGAATAAATAGTATGGGTGGAATTTTTTGAATGTATTTTTATTCACACAGCTAACCATTTTAATGTAGATGTGAAAAGGAATAAAATAAAAATATGTAATATATAGAGTAATAAAACTACAAGATTAACTTCTATAGAATTCCGAGATTACGACATTGTAAAATAAAATGTTAAAAGGAAAAATACATTCCCACCTATAATGATATTACAACAAAAAAACTAGAAAACTAAATGTTATGTTATCCCATCTCTAAATCCTTATGATATGATCACTATAGGCACCCAAATTCATGAGGTATCCAAATGTTTCTTTTTCAATATCTAGTGACTTAACATTTTTCTACAGAAAACATGATACACATAAGAAAATCCCCAGAAGGGTTTTTTATACATACATATTTGGACCCCTTGAAATTTGAAGAGGGAGAAGTATGAGACATAATAGGAATAGAATATTCAAACCCAATAAAGAGAGGAAAAATTACAAAAACATGGATATTTATATATACATTTATATTCTAATATAATGATTACCAAATGATATAGAAAGGTGGTCTACATCACACAACCAATCCTATAAAAGTGTTACATTAGTCCAAATGGTCAAAATAGATTTACCAATAGCCCATATTTTTTGGCATAATAAGAACCCATGTCAATACACAACATTCCACTGTGCATCAAACTCATGAGGCACAATCTCTTGGTAGTTGAACATGATCTAGTACAATAAGGGTATTACACTTGTTTGATAAAGGACCCATATCGTGACTCTATATGTTTGTTCCACCCTAATAGATAGCTAGAGGACCCATTCCCGAACCAAAATGGGGGTTCCACTATAGTGGTTGTGAACCCATATCCCGAAACTACAGTAGTGTTCCACTCTAATAGAAGATAGTGTACCCATTCCCTATCCATAATTAGGTTGTACTCTAAAATTCAATTATGGACTCACTAGGTACATTTGAAAAGGGTTCTATTTAATGGATATATAATGTAATAGTTTAGTATCCGAGTTTGAGCATTCCACTCTAATAATTTATTGAGGACCTATTCCTTACCAAATAGGTGGTGGAACTATGATCTCTCTAATGATCCTACCTGATCACTATTAACATCATATATATCATACATATGTTTCACACATATAATATACCACATCATATATCAAACGACTACAAAAAAACCATTGTCATGTCCTATATGTAAAAACACCATTGATAAGCTAATCATGGCCTAAAATACATTCCCATAAGAAAGGATATATGAGAGATATATGTTTCATAAAAATTTATATAGTGAACCATGGCATCGAAGGGGACCCACTCAACATACAATACCACTCTACTACCCATCCACATCCTTTCCAATACACAGTTCATCTCATTTGTAGCACTACATAATGTGTAGATGGAATTCATTGTGTATTAAAGAAAGATGGGGTACTGAATGTTCTCTTATCCATTTCCTTGTATTCTAAGAAAATTTATGTATACAATAGTACATAGAGTTTCTCCAGCATGAGTTCCCTCTCAAGTAATCCACTACAAAGTCGGTCTGACTTGGTAGGGTCACATGATGTGTTTCCAACTCACATGGTGTGTGATCCTTATCGTTTTTCAATACCCCAGCACCTTGACCATATGGGTAATTAAAAATATTTTATCATCATGGTACTTGTCACGTAGTCATGTTTTCACTACATAAAATTGTCAATATTTTTTAATTATATTTCCATCCAATAATTATTTAGATCTCACCTCCAATCCCCCAAAAAAAGGAACAAGTCTATATTCTTTGTTTGCGACCATCTGGTAGCAGGAAATAGGTTCCAATTGATTCCATGGAGGTTGATGTAATATACAAAATAGTCCAACACATCATGTTTCACACCACATTATTCTTTAGATCATTTTTCTATTATGTAAACATCAGTGAACCAAAATCATCTGAAATAGATCATTGATCATCGATCTATTCATCACACACAAAAAATTCATGAATCCTAGGGTTAAATCATGTTGATCTATCAGAAAACATTTCAACAGTTGCCACTTTTCCCAATTCTATAGAACATGATGAATATGTGGGGGAAGAAACAAAATAATTTTTTAACAATCATTAAAAAAGCATTCTTGTCCAATAAATAAAATTTATTATGCATAGTGGTTAGAAATATGAATAATAAGTTTAAATTCGGTAGACATGTGTATGAAAAAACATTAAATAGTAGAAAATCAAATCATAAATACAATCATATTAAATATATTGAATCAAATTCCAAATAATCCAAAATATTAAATATTTTTAAATCAATTAATAATATTCTTCGATGAATAACACTATCTCCAATGAGTGGTAGAAGATATTGTATTCATTATACCTCGACCGTCCTGGATTTTCATGTTCATCATCATCTGATTCTTATCCTCTGAAAATATGTGAAAAAATACTCCCCTAAATGATCCTAGGGTTATGAATCTATCCCTAGAAGTCCAAAATAACATGTCTTATAAATTAGGTAATGGTATATACGATTTGTATAAATAAATAAAAATAATTTATTTATTTTAATAAAATATACCATCCCACATCCATGTTATCTGAATACCCCACAACGACCACTTTTAGTTCATCCTAATCGTAATACACTCAATCCTGAATCAACTGCAAACTTTCATTTTATTTACAAGACCTTGATTAATATTTATTCCATTTTATTTAAGAGGTCATGTATCTGTGATAAAAAATATATTTAATATTTTAAAGAATAAAAATTTAGGCACACTGAGAATTATAATAATTGGATGACTCTGTTCCTAGAATAAAAAAAACTTGGAGATATATTACAACATCTTAGAAGAAAAAATAGTGTTTAAAGAGTATTAAATACTTTGTATATTTTTCCAGAAGAAGAATATTCTAAAAAATGTCTAGGTTACTAATCCTAAATAATGTTATCCCGCTCCCATGATCTATCATGGATACATTTATACAGCCACAACAAATCAACAAATGGTGTAGACCATCCACATTGTTTTATCGCATAAAAATCATCGATAAAAATCATATGATAAAAAATGAACCATCCTCAATGCCCATATTTTTCAGTAAATAAAAATTGTGTGGACATGATTGTAACTCCTTAGTTGCTACACATGGAAGACATAATGAAGCAACTATAATTTTAGGGTAGGGTGATGTGGTAATAAACCCTGTCAAAAATCATTTATATCTCTAATTTCTACGTGAACCCATAGAATGTCATTAATATATGGAAGGACCTCTATAATATTCAAGATGTGGAGAATCATATAAATATGTGGTATTTATACTCTAACAAATAGGGCATAAAATGTTGATCTGCATAAAATTTATACCTTATCCAGGTTTTCTGTATATGCACATGTTATACTTGGATCATCAGCAACATCAACTACAATACCTATTGCACAAGAAGAGATTTCATTCCAATATCTTTCTAGAATAGGGGAGAGTTATATAGAATTCTAATCGAGAATTAGAAATAATATAATCTAGTTGTTTAGTGATAGATATTATTGTATACAATATCGACCAAGGGATAGTGATCTTCCCAGATCCGACTGAAGTATAACATGAAAGCCCACTACATATCTTATAAAATAGGGATAGTGCACATTGTATTACCATCTGTCATAGGGTTGAATGATATAGTTATAATCATTAGGGTACCAAATACCTCAAGCAGACATCTACACAACTGTGATAATAAATTAACCTCTTATTCGGATAAAATTGTTAAATAAACATGATGGTGGTGGATTATCTCTCATACATACAAATGCCCCTAATCACTTTACTGAAAAATCCTCTCTAATGGAATAGAGTGTGATTAATCCTTTAGTCGGTCAAATAACACCCAAATGAAATCAAGGTAGGTAACATTCTACAGGAGTTTTGTCCCAATTTAGATGGGTATTCCATCCCACATCCACTGATGTATATTAATGGAATGCAACAAAGCTACCATAATATGGTTCTTTTCCACCACCTATAGAATGTTGATGCATCTATATATGGAAATATCCATACTCCATCCCATTCCAGTCTGCAAAAACAACTATTTGATATATATATTCATAATTACCACATGAGGAAGAATAAAAATGATATTATTAAAACTATATAATCATATCCTTATACATCAAGAAAATGACCAATATTCTTCGCCGAAAAAGGATGATGTGTTGCTCTTAATCAAAAAAATTAAAAATATGAATTTTCTATGGATATTCGGTCATATAATATGTTATATTTGATGCATCTCAACACGAAATCACTCCAAAACTAGAAAATCAGAGGATTAAAACCATCGAATGAAGAAAAGTTACACAATTATGATCATCTAGGGGAATCTAAATGAAATAAAATTATTATAACAACTCTTGCACCAAATGATTATGTTACATCTTACTAATGAATTCTTCTACCATCTCACCCTTTCCTAGAGATTACACTATCAAAATTTTATATTCTTTTAGAAAAAAAACTAGATCATCTTTCTCAAGCTCATATATATATATATATATATGGGAATAAATACTGGATACATTTATGGTTTGAGTAAACCACATAGTGCTCTTCTAGATGATAGTACCTCTATATCCATAGAGAAAATACTGCTATAGATAGATCAAGGTCGTGATTAGCATAATTTTTCTTATGGGATATCATCTATCTAGACCCATATGTTTTAACTTATACTCTTAGAATTAATACCTATCTAATCCATTAACATGAGTAATAACAATAAACAATATATTACATGCCATTCTTCAGTAGTCTCAAAATAAGATCACATTTCATCCTCATCCTCAAATCCTAAAAAGTCCTTTGGCATGACTCATTATAGGTAAATAGGATTCATTTCAATGTTAGGGTGGTAAAAGGGGAGGTAAACTTGAGAAAATTCCCAGAATAAGCTTTTATCACCTTCACAATGCTTGTGGATCTCTGCACCTTCCACATGCTCTGGGGTGGATCCCAAGCACTAATTTTGTTAATCGTTATCTGGGCCCAAACTAATATATTCTAAAAAATGGAATACCCTAGAAGCGATCCCCATGAATCTTGATTGCATAATTCAAGAGAATACAACAAATCTATTGATCCCAATGAAAAATAGTACCATCCTCAGGTTTTATACATGCTTATTCTCTAATAGAGTTTATATATGTATTTCCACAATTAAGACAACCAAAAAAGGCTCCAAGTATGTCTATATGTTCTAGTTCATTAAATACACAATCATAGTTGGGGAATTCATCACCCCTAAATGAACCCTAATGAAATCATAGAGTACATGGGGATGATAGAATGCCAGCTTTGGAATATCATTCTTGTAAACACTCAACCAGTAGTATCTAAGCCCGAGTTCAATATTAAATAACTATCTAGTGACTCACTGTTTATAAAAGAGGTCATCCTCTATTGTTAATGGGTACTGGTTCAATATAAAAACCTAGATTATGTGACTGTAATCCTGAAAAGAGTAATATATCATTCTATTTTTTCAAAATCAACTTGGGGAATCCTCGGGCGACACATGGGTTCTAAGAAAACCATTCTTTAAAAAGACAACCAATTGAAATTCCACCTTCCAAACATTGGTATAGGCTATCTGATATGTCACGAATAATATCAGAGTGGTCATGGGATGAAATTCAATACAAAACTCCATCTTCCACCACAGTGGAAGTCTTGGAACATCCTTGGGGAAGGAATCCATAAAATCATACACTATTGAAGGAATCTAATGAATGAAGATTCTTTTAACATAAGGGAAACAATTTCCAACAGATGGGTAATGAGATATATCAACCTACTCACAAAAAAACTTATAGTCCCTCCAAGATATCTATTTTTCTCCCATTAAAAAGGATCTCATCTTACCCATGCGAAGTCATCTAAATAATTTGTGGTGAAATTCTAAATGGGATCCGAAAATTGAAAAACAATATGTACCCAATGTAATTAAATAGGGATCCATTGTGATGTAAAAAAATCACTATATAACCATTCTCTTACAAGTGATTGATCACAAAATTGTCAGATGATATATATAGAAACTATTTCCTCATTTATCACTGAAGTCAAACCGGTTGGGAAAATTCATCAATTGAGAGATCCATGTCTCGCAACCAGAGTAAAGACATCATGTAATGACGTGAACATATGACTAATAATAATAAATAAATAATAGAATAAATATAATATACACCCCTAAATATATCATATTTTACTTGGTTGTATGACACCATTACATGTGGCTATCTACGGCCCTGACCATGAGCTCCCTGATCCAAAAAAGGGAAACATGGAGGTGGTGGTTGTATGTTCTGATATCATCATCAACCTCTAAATGATCTTCCACATGTTGCCCCATATTATCTTGTACTAGCTCCACCTTTTTGGGGGCCATTACACCCTCTCCTCGGAGACCCAAAATTGTTCTGTAGCCTCTGTTGTGGCAGTCCATACAATATCATTCAGTGATTCTCATCATGTAGGATCAGTAAATCATGCTCCATGAGACCTGTTACATAACATGAATTGAACTAACCATCTCTTATATTTTGTATGTCTTTAGTTATTAATGTTACCACTTTCTTGAGATGAATGCATAGAAGACCTCTCACACTGAGATCCTATAAAATTTCACCTTTTGTATAATGTAAATGAATCAAATCAATAATTCCCACTTCAAACTAAATATACATTATACATCACTATCCAAAATCTCTCTATCACCAATGCCTGCTGAAACACCCAAATATAGATGGGAGTGGAAAAGGGTATCACACTATCATAGATTTCTCAGAGGATTCCCTGATAAAAAATCAGTTTTGGGAAGTATCCATCATCGAGCATATTAAGGGAGTATTGTGTAAGGTATATGAACCTCAAATCATTATATGAAACTATCAACACTTCATTATGTATCTTAATATTCTCATGAATCTAAACCATGAACATGCATGAGGTGTTATACTTCTCGTGGAAGAGTTGCAGGAATTTATTCCACAAGAGTGTCAACTCCTCATGAATATGACTTACTAAACTCGCATAGAATCTAACTATTCCATGTAAAATAATGGATTCAAGAACAAAAATATGACCCATAGTTGTTTGTGTGATCTTGAATATATGGATCACCAACCCTATCCAATACTCTGAATTCAATTGATCTTTCTCACAGTGAAACCACATTGGTCTCTCATATTGGATCTCATGGATTGCGCTAAGCATTCATGCATCCTCTCCCATATATGATGGTATTATTTCAAAGACTGATATGTAGGGGTTATACTACCTATCCATGTAGGGGAAGAACCATGTGTTATTTTCCATTTATTGAGGCCTCATCACTCATTGGATCATTATCACAGTTTATAATTGAAAATTTTGATTGTAATCATCACAGAAGCATATTGAAAATTTAATGAATCCATTCCATGCTTAGATGAGAATATATATATATATATATATAATGGGGACCTGACACATGAATGAACATATAAATACTAAATCATATATGATCCATGTTCCATTGATCTCTACAACAAATTCCCCAGTGTGATGAGTCAAAAATAAGGTAGTCAGAGTACCAGTGAATAGATATGTTGGATTCCATAGATAGACTAGGTCCCATTGCCCGAAGTCCTCTATTAAGTCAAATTGATACAACTTCCCTAAATCCCAAAAAAATACACATAGAAAACCACTCCAAAACTATAAAAAGTAAATAAACCGCCTATTCTATATATTTTTATTGAACAGACTGAACAAGGCACGATCTACAACAACACTAAGCTCACCTCAATAGGACAAGGGAGGACGAGATACTTCGAAAGGAATTACTACTACGGGAGGTCTTTTAATAATTTACTAGAATTAACAATCCTAACCATATGAATGTAGAGGTTCATAAAAATAAATTATATATATGAAATATCTATAGTAATAACCATTCATTAAAAACCTCTAAGAAATACATAATGTATGAATATATTAATTGACATGTAAAAGGGAAAAATATATACCTAACCAAAAATATTTCCAAACATGAAAAATTGGAAATGTAAAAAATATGATATCTTAGATATGACTCTCTAAACTCTGACCATTTTACACAGACAAATCCACAATGTTTCCCTATTCTCATCTGTAACAGCCACATAAATGTCAGTGATCTTCATAAGATGTAATACATTAGTGAATATTCCATGTTGGGGTGAATATATGCATACCCAACGAAATTTATTAAAATTAAAATGGAGATAATTAAGATCCATGATATGAACAGGCATCTCATCTCATTTTTAGGACCTTCCTGAGTGAGTCCTATGTCGTGACTCCCCATGAATACCTTAAATAGGCCAAGGGATGGTGACTAGAGCTGAGTTGGCATATAACCAACATGGGATGCATTGCATAAGTATCTATATGAAAAATATCATCTCTAAGATCCTAAAATGATGAAATTTAAAAATAACCAAACATCCAAATGCATCAATACATCTATATCCTACATCTAGAGTACGAAAGGAATTAATGTAATGTAAATCACGACCAAACACAAGCCCACCACAAAGAGTTTGTAACATATATCCATTTGTTTGTAATGGTATTGGAACTACATTTTGATGTTGTAGGAACAAAACTCAGTCTTCTTGGTCTAACAAATCATCATTTGGTATGGGTCCCCCAAGGACTCCATCCAAACATCAATCGTCAACACGATAGATGAAATGTCAAGGAGAATCCTATGATGGGGTGGGTATAACAATATTGAATAGGACACCTTGAAACCACAATATAATATATCTCAAGAATTTACAGTCATATCAACATTGATATATTTATATAAAATATATTAAAATAGTATCTAGATATACTCAATTATAGATACAATGATTATAGGTAATACATAACCATAGCATGTCATCCTAGGATTCCATATCATTGAATTCCACGAAGAACTCATCCAGAAGCACACACTCTTCAGTCCAATATCACTGAAGATTTATTTCATAGTGGTATTGATCATCATGTAATATCATGAGAAAGATACAGTGATAGTCTGAAGATAATACAATACAACACCTAAGAATGAAAATCTATTTCAATGGGGTGATACCAATAAACCCATCTCGATTATACCTCAATATAAGGGATCGACTCCCAGTAGCACTAGTCACATCAATAATAAAGACTCCACCTATGGATGGAAGATGAGTCTAGGATCCAATAATGGTCCTCTTAGTGGATTCCAACAACTCTATCATGTATGTAAAAATGAAGGGATCATAATCATAGTGGTAGGAAACAATACAATACATACCTTATAAGAAGGGATAAGGGGAATGAACCCAAATTAAACATGTCCATGAAATTGAGAACATGGTGTATAAGCCATGTAATAAATAGTACATGATGTGTAGAGGGGTTAAACATCATGGCCCTTGACCCTGGGTTCTGCGCATGTAAATATCCAATGTTATTAAACCATGACTGTGTAAACAACCAGTGTGATAAATCAATGTAAGGATCCTGTTTTATTTACCCATGTGTTAGTACATAGCCCCAACACATGCACATCTTTCCATGTACTAGTACATGACTTTGACCGTGTACTTGGTGAAGGTTGTGTCTTTGTGGGGGAGTAAATTCTATGTTGTCTAGCCGTGTAGCCCACAGCATGTCTGTGTATATTCAAAGTACACAACAATGTCACTCGGATGGGAACACATGCCGTGTAGTCCTAGACACATGTCATTTTGTACCATCATATTATGCAAATCTATATCCACACCATGGGGACCCCAGACACTGTGTAACCCCAGATTACATGCTATGTTCTTTGGAATTTTCCCAAAATCATGTTCTTCCTCCACACATCTCGGCCTATGAAATATTATTTAATCTAGTATTCTTCGTGCCACGAAACAAATTATTGAAGCTCCTCAAGTCATGTTATCACCAGATCAACAAGTATCATCTACTAATCGGCCAGAGAAATGGATCGGTTCTTTGTTCATTATTCCATGTAGAAGAACAACAATGAATTAGAATTCAAGGATCCACTATCATATAAATCACTAGGTCTCATTCATCACACCTTATTTATTCCCTAACAATCCCAGTTCTATAATATTGTATGTTACACCCCGAGATTTTTTGAAAAATATTCTTTTATTTTCTTTTATGTCTTGTGTTGTAAGCTACAACAATAATTCCTTGCACTATACGCAACACCGTATGAGCTTGTAGTATACACAACATTATTCTTGTATCATGTTACACACAATTTTGATAGTAGTTATTCTACGAAACATTGAGTGCATATATATATATTCAATGTATAATTGAAATATGTTTGGATTCTATTATACAAAAAAACGGAGGTGTCTTGAACAACATGCAACCCTGACTTGGCTTGCATTACATGTAGTCGAGACCTTCCTCAATAACGTGTGTCGTACGCAATACCAGGTTTCACTAAACAATGATATATTGTTATAATATTCTTATGGACTAGCCTTTATGAATAGAATTAACTAAATTTTGAATTTTATAACATTATTATTCATCTTACACATTTTCTAGAATACTGTATAAGAACAAAATAAATTTTTCGTGTAAAAAATGTATTTTTCAAAAATTACAGTTTTCCCGCCATTTGATGACGCACCCACCTTAAATATTGTTTTTGACATGTCTATAAGTTCAATTTGAAAAAATAAAATTCTTCTTTGGAATCAGGATATAAAAATTTATAGTGGATAAATTTTTCATATTATTCTGATAACTTTCATATTTTATTGAATAATAAAAACAAGATATATTTTAATTAAAAAAAACTCTTTTCTTCGCAATAATTTATATGGATAGATTATCTTTTTAATTGTTTTCAAACTATAATTAGAATATATTTTTACCATTTAATCCAATTTTTTTCATTGGATTTAATTTCAATTTGAAATTGGATATAAACAAGTATCAATCTTTTGATTGTTTTTGTTTCTTAAAAACACGCTATTTGTTTTGATAATGGGAATTAAATATAAAATTAATTAATTCCACTTATATGTTATTAATTTTTCAAAAAATACATCAATTTTGAATTTGGAATATCAAATAATGCTTAAGCTGAATTTTTGGTATTTTTCTGAAAAACTTCAATTTTCGATGAATAGTGAAACCACGTAGTGGTAGTTAAAAAAATGAATTTTTCATTTAAATGAAATTTTACCACTTCTGTGAATTGAACTTTGAAAATCCGAGAGACATGGTTAATATCAAGGACTAAAATTTTGTTTAATGAGATGAAAATAATTTTTGGTGAATAGTAACTTTTTTACTTTTATTTACCACAGTTAAAAGTAAATAGGGTAATTAAGGGTACAAATGATATTAATATTACCCTAACACATGTTCTAATTCTATTGGATAAGTATAATTAGACTAATAACAAACTTAGGAATAAAATATGACCATTTAGGTCAACTTGGATTAGATTAGGACATTTAATATTAATTTATTTAAAGAAGGGTTAAAATAGTTAAAATCAACGATTAATATGTAAATAATTTTTAATATAGGGTTATGAATAAGATAAATTTGAAAATAAATATTAATTAGAAATCTAAAAATATTTCCTACATAATGGTATTTTATTTTTAAATTTTAAACTATAAATAATTTAATTTATTTATTACACAATGATGATGTAGTAATTATATTATTAATGAAATATTGACATAATTGATGTTATAAATACACAAATAAATATAATATGAGACTTTTTATGAATTAAAATAATTTTATATTTTAATATGACATGTTAATTTTGATTTAATTAACTTTTTGCGAACTAATCATTCTGTTATGATTTTCACAAAAAAATTACCAAATAGTGTAAAAATTGACAAAAATAGTTTTTAAAACAAATATTATATTAATAATTGTTATTTTATTCCTAAAAATATAAGGTTCGGCCGAATGACATATATAAGATTATATAGATTAATAATAAACAACTTGGGGTTTTCTTGGCTTGTTATAATAAGTTTATTGACCATATAGTGTAAGAAAAGATGAAGACACGGTAAAAGTTAAATTATCTATCTTAAAGTTAAATCTAAATGATAAGGTTAAAATAGAAACCTAAACTTGTAAAAATTATATTAGATGAGAGTATTTCGACCCATACCCACATTAGCTTCGAAATTAATCATTTTTTAGCTATTAAAAACCGAATATGACTTTATATTTAAATAATATTTTTACTCTTTCCAAAGGTGCCCCTATCCTCCATTATAAAAGGGCACCTCCTCCCTCTCTTCCTCACCCCACTTTGAGAATTCATTTTTGGCCAAACTCTGCCATATTCTCTTCTCCTCTTCCATATAAACATCCTAGAGGTCATGGTATTCTTAAAAGACCAATTTTAGTTCCCTAAGAGTAGGTTTCAAAGAGGCTCTTCAAAGAAGAGGTAATGTCCGTTACCGATTCATTCAACTTTATTTCTTCTTCCACTTATTCTTCTTTAGTTTTTTCATTATGAAGTAATAACATCAGTATAAATAATATACTGATATTTTATTATAAGTATTAAACAGCCCTATTTCACCATCTATCCATCCTACAGAAAATGAAATCACCGCACATGCATACGTACGAAATACCATCTCCACACCATGGTGTAATCTATTTTCCACCACCACCATACTTGGATGGGTATAATGGGGTAAATAATAACTATATATGATTATTGTAATGTTATATTGATTCTGAAAGTTTATACATAAACTCCAATACAATTCCACGATCATGGGAACGATATCATCGCTCGTGCGTATGTACGGAATACCGTCTCCACGATGCGATTAGATTAATTCTCAATGATTAAACATTAATGAAAGATTATAATGTATATATAATAAGTAATAATGAAATATATGAAATAATAATTCTATGGTATTTATTTATATATATATATTTATGTCATCTACTGAATTCCATTCAATTCAATAAGGAAATGAAAACAGCGTTCATGCGTACGTACGACCTACTGTCTCCATGAACGGTGTATTCCTTTCCATTTATCAATCCATTATATATATGAATATTCTGAATATATATTATATATAAATGATGTTTTACATTCTTGATTTAAGTAATCATGATCTATGTAATCATATGATCAATTACAAGTTAAAACATGAACGACAAATGAAACGATTTTACCCAAAATGCAACTTTAACATGAATTTACAAAAGAATAGGTAATATAAAGTCATAAGTGAAACATATATGATATCATATCCATTAATATGATTCTTTAATAAGTCAATGAAATTATTTAAACCATTATACAGGAGGTTTCGATACGTACGAAGCATATCGGACCTAAGGTAAGGGATAATTTTGCAAATCTCATTTTTTATCCGAGATTGCTGGGGTTATTGATATCATCCATGTCCATGTTTTATAAAAGTGTATTCATGTATTTTTTTAATTCCTTTTTACCCATTTTGACTTTTAACTCTTGGTATGGAAGAAAGCTTTCTTTTATTTACCCTACATGGCACTTTTTGACTTTTCTGACAAAAGTACAAGAAGAATATTTTTTAACGTATACGGCATGAAAGGATTTTAACGGTTTTATAAAGCCTTATATTCATGAAGCTTCCTCAAAAATATTTCATGACTATTTTCAACAAAATCCTTTTCTTTTAATATTTCATGACATTTTGTGAAAAGAAAATGATTTTGAAGAAAACATGATATTTTCCTCAAGAATTCATTTCAAGTGTTTTATCAAAACCATTTTCATCTAAGATGACATTATTTCACATGTGTATGTTTAATTTATCATGTATCTTTGTTTATATCGTTTCAATTTTGTAATGATGAAATGATATCCAAATTTTTTTGAATGGATTACATTATTATGGAATGATGTTTATGAAACCCATTTTATTCTTGGGTTATGATGAATGATTTATGTTTATATTGTGGAACATGAAACAATTATTTCAATATCAGATGGGTGGGACCTATATCTCTCTCCAATTAATTGGGTAAAGATTTATATCTCATGAGATAGACATGGCTGGAACGATAAGTTAATCTGGTTCAGTGTTACAGGACTGAAATGATGAGTAAACTCGATTCAGAAAGGGACTTTGTCCACCAAGGTGGTCATGGCAGCAATGCCTTGGATACTATGGAAATCAAATCAAGTGCTTAATGGTTGACACAATTTCATGTTTTATTCCCATGCTAATTTATCATGATTAATGTTTCTCCATGATCTATTCCCTACGTACTTCCATGTTTTATGTTATTGCTCAATATTGTGATTATAGATTTTATGATCATGTTTTTTTACATTCAAATGTCTATGGATTTATTTATGTTCTATATCCTTACCCTTATTGGGCATTTGATCTCACCCCTTTTATGTTTTCTTTTCCCTATGATATAAAGAAAGGTTTTAGGTAAGGAAAAAGGAAATATCTTTATGGGATATGTTGAAGATCTTCCACCACAATTAGAAGATTATATTCTGAGTTTCCAAAGACACTAAACTATTACGATCCTTGTGTGTCTTCTTTTGTTATGTATTAAGTCTTCCAAAACAGTAATGTATTGTCCATGTACGTCAATCTTTGGGTCTCTACAATTGGTATCAGAAGCAAAGGAGGTAGGAATGTATCTGATACATGGGAACTCTCACATGTGAGCGTTGGACGAAGCATGGCTCTCCGCCCAAGGGATTCATGGGGAAATGGTTTCCACTGGGGATGGTGGTTTGTCCCAGCTAGGGGGTGTAGCCTCCCATAGAGTTATCTGATAGGTATCAATTATAGTACACTGGAAGTAATTCCAGACCGTTATAGTTGGTAACAGAGGAAAGGTTTAGTCAACCTTTAGAAATTATGATGCAAGAACTTTAGTGAGATCCCTAGAGATATTTCTAAGGTATGTCTAGGGATGTCCCTAAGCTTAAGTATAAGTATAGGTTATAGTCCTAGAATTATGGAAAAGAAATTAGATTAAACCTAAGATGTTAGATATTTATGTTACTCCCCCATTGTTATGATTATTTCCTCTGACACTATTCATTTTGGGTTTTAGAAAATGGTTGGAAACAAGATGATTCACGATAATGGAGGATATGATGGACAATGGAATGATATTCATCATGAGAAACCAAATGAAATGGGATTTGGAAGTCCAAACATCATTATTATTCCAAATCAGCAATCTCATAATATGATCAATAAACTCCAATTTGGTAACTTTCCTGACTCGGCTAATAAGAGAAAGATGGAGTTTCATGATGATAATAGAGGAAAGAATGTTCAATTTCCCCTATATAAATCATGTCGGAAGAGGCATCAAGGAGAATGTTTCAAAGGAACTGGAAGTTGATTTGGGTGTGGAAAAGAAGGACATAAATCTAGTAAGTGCAAAGGAAAAGGTTCGGTTAACACCATGGATGAGGATAATGGTATTTCTACGACATCAACAATGGTTAAATTTTATAAATGTGGAATGTACGGGCATTATTCAAACCAATACTCTAAGGGAAAGTCTCATGAAGAGAATTAGTATGGTCGTATGGGTAATATTTATGATGATGATGATGAAGATACTACAAATGATATGTGAGATGAAAGAATTGTTGATGCTCGGTCAATGGTTTAAGAAGGTAGTGGAATGATTACATGTTTATCATGTGTAATGTTGTATAAGTAATCTCATGGTACTATGGAAAAAGGATACATATATGGATTGTTACACTATTTTCATTCCTTATGTTATGAAAGTGTGTGATGAATGGTATCAGTATTTTTGGAAAGTATATGATATGCGCATGATGAAGGGATAAGGAGATAATTAACTGTTTGATAGTATTCATAAGCTCATGACTGATATAAGGAAATAGTTATAAGACGGTTTGAGTATATAGAATTTTGGGGTTTTGAAATGTGGAAAGATTTAACTGTTGACAGCACTCATGTTTTCACTAAGATTAAATTGGTATTCATTCTTCATGAGAATACATGATTATGGAATTCACATGATAGGAATGTGATCAACAAGATATATCGGGGATAAATGATGGTATTCACATGCTCGGTAGATGAAATTTCTAGTAATTGTTTCCATTATACTATAAGATTGGAAAAAGTATTTTGGATAAGCCTAAAGATTTGAAATGGATTATGTTGAACATAAGATAGTTTAATGTTAGAACTGTTTTCGATATTATTGATGGAATGTCATAATGATGTAATTTTAGAAAAAGGACAACCTACAGGACGGGCGACAACCCATCTCGTCGGACAAGGCTGTGGGAATCAAACCCACAACTGAAGTGCTCCTGGCCTTTATCTCATACCACTGGCCTACAGGATGTCCCTGGTTAGTAGAAAATAGTTTTATTTTATTAAGCGTTATGATATATGATGTATAAGTTCATTTTTGGAATCGTATACGATTAACCACACCATAGATTGACTTATGTTTATTTGATAACTTTTTCTAAACTTTTGTTTGAAACAGATGGAATGACCCATCATTCTATCACATGATCTCCTAACACTTCACGAATGAAAAATTCAACTTCATTTCTTTAAGAGATGAAGTGGAAATTTTCCAAAGAACGACCAACGTTGAGACTGTACCAAATCATGAAAGTATTTCTTCTAATTCCAATTTCATCAAATTTAGGGAAATGATCGTGAAAACCAAAAATGATGTCCTAGTTCCCTTATATCTGATGAATCAGATGGTACCTTAGATCATTAAAAATCTATGGCTTTGTGATTGATGGGGTTTTTATAGCCATGTTCTCTACCACTTCCATCAGAACATGATGGTTAGATTTTTCTTCCATATCCATATTTTCACCTATGTTCTCCTATATGGATACCGAGTGATGGGTTTCTTTGGGTAATAATTTCATTTCATACTTTAGTTTTTATAATTAAGTTTTAGTATTCCTTTTTATGATGTGGGTTTCTATAAATAGTAAACGATTTATAACCCCGATGAATTTCGAGGGAGAAATTAATTTTAAGGGGGGTAGAATGTAACACCCCGAGATTTTATGAAAAATGTTCTTTTAATTTCATTTATGTTTTCTGTTTTAAGCTACAACAAGAATGCCTTGCGCTATGCGCAATACCGTATGAGCTTCCAGTATACACAACACTATTCTTGGATCATGTTACACACAATTTTGATAGTAGTTATTCTAAAAAACATTGAGTGTATATATATATATATATTCAATGTATAAATAATATATGGTTGGATTCTATTATACGAATGAACAGAGGAGTCTTTCACCACATGCAACCCTGACTTGGCTTGCATTACACACAATCGCGACCTTCCTCAATAGCGTGTGTTGTACGCAATACCAGGTTTCACTAAACAACGAAATATTGTTATAATATTATTATGGACTAGCCCTTATGAATATTATTAACTACATTTTTAATTTTATAACATTATTATTTTCTTACACATTTTCTAGAATATTGTATGAGAATAAAATAAATTTTTCGTGTAAAAAATGTATTTTAAAAAAATTGCAGTTTTCCCGCCATTTGATGACGCACCCACCTTAAATCTTGTTTTTGACATGTATATAAGTCCAATTTGAAAAAATAAAACTCATTTTTTGGAATTAGGATATAAAAATTTACATTGGATAATTTTTTCATATTATTCTGATAACTTTCATATTTTAATGAATAGTAAAAACACGCTATATTTTAATTAAAAACAACTTTTTTCATTGCAATAATTTATATGGATATATTTTATTTTTAACTTGTTTTAAATGTGTAACTATAATATATTTTTACCATTTAATCCAATTTTTTTAATTGGAATTAATTTTACTTTGAAATTGGATATAAACAAGTATCAATCTTTTGATTGTTTTTTCTTAAAAACACGCTATTTGTTTTGATAAGGGGAATTAAATTTAAAATTAATTAATTCCACTTATATGTTATGAATTTTGAAAAATAGACATCAATTTTGAATTTGTATTATCAAATAATTCTTCGGCTGAATTTTTTTATTTTTCTGAAAAACATCAATTTTCGATGAATAGTGATACCACTTAGTGGTAGTTAAAAAACTGACATTTTCATTTAAATGAGATTTTACCACTTCTGTGAATTGAATTTTGAAAATATAAGAGACACGGTTCATATCATGGACTAAAATGTAGTTCAATGAGATGAAAATAATTTTTGGTAAATAGTAACTTTTTACTTTTATTTACCACGGTTAAAAGTAAATAGGGTAATTAAGGGTACAAATGATAGTAATATTACCCTAACACATGTACTAATTCTATTTTATAAGTATAATTCGACCGAAAACAACCATAGGAATAAAATATGACCATTTAGGCCCACTTGGATTAGATTAGGACATTTAATGTTAATTTATTTAAAGAAGGGTTAAAATAGTTAAAATCAAGGTTTAATAAGTAAATAATTTTTCATATAGGGTTATAAACAAGATAAATTCGACTATAAATATTACATAGAAAGTTAAAACGATTTTCTAAATAATGGTATTTTATTTGTAATTTTTAGACATTAAATAATTTAATTTATTTATGACACAATGATGATGCAGTAATTATATTATTAATTAAATATTGACATAATTGATGTTATAAATACACAAATAAATGTAATTTGTGGATTTTTATGAATTAAAATAATTCTATATGTTAATATGACATGTTATTATTTATTTAATTTACATTGATCGAACTAATCCTTCTATTATGATTTTAACAAATATCAATTACCAAATAGTGTCAAAATTGACATAAAATAGTTATTAAATAAAATATTATATTATTAATTGTTATTTTACTCCAAAAAATATAAGGTTCGGCCAAATGACTTGGATAAATTTATATATATTAATAATAAACAACTTGGGGTCCGTTTGGCTTGTTATAGTAAGTTTATTAACCTTATATTGTAAGAAAAGAAGAAGACACAGTAAAAGTTAAATTATCTAACTTAAAGTTAAATCTAAATGATAAGGTTAAAATAGAAACCTAAACTTGTATAAATTCTATTTGATGAAAGTATATAGACACATTACTACCTTACCTTAGAACTAAATCAATTTTGAGCTGTTAAAAACCAAATATGACTTTATAATAAAAAATATTTTTAGTTTTTCCAAAGATGCCCCTTTCCTCCCTCATAAAAGGTCACCTCCTCCCTCTCATTGTCACACCACTTTGAGCTTTAAATATTGGTCAAACCCTGATAAATTATCTTCTCCACTTCCCTAGATACATCCTAGAGTTCCTTTTCTTCTACAAAGACCAATTTTAGTGCCCTAAGAGGAGGTTTCGAAGAGTCTCTTCAAAGAAGAGGTAATGTCCGTTGCCAATTATTTCAACTTTATTTCTTCTTCCACTTCTTCTTCTTTAGTTGTTTCATTATGAAGTAATAAAATCAGTATAACTCATATACTTATCTGTTATTATAATTATTAAAAAACTCTATTTCACCATCTATCCATCCTACGGAAAATGAAATCACCGTGCGTGCGTATGTACGGAATACCGTTTCCACGTCGTGGTGTGATATATTTTCCACCACCACCGTACATGGATGGGTATAATGGTGTAAATAATAACTATATATGATTATTATAAAGTGATATTGATTCTGAAATATTATACATACAATCCAATACAATTCCACGATCATGGGAATGATATCATCGCTCGTGCGTACTTACGGAATACTTTCTCCACGACGCGATGAGATTCATTCTCAATGATTAACTATTCATGAATGATTATAAAGTATATATAATAAGTAATAATTAAATATATGACATAATAATGATACTGGATTTATGTATATATATATATATATATATTTATTCCATCTACTTAATTCCATTCAATTCAATAAGGAAATGAAAACAACGTTCATGCATACGTACGGCCTACCATCTCCATGAACGGTGTATTTATTTCCATTTATAGATCCATTATATAAATGTATATTCTGAATATATATTAAATATAAATCATATTTTAAATTCTGGATGTAAGTAATCATGATCTAAGTAGTCATATGAATATTTACAATTTAAAACACGAACGACAAAGGAAACAATTTTACCCAAAACGCTACTTTAACATGAATTTACCAAATAAGGGGTAATATAAAGTCATAATTAAAACATATATGATATCATAACAATAGATATGATTCTTTAATAAGTCAATTAAATTATTTAAATCATTATATAGGAGGTTCGGATACGTACGAAGCATATCAGACATAAGGTAAGGGATAATTTTGCAAATCTCATTTTTTATCTGAGATTACTGGGGTTATTGCTATCATCAATTTCCATGTTTTATAAAATTGTATTAATGTATGTTTAAAGTAATTTTAACATATTTTTACTTTTACCCCATGGTATGGAAGGAATATTTCTTTTATTTACCCTACAAGGTACTTTTTGACATTTCCGATAAAAGTACAAGAAGAATGTTTTTTAACGTATACGGCATGAAAGGATTTTTACGGTTTTATAAACCCTTATTTTCATGAAGCTTCCTCCAAATTATTTCAAGACTAATTTCAACAAAATCCTTTTCTTTTAACATTTCATTACATTTTGTGAAAAAAAATGATTTTGATGAAAAAGGATATTTTCCCCATGAATTAATTTCAAGTGTTTTATCAAAACCATTTTCATCTAAGATGACATTATTTCACATGTGTATGTTTCAAGTATCATGTCTCTATGATTTATATGGTTTAACTTTTATAATGATGAAAAGATATACAATTTTTTTATGGATTACGTAATGATGGAATGATGTTTATGAAACCCATTTTATTCTTGGGTTATGATGAATGATTTATGTTTATATTATGGAACATGAAAGAATGATTTCAATATGAGATGGGTGGGACCTATATATCACTTCCATGCATTGGGTGAAGATTTATATCTAATGATATATACAATGATGGAATGGTATGTTAATCTGGTTGAGTGTTATAGGACTGAAACGAGGACTGAACTCAATTCAGAAAGGGACTTTGTCCACTAAGGTGGTCTTGGCAGCAATTCCTTGGCTACTATGGAAATCATATCATGTGCTTACTGGTTTCCACAATTACATGTTTTATTACCATACTAATTTATCATGATTAATTTTTCTTCAGGATCTATGCCTTACGTACTGCCATGTTTTATGTCATTGCTCAAGATTTTGATGTTTAGATTTTATGCTCATGTTTTTAACATTAAAATGTCTAAGGATTGTTTTATGTTCTCTATGATTACCCTTATTGAGCATTTGAGCTCACCCCTTTTATGTTTTCATTTCCCCAGTATATAAAGAAAGGTTTTAGGTATGAAAAAAAGGGAAGATCTTTATGGGAGATGTTGAAGATCTTCCACCACGATTAGAATATTATATTCTAAGTTTCCAAAGAAACTAAAATATTACGGTCCTTATGTGTCTGTTTTTGTTATGTATTAAGTATTCCGCAAAAGTAATGTATTGTCCTTGTACGTCAAGATTTGGGTCTCTACATTGTATCATTACACCACAAATTTGGTACACAACAATAGATTGATTAGGAGGTTTCGTGTCGTGGGCCAAGTGATGAACGCCCATAAAGAATAATGAATTTGGGAAATAGAACAAGAACCAAAGAGAGGAATGAAATTCTATTCTTTTTTTGGTTTATCTTAATCCACGAACATTATAATAAAAATAACATAATATAAATAATCATATTTATTAATCTCCCCTCAAAACCCCAATAATATAATCCCAACTCTTAATTGGCATTATTCGTGATTAAATCTGTTAATTAATTAATTAATTAATGTTCATCATAGGAATAATTTACTAAGAATAAAATCAAAATTGAAACACACTCCCTAGACTGATTCAGTTTGATCGCTAATAAAGAATGATTGTTGATTTCATCATTGACCAGATATGTTGGATTAGTTATATATCGATCATCAAACCATGATCCAAAGGCATTTGTCTAGTAGAATTATTAACTGATCTTTCCAATTTTCCTATGGAGTGTCTAGGGTTATGCAGCTAACCCTATATTTTGTTCAAAAACATTTATATAAATAACCACCCAAGATGACATCAATAATTTGAAATAATATAAATTTAATGAATTATTCTATTCATTTCTTGCACAGGATAAATTTTCCATTAACTTGTCATGCCAACTAAGGTTAATTCATTCCTAATGAAATTACAACATTTAAAACTAAATGGTTCCCTCATATTTCTAAACTAGGAACCCATTTATATTTCATTTCAATTACTCAGCAATCCTACCCACATGTGAAATTTAATATATTTAATATATTTCAAAACATTAATTAGGGCACACCAAGCCCTAGAATCTCACACTATCTTCGATCATGGCCTCAACATTTATACATATAATATCCAAAAATAATACATGGGAAATTTGGGCCACTAAATTCTCCAATACATAGGGCTTTATGTCCCCAAAAATTCAAAACAATGGCTACTCAAAAATATGTGGGTACATATAGTGAATTTGGGCCTCCCAATCCCATGTTCTCTAGTGGAGATTATTATACATCCACTGGAAATTAACCAATGAAATTTATCACCCATGAAGGATCCCCCAAACAACAACTAATGTCTAACATGAACTTTCACAGCATGTTCTTCAAAACATGAATGGTCCTCTCAGTCTGGCCATCATTTTGTGGGTGGAATATTGTTCTCAAGTGTAACAGAGTCCCAAATTCCTCATGTAATCCCATCCACAATGAATATGTAAAACTCAAATTAGGATCAAACATAATCATCTATGGAACTTCAAGTAGGGAAACCACCTCTTAAATGTAGTGATGTATCAGGCTCTCTATGGATCTTTTCTCTCAGATAACTAGGAAGTGGGTCGATATGGTGAGTCGATCAGTGATCACATAGATAGAATAATGTCCACTAAATGTACATGGTATTCCCACCACAACACCCATATATTCCCCTTAACACTTATATTATAACACCTCATGGTGTTGAGATAAACCTGCATGAACTTGGTGTTCTGTCTTCACTTATTGGCATGAAATCAAGAGACACACTATGTAACTCCTTTCATTATCCCTGGCCATAGAAACTGACATTGGAGGTCCTATTTTATCATTTCCACACCAAATTTTAACATCAAATGGGATGAATGAAGTTACCTATGAACATCCTCCAATAACATCTCTAGTACCAGCATACATCCACTAGAAAGAACAACTTACTCAACACATTATAAAAATCCATTTGGATCATACCATGTGGATATACGATCATGTATGGTCTCACATTCAATATCCCCATGTTTTTTCTCCAAAAATCATAGTAATATTGGAGGGGTAACAACTATTTATAGAGGTATGCCTCTCCATCTCTATCAATAAAAGATAAGAGTGACAAGGCTAACTACTTTGTCAACTCACCTAGTAACTGGGAACTATATTTACTTCTAAGAGAATCTGCTACCATCTAACCCTTCTAATGATTATAGACAATTTATAAGTCATAATCCTAGAGTAAGGACATCCATAAACTCTATCTAATGTTGAGATCATTCAAATAGAAAATATTCTTCAAACTAATGTAATCAAAGTAGAATATAAAACACTCACCCATAAGTTAGTGTCATCACGTCGTCAAAAGCTATTATTACCATTTATAACTCAAGATCATGGGTCTCATATCCCACCTCATGTTGTCTCAACTGGTGTGAGCCATTGGAAATAACTACATTCCTATGCATCAAAACACAACCAAGCCTATCCCTGATGCATCACATAACACTATGTACTCGAGACCTTCCTCCTGCTATATGAAGCTGGGAGCACTTGTCAAACTCTACATAAACTGCTGAAATTCATAATGGCACAGCTCTGTCCACATGAAAGGATGCACCTTTCGAGTAAAAGACATCATTAGTGATGATATACTAGATAAATATTATATAAATCAATAGTGATATCCCAATTACACAAGAATGCTTCACACCTCAATAACACTCTTAGATAGATCCTATTATAGAACTACCTTGACCATGGCTGGGAACAATACCGCTCCATCCATTGTGATAACATGTCCCAGAATATGGACTTCTTGAATCCAGAACTGACACATTGAGTGATTTATCTAAAGAAATTTCTCTCAAAGTACATCTATAACTATCATTATGTGTCTTGAGTTCTACTCCATAGATATAGAGTACAGAAGGATATATTCAATAGAGGATACCATGCTTTGGTATACTTATATCAAAATGATCTATTTCTTGATTCAATGAACAGTATTGGGGCATTCACCTTGACAAAGGGACTTAGAAACTACTCATAATGACTATAATGACATTCAAATGTCATCTTTGGTATATCCTTATATTTTACTCAAAAAAGGATATGGTATTATCTATGGTCAAAATTTTATAATCAGCATTCCCCTCTAAACAGATCAAAGGGGTGATCGATCCTTAATAGTTCATAATTTTTCTTCACAGTCACCTAATTAAAGAATTAGTAGTCCACACACACCCACATACTCCTATCTTCCATCATGGAAAACAAAACTAGGGCTACCTAGGACAAGAGATTGGGCATCACAAAGAACCTCCTTTGCATGTCATCCAACAACACCATCAACATGAAAATCTCCACATGACCCAAGCAATATGTTGGTACAGATATGGGTTCATTCTGAAGTTGTAGATCAATGCAGATGTCTATATCTCAGAAGGGAGGTATACCTGTAACCACTTTTGAGAATATATCAATATACTATTTCACTAATATGTGAAACTAGGAACTCACAACATCCACCATTGTAGGGGTTATTTTATCAAACTTATGGGTTATCAACTTCACCCTCCTATGCATGAGTCCATCGTATGCAACATGGTTTTAATTTTCAATGATGAAGGAAAAACTAGTTCTGTCACTCTGGACACACCGCTCCCTTTCCCTAAAATAGTCAATCGTATCTTTGAAGGTAGATAAACAATCCATACCAATTATTAATTCATAAGTCATCAATGCTACTACCAAGAGATCCCAACTAAATCTCTCTCCTTGAGGAGTTAGGTCACGCTCTTGGAACATGTGTGTGATCACCAAGCCTTTTCCATTATGTGTCACTATGAGTAAAAGATGAGTCAACAATTAAACTAGAATCTCTATGTCTCAAAAAATATATAAGGAAATAAATTAATGGCTACAACTTATGTATATTAGTACCAAAGCTATGTTAGAAAAAATAACCATAAGTAGAATCATTCTCAGAGCCTCTAGGTCATCAACTTCAAGCACCTATAGTTGTCCTCACCCCTATACTCTATCTCTCTAATCTTGGTGTGGCCGACCTCATATTTCTGGTAATAACATGTCAAAATGACAATCACCTCGCATTTATCACATAGAACCTCTTCCACAAATTCCACCCCGAGAACCTATCATTTCATGATGGTGCTTCCCACTCGATGTCTCTTCTATAGTTTCTCTGTCAGTTGTATGATGAGTCAGAAAATCTTGGGAAAGACGTCTCCCAACATCCCATGAGTAACACTGCCTATTATGGGCTTAATAAACCCACCATGTGAGCCCTGAACTACAGGTCCTCTGTTAGGGGTCCTCCTCTTGAAACACCACATACATTCAAGTCTATAAGACTTATGTCGAATTTGTTTTGCTAAGATCTCCACTCATTTTGACCTACTAATTATATTTAATGAATGTATATTCCTAGCCAAGAAATATTCAACCACTAACGCTCACTGTATCACCTCATCTTATGTAGGAATGCATAGATGGAAAACACCATATTAGATTTCTCTACACAAAACATGCTCCAAGGTCTAAGCCCTGATGTAAGGATATCAAACAATATACCTAGAGTACATAGAAATTTCGATATTCCCCAATGAATACTCAGATATTGACCTAAAATCATTCGAATGTTGTATAAGCTCATGGATACACATATCCCTTACCTAATAAGGTGAAAACACCTCTCTAAAAAGTTTCACAAACTCTATCCATGAATTATTATCCTCTTCATAATACTAGGAAACTAAACCCCCACTATCACCCTTCTGAGCCATAGAGAAGGCTCGCTGCAACGACCAACATCTGATAGGTCAGTGTAATAACTAGATGGTGAAATTGAGTCACCTCATAAAGAAAGTCCCTAGAAACATGTGGGTAGGACATTACTTTGTACCTGAGGTTTCTCTATCACTAAAACTTTTGATGGGTGTTCTTCCTTCACTTCTCATATGCTGGTACTGACGGTACCATGTGCTTCTCTATAGGTGGTGGAATGGCTGGTGCACCACCTGGTGGTAACATAATGGGAACTAGTACCTATATAGAATCATCGTCATTAAGGGGGTCATCTTTATGATCAAGATGCTAATTCCTAGTAGTTATATGATTTGGGGGGGTGTTGTGAAGGTAAAAATGATGAAAAATGGTCAATGTGTATATACAAAGTGATAGATCTAGAAGGAAATGGAAACCACCACCGATTATTATATGATATATGTACCATTGTTTTACATGAAACTTGTTTTCTTAATTTCGAAGTAGAATAGTAGATGATAAAATCCCTAGTGTATGGATACGTTAGCAACTACATCCACACAAGAGTCCTTGGCCGAAAATATGAACTCGAAACACAAAAAACTATTGCCCCAAAACAATCTCAAAGACTGAAATTCCAAATTTTAACTCACCCAATTTTATACCACACTATAAAAACCCATCATAGTGGGGCCCATTCGAAGACTCCAGTTTCCCACCTCTAGCAGGCTTAGGTCTTACGACTATAACCAAATTAGAATATCACTAATATGTAAATAATTTCTTATGTATATATAAAAATGAACACATATCCATGCAAAAAAAATGATGAAATGTAAATAAACTAAAAAAATGCATTCATACATATATATAACACAACCAGTGAATAATATGATGTAATGTAATGTAAAACAGGGAACACAAAATCCCACAACAAAGAGTCTATAAAAAAAGTACAACATTAATGTAAATATACAGGGATGGCTATCTGAAGCTCCATTACCAAACCTCTATCTTTCAGGTCTCACAATGCACCTTCTATTCCTGGTCCACCTCGAAATCTATCAAAAAGTTAATAATCTACACAATACATGAAGCTTGTGGAAGACCCCATGTAGGTTTGATTTTGTCAGTACTAAATAGGACACCCCAAAACTGTAATTATTTATTACAATGATATGTACCATCTTATATCCACAGATATATGTCTGTATTACATATAAAATATATATCCAAATATAAAAAATCCAAGACATAGTCTAGAGTTAAGCCTCAACTATAATATGGAATCCTATGATTCACACTTATTGATTTCTTGGATGCACTCTTCTGGGATCACACACTCTTGTTTTCAATACCTCTGATGATGTCATATGTGTATAGACCCGTAAATTTCAAGGGAATTTTTTTCTTAAATTCTATGGGATTTTACAAGTAGGCAGTTTCTAACGACACCTGATTCCGAGGACCGGTGTGCCCAGAATCATTTCTGATGTTTAGCTCAGGTACGTTTAGTGAACGAATGAGAGGGTTCTTCTATCATTTGAACCAATGCTCGGAATTTAAATCTGAGGGCACCGATGAACTTGCAGAGCCGGTATTTGATTAAGATATCTTTTACTGAGGATGTGTTTGCTCAGGAGAAGAAGTTAAATTTTGTGGTTTAAGTGATAATTAAATAAAATTGTGTACAATTTTATTTTTTTTATCCTTGGTAGTTAAACTCTCTCATGTGATGTTCTTGGTGGGGCCCACATCCACCCAACTTCCCATGTGTGGTTATGAGGGAGGTGTGGCCCACATGAGCCCCCATATTTTCACATTCCGTAACTCTTAACCCCTTTGAACTCCCGTGATAAATACATGAAAACTCCCCATTAATTTTTGGTATCCTTTAATTGTGTAACTCTCCCCTCTCTCCTCTTTAATCTGGACAACCCACCTCATCAATTAATTGATCTAGTGTTTTGAATTTTTTTAAAATTTTGAAATTTATGGAAAAGTAAAATAAAATAAGAAGAACCATATTTTATTTTGGTTAGCTTATTGGTTTGGGAATTGGAGGAGAGAGAGCTCTAGTTTTTGAATAACTTCATCTTCCACAAAAACCGTCTCCCCTTCAACGAAGAATGCTAACTATCCGATGAATAAAGTTTATTCGGTATCCCCGGTTTTTTTACCCTCTTCTTCCTCCACGACAAGGGAGGAGACACTGACGATGATGGAATCAGCGCCATCGTCTGTGGTGTTAGAAAAATGAGAACTTACCTTGAGGTAGGGGTGTGTTTATGAATGAGAAATGTTGTTTTTACTTCCATGATATTGGTTGTATCTAAACCTTTTTCTATCTAACTAATGTAGAAGGAACTAGACCAAACTAACACGGTTTCATTCCTACATCGTTCTTGTTTTATGGTGTTCTCTGACCGTTCTTGAGCGGTGAATCAAGGCATGTTTTCAGAGTCGATCGGAGGCCCGAAAACATTGGAAACATCCTCCGAACATTGGGATGACCTAGTAGCGGATGTATTGAAGCAATCAGATCATCGAAATGAAGGACGGATGCCTCGGGAGGTGTGCCGGCCAGGGGCGTCATTTCTGGAAAATTCCAAAATACACAGCGTGTCCTTCCAAAGCACATGCCGTGTAGTACAAGCGTTCAGTGGTAGAAGTAACAGACATCAGAAGAAGTGACACACGGCGTGTGACATAGGTCAGACAACATGTTCTGTCCACACAGTTTGATAGAGGAGACTTCAATGTAAATGTCATGTATTCAAGGGAAATACATGGACACAGACATAAATACATGACCACGAGTCACAGCGTGTATTATCTTCTTTGAAAGGAAGAAGTGGCTTTGCAAGGCTCAGCGTGTAATCTGGGTGATACATGGACATGGGCAGAACCACACGGCCACGAGGCACGGCGTGTACTACCACCACCATGGAAGAGGCAGCTTTATGAGGCTCGGCGTGTAATCTGGGTGATACACAGACTTGGGTAGAACCACACGGCCAAGAGGCATGGTGTGGGTTCCGGAAATAAATGTACATAGGGTGATGTATACGGGCATGTACTCCACCACACGTCCAGGAATGGCTAGCACACATGGAACCAACTCTAGAGGTTTGGACACGGCGTGTAACTATACTACACGCCGTGTATTTACTAATTTACCAGACCAACCCTGCGACACGGGTCGTATCACACGGGCAGTGCCCAATGTCTGATGACACAACATGTATCGCTTACCAAAATTGTGTGTACTTTGGGGAAATGGAATGGTCGTCTTGTTCACTCTGACATGGGAACATTTTTCTTGTTTTCCCCCCTATGACATGGGACGGAACTACGGGATACATCAACTCTGCTCTTCGTGACAGTTGATGTACGGATCATTGACTCGAGGAGAAGACTCTCCCAGAATCGAGCATGCTATGTGCGGGAACCTTAGAGCTTGCTACGACTGTGATGATGGGGACAACTGTACTTGGATCCTACATGGGTTCAGCACTAAGGATGACTGTACATCGATCCTACATGGGTCCGGCAGTGATGACGACTGTACTTGGATCCTACGTGGGTCCATCAGTGAGGACGACTGTACATGGATCCTACGTGGGTTCAGCAGCGAAGGTTAATGTACTAGGATCCTACGTGGGTTCAGCAGCAATGACTTCTCTACATGGATCCTATGTAGGTTCGGCAGGGGAGATGATTTAGAGGCTATATATATCATCTCCACCCCTCTTTGTGGGTAGTATACCTTAGTGAGATGAGTCTTGACTTTTAATCATTATCATTGATATAATTTACTTTCTTTCCTATGTGGATTTAGATGTGATTTTCTGTGTGGATTGGGTTGAACTATCCTATGTGGACTGGGTTGAACATGGGCTCGAAAGTTGGATCTGAACTGAAATTGTTGACATAGGTATATGTATGGTCATAAAACTAACTAGTGTTTGTTGATACCTTGTATTTATATCATTCCTTTGTGGTTTATCCTTTATATATTCTGGGTGACCTTTGGGGGTCTTGGGGTCTCCACTGAGTATCAAATACTCACCCCTGCATGGGATATGCCCACACTACGTTGTGTTGGATTTAGACGATGGACAAAAATGATCGTGGTTGATGCTTGTGGAGCGGGACAGTACCTGGAGTTAGACTATCAGGCGGGACGTACATGGTGTGGAAGGATGGATTCGAGGAGAAGAGGAGACCATCTTTACCCACACTTCTAATTGGATTCCATAGGAAGACTTAGTGGTTGCTTCTTTAATTTTCAGCCGTTGTAATGTACTTTTAGTTGGGTTTTTATACTGGCCCATTTACATTCCAACACATACTTTTTTACTCAGTTTATTAGTGTTCACTTCAGCATGCATACTCTGTGGTGTTTGTTTTATTATATAAATACACTGTCATACCTTTTATCGGGATTTATGCCTTTGGTGCTAGTCGACATCCCCATGCCTATGGATGGCGGGCTTGGGTTAGTCACGGAACGGGACCCAAGGACAGGTCATGAAAAATTGGTATTAGAGGTGTCATTTCTATATAAAAACTTAGGACTCTGATAATTTCTTCTATGTAAATAAATAGTGTTAAGGGTATTGAATGTAGTTATCAGTCTAGGGAGTCCAGCGTTGGTGCGGCGGCCGACACATCTTTACACTAGGACCCTGACGTCTGATTTCTGACTCAATGCACTAAACCATTGATCGCATATGTGTTTCAATGTTTTTTTGTGATTAATTTGTGTCTGCTCTCAGGTATACTGTATTAATCGTGGCAGACCTATTTCTTTTCAGTATGGCCCCACGATGATCTCCAGCTAGGGTTCTAAGCTTTGTGCGAGATGGAATCCCACCGAGCGGCGAGGCCTCGGTGCCATGCCCCATTATAGCGGAGGCACCGGCGGTGCCTCTACCTACAATGCCAACGTTGCCACCAGCCACAACAGCTGAGACTGCACGTTGCCTGAGTGCAGTTCATGAGTTTCAGCATTAGAGACCACCTAGAATACATGGGGAGATGGACCCTCAAAAAGCTAAGGATTGTCTAGAGGTTGTTGTATGAGTCTTCAGATTGGTAGGGACACAGGATGATCTTATGGTGATCCTTTCGGTGAGTCTCATGCACATAGCAGCAGCTAGAGGGTGGAGCCTGATGCTCTAGGTGAACGATGAGTCATCTCTTCTTTGGATGGACTTCGAGATCCTCTTTCTCTCGGAGATTGTTCTAGCCACCCTCTGTGCGGTGCACATCTAGGAGTTACTACAGCTGCGGCAGGGCAGCATGTCAGTAGCCCAGTACTCGGCAAGATTTACTGATTTGTCATGCTACTCCATGGACATGGTACATGACCCATTCTTCCAGGCTCGGACCATCGAGCAGGGACTAAGGCATGAGATCAGGGCATCGATGATATCCCTCACCATTCCGACGTAGGCAGGAGTACTAGATAAATCCCTTCTTGTGGAGAGATTTCTTGCTGAGCCTTCACTAGTAGCGAGACCTACTGTAGGGCGGCACGTAACAGAGTCTTTTGCAGCAGGCAGTAGATAGATGTCGCAGAGGTGCAAGAAGATCAGACCATCAGGTGGACGACCTCCTGATACTGGTTCAGAGGTACAGGGTACACGCAGTAGAGACAGTCATTCGAAAGGTAGACAGTGTTATGCATGCGGTGGGTAGGGCCACATGGCTAATGAATGACCGACCTTCCATGGATAGAAGAAGTAGATGGTTGAGGGACCACCCAAGTAGAGTCAGAGTTTTGACCACGACGGTCTGTAGGGAGTAGGCAGACTAGGTAGAGGAGTTGGCCTAGCTGCGGGTGGTGGGCGACGCTTTGAGTCTCTACCACCACCACCACCAGGAGGTCCACCCCGACCACAGGGAGCTGGCGAACAGAAGCAGGCTCAGCTTCAGGAAGAGGAGGCCTATGACCACAGCTCACCTGAGATGATTCAAGGTACTATCTATGTCTACTCCACCCATAATGCAATTCTTATAGACACAGGAGTGATTCATTCTTTCATTTCCGCTGCCCCTTTTCAGAGCTCGGAGATTCCGACGGAGCCGTTTGCTCGATCCTTATGACTAGAGACTCTTACGGGAGCAGACTCGACAATTAAGCACTGGTGCTAGTAGTGTATGATTACTCTAGGAGGCGAGACATTCGTCTGGGAACTTCTTGTAGCGTCATCAAGGCCTTACGACCTCATCTTGGACATGGATTGGTTATCTACATTCCATGCTCATATCGAATGTATTAGGTGCAATGTGCGATGTGTTTTCACCGATGAGAGGTGGTTCACCTTCACCGGAAAGAAGGGAGCCTTTGCAGAACTGGATGGACTCACACAGAGGAGAGGATAGCTGATTACTCATCATTTGGCTAGTCTCATTCAAGGAGAAGTTGATGTGCGGAGTCCGAGTTTTCCTATTGTGGTGGATTAGTATGCAGATGTTTTTCCTGATGATGTTGCAGGACTACCCCCTCACAGAGAGGTAGAATTCTATATTGACCTGTACCCCAGGACAACCCCATTATCTACTCCAGCATATCAGATGGCTCCCGCTGAGCTTTGAGAGCTACGGGTACAACTGGAGGACTTGCAGGGAAATGGATTAATCCGACCCAGTGTTTCACCCTGGGCTTCCCCAATTTTGTTCTCCAGGAAGGAGGATGGGAGATTGAAACTGTTTGTCGAGTACCGTCGCCAGAATTAGCTGACTTTGAAGAACAAGTATCAACTTCCAAGGATTGACGACCTCTTTGTCAGCTCAAGGGTGACTGATTGTTCTTGAAGATAGACCTCATATCAGGATATCATCAGCTCAGAGTTCGAGATGATGACGTGAAAAAAAACCTTCAGGTGTCAGTATGGCCACTATGAGTTCTTGGTTATGCCATTCAGTGTAACCAATGCTCCAACGGTCTTCATGAGTCTCCTGAACAGGATATTCCAGCCTTACCTTGATCGATTTGTCGTAGTCTTCGTCAATGACATATTGACTTACTCTAATACTGAGGAAGAGCACGCCTATCACTTTCGGGTTGTACTAGATACACTCCAAGAGAACCAGCTTTATGGTAAGCACTCGAAGTGTCAGTTCTGGATTCGAGAGGTCCACTTCATGGGGTGCGTCATCTCTGAGGTAGGAGTTGAGGTGGATCCTGCGATGATCGAGGCTGTGCTAGCTTGGGAGCCACCCAGGAGCGTGATGGAGGTGTAGAGTTTCCTAGGTCTGGCTGGGTACTATCGGAGATTTGTCCCAGACTAATCCAAAGTAGCAGCAACATTTTCATCTTTTACGAAGAAGGGGAACCCCTTTGTGTGGTCAGATAGATGTCAGCAGAGCTTCCAGTAGCTGAGATAATGATTGACTAGTGCACCCATCTTGAAGCTACCAAAGGAGGGATTAGCGTATGTTGTTTACTATGATGCATCAGGGACCGAAATCGGGTGTGTCCAGATCTAGGAGCGGGCATTGATCACCTATGGATCACGATAGTTGAGGCAGCGTGAGCAGACCTATTCTAACTATGACCTGGAGTTAGCAACAGTGGTTTTCGTCTTAAAGATGTGGCGGCACTATCTGATGGGTGGGCGCATTATAGTCTACTCGGACCACCAGATTCTCAGGTATATCTTCTTGTAGAAGGATCTGAACAATAGAAAATGACGATGGCTCGAGATCCTCTAGGACTATGACTTTGAGATATTCTATACTCCTGGGAAGGGGAACGTAGTAGCTGATACACTCAGCAAGAGGTCGGGAATCAAGCTACTTGGAGAGGCAACAGAGCAGCTAGCCGCATTCCAGATGTCCTTCATTGATAGAGATGGAGAAGCCTTTTTATAGTCACTCACATTCACTCCTCCACTACATCAACAGGTCAGAGAGGCACAATGTGGGGATGTTGACTGTCAGACGTGATGTGCACAGATATCCACAGGACAGGCACCTGATGGATTTTCTGTAGGAGGAGAGCACATCATCCTTTTTATAGGATGTACCATGGTACCAGTTGCATTACAGGAGGAGGTTATGAGAGATTTTTACACTTCCCAATTGGCGGTACATCTAGAAGTAGCGAAGATGTACCAGGATCTCAGACGATAGCACTGGTGTCCAGGTATGAAGAAGGTTGTGGCAGAGTTTGTTTCACGATGCCTCAGCTGCCAGCAGGTGAAGGTGGAGCACCAGGTACCAGAATGATTGGTACAACCCTTGCAGGTCCCGGAGTGGAAGTGGTATGGGATATCTATGGATTTATTGATAGGGCTTCCACGTACTTCCAGAAGCCATGACTCTATTTGGGTGATTGTCGACCGACTCACCATGTTGGCCCACTTCCTACCTATCGGAGAGTAGAGCTTAGTGGAGAGCTTGGGAGGCCTCTATGTTCAGGAGATCGTAATATTTCATGTTGTTCCATCGACTATCATCTCCGATCGAGATGATCTCTTTACTTCCCGGCTTTGTAAGGGGTTGTAGGAGGCATTTCGGACGCAACTACGCCTGAGCACCACCTTTCACCCTGAGACAGATGGCCAGACAGAGAGGACAATTCAGACTCTCACGGAAATGCTCCGTGCATGTGTCCTTGACTTTGGTCGCAGCTGGGAGGATCACCTACCCTTGGTGGAGTTTTCGTACAACAACAGATACCACTCCACCATCAGGATGGCACCATACGAGGCATTGTACATCTGACCTTGCAGATCTCCTCTATGCTGGACAGACTCTGGGGAGTCAGCACATATAGGACTAGAGATGGTGCAGACAAAGATGGAGAAGATACAGATCATCCAGAAGTGGATGAGGACTGCTCAGATCCGAAAGATGTCCTATGCTGACAGGAGGCGGAGATCACTAGAGTTCGAGGATGGCAACCACATTTTCTTACGGGTCTCACCTCAATGTGGATTATAGAGAAATGGTTGGGGAAGAAAGTTATCTCCGTGCATCATCGGATCATTCCAGGTTCTCAGCAGGATAGGCGAGTTGGCTTATCGCCTGGCTCTTCCACCTCAGGTACACCAGGTGCACGATGTCTTCCACATATCTCAGCTGAGGAGATATGTGCACGACCCGATGCATATCATTGATCATGGGGAGATAGACATCAATGAGGGGGAGACATTTGCGGAGGATTCAGTGGAGATCGAGGATCGACAGGAGTGGTTCCTACGTGGATGGTCGATTTCTATAGTGCGCATCAGGTGGCATCATGGGAACCTCCAGGAGAGCACATGGGAGCAAGAGGCTCAGATGCGTTCATAGTACCCTCACTTGTTTCCCTAGTTTATGATATATCTTTATGGGGATGTAAATTTTGAGGTGGGAGTTATGTAAAGACCCTTAAATTTCAAGGAATTTTTTTTCTTAAATTCTTTGGCATTTTATGAGTCTGTAGTTTTCGATAACACCAAATTCCGAGGCCCGGTGTGCCCGGAATCATTTTATGAAGTTTATCTCTGGTATGATCATTGAACGATCGAGCAGGTTTTTCTATCGTTTGAACCAGTGCTCGGAATTGAATTTTGAGGGCACCAATGAACTCGCAGCACTGGTATTTTCATTAGATGTCTTTTACTGTTGATGGGTTTGATTAAGAGAAGAAGTTAAATTGTGGGGTTTAAGTGAGAAGTAAATAAAATTGTGTACAATTTTATTTTATTATCCTTGGAAGTTAAACTCTCTCCTATGAATCAGTTGGTGGGGCCCAAACCCAACCAACTTCCCGCGTGTGGTTATGAGGAAGGTGGGGTCCACCCGAGCCCCCAGCTTTTCACATTCCATTACTCTTAACCCTTTTGATCTCCCATGATAAATACATGGAAATTCCCAATTAGTTTTTGGTATCCTTTAATTGTGTAACTCTCCCCTCTCTACTCTTTAATCATACCAATAAACCTCGTCAATTAATTCACCTAGTATTTTTAATTTTTTTAAAATTTTTAAATTCTTGTCAAAGTAAAATAAAATAAGGATAACCTTATTTTATTTTGGTTAGCTTATTGTGTTGGGAATTACATAAGAGAGAGATCTATTCTTTTTGAAGAACATCATCTTCCACGAAGAAGGTCTCCACTTTAACGAAGAAAGCTAACTCTATAACGAAGAACGTTGATTTGGTGGCCCCTGTTTCTTTACCCTATTCTTCCTTCGCGGCAAGGGAGGAGAAAATGATGATGATGGAATTGATGCCATCATCCACAGTGCTATACCACTGCAAACTTCCTTCGAGGTAGGGGTGTGTTTATGAATGATGAATGTTGTTTTTTCCTTCCATGTTATTGGTTCTCTCTAGTCCTTTTTCTATCGAACTAATGCAGAAGGAACCAGACCAAACTAACATGGTCTGATTCTTCCACCATTCTTTTTGTATGGTGTTCTCCTATTGTTTTTGATCGGTGAATAAAGGCAGGTTTTCAGAGCAGATTGGAGGCCTAAAAACATCACAAACGGCCTCAGAACATTGGGAAGTCCTAGGAACAGATGTTTTGTAGAAATCGAATCATTGGAACGAAGGACAGACATCTAGGGAGGCATGCTGTCCAGGGGCGTCATTTCTAGAAAATTCCAGAATACACGGCCTGTCCTTCCATAGAACATGCCGTGTAGTACAAGCGTTCAGCGACAGAAGTAACGGACATCAGAAGAACTGACACACGGTGTGTGACACCGGTCACACGGCATGTAATGTCCACACAGTTTGACTGAGGATACTTTGATGGACATTGCATGTATTCAAGGGAAATACATGGACACGAATAGAAATACATGACCACGAGGTACGACTTGTATTATCTTATTTTAAAGGCATAAGCAGCTTCATGAGGCTCGGCCTGTAATCTGGGTGATACACAGACACAGGCAGAACCACATGGCCATGAGGCACGGCGTGTACTACCACCCCCATGGCAGAAGCGGCTTCGCGAGGCTCGGCGTGTAATCTAGGTGATACACGGACACTGGTAGAACCACATTGCCAAGAGGAACAATGTGTATTCCAGAAATACATGGACACAGGGTGGAGTATATGGGCATGTACTCCACCACACGTCCATGCATGGACATTTCACTTGGAACTGTCCCTAGATGTTTGGACATGGCGTGTAACGATACTACATGCTGTGTATTTACTTATTTAAATGACCAACCCTGCGACATGGGTCGTATCACACGGGCAGTACCCGGTGTCTGATGACACGACATGTATCGCTTACCTACACCTCTTGTACTTTGGGGAAATGGCTTGGTCGTCTTGTTCTCCATGACTTGCACATGTTTTTCTTGGTTTTCCCCCTATGATGTGGGATGAAACTATAGAATACATCATCTCTGATCTTTGTGATAGTTGATGTACCGATCATTGACTTGAGGATCGGAACCTCCCGGAATCGAGCGTTCTATGTGCGGGAACCCTAGAGCTGGCTGCGATTGCGATGACGATGAAAACTGTACATAGATCTTTTGTGTGTTAGGTAATGAGGAATACTCTACTTGGATCCTACATGGGTCCGGCAGCGAGGACCACTATACATGGTTCCTCTTTGGGTTCATCAACGAGGATGACTATAATTTAATCCTACGTGGGTTCGGCAGTGATGGTTACTGTACTAGGATCCTACTTTGGTTTAGCAACGACGACTTCTGTACTTAGATCCTACGTGGGCTCAACAGGGGAGATGATTCAGAGGCTACATCTATCATCTCCACCCCTCTTCGTGAGTAGTATAACTGAGTGAGCTGAGTGTTGTCTTTCAATCGTTATCTTCGATATAATTGACTTGATTTTCTGTGTGGATTGTGATGTGCTTTCCTATTTGAATTGGGTTGAACTTTCCTGTGTTGACTGGGTTGAACTTGGGTTCGAAAGTTGGACCCGAACTGGAATTGTTGACTTAGGTATATGTATGGTAATATAACTATATAGTGTAGGTTGATACCTCATATTTATATCTTTCATTTGTGGTTTATCCTTTGTGGATTCTTGGAGACCTTCGAGGGTCTTGGGGTCCCTACTGATTATCGTATACTCACCCCTGGATGGGCTATGCCAGCACTACATTGTGTTGGATGTAGACTTGGGTTCAAAAGTTGGAGCCGAACTAGAATTGTTGACTTAGGTATATGTATGGAAATATAACTAAGTAGTGTAGATTGATACCTCATATTTATATATTTCATTTGTGGTTTATCCTTTGAGGATTCTGGGATACCTTCGGGGGTCTTGGGGTCCCTACTGAGTATCGTATACTCACCCCTGGATGGGCTATGCCAGCACTACGTTATGTTGGATGTAGAAGACAGACATCGCTGATCGTGGTTGAGGCATGTGGAGTGGAATGGTACCCGGAGGTGGACTATCAGGCGGGACATACACGGTGTGGATGGACGGATTTGGGGAGCATAGGAGACCATCTGTACCCTCCCTTCAGGTGGGATTCCGGAGGACGACTTGGTGGTTGCTGCTTTAATTTTCAACTGTTGTACTGTAATTTCAGTTGGGTTTGTATACTGGCCCATTTACTTTCCAGAACTTACTTTTGTACTCAGTTTACTTAGTGTTTACTTTATCTTGTGTACTCTGTGTTGTTTGTTTTCTTATATAAAGGTAATTCCTTCCCATTTATCAGGATTTACGCCTTCGGTTCTAGTCTCCATCCTCTAGCCTATGGAAGGTGGGCTTGGGGTAGTCATGGCATGGGCCCTGAGGACGGGTCGTGACAATATGAGAGGTACATATCATTATGTACTATCATGGGAATGATTCATTGATATTCTGAAGTGATTACTACAAAAAAGATGAGTATCATAGCAAGTGCCATAGATTGATATGACCTACTCCATCTTGATTAACATGATATGTAGAGGATCATTTCTTAGTAGGATTGATCATATCAATATCTGGACTCCACCTAGGCGATGAATATGAATAGAGGATCCCATTGTGGGCCTAATAGGGGTTCCAAAAAATATATCCTAACAGTCTTACTAATGGGATCGTTGTCCTAGGTATGGGAAACCATGCTAAACATACCTTTAGGTAATAGATAAGGGGATAATCATCACAAAATTTTCTTAATATTGAGAAAAAATTAACTAAGACACGTATGAAATTGTACCAAGCATGTGGAGAGGTTAAAGTCCATGTTCCTTGACCCCATGTTTTACCCATGCAAATAGACTGTGTCAACAAAGCATCTCCTTGTAGTAGTGCACACCATGTAAGGATCTTATATACTCTATTTTTGTTCTAGTACATGGATCCAACCCATGTACATATTCCCATGTAGAAGAACTTCTCTTAGACCTTGTACTTGGTCAAGGTCATGTCCATGTGGGGGAGTACACACAATGTATGTTGTCTATGTATTCCACTCTTTCACTATGTTATTCCCTAGTTTACAGGCTAGACCACACAACATGTAGGACCATCCACCCACAATGTGATACCTTCATTTTACCCAAAACCCTAGCTGATTCTCCGGCTGCCCCACACGCTGTGTATTCTTATATTACACACCATGTTCTGTGGGGTTTTATATAAATCTCATTCTTCATCAGTGCAACATGGTTGATTATTTGGCATTCCATCTGGAGGTTTTCTTGCAGTGATACTAAATATCCATGAACATTGAGTCATTTCTTCACCAGATCAACACATTTCAATTTCCATTATGATTGCAAAACACAAAAACCATCAGTCTTTGTTCCCAACCTAAGAATTCAAATTCGGGGATCCAAAGACTTTTGAATTACTCTATCTCCATCATAACAACTCATTCACTTCATGCCAATCCCAGATATATGATGTCATATCATAGCTCTATGAATCAGGTGCACATTGATCGATGGATTATGACATGTCATGTCATGAGAAAACCAAAACATTACATGAACAAATATGAATTAGCAGATAAAATCAAAATAAAAAATGATAGGCCCAAACATTGATTTATATTCTTGTCGATCTTGATCCGTATACATTAGAATAAAAATAGAATAAAAAAAATAATCACAATGATTAATCTCCCATCAAAACCCCACACATATAATACCAACCAAAATATGTACAATCTGTGAATTTCTCCATTCAAATATTGATTCATGTACATTAAATTAATAATGAAAGGGGAGAAAAATAAAATTAAAAAACAATCCCTACCTTGATTCAGTTCAGTCATAATTGATGAATGTTTTTCATCATCATTGTTGGAATTATTTATCGAATCAGTTGTGTTTTGATTATTGATTCGGGATCCATCACTCTTTTTATATGATGATTCACTGCACCTATCTCAAATGGTGATATATAATCTATAGGTTTATGTGGCTAACCCTAGATATCAATCAAAGTGATATATTTTACGACACAACAAACATTCCATCAATAATTTGATATAAAATTATTTTAAATAGCTATTATATTCACTTCCGCATCTACGATGATTTTATCCACATACATCTAGCACCGACTAATGTTATGTTGCAAATACGGTAAAACATACATTCTAAACTAATTTTTTCTCTCATATGTCTGACCCAGGCACCTATTTAGATGTTACTCAAGTTTTCAAAAAAACTAAACATGTGTTATACTTAAAATATTTATAATATTTATAATATTTATTCAGGGAACACCTAGAATCAACATTTCGCATCCCCATTGCACATATCCTCATGATTAATCCATATAACATCGAAACATCATACAAAGAAAATTTGAGACATTAAATCATTGTAATAAAATAACATTATAAAACAACATGGATATTGATATGTATATTCCCAAATAAGATTCACAAATGAAAGATAATGGGAATATCAATCACACATAGCATCAAATTAAAGTGTTACATATATTTTAATGGTCCATAAATGATTCCTAATATCGTACACATTTGTTGATTATAAATATGAAAACCATACCACACGTCACTATAGAACAACAGAGTCGAGGGAATCAATCTCAATGTATATAACTCATGGCTCAATACTACACAAGGGATCCCCTTAGTAGATAAATGAATCATTCCATGACTCTGTAGGTGGAATCCACTCATATAGATTGTAGGAGGACTCATTCCCATTCCCGGTATGAGGGTTCCACTGTGATGGTCAAGGAAATTTTCCATAAAGAATAAGAGGGTGACACTAAATTAAATACCCATGATATTATAATAATAAGGGTGTGGATCTAGTGGATGAGTACCCATTCCATGGTAAAATATGTTGGAGACCATTAGATTACATATAGAGACCCATTCCTTACCCATTAATAGGGTTCCATAGTAATAGTTTATAAATGATTTATGCCTTACCCAACAACAGTGTTTCACTTAGTGGATCGATAGGGGATCAATTCCCTTTCCAAAAAGGATGGTTCCACCCTAATAGTTTATCGAGTACCCATTCACAAATTTTTCTGAGGATTCCACTCTGATATCTGAGACATTCCAACCAAATAAATTACATAATCAAGCATTATCTAAATAAGAATCCCTCCTAAAACATCTCGTATCATATATCCAAATACAAAACGAAGGACACTATTGTGTTCTTTGTGGAAACAATGATAGGATAGTATACTCACATTTCAAAACAAGAGTAAAAAAGGTGATATGATAGATATAATTTTCATAAAAAAGTACGTAGGGGTACATTACATGTAAGGGGATGGACAAAATTGTGTACACTTTCTCCACTTCCTAGAGGAGTCTCGCCGACACATGGATCACTAACCATGTTGCAAAACACTATCTGCATCAACCACATGGGAACCTATATATTCTCATGGATATATCTATGTAATAATTAGTTTTCTCTATTGACTTTTGGTGAACATAGTATCTTCTGGAATGAGTTCCTTCCTATGTGCTCCACCACAAAGGTTATCTACTTAAGGTACTTTATACGGCATGTGAACCTGTGATACATCATTTAATCATTATCTACTTCAAAAACACTATTTTTACATCCATATAAAGAATACAAGGAATGAATTAATCCTAGTACATGTCGAGTAGTTGTGTTTTCATATTAAATTATATATTTCTCCAATATTACTGAGCCAGCATTGGATGATTTGTATCTCACCTCCAATCTACATGAAAATTTAAAAATAGTCTCCGCTTTCCACTTTTTACCAACCTTTTTCCGAAAATTAATTCTTATTAATTTATAAGGGTTTCAATTTACTTTGAAATTCTTTATTGATTTATATTCCATGACAATTCCTAATCTAGTTATTAGATCCAAGATGAAAACAACTTCAACCCACAAATTAACCAAGCATATCCTTTATTGATTATCCATTTTTGCACACGAAACCATCACAATTCTAGGGTTTTGACAAGATTTTATATAAGATAATAATTTCAAACCATATACTCATTTCTCATTGGTGAATAATGTCAATAAAAAGTTATAGAAAATAACCAAAATAGTAGTTTATCAATCTTAGTCCATGATTTCCTGGCCAGAAAAACATGGTAACCCTTGTTTGAGATAACTGAGTATCCAATTTCAAATTGATTCAAAGGCCCACTCAAGGGATTAACGTTGATGTAGATCAATGAAGAATTATATTGATGAAAAATATAATCTATATATTAGGGAATAATCCCCCAATTAATGAGTATAACATTAATTTGGTGCACATTGATCGATGGAGAAAAATTATTTAGTGAAGAACAAACTCCCTAATTAATGAGAGAATTCATTGGTTCCATTATGACTCGATCTCCAATATTCTGGAGTATCATTTTTGTCTAATTATGGTCTACCAATAAGCCGTAGAATAATTATAGTCTCAAATATCCCATGGTTATTTGGATATACTATGATATACCCCATAACTTGAATTATAATTGGGGAATTAGGTATAAGTTATTTATTTAACCAAATAAAATTATTTGTTTCAATAAAAATTACCCGTCAACAATAATTTTGTCCAAAAACCCCAAACTAACCCATTTTAGGTTATGCATACGGTAAACATTATATTCCAGACTCAACCTTGGGATCATATTTTTTATTAGATGATCCATTTAATATTTATTTTATTTTCGTCAAAAAATATTGTTTGAGTGATATAAATTCTAAATATTATTTTTTATTAAATTAATTCTAGGTAGAAAAACTCTTGGAATGAAACATCATCATACTTCCTAGATCCGAATATATTTATAAAAACATTTAATTGTATTCAAAGATAAAATATGGTTAGTAACGTCCATATTATTAATTCAGTTCAAATAATTATTTTCAAATCATGCATTTTGAAATTGAATTTTATAGATCATTCAAAATATGATGAATATGTTTCATTTGTACGAGATGAGTGGGGTCATGTAATATATTTCTAATAACTTCCTCATCAGATATCATCAGATATAACAATAGGATTTCAATAATAATTGGAAATATATTTTACACCTTAAAATTTAGGAAGATTGTTATCTTGGTCGATAGGTCATGGGAGTAGGATTAATGATATCGTTGATATGATTTCATGATCAGGAATTTCCAATAAAAATAATTTTTATAATTAAATTTTAATAATATTTACGGGGAAGGAAACCATTTTTTAAAAATATAATGAATCCCCCCCTTAAAATAGGGTGAGATGTAACCCTTGACAATTCCAGTAGGCATAGACTCACAAATCATCTGAAATACATTCCCCAAAGGCCCATCTCATATGGAATATTAATGTCCTAAATTCCATCATATTCAAAAAAATTCTTAAAACACCAATACATATATCATATTACTAAACCACTCATTCCACCAAACTTCTGATTGTCTTCCACACACACAACTATATATTTCCCTAAAATAACTAACTACTCCTCGGACCGACCAATGTCAACATTATGATGTAACCCTTATGACACCGTTCATCTCGATAAATTGTTGTGGTCTGATGGAAAATGATATTTTACCTTTGAATAGAAAAACCCCTTTACATGTCTACCACCACCACTATATCCCACCTTAGGCAATTCAGGCCCTCTATCGTGTCACCTGCCACTATTTTAGTTACTGCACATTTTCCATCACCCAAATTCGTCATCAAGAAATAAATTGATATTCTGGGATTATATGATTTTATCCTTAAATAATGTGTTATTTTGAGTATACCATTATTAAAAATTTAGGGTTTGTTTCCATTTTTATTTTTATGTTGATATAAGCCAAGGATGTTTATAAATATCCATTGATAATGTAAATGGAATTTTTTTATTATCCTATAAACCTTTATTATTTTTCCATATTTACTCATAATATCTTATGATGTACATTAAACATACTCATAATGTTAGTTAATAAATTACATTTCTTCCACATGAAATTAAGATGATTTTAGGGAATGATTTCAAGGATTCATAAAAACTTATTATTTGTATTTTTATATTTATAATGGAATATGTGAATTATGTTTGAATCAAATTACCATAGAATTATAAGTGGATTTTTCGTATGTAGTGGCTTACATTTATTTTTTAATAATGTCAAAAATAATACACTGACACTATGATTATAGAGTAACACAGTTATAGTTTCTATTAAAAAAAATTTTATAAGGAATCATGGCTACTATATTTAAAGTTAATACATCTAACCTGAGGATTATTAAAATCTATTCTTGTATTTGAGGAGAATTTCCGTTATATGGATTTATAATTTTTTACTACTTATATATAATTATTCTGAGATAACTCAATTTGTTCCCATTTTTATATATAAATGATAGTGGACACAAAGTGATAAATATCTATAGTCAATATAGCGCTTTTCTAGTTAAGAAAGCCAACAAAACTTATTTCATAACAAAATAGACCATGTCCATATTTGGTAATACATATCATGTTATGATGATTAAAAACTCTTATATAGAGAAACCTATTTTTTTATAACAAAATTCCAAAATGTTGGATTACAACAAGAGATAATATCCACCATATTTATATGGAACGACAATAGCATTCGTAGCTAAATTGTTGATTAAGTAACTCAAAAATGTAATTCTATACGTAAATATTAATTGTGGCATAAATGATATTCTTAGTGTATTATATTAATGGAGAAACCAATAAATGATGGTTATTGATCAATGAGAGTATATATTTTTTCAAAATAGTTTTTCTGGAATGAATAAAACTGAAATTGATTATTATCATGGGATAAATTCATTATGACCAATGAGTAAATAAGGGTAGGAGGTTCCCAACCATAATAGTAAAGGGATAATAATTTTCTTCATAATATGAGTGCTACATTATAATATTATCCTTCCATTATACTGAAAAAAAAATTAACATTAGAATCAAGATTAATAATTTAATTGGTGGTATTATGGTGATTCTCATAAAGAAACTAAATTATTAAAGGATTCAAACATGTGATGAAATAGTATTTAGTTCCATCAAGATATAGAACGAATTATATAGGTCTTATATCATTATGGGAAGACAATAATATATGATGTATATTTAAAACCTAGAAAAATGGGTAAAGGATATTTGAAGAGAAGATGAGAATTATAACATGAGATATTTGTTGAATGAAACAAATTATTACATTCTTAATGGAAACATGAGTTTCAATGAGTTAGTGATAAATGTTATATAATTCACTAGAATGCATGGAATATAAATAGATAAGTACCCTCTACTACACCAACCTTAAATAAATGGGATATTATACCAACCAATGTCTATTCTCGTAAGGGAACCTTCTATTGAAAAGGCTAATAATAATAGTCTAATATAAAGTGGTAACTATAGAATCTGTTGATGATCATAATGATGTGGTTTTAGTTACATTGAATATAAACATAAAATTATATTTATTTATTTATTTATTTCATGAAGCTCACAATATTTTATATATTTTATTGTTTTCAAGAAAAATAAAATTTTCCCCATCACCATAATGAATGTGTTATAAATAATGTTTCTTAGTTGAAATATAATTGCAATTGTGGTGTGATAGTACATTATGATTTTTAAAGATAGACATACTCTATTTTAAAAACTGACTGTTATTTCAATGCATAAATGTTATACAATCCTTATAATTAATATGTATTCAATTCATAATGAATGAAAATATTTCTAAGATAAATAAATTTACATTTCATGATGGATTTTTGGACTCTCTTATCTTTAGAGGGGAAACTAAATCACCTTATACATTTATAGATCCACCTAAAATAGCTATATTTAGTGACATTCCTAGTGAAAAAGTGCTAATGAATTATTTGAATGGGATTGGTATGCCAATAAACAATTATATACCTAGTGTCGATGATAAAATTAATCGGTTTCTATATAAACTATATTGGAAAACATTTGAGAATAAAGTAGAGTTTTCTTGTTAAATTCACCCCTAATATAAAGTCTATATAAATGAATCCCTAATGGTTGTGTATAATTGAATTAGTATATGTGATGAAATGACTCATAGGTTGTGTGATTTGATACATATACCCCAAAATGTTTAACCCTTTGGAGGCCCTATCCTTTTTGTTTAAATGAATGATACATTTAAGGGATTTAACAACAATTATAGAGAAATTAATTCTACTATCATAATGAAAAATTAACATCTACACTATATAGGTAAATTTTTCGATCAGCTACATAGACCTTAATAATTTTCGAAGATTAATATCTATTTTGTTTAACAAGAACTGTGTGTAATCGAGGTTCATATTCTAATGATGTAATTTCAAACAAGGTATGGAAAATAGGAATTTAAATTAATAAAAGTTTTTTTAATGTGACCTTTGTTTTTATAGATATTATTATTAGTGTATTAAAGGATTATATTAATAATTTAGTTTTGGTATTTAGTGATCGAGTCTTAATATATACTGAATGATAATATAATGATAAGTGATATTTTTTAATCCTTTATATGACTCTTAAAAAAAATAATTAATATGTTAAATTTAGATTTTTTTGAATTTTAATATAAGGATGTTTTTATTGACATATTGTCTCTAATGGTGGAATATCATGTGGTACATCAAAGAAAAGGAAATTGTGGAAAGAATAATATCAACAAATAAAATAGATGTATGAAGTTCCCTTGGACTAATAGGTTTCTATATAAGATTTATTCAAATTGGTCAATTCCAAAACCTATTATAAATATTGATATATAAAGGTATTATATTAAATTTTTTGGAAGAATGTGAAGAATGTTATGATGAATTATATAAGAGATTGGTCAATGAAAAAGTTTTAGCAATACCATGAGGAAGTGATGGTCTTCTGATCTATAATTATCCATAAAAGAGGAAACTTTTTTGATATGTTATGATTAATGAAATTTAATTACTATTAATCAAGATAGTAAATAATTAACTACCAAATTTATCCAACCCATGATATAGAGTGTGTAGTCATAATTTTTAACGTTGTCGATATGGGGTAATTACATTGATTATAAAAAATGTGAAATAGAGAAGTACAGAGTAATATTTAAATACATATAATCTATTAAAAAGGTCAACATGATGTAGATTAGATGAATAAAACTACTTTTGGAGTATGATACTTTAGTATGTTTCCACCAAGGGAATGAAACAATGTTAGTTGAGGCACTAACTATGTGGTATCATGTAATTTTGTGTAAATTGATGATTAGAAATGATCCTACAATAATGCATTTAGTGAAGTTTGATATTGTAAAAATTAAAAGGGGTATATCACATATATAGTCAATATCTACCAATCATACTTATTTAAAAAATAAAATAATATCACTCCTAGGATTATATTTTTTAAATAATAAATAAATCCTAGTAATGATGGGATGTAAGAAGTCTTCAGCTATGATGTTGGTATCAGTGTTCCTTGATTTTCAAAAGATTATCTCTTAGAGACAAAATACTTAAGGATTAATGTAGCCTATGACTATAACATTGTGAAATGTATTGATATTGGTATTAAAATTATAATTGGGTTTCCAATGACTTTGAGAAAGAATAGTTTTTTATGCGTTTTTATTAATCATCTTACAAAGACCCAAATTTACACACTATAATAGATGATAAAATTTTAGATTACTACCTTGAAATCTATATTAACAAATATATGATACATCATGTGGAATATATTTAGATTTTATGTAATCGGGCCCTAGATATTATATCAAAATTATTTACAATCCCATATAAGTTTATTGAACTGAGGTATGATTAATAACTTTTTATCATCCTTATATTGATGTATTTTCCTAAATGACCATTATCACTCTTGAAGAATTATTAAGGTCATTGTCACATGGTATTGATAATACATGAAATTAATATTTACCTTTGGTATAATATGAATATAAAAAACCATTACATCTGCACATTCAAATGGATTAGTACGAATCATTTTATAAGATATCATTTCATAAAACATCTTTTTATGTCGAAGATGGTGAAACAATTTTTTTTTCAGTCCTGGACATTTTTAGAAGAAAATTATGGATGTTAATACTATTCGGAGACATTTCAAGGTATCTCAAAGCATGAGAAAGACTTTTATGGATAAAATAAGTAATTTTTATGAATATTTTGTGGGAGAACATGCATTTTTAATCTGTAACATTGAAATGTTTTATAAGGCTAAGTAAGAGACCTATCTATGATTGAGGTTCATCATCATATTAGAAATTTTGGAAGACATTGGAGTTATTGATTACAATTTTTCAATTACACCTAGCCTCTATAATGTTTATTAAATGTTATATATTTCAATATAGATAAAGTACATGGGATAACTAGTGTATGCCCTTAAATATGTTGAAATAAAATTTGAACCTTTTTTATCATACTATGAACACCCTATCTAGATTCCCAACACTATAGAAAATTGTTGGGGAAAAAGATGACTCGATCAGTGAAGGTAATTTAATGATATTTTAAAATAGAAGAAGAAATGTGGTAACTAAATAATGTTTTTATGTTTTATGAACCAAATGTTTTTTTAGGATGTTGTCCACAAATTTCAATGGTAATATTTTATTACGGATGAAAGAATGTATCATGTGAAATTAAATTAAAAAAATAAGGATTTTATTTCTAAGAAACTATTACTTAATCCCGATATATTTATTAATGAAATTGAGGAAAATAAAAATTCTCAATGATTAATAAGTTATTCCCTTAAAATTAATATCTTTTTTTTAATTCTTTATGTCAAAAATATCTTATGTTGAATTTTTTAGATTTATCATAAATAGTTGATTATTTGGTACTTAATAAAAAATAATGATTTTAATATTATATAACTTTTATGATATTGTAATTATATTAGTATACCATGAGTACTAAGAAACCATTTTTATATAAAAATATACATTTATCATTTAACATAATTCTTATTAAAATTTAAATTTCAACAATAAATATATTGTTATATTTTTTGAAATATAATTAAAAAATTTGTTCAAATAAAAACAGTGATTAATAATTTTATTCTAATCTATTATTTGGAAGGATAAATTGGGGTTTTTTATTTTAATATGAAAATATTTTTAATTTTATTTAACATAATATAATTAAATCCATTTTAATCATAATTATTCGTAATTTTTCACTAATATATTTTAAGGATTAACAACCATTTTTTTATAAATAGCGCTTTATTTACATTTTGAGAAAATATATTAAATAAAACATCTAACAAATCTATGATTTAAAATATGATTAATGTATTTTTTTTTAATTATCATATCGATTAACATGTAAAATGTGGAAAATAATTTTTTCATGGGTAATATTAACTGTGGTAAAAAAATTAGTTTCCAGGACAATAATCAATTCTGGTTAAAAGGGGTGAATCTAATCTTATAATGGATTAAATGATATATATACATATCTAAATAGTAACACCTTGAGGCCTTATATTATTTTAGTTTTTTTAAAATTATTAATTTTTTTCTAGATTTCTTTATACACTACACCATGTAAATCTTAAGATACATAAAATAATGATTTGGCATATGTTACACATAATGCCATGTTTTACTAAATAATAATATATTATTAATATATTATTACTTAATTTAATATTATATTACCTATCCATTTATGTAGAAGATTGGGGTATAATTAAAATAGTTATAAAAATATATGTTTTAATTCATTTGTTACAAATTAATTATAAATGAATATGAGAACCAACTATATATATATGAAATTTTTTTGAAAAGATATATTTCTATGATGTCAAAGAAATTTTATCCAAATAAATTAACTTATTAACTATTAGTGAATAATATTAGTGAGTATTGTATGTTATATATTCTATCAAATGTTTTTTATATTTATCCACTATATTTGAAAAAAAAAGATAAGAACATCCCCAATATTACACAAAATAAACTATATTTTTATAAAAGAAGTTTTAAAAACATGTAATGTTGTAACCAATTTAAATAAATACTTTGACACTTACTAATTATTTTTAAAAATAAATTTATAATATTAAATTAGGATACAAAAATATACTATGGTTGGTTTACTATTATTTTCTAATAAGTTTCTTGTTTTCTTGAATAATGAGTAAATCAAAATTTTAATTGAAAACAAATGTTTTATTAAAAATAATTTTTATGGTTAAATTATATTTCTGATAGGTTATTAAGTTAAATAATATTATTTTATTATCATTTAAGCTAATTTAGGCCACTAGATTCATTTTTACAATTAAATTGGACAAAAAATCTATCAATCAGTTGAACGTCTTTACTCTAAAAATGTGTTGCCTCATTTGATCAATGATATTAATTTAAATTAATTACCAAATATTATGTGTTTTTAATTTTGAAAAATTGATTCCATACCTGGATCGAGAATATACAAATGAATTAAATAATTTCAATTTATTATTGTAACTTATTAATAGTTATCATAGTAAAACTTTTGTTACAATAGTTAAGAGTATGTCGAATCATTAATTAAAAAAATAATATTATAAAATTACTAATTAATTTTTCATAATTTTATTTTATGTGTATTCTTTATCTAGAATAATTAATGAATTGATTATCAGACCAATTTATGATTTTTTTTAGTATATTACATTTATAATATTATATTCAAAGAAAAGATAATGTTGACCTAGTTTTTTTTAAGTAGAGAAATTTTTTTAAATTGGGGTTATATAATGGATATCATCTACAATAAATAGTATATGGAAATATTAGATTATTTAATAAATCATTTTAGTTTAAAATTAATTATTATGGATAATATATTTATCTTAAAAGGTGACATAATGATGACAATGTAATTGTTCAATTAAAATAAATATTAAAAAAATGATATTAATGATATTTAAATAAGTATAATTTTTTTATAATTAATTACAAAAAATAATCTTCTAGATTAATGTAAAGCATTAGATATTTTTTTAAAGTATTGGTTCAATTTTATCTTATTGTTATGATTTTTATAGAAATTCATGAAATGAATAGTGTAAAAATTTACACTTATTACATTATGAAATAAAGAATAATTAATTAAATCATTTGAAATTAATTAAAATGTGAAATTCATACAAAATATTGGAAAGGGATAAATTTTTTTTCCATTAGGCATTTCTAGTTATTTTTTTTATTTTACTGTTACTATATTAAATCTTAAATAGTAAAAATACATGTATTCAATATAAGAGTTAAAGTGATTATCTAAGGGTTAGAACAATTGATAAAGGTAATAATGGGACCTCAACTATGTAAAAAATATTGGTTGATATTTTTTGACATATCCTAATAAATATATTTTAAATAAACAACTTTTAATCCATTTTTATTATAAAATTAATTTATATTAATTTAATAATTTGATGAATGCAAGAGTGCCCCTACCCTTCCCTTATAGATGGGAAATCATTGTTCTATATCATCACATATTAAAACCTCTTTTATTTGAACACATTCTAAACGAATACCATAATTTAATCCCCTAAAAATTTTATTGGAATTATTTTACACATAACACCCAATATACTGTAGTTATGGTGTTAATCAAAGGGAGTCCACTGAAGAAGAGGTAATTATTTTACCAACTTATTGAAGTTCATTTGTTGTTTTAATTCTTCTTTGTTCATTGTTTCCATAATAATTTAACAAATAAAGAATAATATATATTTTTATATGTTATTATGGTTATGGTAAAACCATATTTAATTATTTATCTTTCCCAAGAAAAAAGAAAGCACCACAGATGTATTTGTATAGCTTACCGTCTCCAAGTTGTGGTGTAATGTATTTTTCTCCACCACTTTATTTGAATGGGTATAATAATGGATATAATGTACATAAATAATTAATATTACATTATATTTATTATTTATAATAAATATACCATCAAATTAATTACCATTTCACAATTAAGGGACTGATTCTATCACTCGTGTATATGTATGGACTACCATATCCACAACAGTATGTGACTCATTTTCCATGTAAACCATTAACTAATAATTATAAAAACATATATAATGTGTAAATATAATATATATGAACATAATATAATTCTTTATACGATATATTTAAATACTCTATGCATTAGAATGAATACTTACACGATAAGACATTCAAATGAAAATGAAGTGGTTAACACCCAAAATAATCATAATAGTTGGATATTTTAATCAACAATATAGATGATAGTCATATAAGATATAATAAATTTGTATATGGTTATATTATAAACTATATAAATTATTTAGACCATTATAAAATAGGTTAAATAACATTTAATTAAAGGAATTTATTTTGTAAAGTATTTTCATGTCACTTTTATTTTCCATTAGATAAAAACCTTGTTCACCACTTATTTCTTATATATGGTATAAATACATTCCATGAATTTATTTTGTGAGTCTTATAGAGAATATTGTTGTATATAAATAAAAATGAAATTTTTTACTTTTATAGGTAATTTGATTATACTAATTATAGATTTTTAAGGTTTATTTGACAATCTCATTATTATTCGAGATTGTTTAATTTTAAGTCTCCACTAGGGATAATTTTCCATCCATATAATTTTATTCTGAAAGAACTACAAAATTATTTTTAATATTATTAAATGTATTTCTAAATTCATTTTTAATGATTTTTTAACTTTTAACTAAAGTATTTGAAAGAAGTTGTTTGTAATTTTTCCAAATGAGGTACTTTGTGTCTATTTCGACAGAATATGTGGTTCTTAACTTATGTGGTGTTAAGTGTTTTGTTTTTTTCTAGAAATACATAAAAAATTGAATATTGTTTTAAAAGTTTATAAAAAAATCCATTTAATTGTTTTAATTTATAATTATAATTATTATAAATTAATAGTTTTAATGTAAAATAGTCGTATTTCTATCAAGATGTTTTTATGATATAATTATATTATTTTCATCTATTCTAAAATTCGTTGTTGAGTTTTATGATTAATTGATGTTTGAATCCTATAAAACCATGTAATATATTTTCTTTAAGGTTTTATGTTCAGTAGGACTGTGGATGTGCTATTTCTATACCATTCATGGTCTATAATTAAACTTCTAACATTTCGTATGGTGGTTTTACAATACGATTTTCGCTTGTTTATGTTTCATCATTTTCATATGAGAAATGAATTGGTCAAAGCATGTTATGGGAATAACCCTCTATATTACCTTGATGCATCGATAGGACTCATGTGATAAACTATATTGGATATTGGCGGATGTCTTACATGTTTATATATGATGTCTTCAACAAATCATTGACTCTATATTTTCGATGTTCGAGATTATCCATTCCCTCATTGTGAGGTTGGTTATTGATATTTATTGTGATTATTTGACTTATAATTATCCATGGTTTGGTTTCATAATCATGTTATTAATTATATGGTATTTTTATCATCTTTTAGTAATTCCTTATTTTACTCTGGTTATAGATTAAATGGATTGGGTTTCAGAAAACCAGAATTTCCTAATTAATTGTTATTGTTTATGAAGGCTTTCATTGTATGTATACACTTACTATTCCTCTAAGAAACCCCCTTTAATTTTTTTTTTCATATTTCCCCATTATTCCGAGATGTATATAATGATTGGTTTGTAAATTTATCTTATGTGGTATTTTAGTTATTTCAATGGATTGACTTTTTTATATTTCATAATTCCAATTGTAATTCATGTTTCATGTATATAACCTAGTTTCCAGAAAATTTTCAACTAGTCCTGATTTTTGGATTGGAGTATTGTATCTATTCCACTGTAATAAATTAAGGAACCAACTATGGGCTACTATGATTTGGGCCATTACAGTTTTCATGAGATGAATTTCAATAGAATCCTTCGAAACTGGATTTAGAAAACAAATATATTAGGGACAACAACCCAATGATAGATATAGATGATAATCATGGAAGAACACCCAATGATTTTGGTAGGGTATGGATTATGTGTGCAATCCAAGAAATACATCCCTTTCTAGATAATATAATTATATGAGGCTTTATAACATATGTAACTAGGGGTAACAACTCGAACAAAGTGTGATCAGTTGGAATTGGATTAACCTATTACATGACAATGATACTTACTATGCACCTATTCTTACACTCTTGTGGGATATTATTGAAAAAAATCACATTGTTTTTTAACCCCATTATTAAAGATATAAAAATATTTTTTAAATAAATAACCATTGTTAACAACGATATTTTAAACTAAAAATAATGTGTCAATATATTCTATAAATAAATAATATATTTTCTCACTATGGCTATTGATACAAACACTATGATTTATTATCTTAGTCAATAGCTAGATTCCAAAGGATTCATGAAAACATTGAACTTGATGGGCATGGAGGGGAATATGCGAAACCAAATGGGATGTTTCTTGGAGTGAATGAATCATGTTCAGGCCTAATTAAATTTCAGGAATTATAATTAACAAAATGTACCTTAAAATTTACCAAATTAAACAATTAAGTGATGGGTGGAGTTTTCTATGATCCCTACTATTAGAGACTATTGAGAAAAGAATGCTCAATTTCTATCATATAAAAAAGGTGAAATGAGACACATGATAAAGTTTATTAACAAAAAAAGAAATGATTCATGTGAGGGAATTAAGGAATTAAATTTAATAATTTCAGAAGAAAATTGAGGAGTACAATGGGAGGAAATATAACATATCATGACAATCCATTTATTTTCCATTTCATTGAATGTGGGGAACCTTGGCATTACCCAAGTCAATTACCTATTATAATGGATAAAATATAGTCCAATTAAGGACCTATATGGAAATAAATTAATGATGTATTTGTGTATTGGGGTTGTACTAAAATTATATTTAGAGCTTAATATTTTTTCAAATATTCCAATAATATAAAAATTTCTCTAATATTAATATAGTTTAATAAAAAAGGACAACCTGCAGGCTGGTTGACTACCTATAACATCCAGCAATGATATCTAGATTGAACCCATAAACGAATGGTTTATAAGGGTGAAAATGCTAGAACTGGCTTCTGTGATGTCCTAGATCGTAGTAATTGTTTTAGATAAAATATCAATTGGATAATTTTTTTTCAATTTAGGGAGATTTGTTTTATAAAATAGATTACATTTGTTTTTGGCAATGAATTTGTAAATAAGTGATTGATTTTATTTCAATAGATGTGTATTATTATGGGAATCCTATATGATTAAGGTAAACAAAATATTTTTAGGTATAAACGAGTAATCTTGTTTGGGGTCAAATATAATTTTTTTGTGGACTTATGTTGATTCATGTAATTTAAGGAAATGGAAAGCATACATGTCGATTATGTGATTTAGGAAAATAAGATTTTTTGGTATAAAAAGTTGACATTATTTATTCTATTTATATCACTATATGATGAAGTCCTTATAATTTTTATATTTCAATCATAGATTATAAATTTTTTTTGATGGTTTTTTGTTTTCATAATGACCTTTGTTGAAATTTGGGTCTTACTACCGAGTTTTGGAGATTATTTTTTGTGAATTATCTTATCTTATCGCAACCCTTTTAGTTTTTATTAATGTATAATGATATGAGGAAAATATATTTATACATTTTATATCTTTTTATTCCATTAATTTGATTCAAAATCTTCTTGAATAAAAAAAAATTATAAATACACATCGTTTGGAGAAAAAGATGTGATTTTTGGTGGAAATTTATTAAAGGATCAAAATCTACATATAATGTATGTATGTATACTAATTATTTTATTCTATCAAATAAATTAATTCCTAAAATAAATAGAACATATATTGAATCAATATATGTTATCCTAATACCTTTTTTGATGAATCAAATGGTCTAATATATCATCATATGTATATATCCTTGTGATTGTTAGCATTATCTTGACCATGTTTTTAGTCACTCTCCATCTGAACACAATGGTTACTTTTTTTACTAGTATATGTTTTCTTATATGGAACCATTATATGTGTTATCATTGGTGACCTGCATACCTCCCTTTATTTACTTTGAAAATATCTTCTCAATAATCCTTTTTCCAATGTGGGGTTTTAAAAAATATAATTTGAAAAGACAAACACATAGTTTTTGATCCCATGTTTAATTTGTGATTAAAAAATTTACTAAAGGATGGAAGAATTTAACTCACCAATATATTATATATTTTAATATTATAATAAATATTATTTTGTTTTAGTCTTTCATTTTATGCACCATGCTGTTAATCGTAGTATGAAAACAATGAGTTTTTTTGTGTTACAAGTATGACCAAGTTTTACTGAACAATAACATATTAAAAAAATATTAATTTTTAAATTTAAATAGATATTAAATATAGGTTATTTTTGAGGTAATTAAGTTTATTAACTATTTTATGAATATATATGTTTAAATTTATAACTTACAAAATAATTCAGAATTAATATAGGATCCAACTAAATATATAGGAACTATTTTTATTCTCCCAAATTCATATTATAATAATAAATTAAATTAATTACTATTGAGGAATGATATTAATGACATTTATATTTTATGTATTCCATATTTTTTTAATTCATACAATTTATCTGATATGCATAAGAAAAGAATATACCCATTATTACATAAAAACCCCTATATATTAATAAAAATAGTCTAACGACCTTTTAATGGTGGACCATTTTTAACTAAAAATTTTCCACTTTTTAATAATTTTTTTTTTAAAAAACTCCTAGTTTGAAATATGGAAAGAAAAATATTGTTTGGTTGAATTACTTTTATTTATCAATTAATTTTTATGTATTGATGACTAGTGAAAAATATTAACTTTTAGTTGAAAAAATATTCTTTTCATAATTATAATTTATAGTCGTAAATTATATTTTTTATATGTTTTAATGTATGATAATATTAAGTTTTCATTATTTAATCAAATTTTGTTTATTGGAATCTATTTTTCATTATAATTGGATTAAAAAATTATTCAATCTTATAAACGTTTTCACATTAAAACCTCGTTTTATCTTTTCATCAATAAGATTAAATTTTCAATTACACACTACTAGTTCTGTGTTTTGAATATTATTAAATGGATTCCATTTATAGAATAATGTTATACAAATTTATTAAATGGATTTATTTTATTTTTAAAAATGATCAAAACATTGATTAGTAATATTTTTATTACTAGGGAAAAGGGTTAGTTCGGAAATTAATGGTAAGAAAATATTAAAAAAATAACATTAAAATATATCAAAATTTTATTGGATGAATATTTTTCATCTCTAATAATTAAATTATTTCTTTGTGAGATCATTTAAAAAATTTTGGATGAGAAAATATCTTTTATAATATTATATTCAATGGGAAATCAACTTTGTCGCAGTTTATTCTCAAGAGAAATATTTTTAATGTGGGGTTATATAAGGGATATTTTTTCTACATAAAGTATTTGAAAGATATAATTTTTATCTATATCATGGTTGATTATTTATATATTATGTGATACTATAATTACATTAAAAGGTGACAGAATGATGATGCAGTAATTGCACAATTAAAAATAAATATAAATGATATGATATTAAAAATAATAAAACAAATAACATTTTAGTTAAAAAATGTTAGAAAAGTAATTTTTAGATTATCATGAAATTTATTAATGTCTTATAATTATTTTTTAAAATATATATTTTTGTTATTATATTTTTGAAATTACATGAAATTAATAGTGAAAAAATTGACACTAATGATATTTTACAATAAATAATAACTTTTTAAATGATATAATATCCATAAAAATTTTAAATTCTTATGAACTATTTCTATATAGTTAAATATTTCATCCATGACTCATTTGAGGTTATTTTTTTCATTTTATAAAAACTCTACTAACCATTAAATAGTGATAATACATGTTTTCATGGTTAGAGGTAAAATGTTTTACTAAGGGTTAAAACCAAACGATAATGTTAATAATGAGACATAAAATGGTCTAAAAATTATTGGTGGAGAGGATTTATACCCTTAATTGTCTTATATTTTAAATAACTCACTTTGGAGGCATTTTGAATAAACAATTAATTTATATTAATTTAATAATTGATGAATTCCAAGAGTGCCCCTCCACATTTCAATAAAATGGAACCCATTAGTTTTCATTCATAACATATTAAAACTATTTTTAGGATCAGTTCCCCAAAAATACCATCCTATAATCACTCAACACATTATAGAGGCATTATTTCAGGCATAACACCCTCTTTAGAGGTATTAAGTTGTCAATCAATTGGGGTCCACTGAAGAATAAGTAATTGTTTTACTAACATAGTCAAGTTGATTTATTCTTATACATCATATTCAGGTGTTGTTTACATAATAAATTATCGTATAAATTCTTCTATTTTATTATCATTATGAGAATAAAAAATTTCATGATTTATCCATACAATAAAAGAAACAATGAGAATTCGTGCATACGACTTACAATATCCATGCCAGGGTGTAATATATTTTTTATCAACACATTATTTGGATGGGTATAATGATGTATATAATGGATATGAATAATAAAAACTACATGATATTTATTCTTTATATTTAATATACCATCCAATTATATAACTTTTCATTGTTAATGGAATGATATCATCCCTTGTGTGTACATTTGACATGTCGTCTCCACGGGGGATGTGATTCAGGTTGCATGTTAACCATTCATGATTGATAATATAATTTAATATATAGATTATATATAAAATATATGAAATTAATATCATTATTTATACAAATGATATATATAATATTCAAAATAAACAACTCTTACATGATAAAACATGAATATAAAATTGAAGAAATAAACACCCAAGACAAGGGTAATAGTGGAATATTTTTAATAAAATGATATAACAAGATCCTATATGAAGTAATAAATATAGATATGGTTTAGGTATAAATTATAAACACAGTTTATAACATTATAATGGGTGATAAATAAAATTTAACTAAATGATAGTTTGAGGTATGAGATTTCTGTCTAACAATTATTTTCCATGAAATACAAGCCTACTTCCCAACCTATTAAATATATGTGGTGCATATACATCCCATTATTGTCTTTTTTCATTCATATTAGGATGGTTGTGGTATTTATATATTCATATAATGGTATTCCATTCATGGGGAATACAATTCAACCAGTTTTAAAATTTTACAATCTATTTCAATATCTCATTTTTTTACTGGACATTTATGTTTCAGTCTCCTCTAGGGAACATTTTTATTCTATACGAATGTATTCAAAATAAAAATATGTCAAAATTATTGTTAGTATTATCAATTAGATATTTTATGTTATTTTACCCTTTTTTTAGTTTTCACTAAATTTTTTGAAAGTAATCCATTTTAGTTTTTCCAAGTGAGGTACTTTATGATTTTTTTGGAAAAATGAATGATTTTTTAACATATGCGCCATCAGTAAATTTTTACTCTATCATAATGAATAAATGTTTTTAATATTATTTTAATATTTAAAATTTTATTTTCAAATAAAATGTTCTCATTTATAATTTTACGAATTTTATATAAATGGTTTGAATAAAAAAATGTGTATTTCTCTCAAGATGTGTCAATGATTACATTGTACTATTTTCATCATTATCAACATAAATTGTTGTATTCTATGGTTAATTGAGTTTTTTCTATTATGATACCATCAACCGTGTTTTATTGAAGGTTTTATGATTATTTTGACTATGGATGGGAAATTTTGATACGATTCAGGGTTTATGTTTAAAGTATTAAAATTTATTATGATTTATTCAATATGAATGATATGTTTTTATGTATCATTTTTTTCATATGAGGATTGCATTGGAATTAGTAAGTGATGGACATGGCCCATTATTTTCCTTCATTTCATCATTAGGTCTAATGAGACTAACTAGTATGGGTATTGAATGATTTTTTCACATTTATATATGATTACTTTTGTAGAGACCCGAAGCCTGACTTACATGGACATTACATTACATTTGCGGAATACTTAGTACATAACAAAAAAAGCACACACACAAGGATCGTAATAGTTTAGTGTCTTTGGAAACTCGGAACGTAATCTTCTAATCGTGGTGAAAGATATTCAATATCTCCCATAAATATCTTCCCTTTTTTTACCTAAAACCATTCTTTATATCCTGGGGAAAAGAAAACATAAAAGGGTGAGCTCAAATGCTCAGTAAGGGTAAACAAAAGAGAAATCAATCACATCATATTCATAAGAACATAGCTTTTGGAAATCTTAACCTGCAAAAGAGCTCATAATATCATAACATGGGATAAATCATAGAAGTGAAATGTAATCCCAATAATCCTAACATAAAACATGAAACTTTGTGGCATACACACATAATCATAGAGAATCATTTCCTGTTAGTCAAGACTAATTGCCAAGACTATCTTAGTGGACAAAGTCCCTTTCTGAATCGAGTAACCCTCGTTTCAGTCCTGTTTCACTGAACCGGTATAACCTACCATTTCAGCCATGTCTATCTCATGAGATATAAAATCTTTACCCAATGCATTGGAGGGAGATATAGGTCCCACCCATCTTATAATGAATCCTTTCTTATGTGTGCCACATAATCATAAAACATACATCATCGCATAACACATGTAACAAAAATGGGATTCTTGAAACATCATGACATCATAAATCAATTCATATAAGATAAAGGAATTCATAAAAATATTTCCATCACAACATAATCAAATCCATGTAATAATAGGGAAAAAAACAGAACCCTTTTATTATCTTAGATGGAAAATAATTTTGATAAAATACGTGAACTCCATTCTTGAGGAAAATATCCTTTCTTCTTCAAAAACATTTTTCCTTTCATAACATGTCATACAACATTAAAATAAAAGAAGTTGATTAAAAATAAACTTGAAAACTTCTAAAGGAAGCTTCTTGTAAATAATGTTTTAAAAATCCATTCATGCCGTATAAGTTAAAAAAACATTCTTTCTTACTTTTGTCGGAAAAGTCAAAAAGTACCTCGTACGAATAAAATGACAAAAGATTCCTTTCATATTATTTACTAAAAACTCACTGAAGGGTCAAATTGGATTTAAACTATTTTAAGTGGATGTAAACAATATTAAATATTGAGGGAACATGGATGTGGATGATAAAATACACCCCAGTAAATACTTACGAATAAACAATCTCGGATAAAAATGAGATTGTGATATTTCCCTTACCTTAGGTCCAACTTGCTTTGTACGTGTCCTAACCTCCTGTATAATGATTTAGATAATGTTATTGACTTATTACAGAATCATATTCATTGTTATGATATCATATATGGTCCACTTATAACTTTATATTACCCGTTGTTTTGTAAATTCATGTTAAAGTAGCGTTCTGGGTAAAATCGTTTCATTTATCGTAGGTGTTTTGACTTGTTGCTCTGGACATTATTATTAATTATATCATGATTTACATACTTCCAGAATATAAAATATAATTTATATATCATATATATTCAGTATATATATATATATAATAGATAGATAAATGAAATGAAAAACACCGTTCATGGAAACGGTAGTCCGTACGTACGCATGAACGCTGTTTTCCTTTCCTTATTGTCTTGAATGGAATTAAGTAGATGACATACATATAAATATACATAAATCCAGTATCATTATTATGTCATATATTTCATTATTACTTGTTATATATGCTTTATAATCATTCATGAATGGTTAATGTGGAGAATGAATCTCATCGCGTCGTGGAGACGGTAGTCCGTACGTACGCACGAGCGATGATATCATTTCTATAAATATTGAATTGAATTGGAGTGGATTATACAATATATCAGAATCAATATGATGTTGTAATAACTATGTATAGTTATTCTTTACACCATTATACCCATCCATGTAAGGTGGTGGTGGAAAATAGATTACACCACGGCGTGGAGACGGTATTCCGTACGTACGCACGCGCGGTGATTTCTTTTTCCGTAGGATGGATAGATGGTGAAATAGGGTTATTTCATACTTATAATAACATATCAGTATATTAGTGATACTGATTTTATTACTTCATAATGAAACAACCTAAGAAGAAGAAGTGGAAGAAGAAATAAAGATGAAATAATTGGTAACGGTAATTACCTCTTCTTTGAAGTGCCTCTTTGAGACCTCCTCTTAGGGCACTAGAATTGGTCTTTGAGGAAGACCAGAACCTCTAGGATGTTTCTAGGGAAGTGGAGAAGAGATTTTGGCAGGGGTGGGCCGAGCTTGAGTGCTCAAATTGGTGTGAGGAGGAGGGGGAGGAGGTGTCCTTTTATAAGGGAGGAGAGGGGCACCTTAGGAATATCTCAAAATATTATTTTATATTAAAGTCAAAATCGCTTTATAATGGTTCCAAAGAGTCTTATTTCGAAGATAAGGTGGGGAGGGGTCGAAATCCTATCAACCAATATAATTTAGACAAGTTTAGGATATTATTTTAACCTTATCAATTAAATTTAACTCTAAGTTAAATAATTTAACTTTTACCATGTCTTTTTGTTTTCTTTCACTATATGGTTAATAAACTTACTATAACATGCCAAACGAACCCTAAATTGTTTATTATTAATATATATATCCTTATCTAAGTCATTTGGCCGAACCTTAGATTTTTAGGAATAAAATAACAATTAATAATATAATATTTTATTTAAAAACTATTTTGTGTCAATTTTGAAACTATTTGATATATGATTTTTGTGAAAGTCATAACAGAATTATATGTTCTAACCAAGTTTATTAATTCAACACTAATATATCATAGTAACCTAGAAAATTAGTGGAATTCATAAAAAGTCTCAATTTACATTTATTTGGGCATTTATAAAATCAATTATGTTAACTTTTTCTTAAAAGGGTAATTACTGCATCATCGTTGTGTATTAAATAAATTAATTTATCTAAAGTCCAAAAATTATAAATAAAATATCATTATGTAGGAAATCGTTTTATCTTTGTAATGAATATTTATAATCTAATTTATCTTATGTATAACTCCATATTAAAAATGATTTACTTATTAAACTTTGATTTTAACTATTTTAACCCTTCTTTAAATAAATTAATAATAAATGTCCTAATCTAATCCAAGTGGGCCTAAATGGTCATATTTTATTCCTAAGTTTGTTTTTGGTCGAATTACACTTGTCCAATAGAATTAGGACATGTGTTAGGGTAATATTAATATCATATTTACCCTTAGTTACCCTATTTACTATTAACCGTGGTAAAAAACGTAAAAAGTTACTATTCACCAAAAAATTATTTTCATCTCATTGAACCACATTTTAGTCCTTGATATTAACCGTGTCTCTCGGATTTTCGAAATTCCATTCACAGAAGCGGTAAAATTATGTTTTATACAAAATTCAGTTTTTAACCTACCACTTAGTAGTTTCACTATTCATAAAAAATTGATGTTTTTCAGAACAATGCCAAAATTTCATCCTAAGCTATATTTCATATTCCGAATTCAAAAATGAAGTCTATTTTACCAAATTCATAACATAGAAATTGCATTAATTAAATTTATAATTAAATCCCACTGTTAAAACAAATAGCGTGTTTTTAAGAAACAATATCTATCAAAAGATTGACATTTGATTACGTCTGGTTTAAATGTGAAATTACATCCAATGACCAACATTGTATTAAATTGTAAAAATATATTCTAAATATACTTTAAAACCACTCAAATTAATAATTTATCACTATTAATTATTTCGATTAAAAAAGTTGTTTTTAATTATAAATTAGTAATTTTCACTATTCATCAGAATATGAAAGTTATCCGAAAAGTACCAAAATTTCACCTTAGGCTAAATTCGATACTCCTAATCCAAAAATGAAGTTCATTTTGAAAAATAAGATTTACAGAATTTTAAAAAGTGGTTATTACTATTCATAACGGCTAGTTTTAATAATATTTTAATAGCATATCGTTATTTACTGAAACTCGGTATTGCGTATTACACACGCTATCAAGGAAGGTCGCGATTGCGTGTAATGCAAGGCAAGTCAAGGATGCGTGTTGTGCAAGCTCCTTTTGGTGTAGCGTACAACAGAAGACATTAATAAAATTAAAAAGAATATTTCTTTATAAAATCTTGGGCTGTTACATTCTACCCCCCTTAAAATGAATTTCGCCCTCGAAATTCGTCGGGGTTATAAATGGTTTACTATTTGAAAGTTTTTTTTAATAGAAACCCACATCGTAAAAGGGAATACCAAAACATGGCTTTAAAAACTAAAGTATGAAATGTAACGATTACCCAAATAAACTAATCACTGGGTTTCCACATAGGTGAAAATATGGATATGGAAGAGAAATCTAACCATCATGTTCTGATGGAGAGTGGTAGAGAACATGGCTATGGAAAAGCCAGTAATCACAAATCCATAGATTTGTGATGATATAAGGTACCAACTGATTCATCAGGTATAAGATCACTAGGACAACATTTTTGGTTTTCAAGATCATTTCCCTAAAGTTGAAGAATTAGAATTAGAATAAATACTTTATTTTGGTACAATCTCACTGTTGTTCGTGCCTTGAACAATTTCCACTTCATCTCTTAAATAAATGAAGTTGAATTTGTTATTCGTGAAGTGTTAGCAGATCATGTGATAGAATGACGGGTCATTCCATCTGTCTCAAACAAAAGGTTAGCAAAAATTATATACATAAGTCGATCTATAGTGAGATTAATCATATATGGTTTCTAAAATGGACTTATACTTCATATATCATACTGCTTAATATAATAAAACTAGTTTCTACTAAACAGGGACTTCCTGTAGGCCAGTGGTAGGCGATAAAGGCCAGTCGCACTTCGGTTGTGGGTTCAATTCCCATAGCCTTGTCCGAAGCGATGGGCTGTCGCCCGTCCTGCAGGTTGTCCTTTTTCCAAAACTATATAACATCCCATCAATAATATCGAAAAAACAAACAATACTAACTTATGTCCAACATAATCCATTCCAATCTTTTAGGCTTATCCATAATACTGTAGTCGACTCTCGTAATATAGTGAAAATGATTACCAGAGATTTAACACCATCATCGATCCCCATATATCATAAGATATGTTTTGTTGGTCACATTCCAAACATTCAAAGTCCTTAATCGTGTATTCTCTTGAATACCTTAGTGAAAACATGAATGCAGTTAAAAGTTAACACCTTCCACATACTAAAATCCTCAAAATTCTATATACTCAAACCATGATATCACTTAGTCCTTATATCAATCATGAGCTCATGAATACTGTTAAACATTTCATTTTCTCGTTTTCCCTTCATTATGCGCATAATATCTCAATCACTTTGAATACCACATTAGACCAATACATAAATATTCCAATATTCCAATATACAACATTATTTTGGAATCCCATTACATTCCACCACATCATTGTCATATTCAACATTGCATGTGACTTCCCTTTGTCCTTTGCCTTAAGCGGTTGCTCATGTCGATCATCACTAACCCTTGGATTAGGGCATTTATTAGCATAATGCCCCATTTCCTTGCACTTGAAGCATTGAAGTGTTGGTTGTACGTTCTCTGCAGTGTTTGCTTTATTCACTTCATTAGAATCCCATTTTCCATTACTTCGACACTCAGCTGCTCGATGACCTTCTTTTCCACACTTAAAACATTTTCTAGTCCCTTTAAGACAATCTCCACCATGCTTCTTTCCACACTTTGTGCATAAGGAAACATTCATCTTCTTTTCACCATTATTCTGAGTTTTCTCCTTGAACTCCATCTTTCGTTTCTTGTCAAACCCATGAGATGGATATGTAACACCAACTTCCATTTCTACCTTGATAGCACAACGCACAATTTCTTCATAGCTACTGAAGTCTCTTATAGTTAATGCCCTTCGAAGACTTGGTTTTATGACACTGAAAAATCGATCAACTTTACTTTCAGGTTGGATGATAATGCCAGAAGCGTACCTTGCAAGTCTTGTAAAATTCGCTTCATAGGTATCAACAGATTCATCATCCCTCTGCTTCAGTTCAAGAAACTCTTTCTCCATCTTTGTTCGGAGAATACGAGGGAAGTACTTATTGAAAAATAAGTTCTTGAACTCGTCCCATTCCATAGACACAATTTCATCCCTTTGCCTCGTATTCTTAATAAGATTTCACCATTGATCAGCATCTCCTTCCAAACGATACACTGCTAGGATGACTTTATCATGTTCAAAACATTGAAAAACTGAAAATATCTTTTCAGTAGTACTAATCCATTGTTCAGCAACTAATGGATCAGTAGACCCACTGAAAGAAGGTGGACGCTGCCTCATGAAGGATTCAACAGAATGTTGCTCCTTCCATTGCTCGTTTGGAAGTCCTGCATGATTCATAGCTTGAGAAAGTTGTGTGAGCATGGCTACAAGATTTTGCATTCCGGCTCCCATATCGTTTGGTTGCTCAGGGGGACAATCATTGCATTGCCCATCACATTCCGCATTAACACGGTTCCTTCGGGTTCCAGCCATCGTCTAAAACCCCAAAAGAATAGTATGAGAGGCAAAAATCATGCTAGGGAAAACAACATAATAAAGGGGTAGTACCCTCAATATCTAACATCTTAGGTTAAATTCTAAGATCGTTAGGGAAATTCTAGGACTATAACCTATACGTATACTTAACCTTAGAGACATCCCTAGACATACCTTAGAAATATCTCTAGGGATCTCACTAACGTTTTCGCATCCTAGTTTCCAAAGGTTGACTAAACCTTTCCTCTGATACCAACTGTAGAGACCCGAAGCCTAACTTACATGGACATTACATTACATTTGCGGAATACTTAGTACATAAGAAAAAAACACACACACAAGGATCGTAATAGTTTAGTGTCTTTGGAAACTCGGAACGTAATCTCCTAATCGTGGTGAAAGATCTTCAATATCTCCCATAAATATCTTCCCTTTTTTTTACCTAAAACCATTCTTTATATCCTGGGGAAAAGAAACATAAAAGGGTGAGCTCAAATGCTCAGTAAGGGTAAACAAAAGAGAAATCAATCACATCATATTCATAAGAACATAGCTTTTGGAAATCTTAACCTGCAAAAGAGCTCATAATATCATAACATGGGATAAATCATAGAAGTGAAATGTAATCCCAATAATCATAACATAAAACATGAAACTTTGTGGCATACACACATAATCATAGAGAATCATTTCTTGTTAGTCAAGACTAATTGCCAAGACTATCTTAGTGGACAAAGTCCCTTTCTGAATCGAGTAACCCTCGTTTCTGTCCTGTTTCACTGAACCGGTATAACCTACCATTTCAGCCATGTCTATCTCATGAGATATAAAATCTTTACCCAATGCATTGGAGGGAGATATAGGTCCCACCCATCTTATAATGAATCCTTTCTTATGTGTGCCACATAATCATAAAACATACATCATCACATAACACATGTAACAAAAATGGGATTCTTGAAACATCATGACATCATAAATCAATTCATATAAGATAAAGGAATTCATAAAAATATTTCCATCACAACATAATCAAATCCATGTAATAATAGGGAAAAAAACAGAACCCTTTTATTATCTTAGATGGAAAATAATTTTGATAAAATACTTGAACTCCATTCTTGAGGAAAATATCCTTTCTTCTTCAAAAACATTTTTCCTTTCATAACATGTCATACAACTTTAAAATAAAAGAAGTTGATTAAAAATAAACTTGAAAACTTCTAAAGGAAGCTTCTTGTAAATAATGTTTTAAAAATCCATTCATGCCGTATAAGTTAAAAAAACATTCTTTCTTACTTTTGTCGGAAAAGTCAAAAAGTACCTCGTACGAAAAAAATGACAAAAGATTCCTTTCATATTCTTTACTAAAAACTCACTGAAGGGTCAAATTGGATTTAAACTATTTTAAGTTGATGGAAACAATATTAAATATTGAGGGAACATGGATGTGGATGATAAAATACACCCCAGTAAATACTTACGAATAAACAATCTCGGATAAAAATGAGATTGTGATATTTACCTTACCTTAGGTCCGACTTGCATTGTACGTGTCCGAAACTCCTGTATAATGATTTACATAATGTTATTGACTTATTACAGAATCATATTCATTGTTATGATATCATATATGGTCCACTTATAACTTTATATTACCCGTTGTTTTGTAAATTCATGTTAAAGTAGCGTTCTGGGTAAAATCGTTTCATTTATCGTAGGTGTTTTGACTTGTTGTTCTTGACATTATTATTACTTATATCATGATTTACTTACTTCCAGAATATAAAATATAATTTATATATCATATATATTCAGTATATATATATATATAATAGATAGATAAATGAAATGAAAAACACCGTTCATGGAGACGGTAGTCTGTACGTACGCATGAACGCTGTTTTCCTTTCCTTATTGTCTTGAATGGAATTAAGTAGATGACATACATATAAATATACATAAATCCAGTATCATTATTATGTCATATATTTCATTATTACTTGTTATATATGCTTTATAATCATTCATGAATGGTTAATGTGGAGAATGAATCTCATCGCGTCGTGGAGACGGTAGTCCGTACGTACGCACGAGCGATGATATCATTTCAATAAATATTGAATTGAATTGGAGTGGATTATACAATATATCAGAATCAATATGATGTTGTAATAACTATGTATAGTTATTCTTTACACCATTATACCCATCCATGTAAGGTGGTGGTGGAAAATAGATTACACCACGGCGTGGAGACGGTATTCCGTACGTACGCACGCGCGGTGATTTCTTTTTCCGTAGGATGGATAGATGGTGAAATAGGGTTGTTTCATACTTATAATAACATATCAGTATATGAGTGATACTGATGTTATTACTTGATAATGAAACAACCTAAGAAGAAGAAGTGGAAGAAGAAATAAAGATGAAAGAATTGGTAACGGTAATTACCTCTTCTTTGAAGTGCCTCTTTGAGACCTCCTCTTAGGGCACTAGAATTGGTCTTTGAGGAAGACCAGAACCTCTAGGATGTTGATAGGGAAGTGGAGAAGAGATTTTGGCAGGGGTTGGCCGAGCTTGAGTGCTCAAATTGGTGTGAGGAGGAGGGGGAGGAGGTGTCCTTTTATAAGGGAGGAGAGGGGCACCTTAGGAATATCTCAAAATATTATTTTATATTAAAGTCAAAATCGGTTTATAATGGTTCCAAAGGGTCTTATTTCGAAGATAAGGTGGGGAGGGGTCGAAATCCTATCATCCAATAGAATTTAGACAAGTTTAGGATATTATTTTAACCTTATCAATTAAATTTAACTCTAAGTTAAATAATTTAACTTTTACCATGTCTTTTTGTTTTCTTTCACTATATGGTTAATAAACTTACTATAACATGCCAAACGAACCCTAAATTGTTTATTATTAATATATATATCCTTATCTAAGTCATTTGGCCTAACCTTAGATTTTTAGGAATAAAATAACAATTAATAATATAATATTTTATTTAAAAACTATTTTGTGTCAATTTTGAAACTATTTGATATATGATTTTTGTGAAAGTCATAACAGAATTATATGTTCTAACCAAGTTTATTAAATCAACACTAATATATCATAGTAACCTAGAAAATTATTGGAATTCATAAAAAGGCTCAATTTACATTTATTTGGGCATTTATAAAATCAGTTATGTTAACATTTTCTTAAAAGGGTAATTACTGCATCATCGTTGTGTATTAAATAAATTAATTTATCTAAAGTCTAAAAATTATAAATAAAATATCATTATGTAGGAAATCGTTTTATCTTTCTAATGAATATTTATAATCGAATTTATCTTATGTATAACCCCATATTAAAAATGATTTACTTATTAAACTTTGATTTTAACTATTTTAACCCTTCTTTAAATAAATTAATAATAAATGTCCTAATCTAATCCAAGTGGGCCTAAATGGTCATATTTTATTCCTAAGTTTGTTTTTGGTCGAATTACACTTGTCCAATAGAATTAGGACATGTGTTAGGGTAATAGTAATATCATATTTACCCTTTGTTACCCTATTTACTATTAACCGCAGTAAAAAACGTAAAAAGTTACTATTCACCAAAAAATTATTTTCATCTCATTGAACCACATTTTAGTCCTTGATATTAACCGTGTCTCTCGGATTTTCGAAATTCCATTCACAGAAGTGGTAAAATTAAGTTTTATACAAAATTCAGTTTTTAACCTACCACTTAGTAGTTTCACTATTCATCAAAAATTGATGTTTTTCAGAACAATGCCAAAATTTCATCCTAAGCTATATTTCATATTCCGAATTCAAAAATGAAGTCTATTTTACCAAATTCATAACATAGAAATTGCATTAATTAAATTTATAATTAAATCCCGCTGTTAAAACAAATAGCGTGTTTTTAAGAAACAATATCTATCAAAAGATTGACATTTGATTACGTCTGGTTTAAATGTGAAATTACATCCAATGACCAACATTGTATTAAATTGTAAAAATATATTCTAAATATACTTTAAAACCACTCAAATTAATAATTTATCACTATTAATTATTTCGATTAAAAAAGTTGTTTTTAATTATAAATTAGTAATTTTCACTATTCATCAGAATATGAAAGTTATCTGAAAAGTACCAAAATATCACCATAGGCTAAATTCGATACTCCGAATCCAAAAATGAAGTTCATTTTGAAAAATAAGATTTACAGAATTTTAAAAAGTGGTTATTACTATTCATAACGGCTAGTTTTAATAATATTTTAATAGCATATCGTTATTTTGTGAAACTCGGTATTGCGTATTACACATGCTATCGAGGAAGGTCGCGATTGCGTGTAATGCAAGGCAAGTCAAGGATGCGTGTTGTGCAAGCTCCTTTTGGTGTAGCGTACAACACAAGACATTAATAAAATTAAAAAGAATATTTTTTATAAAATCTTGGGCTGTTACAACTTTTCCCAAGCCATGGCAATATGATTAAGATGTGTGACTTTATATACTACTTAATATTGAAATTAGTTATTGCTATTCCATGATATTAGTCGACTAGAAGAATATCAATGGTTATGTGACATTCTCAGATTATTATTTATATGGTTTTATTTGTTCATTTTTCATTCCTTCCATATTATTATAAGGTATTCATTAAATAGAGTTTGTTTTAGTTAATCATATATCCATAAAAGTTTGCGATTATTTGTGACAGCTTCCATTGTATGTATACTCTTACTTAGAATATGAGCCCTCACCAATATTATGTTTCATCTCTCCATATTATTCAAATAATTATATTATTATTGATATATAATGTTAAGATAATAGGAATGTTTTTTATATCAAATGATTGAATATTTTGTATTTTTTAAAATGGTAATGTATGATTCATGTTGGTATTATAGTTTCCAAAACATCATAACTGATTTATCCTTTGTGATCTGACCCTCATATTAATGCCATTCTAATAAATCAAGGAACTCGCTCTAGGATACTACAGTCGGGTTCATTACCTAAATACATGCCTATGGTAATATTAATAACAAGTATAATTTAATTTATATTTATGAATAATATTGGATTCATTTTTCAATATTAATACATTAATATAATTTATTCCTTGGAAAATTCCAAATATTTCATATCCCTAACTTATGAAAGGAAACTAAAAATAATTTTTTTCCCGAACATCAATATCCAAATAAATTATAAATTTAATTACCATTTATTATATAAAAATTAATAAAAACATCATATAGTTCATTATTTTTTAGCATTATAGTTTATATAAGGCTTAAGTAGTAAACCAAATGAGTATTTCCAACTACTAGTATAATTATTAATAGTGTGTTTCCATTTTATTTCATTATATACCTCATTAAATTATATTATAAACATTATTATATTTTTAAATTAGCATATCCCAGATACGTATAAATTATATTGTTAATGGGACAACATTAATTCTACTCTTTCTCCATTATATGTGAAATAGTAGCATCATTTATTGATATCTGAACAATAGATATGTGACTCCAATATTTAAATTTAATTATAGTATTTTTTTTATTTTAAATTAATTTGATTTTACATTTTATCAATTTATTATACCCAATGTAAATTTATTGTCTTAAATTATGTTTACCATAATTGGGCATTTGAGATCACCACTTTTTTATGTTTCCATTTTATAAAGTTTTGAAGAAAATTTATATATAATATGTGTATAAAAAAATATAATGGGTGTAGTTTTTAGGGATTTATATTTCTCTTTTCATGTATTAAGATTATGGTTATATATTCTAAAAAATGCCAACCCATTCAATGATCCTCAGTTATGCAATATATATTTTACAATTTTTACTTATACAATAATCATAAAAGGTATATTGAATATACGTGACTCAATATTTTCTGTGATATTGTAATTATGGATGCTTATCATTATTTCACATTTTTTCATATCATATGTCGTATGTGAATATGTTGTTAATTTACAATGGATATGAGATTATGGATCTAGTTTTATATAGTTTGTAAAAACAAAGGGATTAGACAATAGTATATTTAATGAGGTTTGTTTAGGATGTTTTATGTTTATTAAGTTATATTTTTCAAAATAAATATCATATTCATTCCCTTTAATTTACTTAATGTAATATTGAATATTTTATGATTTGGAAAAGGGATCTATAGTGAAATAACTACCTATAATACTATAAGATATGTCTAATCATAATATAGCATTGTTAAATTTTTTAAAAATTAGAGGTTTTATGGTTTGAAAATAAACTAAAATCCTATATTTATGTAGGATTGTGTGTATGATAATGGAATTAATGAACCTTTTTGTAATCACTAAGAAGAAGGATGGTTGGTCATTGACTCAATTCGTGATATTGTGCATGATGAGTAGGCCATAAACACCATACCAAGAATGAATATCCTAGGATATGTTATATGGTAAATCACTTTATCATTATTCAAAATAACAAAAAATTTCTATGTAATGAAATTAGGTTAAGCAATATAATAGAACCCATCCTAATGAATCATTTTGTGAACTGAATGTGATTGTGGTTCAACTAAATGCTAATTTAGGAGTTCTTATATGTTTAATATTTTGAGGATCCATCTAATTATCTAATAATAAATAAAATATGGTTTCTATCACCCATTTTATGTATTTTTGGTTTTAGTAATGGATGGATGTCAGAAGAACCAGGTAAACCTTGTATCATTGATAATGTAGAGATTGTCTTTTTGAGAAATAATATTATGTACGATATAGTGCTAGAAATATTGTAATTATAAAAAACTGTCTATCACGATTTATCATTAAAAACATGAATATTGATGAATAACATTGTAAAAAATATGGGTAAAATTTAATGTCCCATGGAATTTAATGACTAATTATTCTAAAGGAAATATTTTTTGTTCTATATTTGTCAATAACATGAGGAGAAATAGAACAAGACATTATATAAGGGAATAATAATTCATTATAAGTGTGAAAATGAAGCTCAACATTCATAATTGCTAAATATAATGATATAATCTAAAACAATTATTACATTAATATGGAGAAAATGGGGAAATGTCTAAATAAATTAACTAATCCAATGGATAATGGTTAAATTATCCACACTATACTACCTAGACCATGGGAACATGGAATATATTAACCAACGATTATGGTGAATGTGTATAGTGATAATTATGTGTTGTTAGGGACACATATTAATCACTATAGATGTTTGTATTTCTTTTGAAATTTATAGTTTCACCAACTATTTTTTAGAAAATTAAATACATTGAGTGGTATTAGTAAATTTACCAAAGTATATTAATTTTCATTATTTCTTATTGATTGATGATAATGAATGTCGAACAATCGTTACATATTTTATAGTTAAGTTAATTTTCAAAAATTGATTTATTCTATCCACTTTGAGGAATAGAATAAGTATTTTTCATGGAATACAGATACCCCATTTCACTCTATCCTATTATAGTGCTCAAATATAATGATGATAATGAACTATATTATAAAATGAATTATTCAATAATAAGGAGGTATTTTTACCTCAAAGGGTTTTTTAGTTAAACCTATAAAGTGATATATCTAATATAAATCAATATATGAGTTTATAGATGTACCTAAGTTAATAAAGTTGTAAATTTTTTGAAATAAATCCATGATATTGGACTTTGATAAGGATTTTATAAATTATTTTGTAAAGTATGTATATATTAAAAATTTAATGATAATTTCTAAATGCATGGTTGGGGTGGGGTTTAGTATAATAACAAAATATTTTAATATATAATGTTTTAATTAAATAAAAATGTGTTTGAAGAGTTTTATTAACAAGAAACTCGAAACCTAAAATTAAATTAAGATACATTAAAATAAAATAATCAAATTTGACCCTTATAAAATTAATATTAAATATGATTGTAAAAAGACGATGTAACCATATTACAAATTATATGGTGATAAAGTGAAGAAATTGAATAAGATATAGAAAATCCCCCTTATTGAGATTATTATTGTAGAGACCCGAAGCTTATCGTACATGGACATTACATTACTTTTGCGGAATACTTAGTACATAACAAAAACACACACACAAGGATCGTAATAGTTTAGTGTCTTTGGAAACTTGGAACGTAATCTTCTAATCGTGGTGAAAGATCTTCAATATCTCCCATAAAGATCTTCCCTTTTTTTACCTAAAAACCTTTCTTTATATCCTGGGGAAAAGAAAACATAACAGGGTGAGCTCAAATGCTCAGTAAGGGTAAAAAAAGAAATTTCAATCACATCATATACATAAGAACATAGCTTTTGGAAATCTTAACCTGCAAAAGAGCTCATAATATCATAACATGGGATAAATCATAGAAGTGAAAATGAGATCCCCATAATCATAACATGAAACTTGAAACTTTGTGGCATGCACACATAATCATAGAAAATCATTTCTTGTTAGTCATGACTCATTGCCAAGACTATCTTAGTGGACAAAGTCCCTTTCTGAATCGAGTAAACCTCGTTTCAGTCCTGTTTCACTGAACCGGTATAACCTACCATTTCAGCCATGTCTATCTCATGAGATATAAAATATTTACCCAATGCATTGGAGGGAGATATAGGTCCCACCCATCTTATAATGAATCCTTTCTTATGTGTGCCACATAACCATAAAACATACATCATCGCATAACACATGTAACAAAAATGGGATTCTTGAAATATCACGACATCATAAATCAATTCATATAAGATAACGGAATTCATAAAAATAATTCCATCACAACATGAACAAATCAATTTAATAATAGGGATAAAACATAACCCTTTATTATCTTAGATGGAAAATAATTTTGATAAAACACTTGAACTCCATTCTTGAGGAAAATATCCTTTCTTCTTCAAAAACATTTTTCCTTTCATAACATGTCATACAATTTTAAAATAAAAGAATTTGATTAAAAATAAACTTGAAAACTTTTAAAGGAAGCTTCTTGGAAATAATGTTTTAAAAATCCATTCATGCCGTATCAGTTAAAAAAACATTCTTCGTACTTTTGTCGGAAAAGTCAAAAAGTACATCGTACGAAAAACGACAAAAGATTCCTTTCGTATCTTTTACTAAAAACTCACTGAAGGGTAAAATTTGATATAAAATATTGTAGAAGGATGGAAATAATATTACATATTGAGCTAACATTGATGTGGATGATAAAATACACCCCAGTAATTACCAAAGTAAAAACAATCTCGGATAAAAGTGAGATTGTGATATTTTCCCTTACCTTAGGTCCGACTTGCTTTGTAAGTGGCCGAACCTCCTGTATAATGATTTAAATCATGTTATTGACTTATTACAGAATCATATTCATTGTTATGATATCATATATGGTTCACTTATGACATTATATTACCCGTTCTTTTGTAAATTCCATGTTAAAGAAGCGTTTTGGGTAAAATCGTTTCATTTATCGTAGGTGTTTTGACTTGTTGTTCTTGACATCATTATTACTTATATCATGATTTACTCACTTCCAGAATATAAAATATGATTTATATATCATATATATTCAGTATATATATATATATATAATAGGTAGATAAATAAAATGAAAAACACCGTTCATGGAGACGGTAGTCCGTACGTACGCATGAACGCTGTTTTCCTTTCCTTATTGTCTTGAAATGGAAGTAAGTAGATGACATACATATGTATATATATACATAAATCCAGTAGCTTTATAATGTCATATATTTCATTATTATTTCTTATATATACATTATAATCATTCTTAAATGGTTAACATGGAGAATAAATCTCATCGCGTCGTGGAGACGGTAGTCCGTACGTACGCACGAGCGATGATATCATTTATATAAATATTGAATTGAATTGGAGTGGATTATACAATATATCAGAATCAATATGATGTTGTAATAACTATTTATTGTTATTCTTTACACCATTATACCCATCCATGTAAGGTGGTGGTGGAAAATAGATTACACCACGGCGTGGAGACGGTATTCCGTACGTACGCACGCGCGGTGATTTCTTTTTCCGTAGGATGGATATATGGTGAAATAGGGTTGTTTCATACTTATAATAACATATCAGTATATGAGTGATACTGATGTTATTACTTCATAATGAAACAACCTAAGAAGAAGAAGTGGAAGAAGAAATAAAGATGAAAGAATTGGTAACGGTAATTACCTCTTCTTTGAAGTGCCTCTTTGAGACCTCCTCTTAGGGCACTAAAATTGGTCTTTGAGGAAGACCAGAACCTCTAGGATGTTTTAGGGAAGTGGATAAGAGATTTTGGCAGGGGTTGGCCGAGCTTGAGTGCTCAAATTGGTGTGAGGAGGAGGGGGAGGAGGTTTCCTTTTATAAGGGAGGAGAGGGGCACCTTAGGAATATCTCAAAATATTATTTTATATTAAAGTCAAAATCGGTTTATAATGGTTCCAAAGGGTCTTATTTAGAAGCTAAAGTGGGGATGGGTCGAAATAATATCAACCAATAAGATTTAGACATGTTTAGGGTATTATTTTAACCTTATCAATTAGATTTAACTCTAAGTTAAATAATTTAACTTTTACCGTGTCTTTTTGTTTTCTTTCACTATATGGTTAATACACTTACTATAACATGCCAAAAGAACCCCAAATTGTATATTATTAATACATATATCCTTATCTAAGTTATTTGGCCGAACCTTAGATTTTTAAGAATAAAATAACAATTAATAATATAATATTTGATTTAAAAACTATTTTGTGTCAATTTTGACACTAATTGATACATGATTTTTGTGAAAGTCATAACAGAATTATATGTTCGAACAAAGTTGATTAAATAAACAATAATATATCATAGTAACCTATAAAATTAGTGGAATTCATAAAAAGTCTCAAATTATATTTAGTTTGGTGTTTATAACATCAATTATGTCAATATTTCATTAATAAGATAATTACTGCATCATCTTTGTGTCATAAATAAATTGACTTATTTGATGTCTAAAAATTAAAAATAAAATACCATCATGTAGGAAATAGTTTTAGATTTCTAATTAATATTTACAATCGAATTTATCTTCTGTAAAACCCTATATTAAAAATGTTTTAGTAAATAAACTTTGATTTTGACTCATTTAACTCTTCTTTGAATTAAATAATAGTAAATGTCCTAATCTAATCCAAGTGGGCCTAAATGGTCATATTTTATTCCTAAGCTTGTTTTTGGTCGAATACACTTTTCCAATAGAATTAGGACATGTGTTAGGGTAATAATAATATCATTTTTACCCTTAATTACCCTATTTACTTTTAACCGTGGTAAATAAAAGTAAAAAGTTACTATTCACCAAAAATTATTTTCATCTCATTGAACCACATTTTACTTACTGACATCAACCGTGTCTCTCGGATTTTTGAAATTCCATTCATAGAAGCGGTAAAATTAAGTTTTATGAAAAATTCAGTTTTTTTAACTACCACTTAGTAGTTTCACTATTCATCAAAAATTGATGTTTTTCAGAACAATGCCAAAATTTCATCCCAAGCTATATTTCATATTCCGAATTCAAAAATGAAGTCTATTTTACCAAATTCATAACATAAAAGTTGCATTAATTAATTTTATAATTAAATCCCGCTGTTAAAACAAATAGCGTGTTTTTAAGAAACAATATCTATCAAAAGATTGACACTTGTTTATGTCTAGTTTAAATGTGAAATTACATCCAATGACCAACATTGTATTAAATTGTAAAAATATATTCTAAATATAATTTAAAACCACTCAAATTAATGATTTATCACTATTAATTATTTCGATTAAAAAGTTGTTTTTAATTATAATTTAGTAATTTTCACTATTCATCAGAATATGAAAGTTATCCGAAAAGTACCAAAATTTCACCTTAGGCTAAATTCGATACTCCGAATCCAAAAATGAAGTCCATTTTGAGAGTTAAAATTTCTATAATTTAAAAAGTGGTTATTACTATTCATAACGGCTAGTTTTAATAATATCTTAATATCATATCGTTGTTTAGCGAAACTTGGTGTTATGTACAACACACGCTATCCTGGAAGGTCGCGATTGCGTGTAATGGAAGGAAAGTCAAGGATGCGTGTTGTGAAAGCTCCTTTTGGTGTAGCATACAAAACAATACATTAATAAAATTAAAAAGAATATTTTTCATAAAATCTCGGGCTGTTACATTCTACCCCCCTTAAAATGAATTTCGCCCTCGAAATTCGTCGGGGTTATAAATGGTTTACTATTCGAAAGTTTCTTTAATAGAAACCCACATCGTAAAAAGGAATACCAAAACTTGGATTTAAAAACTAATGTATGAAATGTAACGATTACCCAAATAAACTAATCACTGGGTTTCCACATAGGTGAAAATATGGATATGGAAGAGAAATCTAACAATCATGTTCTGATGGAGAGTGGTAGAGAACATGGCTATGGAAAAGCCAGTAATCACAAATCCATAAATTTGTGACGATCTAAGGTACCATCTGATTCATCAGGTATAAGAGAACTAGGACAACATTTTTGGTTTTCAAGATCATTTCCCTAAAGTTAAAGAATTTGAATTAGAATAAATACTTACTTTATTTTGGTACAATCTCACTGTTGTTCGTGCCTTTAACAATTTCCACTTCATCTCTTAAATAAATGAAGTTGAATTTATTATTCGTGAAGTGTTAGCAGATCATGTGATAGAATGACGGGTCATTCCATCTGTCTCAAAAGGTTAGCAAAATTTATATACATAAGTCGATCTATAGTGGGATTAATCATATATGGTTCCTAAAATGGGCTTATACTTCATATATCATACTGCTTAATATAATAACACTAGTTTCTACTAAACAGGGACTTCCTGTAGGTCAGTGGTAGGCGATAAAGGCCAGTCGCACTTCGGTTGTGGGTTCGATTCCTACAGCCTTGTCCGAAGCGATGGGCTGTCCCCCGTCCTACAGGTTGTCCTTTTTCTAAAACTACGTTACTATAACATCCCATCAATAATATCGAAAATCTTCTATCCTTAAACAATACTAACTTATGTCCAACATAATCCAGTCTAATCTTTAGGCTTATACATAATACTGCAGTCCACTCTCATAATATAGTGACAACGATTACCAGAGATTTAATACTGTCGTTGATCCCCACATATCATAAGATATGTCTTGTTGGTCACATTCCAAACATTCAAAGTCCTTAATCGTGTATTCTCTTGAATACCTTAGTGAAAACATGAGTGCAGTTAAAAGTTAACACTTTCCACATACCAAAATCCTCAAAATTCTATATACTCAAACCATGATATCACTTAGTCCTTATATCAATAATGAGCTCATGAATACTATTAAACATTTCATTTTATCGTCTTCATTATGCGCATATCATCTTATTTCCAAAAAATATCTCAATCACTTTGAATACCACATCAATAAATATTGCAATACTCAATGATACAACATTATTTTGGAATCCCATTACATAAACACTTAATCATTCCACCACATCGTTGTCATATTCAACATTTCCAATAGTGATCGCATGTGATTTCCCTTTGTCCTTTGCCTTCAGTGGTTGCTCATGTTGATCATCACTAACCCTTGAATTAGGGCAATTATTAGCATAATGCCCCATTTCCTTGCACTTGAAGCATTGAAGTGTTGGCGGTGCGTTCTCTGCAGTGTTTGCTTTATTAGAAACCCTTTTTCCATTACTTCGACACTCAGCTGCTCGATGACCTTCTTTTCCACACTTAAAACATTTTCTAGTCCCTTTAAGACAATCTCCACCATGCTTCTTTCCACACTTTGTCCATAAGGAAACATTCATCTTCTTTTCACCATTATTCTGAGATTTCTCCTTGAACTCCATCTTTCGTTTCTTGTCAAAACAATGAGATGGATATGTAACACCAACTTTTATTTCTACCTTGATAGCACAACGCACAATTTCTTCATAGCTACTGAAGTCTCTTATAGCTAATGCCCTTCGAAGACTTGGTTTTAAGCCACTGAAAAGTCGATCAACTTTACTTTCAGGTTGGATGATAATTCCAGAAGCATACCTTGCAAGTCTTGTAAAATTTTCTTCATAGGTACCAACAGATTCATCGTCCCTTTGCTTCAGTTCAAGAAACTCCTTCTCCATCTTTGTTCGAAGAATACGAGGGAAGTACTTACTGAAAAACAAGTTCTTGAACTCGTCCCATTCCATGGACTCAATTTCATCTCTTGGCCTCGTATTCTTGATAAGATTCCACCATTGATCAGCTTCACCTTCCAAATGATATACTTCTAAAATGACTTTATCATGTTCAGAACATTGAAGAACTGAAAATATCTTTTCAGTAGTACTGATCCATTGTTCAGCCACAAGTGGATCAGAAGACCCACTGAAAGAAGGTGGACGTTGCCTCATGAAGGACCCAATAGAATATTGTTCCCTTCTCTGCTCATTTGGAAGTCCAGAATGATTCATAGCTTGTGTAAGTATAGCAATAATATTTTTCACTCCATCTCCCATAACATTTGTTTGTTCAGGAGGGCAATCATTGCATTGTCCATTTCATTGATCAACACAGTTCCTTCGGGTTCCATCCATCGTCTAAAACCCAAAAAGAATAGTGTGAGAGGCAAAAATCATGCTAGGGAAAACAACATAATAAAGGGGGAGTACCTTCAATATCCAACATCTTAGGTTTAATTCTATGATCATTAGCGTAATTCTATTACTATAACCTATACGTATACTTATCCCTAGGGACATCCCTAGACATACCTTAGAAATATCTCTAGGGATCTCACTAACGTTTTCGCATCCTAGTTTCCAAAGGTTGACTAAACATTTCCTCTGATACCAACTGTAGAGACCCGAAGCTTATCGTACATGGACATTACATTACTTTTGCGGAATACTTAGTACATAACAAAAACACACACACAAGGATCGTAATAGTTTAGTGTCTTTGGAAACTTGGAACGTAATCTTCTAATCATGGTGAAAGATCTTCAATATCTCCCATAAAGATCTTCCCTTTTTTTTTACCTAAAAACCTTTCTTTATATCCTGGGGAAAAGAAAACATAACAGGGTGAGCTCAAATGCTCAGTAAGGGTAAACAAAAGAAATATCAATCACATCATATACGTAAGAACATAGCTTTTGGAAATCTTAACCTGCAAAAGAGCTCATAATATCATAACATGGGATAAATCATAGAAGTGAAAATGAGATCCCCATAATCATAACATGAAACTTGAAACATTGTGGCATGCACACATAATCATAGAAAATCATTTCTTGTTAGTCATGACTCATTGCCAAGACTATCTTAGTGGACAAAGTCCCTTTCTGAATCTAGTAACCCTCGTTTCAGTGCTGTTTCACTGAACCGGTATAACCTACCATTTCAGCCATGTCTATCTCATGAGATATAAAATCTTTACCCAATGCATTGGAGGGAGATATAGGTCCCACCCATCTTATAATGAATCCTTTCTTATGTGTTCCACATAACCATAAAACATACATCATCGCATAACACATGTAACAAAAATGGGATTCTTTAAATATCACGACATCATAAATAAATTCATATAAGATAACGGAATTCATAAAAATATTTCCATCACAACATGAACAAATCAATTTAATAATAGGGATAAAACAGAACCCTTTATTATCTTAGATGGAAAATAATTTTGATAAAACACTTGAACTCCATTCTTGAGAAAAATATCCTTTCTTCTTCAAACACATTTTTCCTTTCATAACATGTCATACAATTTTAAAATAAAAGAATTTGATTAAAAATAAACATGAAAACTTTTAAAGGAAGCTTCTTGGAAATAATGTTTTAAAAATCCATTCATGCCGTATAAGTTAAAAAAAACATTCTTCATACTTTTGTCGGAAAAGTCAAAAAGTACCTCGTACGAAAAACGACAAAAGATTCCTTTCGTATCTTTTACTAAAAACTCACCGAAGGGTAAAATTGGATATAAACTATTGTAGAAGGATGGAAATAATATTACATATTGAGGTAACATGGATGTGGATGATAAAATACACCCCAGTAATTACCAAAGTAAAAACAATCTCGGATAAAAGTGAGATTGTGATATTTTCCCTTACCTTAGGTCCGACTTGCTTTGTAAGTGTCCGAAACTCCTGTATAATGATTTAAATAATGTTATTGACTTATTACAGAATCATATTCATTGTTATGATATCATATATGGTTCACTTATGACATTATATTACCCGTTCTTTTGTAAATTCCATGTTAAAGAAGCGTTTTGGGTAAAATCGTTTCATTTATCGTAGGTGTTTTGACTTTTTGTTCTTGACATCATTATTACTTATATCAGGATTTACTCACATCCAGAATATAAAATATGATTTATATATCATATATATTCAGTATATATATATATATAATAGGTAGATAAATAAAATGAAAAACACCGTTCATGGAGACGGTAGTCCGTACGTACGCATGAACGCTGTTTTCCTTTCCTTATTGTCTTGAAATGGAAGTAAGTAGATGACATACATATGTATATATATACATAAATCCAGTAGCTTTATAATGTCATATATTTCATTATTATTTCTTATATATACATTATAATCATTCTTAAATGGTTAACATGGAGAATGAATCTCATCGCGTCGTGGAGACGGTAGTCCGTACGTACGCACGAGCGATGATATCATTTCTATAAATATTGAACTGAATTGGAGTGGATTATACAATATATCAGAATCAATATGATGTTTTAATAACTATGTATAGTTATTATTTACACCATTATACTCATCCGTGTAAGGTGGTGGTGGAAAATAGATTACACCACGGCTTGGAGACGGTATTCTGTACGTACGCACGCGCGGTGATTTCTTTTTCCGTAGGATGGATAGATGGTGAAATAGGGTTGTTTCATACTTATAATAACATATCAGTATATGAGTTATACTGATGTTATTACTTCATAATGAAACAACCTAAGAAGAAGAAGTGGAAGAAGAAATAAAGATGAAAGAATTGCTAACGGTAATTACCTCTTATTTGAAGTGCCTCTTTGAGACCTCCTCTTAGGGCACTAAAATTGGTCTTTGAGGAAGACAAGAACCTCTAGGATGTTTTTAGGGAAGTGGAGAAGAGATTTTGGCAGGGGTTGGCCGAGCTTGAGTGCTCAAATTTGTGTGAGGAGGAGGGGGAGGAGGTGTCCTTTTATAAGGGAGGAGAGGGGCACCTTAGGAATATCTTAAAATATTATTTTATATTAAAGTCAAAATCGGTTTATAATGGTTCCAAAGGGTCTTATTTCGAAGCTAAAGTGGGGATGGGTCGAAATCCTATCAACCAATAAGATTTAGACAAGTTTAGGGTATTATTTTAACCTTATCAATTAGATTTAACTCTAAGTTAAATAATTTAACTTTTACCGTGTCTTTTTGTTTTCTTTCACTATATGGTTAATACACTTACTATAACATGCCAAACGAACCCCAAATTGTATATTATTAATACATATATCTTTATCTAAGTCATTTGGCCGAACATTAGATTTTTAGGAATAAAATAACAATTAATAATATAATATTTGATTTAAAAACTATTTTGTGTCAATTTTGACACTATTTGATACATGATTTTTGTGAAAGTCATAACAGAAATATATGTTCGAACCAAGTTGATTAAATCAACACTAATATATCATAGTAACCTAGAAAATTAGTGGAATTCATAAAAAGTCTCAAATTATATTTAGTTTGGTGTTTATAACATCAATTATGTCAATATTTCATTAATAAGATAACTACTGCATCATCTTTGTGTCATAAATAAATTGACTTATTTGATGTCTACAAATTACAAATAAAATACCATCATGTAGGAAATCGTTTTATATTTCTAATGAATATTTACAATCGAATTTATCTTATGTAAAACACTATATTAAAAATGTTTTAGTAAATAAACTTTGATTTTGACTCTTTTAACTCTTCTTTGAATTAAATAATAGTAAATGTCCTAATCTAATCCAAGTGGGCCTAAATGGTCATATTTTATTCCTAAGCTTTTTTTGGGTCGAATTACACTTGTCCAATGTTTTAGGGTAATAATAATATCATTTTCACCCTTAATTACCCTATTTACTTTTAACCGTGGTAAATAAAAGTAAAAAGTTACTATTCACCAAAAATTACTTTCATCTCATTGAACCACATTTTACTTACTGACATCAACCGTGTCTCTCAGATTTTTGAAATTCCATTCACAGAAGCGGTAAAATTATGTTTTATGAAAAATTCAGTTTTTTTAACTACCACTTACTAGTTTCACTATTCATCAAAAATTGATGTTTTTCAGAACAATGCCAAAATTTCATCCCAAGCTATATTTCATATTCCGAATTCAAAAATGAAGTCTATTTTACCAAATTCATAACATAAAAGTTGCATTAATTAATTTTATAATTAAATCCCGCTGTTAAAACAAATAGCGTGTTTTTAAGAAACTATATCTATCAAAAAATTGACACTTGTTTATGTCTAGTTTAAATGTGAAATTACATCCAATGACCAACATTGTATTAAATTGTAAAAATATATTCTAAATATACTTTAAAACCACTCAAATTAATGATTTATCACTATTAATTATTTCGATTAAAAAGTTGTTTTTAATTATAATTTAGTAATTTTCACTATTCATCAGAATATGAAAGTTATCCGAAAAGTACCAAAATTTCACCTTAGGCTAAATTCGATACTCCGAATCCAAAAATGAAGTCCATTTTGAGATTTAAAATTTCTAAAATTTAAAAAGTGGTTATTACTATTCATAACGGCTAGTTTTAATAATATCTTAATAGCATATCGTTGTTTAGCGAAACTTGGTGTTACGTACAACACACGCTATCGTGGATGGTCGCGATTGCGTGTAATGGAAGGAAAGTCAAGGATGCGTGTTGTGAAAGCTCCTTTTGGTGTAGCGTACCAAACAATACATTAATAAAATTAAAAAGAATATTTTTCATAAAATCTCGGGCTGTTACAATTATCTAGGAATTAATATAGGTGGCCTCATTTTTATTATTTTAGAGAAATCAAATGTTGATTGTGATCATCTATGGTATGAGAAAATTCATATGTGGGAAATTTTATATCTCATGGAAATTTATATTAGATATATGCTAATGGAGTCAAAACATTAAAATACAACAAGATGTTAATTTATTCAAAGATCCCATGTGGATATCTTAAGGAGAGACCTAATAAGATATTAGGATGAAATAAATATATAATTATTAATATAATATGTAATTTAATAAATTAGTTATTAGAATTTTCATTTTGATTCAAATAAAAGGGAAATCTTATTTTTCACTAAAAGTGTTTTATTTTCATGATATAAAAAATATTATAATTTTTTGTATCTAAATTTTTTGAAACTGATATATATTTTGTTTCCAGAATTTCTCAATTTTCAAATTATTATTTTTTAGGATTTTCACAAAATCATTAATTTTTATGTTAATACTGAAAAAATTAGTTTTTACCTTCAGTGTATCATTGTTTAATAGAAACCTATAAGATAAAAAAATATTTTAGTTTCTCAATGAGGTATTTAAATGAAATAATATATATTTACATAGTATAATTTTGATTTCCAACGTTTAACATTTTGAAACATATACAATATTTATTTCTAATAAAAACTATCTACCATATTATTCATGAAATGAGTATCCACATGGTTAAATATTTTTCGATAATTTTAAATCCAAAAAACTATTATTTGTAAATAATAATGTAATTAATTTCATTATTATAAACAAAATATAATTCTATCCTAATCGTATATTTATATAAGGACCAAGACTGAAAACATTATCTAATATTGAATTAAATGGATAATTAACATTTAGGATCTTGTTAGATTAAGAGTTATACAGAATTTGACTATTATATATACATAACAAATTGAATACTTTATGTAGACACTTCTATAAAATATCCAATTTTTCAAAAAATAATGAATCATGATAAAATGAGATAGGTCTAGTTCCATGTTTCAGACTGCCTGACTATTCCTTGATCACATCCTTGGTCCTATTAATCATTAAGTCCTCTGAAAAACATTTCAAAACCTGGGATGAGCATAAGAAGCTCAAAAAGGGTTTTAAAACAAAAAAGAAAACATTAGTTCATAAAAACATAAAAATCATAAGATCTTTAACATGCCACATGAAATCATAAGATTTATGAATAACACATAGTAATCACAAATCATAAAGTTACGTTGGGGCATCCATAACATGCTTACGTTTTAGCTTTCACAGATACATAGGATGTTACATTTGGAATACCCATCATAGTATATTCTCTACATCTCATAGTAGAAACATTTGCATTTAACTCTTTCATGTTACCCAATTCATTGGAGAGCTATCTCAGGCTCACCCACCTTGATTATCAGGGAACCATCCATATACGTAAACAATTCCCATGAACCATAACATATTCATAACACATAAAACAAACACAAAATAAATACAAAATGTCCACATTTCAATCAGAATATATCATTTAAATATATATACATAAAAAATACATTATCAAAACCATTTTTAATACCTAAATATGTAAAATATTATATAGTATTTATTTTCCTTTTAAAAACATTATGTCTTGTTAAATAATCCATAGATCAAATAATACTCATACCGGTGGGAAGTTCATTGTCACTATTTACATTAAAATGTCACATTATTTTTTTCATCTAGTAAAATTCCTCGTAGAAAAATATTCCCTTTGAATGAATGGAAAAGTCAAAGGTGTTTATACACAGTATAAAAAAAAGTCATGTATAGATCAAAATGTGCCTCGATGAATGAATATTGAGGAGAAGTCCCTTACCTCATGTCTAACATGACCTGTTCATTCTATAATCTTTAGAATAATAAACTAAATTTAATATATACATGCTAAGAAACATTTTCAAGTTTATTATTCCTTTTATGTCACTTATTACCCTATTATAATTTTATTTAATCATTTATGTTAATGATGGGTGTTTTGTCGATATTTGGTACTTTGGTCAAAAATTAACATTTTATAATTACAATTTGTTCATGTGGTCAAAAATTCTATTATCTCCAGAACGATATTCGTGATTTACATATCATATATATCATATATATACATTATATATATGTATTTGTAATAGTACATAAAATTTGGTGGTAAGAAATGAAATGCACCGTTCATGGAGATTGTAAAACCTATGTACATATGAACGATAAATTGATTTCTATTTCCTATTTTAATGGAATGAAAGAATAATGATACACTGGTATATTAAAATTACAGTATAATATCATATTTAACTTCATTAACTCCATCTTTTATACGTCCCACGTATGGCATGAACGAGTCATATCACTCTGAGGTGGCGGTAGTCCGCACTTCCCCAAATGAAATTATCAGTTTAAACCATTATGGAAACCATAAAGGTATGCTATAAATGATTAATAAAGAACATTTTAGACAATATAATTCTAATATATATAACATATAAGTACAATTCAATCATAATGGACATCATAATATGTGGTTGGAGAAGATTGAACAATCATCGTTTCGTGAGGTAGTAGTTTACCGTCCACAGAAACATAATGTTCATTACCCATTAGATGGAGCTGTGACTTAGTGTAGTTCAAATATACATGATATCAAAAACATAGTATTTTTTAGGATACTGGTTTCCTTATAAAATAATGTAGTAAAAAGTGTTTAGGGGTTTGGAGATGTAAAATAATATAAATGAACATAAAAGAAGACGTTACCTTTAAATTGAGTAACTCACTTTGGATTGAACCAAAAGGATTACATGAAGTTCCTTATGAATATGTTAAGGCTTATAGGTTGAACAGAGGAATATATGGAGATTAATTGGGAAAATTTTGGACGATCCAAGGGGCTTGATATGTGTGATTAATGGGTTATAGGTGAGTGATTTTTTATTAGAGGGATGAGGGGATCTTTAAGAATGTTTGAAAATATTTTTTTTATATAATGATTCCCAGTTTCTAAAGGTAAAAAACTCATTAACGTTGAAGATAAGATGACAATAGGTCGAAATAAAATCATCCAATAATAATTTTATAGCTTTTGGATATTGTTTTAATTTTTATAATCATATTTATTTAAATTATTTGTTTATGAGGTAAACGCTGCATCATTATTTGGTCATAAATAATTTTATTTATTTGATGTAAAAAATTATGAAAAATTACCATGATGTAGGAAATAATTATATATATATAATGAGTAATTATTGATGAAGATATAACATATTTAAACACATTTAAAAATTTATTTAATTAAAGATATATGTGTATGTCATTTTTTCCTTTACCTTAAATTAATTAATATAAAGTGTCATTATCACTCTTTTGTGGCTCCACGGGGTCCCAATATCAACCCACGGATGCCCACTGTCGGAACTTTATCAACCAATAGGACTAGTAAAACTTTATGGTTAATTTAATATTATTATAATGTTATTTGTTTATCATTATTTACCAAATTTATCCTATAACCCTGGTAAATTAAATATTTACCGAAGTAAATATTCATAATGTCTAAAAATAAAAGTAACCTATTCAAACAATTTAGACGTACTGATTCAATATATATAATCCATTTTTCCAAATTCAAAACACAGATGTGGAAGATATTAATATAAAATTAATTCATATTGTCAAAACAAAATATTGTTTTTAGAAAATAATAACTATCAAAATATTGACATTTGTTTTTGTCCAATTTCAATGTGAAATTACTTCCAATGGAAAAAATTAGAATAAATGGTAAAAATATAATCAAATTACACATTAAAACCCATTAAAAAGATAATCTATCCATATAAATAAATTATATTAAAAAGATGTTTTTAATTAAAATGTAGTATTTTTCAATATTCATTAAAAAATAAACATTATCAGAAAAATACCAAAATTTCATCCAAAGTAATTTTTGATATACCGGTTCTAAAAAAATAATATTTTTTTCTTAATAGGACCTATTAAAGTGATAAAAAATTAGATTTAAAATGGTATCTTCATCAAAAGGTGGTAAATCGACCTTTTAAAGAATATTAGAGTGTTTATGCTTAAAATTGGTTTCATTCGTATTTTATGCTTCTAAATTTTTTTATAAATTAAAAAAATAACAAACATATATAATCATATTGTGGTTTTTCTTATTCATTACCACCAATACATAGACTATGCAATAAATACTACTTAAAATAATAATATAATTATATTATTTTTCGGTTTAACTTAACAATGTGTGTAATGTACGATTTCCAAAGAAACCCATTGTTGTGTATTAGGTACACCATCGAACATGGGATCTGCTTTAATGTAAAATTAATATTTAATTCAAAAATATTAATAAAGATGAAAATGTCATATTCATTATTTACATGGGATTTTACATCCTTTCCCCCTTTTGGAAATTGAATCCTCACAATTTCATTCACTTATCAAATAAATGAGGGTATTTAAACTTCATAGCATTTTAAGATTCCAACATGGCCTCTTCATCCATATGGGTTTTTGAAAAAAAATGAGCCTGATGGATTACCTTGTTCCTAAACACTTTCTCTCTTCGGTCCAAAATTTACACTAGTTGTTCCCCATAAGAAATATTATATTCCAGCTGAACTACGTCTGGACTCAAAACTTGCGATGGATCCAGCATATAATTTCTCAACATAGAAACATGAAAATCATTATGTACCTAGGATAATCATGGATGTATAGCCACTCAATTGGCATCTGATCCAACTTTCTACAATATTTCATAGGGTCCATTAAACCTCAGACTCAACATTCCCTTCATACCCAAATGCATCACACTTTTCTATATAAAAACTTTGAGAAAGAAATGATCACCTACCTCAAAGGGAAGATCCTTCCTCCGATTATCCACATAAATTGTCTACCAGCTATGAATTGTTCTCATGTTCTTCTCAATCATCTAAACCTTTTCTACCACCTCTTCTAACAATTTTTGTCCCATCAACTTCCATTCACCTACATCAACCCAAAAGAGAGACTTCGACACCACTTAAAATATAATGCCTCAAATGGATCCATCTGTATACTAGAATGAAAACTTTTATTATAGGAAAATTTATCCAAAAAAAGATGTTGGTCCCAACATCAATGGAAATACAGTGAACAAGAACGTAGAATATCCTCCAAGGTTTGAGTTGTTCATTCTGGATGCCATCTGATTGTGGATGAAATTCTATAGTAAATTATAATTCATTACCCAACAACATATGAAGGCCTTTACAAAATATATAAGTCAACCGCAGGTCACGATCAGATACAATGGAGAGGGGAAATCTATGATACCTGACAATATCTATAACATACAATTGAGAATGTTAGTTAAGAGAGAAAGTATATTAGATATAAAGGAAATGATTTTATTTACTCAATCGATTAACAATAACCCAGATTGCATTATCACCTCAAGATGCCTTTAGTAAACCCACAACAATGTTCTTAGATATCATTTCCCATTTCCACTCTGGCACTGGTAATGATTGAAGAATCCCTTTCGATAAATGCAACTCTTCTTTGACCTGCTGACAAGTCAAACACTTCATAGTAATGTTAACTATATCTCTTTTCATTCTGTCCCACCAGTAATTCTATCGAATATCTTTATACATATTAGTATTATCGGGATTAATAGAAAATGAGAAACTATGAGCATCACATAACTACTCATTCATCAACTTTGAATCACAAGGCACAAATAATCACTTCCCAATCCTAAAAAATTCATTATCAATGTTAAAATCAGACAACATACCCTTCTAAACCAATTGTACCTTTTTAGGCAACTTTCTACTTTTTTTATGAGCATGTTTAATTTTTTCGGATAAATATGATTTCACTGACACCTGAAACAAAACTGATGAATTTATTACACCAACAGATTCTATTCCAAATTTCATCAAACCATTAATCAAATTATCTTGTTCCAAACATAACAAGGTTAATGTAGAATTGCCTTTTTTACTCAATGCATCATGCACATTATTTTCTATTCTCATATGGTAATAGATCATGCAATCATAATCCTTGATTAATTCAAGCCATCTACTCTATCTCATGTCCAATTATTTCTGAGTAAATATATACTTCAAACATTTATAAACATTATATATTTCAAATTTTACTCCATACAAATTATGTCTACATATTTTAAATTAGAAAACAATAGCAGCTAATTCCAAATCATGTATAGGGTGATTTAACTCAAGGGGTTTCAACTAACATGAAGAATAAACAATTAACTGATCATTCTACATTAGGAAACAACTGATTCCATTCAATGATACATCACTATAGATAAAAAATTTCCCATTTCTGGAAGGGAGTTCCAAATCTAGAGCATTCTCCAATCTTATTTTTGATTCTTGAAAACAATACTCACACAATTTATTCCAAATGATCTTAAAACCTTTTCGAGTAAATTTAGTCATTGGGCTACATAACCATGAAAAAATTTCAAAAAACCTCTAGTAATAACCTACTAAGCCAAGAAAACTACAGATCTCAAATATATTTATGGGACTAGGGAATTCTTTATCAACTTTTGTTTTAGCAATATCATCATTTATGACATTTTTTAAAACAATGTAACCAAGGAAAGATATTTTTTGTAACCAAAACTCACACTTGCTGAATTTCCCATACAGTTTATTTTCTTTTATGTTTTAAAAAACATCACTTACATGACTTTCATCATCCTATATTATTTTTTAGATTAAACCAAAATATCATCAATGAAAACAACCACAAAAATATACATGACCTCAAGGAAAATTCTATTCATAATATACATGAATATGATAGATGAATTGGATAAAAAAGGAATAACTAAAAATATATAAGGGACATATCTAGTATGAATCTTGGTCTTCATAATGTTTTCTTCCTTTACATTCAACTGATTATACCCTATCCTCAAATCAATCTTCGAAAAATATTGTGCCCCCTAGAGCTGATCAAACAAATCATTGATATGGGGAAAATGATACTTGTTCTTAATAGTGATTGTATTAAATTCTCTATAATCAATGAAAATTATCAATAAACCATCTTTATTTTTAAAAAACATGACAGGAGCACCCATTGGTGATGTGCTAGTTCAAATGAAACCTTTGTTTAATAACTCTTGTAGTTGATTCTTTGACTCTAAGAGTTCAATTTGATCCACTTGACAAGGGGGTATTGAAAGTATATTTGCTTTAGGAACTAAGTCAATAGTAAACTAACCTTTCCAATCTGGTATAATATCAGGTAACTAATCCCAAAAATCATCAAGGTACTCATTTACCAATAGCACATTATTAATCTAAACAGTTCCTTTGTTTTCAACAATATCTTCATGGTAACATTCATTTCCATAATTAATTAGTTTCTCAGCTTCCAGATAAGTTATCAAAATTTTGGGTTCATTCTTGTACAAAAACATAAAATCGTTCTAAAAAGAAACCTCTTTAGGTCTACAGTCAATCTTAGCATTATAAACAGAAAGCCATCCCATGCAAAAAATAACATCAAACTCTAACGAAAGAAAAACAATATGATTTTCAGGTAGATTTTTTTCATATAGAAGGACATGAAGTTTCTAATAATATATTTTTGTCTCAATGTTTCCCCCGTAATTTTTTACTATATGTTCAGGAATCATATTTTGAGATAGAATTCCTAATTTTTTAGAAAACATATCAGAAATGAATGAATGTGTAGACCCTGAATCAAACAACACATTGGAATAATCTAAAGAAACAAATAGTGTACCTAATACTACTTCATTCGATGGACCAATATCTGCTGATGTTGTTTCAATGGTTTTCACCAACCCTTTCTTCTTGTATTCTGGATAATTTACCTCAGTTGTGTTTTTCATTGGACACTGTTTTTCATAACGACCCATTTCATTTCACTTAAAAAAATGTACTGATTGTAAATCATATTTTGTCTTACCAATTATTTGATCTTTTTCAGTGCATTTACATGCTTTATTCCCCATTTTACCATATCTGTAGCACTTACCATAATTCAAAAGACATTCCCCAACATGTTTTTTACCACAATTATCACAAACTATAAATTTAAGTTTCTTACCATAATACATTTTTGAATATTTATTCCATTTCTTCTTCCACCTCGACCTCTTATTCTATTGTTTGTCAAAGAACACATGTTCATCGTAAAACTCCATTTACACCTTCTCCACACATCAAACATGTTTTTCATAACATTTGAACTAAAGATATCATAAATCCCTTTTAAAATACAGCTTTAATCATGAGCAAAAAGGGTTAATTTATCTATCATTATCTAGTATGAAATATGTAGTATACTATGTCAGTCGAGTGAGTTTTTCTTCATAAAAAGTCACTGAGTCATCTTTCTACCTAAATTACAAGAATTTTTTTTCAACCTATGAGAAAACACCTTAGGAAACTATTTCTCACGAAACATACCATTAAATTCATCCAAATGAAGAGCATTAATCTCTTCAGTATCCCTAATATTTTTCACCATCGACCTCCACTTATCGGCATCACCTTCAAATCAGTAAATATAATGACAAAACTTTTGATGTTCAGAACACCCCATGAAATTTAAAATACTCTCTAGTACTTTAATCCACCACTCAGCTGGTACAAGGTCAGATGATCCTCTGAAATATGGGTGATGTTGCCTCCTGATATGATCTACTACTAACATGTTCTTCTATGGTTGATCTGGATGATCACGTGCATGGATACCAAAACCATTTATTTTCATGAGTCAACTGTGCCATCACTATAATAAATGGTTTAGTTCTCATTCTGACTATATCAGGTTGCTGATTAGGAAGGTTATCTTCCTCCTAATTTCATCCCATCATAGCTTCCTTATTTCCTCTATAGAAAACCATTCTGAACACAGAAATATCCTAGAAAAAGAAATATGGTAATTAGTAAATTCTATATCATTTCAATCTTACCATTTATTAAAAAAATTATGGATTTTAATTTAACAATATCCTAACTTCTAAAGTTGTCTAAATCGACCATTGATACAAACTATAAGGACCCATCCTTAAAACATTACATAATCTTTAATTAAATGGATAATTCACATTAAGGATCATTTCAGGTTTAGGGTTTTAGATAATTAGGTCATTACATATACACAACAACTAGATTATTACATGTAGACACTTATACACATTATAAAATTTTTCATAAAATAAAAACACTTGAAGAAAAGAGCCATTCCAGTTCTATGTTTTAGAAAACATGAATTTTCCTTGATCCCATCCTTGATTCTATTCATCTTTAAGTCACATAAAAAACTTTTCCAAACACGGGATGAGCATAAAAATCTCCGTAAGGGATATAAAACAAAGAAAGAAAACATTATTTCATAAATACATACATAACATACACTCTATAATATATATCATGAAATCATATTATTTATGAATAAAAAATAGTAATCATTAATAATAAAGGTAACTTGTGGAATCCATAACATGCCTACATTGTAGCATTCAAAGCTATGTAGGGAGTTATATTTAAAATACCCATCAGAGTATATTCCCTAAATCTCATGGGGGAAACATTCACTTTTACCTCTGTCACGTTACCTAATTCATTGGAGAGTTACCTCGAGCTCACCTGCCCAAGGTTTATCACAGAACCACCTGTATGCATAAAAAATTACCAAGAACCATAACACATTAATAACACATAAAACAAACATAAAGGAAGGATAACATTTCCAAATATCAATCACAATATATCATTTTAATATATTAACATATCAAATCCATTATCATTACAATTTCCAATACCAATATACGTAAAAGATTATATGGTATTTATATTCCTTTTAAAAAAATTATAGCTTCTTTAGGAAGCCATAGATCAAATAATACTCACGGGGTGGAAAGGGCATTGTCACCACTTGAATTAAAAAGTAACATTTTTATCATTTAGTAAAATGACTCATAGAAATATTTTCCATTTTAATGAAATGAAAAGACATTGTTTTTTATAAAATATATAAATGAATTTCATGTATAAAACAAAATACACCTCAATGAATGGAAATTGAGACAAAGACCATAACATCATGTCTGAATTGAACAGTTCATTCCTTAATCTTTTCAATAATAAAAAAATGATAATTTATACATGTTTAATAACCTTTTCATGTATTTTTATTAATTTTATACCACTTACTATCATGATATATTCTTTTTCTATTCAATTTTGTTAATAATGGTCTTTTGTTGATATTTGGTACTTGAGTCAAAAACGAACTTCTTATAATTTCAAGTTGTTCATGTGGTAAAATGTTCCATTATATAAAGAGTGATATTAATTATTTAGATATAATATATATCCAGTATATATATGTATTTATAATAGTACATAACATTTGGAGGTATGAAATGAAATTCACCATTCATGGAGACAATAAGTCGTACGTACACATGAACGCTACATTCATTTATATTTCACATTTTAATGTAATAAAACATAATGATACATAATTATACTCTAATTACTGTATAATATAATATATAATTTCATTAAATTCATCCTTTATACAACCCACACGTGGCATGAATGCGTCATATCACATTGAGGGGGTGGTAGTCCGCACTTCCTCAAATGAAAATATCGTGTTTTACCATTATAGAAACTGTAAAAGTATGATATAAATGAAATATATAAAAGTCTAGAGACAATATATATATATATATATATATATATGATATCACATATAAATACAGTTCCATTATTACATCCACCAGAAGTGGTAGTATGAGAATATTGAGCAATCATCATTTCGTGAGGTTGTAGTTCACCATTGAGAGAAATAATATGTTATTTACCCATTAGATGGAGGTGTGTGTAACTTCAGTTAGAATAATTATCATAAAAACAACCTATTGTATATAGGATACTGGTTTTGTTATGAAATAAATAAATAAAAATAGTTTAGGGGTTTGGATATGTAAAATAAAATAAATGAACCTAAGAGAAGACGTTACATTTAAATCGGGTAACTCACTTTGGATTGAACCAAAAGGATTTCTTGAAGTTCTTTATGCATATATTAAGGCTTATAGGTGGAATAAAGGAATATATGGAGATTAGTTGGGAATATTTTGGTTGAGATATGGTTCTTGAGAGGTGTGATTAATGCGTTAGAGGTGAGTACTTTTTATGAGGGGGAGGGTCTCTTTAAGAAAAGTTTGAAAATTTTATTTTATAATATAATGATTCTCATTTTATAAAGGTAGAAAAATAATTAAAGTATAATGTTAGATGAATATAGTTATAAATAAAACAATATAATAATAATTAAATAGGTTTTGGATATTTTTTTATTTTTTATAATCGTATTTATTTAAGTCATTCGTTAATGGGGTAAACACTGCATCTTTATTGTTCCAAAAATTATTTTATTTATTTGTTGTCTGAAAATTATAAAACCAAATTCCATGATGTATAAATTATTTATATATTTTAAATTAATTTTTATAGTTAAAGAGATAACTTATATTAAACCATGAAAAAATATATTCACTAAACGATATATGTTTATATCATTTTTGTATTTACTTTAAATTATTTATTAAAAAGTGTCATTATGAGTTTTATGTGGCTCCCTGAGTTCGCAAAATCGACCCCAAGTATGGAAATGGTCTTAACATTGTCAAAAAAGTTGATTAAGACAAGTTTAATTGCAATTTCCTATTATTATAATAATTTTTTTACCCTTATTTAGCAGATTTACCCTTTAAATGTGGTAAATAAAATATTTACTGAAGTAAATATTCATAATGTCTAAAATTGAATGTTAACTATATACAAAATTTAGACATAATGATTCCAAATATGTAATCAATTTTTCCAAATTCAAAACACAGAAGTGTTAGAAATTAATTTAAAATTAATTCTCGTTGTCAAAACAAAAAAGTGAGTTTTTAAGAAATAATAACTATCAAAATAATGACACTTTTTTGTCCAATTTTAAAGTAAAATTACTTCCAATGACCAAAATTAGATCAAATGGTAAAAATATAATATAATTTAACATTAAAACAAATAAAATAGTTAATATAACCATATAAATCAATTATATTAAAAGGCAGTTTAGAATTAAAATGCCATATTTTTCACTATTCATTATAAACAATTATCATTTTCAGAAATCAACAAAAATTTCATCCAAAGAAAATTTTTATGTCCCTATTCTAAAGAAGAATATTTTTGTCAAGTAGAACCTATAAAAGTGACAGAAACTATATTTAAAAATGGATCACCCTCAAAAGGTAGTAAATCGACCATTTAAATAATATTAGAGTGTTTATGCTTAAAATTGGATTCATTAAAATTTTATGCTTAAAACATTTTTTGGAAACATGTAAAAAAAGATAACAAACATGTATCATAATATTGTAGTTATTCTTGTTCATTCCCTCCCATACAACAACTATGAATTAACTACCATTTAAAATAATAATAATATTATATTATTTTTCGATATAACTTAAAGTTGCGTGTAATATAACATTTCCAAAAAAACAAGTTGTTTTGTATCGGGCACACCATTTAACATGGAATCCCCTTTAAAGTGAATTTTTTTTATACATTATTTATAAATTTGATATTTTTTTATTATTTATTTACATGGGATGTTACAATTAATGCATCAAAGTATAGTTATTTTATAAAATTTCACTTACACAAAATGTAATATAGTATTAAAGTTTATTTCTTTCACACATTGAAATTTTAATTGGTCAAATTATTTTTATATTTGTAATATTAATAATAAAATTATTTATATAGATTAATTTTTATAACGGTTAAAAATATTTCCTTGAGGGTAAGAGAATAGTTATCAGCATACATGTAAAATGAGGTAAAAATATAATTAGAATTAAAAATTTTGAAATGAGATAATTTTTTTTACGTATTTAGATGAGGCATATATCGATAATTACCCATATCTTAAAAATTATTTTCAATTTTATGTTTTATCATCCTTTAAAAATGACAAGAATTTAATATAATGCCACAAATATTTCTATTATTACACTCCACAACAGTTATAAAAGGGGACATTTTCCCAAATTTATTCCACTCAAATTATATATAATTTCATTCAAAAATAATTCCATTTTTTATCTATTAACCATATCCCACAACCTCATAACACTAGTAAATATTAGTGAAGATAAGGCCTCTATTTCTATAAATACTTTAATGGGAAAATCGAATCACTTAGCCTAAGTACTATCTACATTTTATTAGTTTCCTTATTTACCATTTAATTCAACCCTTTTATAACCACCATAAATTGATTTCCCAATTATATTTAATATACCGTGATCTTATAAAATTATATTAATACCCAAAATATATTAATTATATCCATTATAAAAAATAATTGAACATCAATAGTGTGTAAATATATACTACCTCCACCATAAATTGATGTTTTATAAATTACTTAACTACTATTGATGGTGGTTTATATTTATGTAATTTATGAAATAATTTTTTTTTTCTTAAAAATATTAAGAACTATTATATTTTAAATTAATATTTATCAGTAAATATTATAAATTAATTATTAAATAAAAAAATCATCTTGTGTATGTTCATACATCCTCACCAAGAATATTGTATCTTATTTTCTATAACATCATTACATGGATGGTCATAAAGAATTAATTAGTGGTATAATATTAAATTTATAATATTATTATTTTTTATAATTCATATTTCATATCATCTTAATTATATGACTAATAATAAACCATTATCAATTCAACATTATTAAGTGTATACTAAAAGAAAAAAAGTATTTCTCTATATTTTTTATAACTTTTTATAAGTAATGTTATTATTAAAATTCTATCCTATTATAATATATCACTTTATGAAATAATATGACATCATTATTCCTCGAGAATAATGATATTACAACTAAATCACTTTATAATAATCCATTAATTATAGTATGTTCTTATTTGTTTAGGTTTAACCATATACTTGAATCATTTTTTAGAAAGGCCCCTTGACCAAACAACTGAGGTAATTTTATTAAAAAGGAGGATACAAGATATGCAAGTGTAGAGACTCTTAACAGCAACCTCATAAAGATGGAACAACTCCACCTAGGATCAATCTAACCAGAAAAGTAAATCACCCAAGACCATGTTGTCCAGCACATTCACAGTCAGGTTCAGCTCCTTGTGAACTTAGTAGCTTCAAATCCTTTGTTGTCCAAGACATTTCCATTAAGCGGTATGAACCAACCATGATAATTCTCATGGTGATTTATTGGCCAGATTCTTCTATCTCTACAAGATATGCTTCAGTTATTATGGGGATATGTTTTGAACTCCTTACCTTTAAAGCAGTATCCATATACTTGAATCATTATATAAATCTATATCATGGATTAATGTGGGAATTTATTTTAAAGTAATATATGATATAAAAATTAAATAATAAGTTAATATTAGTTCCATTTTGATAATATAATTAATAATCTTATTATTTATAAAACACTCATTGTCCACCCATAACCATCAGAAGGTTCCCATCATGAAATTAAACCTTGATGATTTTAATAAAAGATTCTATAAAAAACATTTCATTTTATAAGTCATTGTAAAAAACATATTGTTGTACATAATATGTCCTTATATTTGTGAAACATTATTGATGAATTAAGAAGATTAATTTTACATTGAATCTAGTTCAAATCGGTCATGATTACTCACACCGTATATTGAAAATTAATAATTACATAGTAATATTCATGTAGGTAATAATAATTAATAAATTATATAAATTTTTTTATTTATATAAAATGTCCATTAAGATGTTTTTATGTGATTTTATTCTATTATTAATTTGTATTGAGTTCATATGATTAATAAATAATATAACATAACTGATTATTTTTCACAATTATTAAACTTTGAGAAATATAGAAATTTGCGCATTATTTTTATTTTTTATTTAGGGTTAATAGAATTTTAAATCTATAAATTTATTATGCTAAATTTGATATATAATTCATGGGTTTAAAAAAATATATATTACGTTCATTCATTATCCATATTCTAATTCATGTGATATAATATTAATATTGATGTATTATGTTGAATTATTACTCCTTATGGGAAATAACTTGTTATATATCATGATGTCATGGTGATTGTGTATCTAATTCAATGATAGTATTTTGTTTCAATTTCCTTTAATTATTCATTCTATTATACACTTTAATTATACTTTTACTTTTCTAGGTGTTTTGATTTAAATGATTCCAAGTCCATAAGTGTAATTTTTCTCTATTTTATATTAATCAAGAAATATTTTATATTTCGAACAATAATTTTTTAGATGGTGTATTCAAAACAAAATTATCATCAACCATAAGGAATATATTTCACTTCCTTATATTTTAATTACATGGAACAATAATAATTTTGTTATTTTTTGTTACTATTTTTATAACGGTGTTTTCGTAATAATTTTGTTTAAACATGATCTATCTACAAATAACCACATATTTACTATGTGTTTTGTAATAATTGAAAATGGATTATACCTTAAATCCATGGAATAAATTTTCATGTGGTGGTTTGAAATATCTAATTTCAATAATTGACTTCATCTTGGGAAATACTTATCTGAATTAAGAATTATTTTTATACCAATTCCTTTAATTAACGAAATCCTCGTTTTCCATTTTACTCATTGAGGTTAAAAATTGTAAATATCCATAAATATTATAATTTTAGAAATAATTAACAGAACCATATATCATTACTCCATTCACTATCTATATGAGGGATTCATAAATCAATATGTATTCTATTTCATTATTTTTAAAATATTCAAAATCAATATAAGTATAAGTATAATAAACATTTTTTTTCACAACAGAGAAGATATAGTGTATCTTTTAACCATAAAACAACATTAAATAGGATCATTATAATCATGTTATCTGATTAAATAACATGAAAAAATAATTATCATTCCTTATATTCATTTCTCAGTAATTATGATTTATAATTAATATGACTAATATATTACTTATTGTATTGTTTTATCATTCCCCAATATTATTAATTCTTTATAAGTAATTTATGATGGGTATATACTAGTATAAATATACCACTATCAATTGATAGTTCTTTAAACATAAACTAGTTTAGGGATTTTTTGTGTACTAGCCTAGAATAGAATATTTATGCTCTTCTTTGTTATATATAATGATCATTGATTTTTTTAAATTATATTTACCATCACAAATAATTTATTTTTAGTTTTTTATTATGATTCCATTTAACTGAATTATGAGTAAATTTAATACTTAAAATTTGTCTAGAGGAGTGTCCAATTTAGAGGTGTAATATCTAGGATAAAGGTGATCATATATTTTAATTATTGGAGGCTTGTTCTTATTTTCATAATTTTTGGAGTGTTCCTATAGAAAATGGTTTGGGAACTTCTATAAGGACCATTATAATTATGAAAATTGGAGTTAATGAAATTAATATATTGTTAGGGACAAGCGGTGAAAATGGATAGAACAGAAGAATCATAAAACCTATAAAATATTATTCTATATTTTTAGTTAATTTTACTACATAAGATGTCATATTAAAACAATAAAATAAAAAATATTAGTAAATTTAAATCATGGTGATGTTTGTTTCTACATATAGTAGTTACGAGATATTTATGATGTTAATAAAGTGTCTACATTGAAAATCCATCATCATAACAACTTCCAACATGTTGCATTTATAATTAATTCTTCATTACATGGAAACATTTCCCTCTCAAAAAATATAAATCCTTCTGATTTATTGGGGTAATTTTACTTCATCTATGTTTCCTCATTATACGTTGTTGTTTTTTTGAATAGTTTTTTTGCTTCTCCCTAAATTGAATCTTTTTTACTTGTTCGTTTCCAATAGTCATAATGGATGGGTTGGATGCTTTGGGGAAAATTGTGAGTGGTATTGGTTTTTAATAATAAATTATTCTTTTCTTCATTCCATATCATTCATATAATGATCTACTAATTTCCAATCCCTATTATAGATGATTACCAGGGTTCCTCCATTTTGAGGTTGTTGTCGCTATAACAGTTTTTAAATTCATGAATTTTTAAATGTTCATGTAAATTCCAATGGGTTATTCCATAATCATTCCTGATTTAAAATAGGTATGGAACTCTTAGTGGATACACATATATATAAAATGGGCCTTTCTGAGAATATATTTTTCAATCATTTTGTTTTATTAAATACATTGATGTTTTGATGTGATTTTAAAAACTACTTTTGATGTTCATAAGAAGAATGGGTTTCAATGTGAAATTTTTTTTTAAATAAGACTATGTTATTAAAATGGATTTTTACTAACATACGACATTTGGTAACTTTGGGTGTATTAGTAATAGACTATTCCCTTTATGCATGTGTAATAAGTGTAATATTCGTGGATATGATAAAAAAATACTAAGTCAGATAACATAGATAATACACCACCTCAATATTAAATGAGTAATTAAATATTCTTATATAAATATTAAAATTATAAATTATGTTTTATATTTGATAGTATTTACATGATTAACTAAATTTTGAAAATATAGTTCAGAAATATATTTATAATTAATAATTTAGTTTCTAATTATTTATAAATTAATGTGAAATCATTTTTAAAATAAAAGTAAATTTATTTCGTGAAACGTATTTAAAAGCGTACAAGCATGTCAATAAAATTATAATATCATTATTTATGGATTCTATTAATGATATATATATTCAATAAAATTATTTTAATTCGTTATATGTGATTTTTATACATTATTTAACATCAAATATAATTTTATGTTTAAAATATTTTCGATGAAAAGAATGTCTACCCTCCTTCTGAAGTTTTAATTAATTTAAATATGGTTTTTGACACATTGAGAAACTATATTTTAAAAAATAATTTTATTCATTTAATTTTAAATATCAAAAACCACATTGGCTTATTTTTTAGTATTTTTTTGATAGATTTTTATGTTAGATGAAATGTGAATAATTCTAATTTCTTATTGAAAATATGAATTTTTATCTAAATAATTTATAGTGTCCAATAATATTTTTATTTGTTTTAACTAATTAATAGATAAATTTAATACCATTTAATCAAATATAGGTCATTTGAATCAATTTCACATGGAAATATAATATAAAATCCTTTCAAAAATTTAAACATTTTGACTTTTAAATCCAATGAATTATTCCCATATATAAGATTAATACTAAATTAATTGCATAAAATTTTATTAATTTATTATGGATAAATGGATTATATATTTATAATCAAAAGGTTAATATTTATTAAATATTTTCCTATTTATTTTTGGACATGATAAAGACTGTATTGGGAAAAATTTTATTAGCATGGTTAACGGTAAATCAATTAATTGAGGATAAAAATTGTGTAATAAATATTGTTAAAGTAACATAATATTTTTCCAATTATTATTTCATGAGTGATTGTCGACCAAAATAATTCTTTGGAGAATTTTATGGCCTCTTAAAGCCACTTGTATTACTATAATTCCCCTATATTTCTATTTTAATGAAATTTCAGTGAGGTCATACTTTGGTTTTAATAATATTAGATTTTTTAATTTATGGTCATTTATAATATATTTAAAACTATAAATATTACTTTAAAATATAAAATACCTATCTTTATCATGGAATTTTATTTTTTATTTTTAATAAATAATTACTTATCATAATGGCTTACCCAATAACGATCTAGTAATTGTTTAATTAATGTAAATATCAATTAAATGATATGAAATATATTAAAAATAAATATAATTATATATTATTAATTTTATACATAAATTTTGTAGATTACATTGATATTTCACTGAATATTTATTGGGTTTTTTAATATATCATGTTGTTATGATATTTTTAAAAAGACATGTATTGAATATTTTTATAGTTGACACTAGTGGTATTTTAAAATGAATAATATTTTATTAAATTGTATAATATTCATGAAAATAAAATATGAATCCATTTTAATGGTAAAGTTTTTAAAATGTCATCAATGGTCCATTTATGTTTTATTTTAATTATTATTGTAACAATATTATCCCTTTAAGAGTAAAAATCCACGGTGTCATGGTTGGAGTAAAAAGGGTTAAAATGGTTACAGCAAAAAGATAAGTATTAAAAACATAAATAATACTTAACTAATTTTCTAATGAATTTTGGATTTAGACCCATAATCATAATATATTATAAATTAATATTTGAGTTGTATTTATTGATTTATTTTTTTACCAATCATAATAATTAAAAAAATTATTCTTCATCTTGTTATAAATGATATAGATTAGGGACATGCTTCAATAAAATTTCTAAAGTTTTATAGATTTTATAGTTTTGAACAATTTTTCTATATCAATGATTCAAATTTAATTAAAAATTAAATATGTACACATCTCGACATTAAAAATAATTTATGTTGAATAAACATTATGGTGAAGAAAATTAATTAATTTACTCTATCTTCACAATCAAATATTACGAGATATTAATGTGGCATGTCAATGGCCATGGGAGGGAATTTATACACTTTATTATATTTATCAAAAGGTTTTAAAAATGAAATAATTTTAAATAAATTATTTTTTTGTATAGTATTTATCATATTTTAGGGAAAATATCGATATAGAGACATATGAGGATAATAATTGAAGATAAAAAAATTGATAAATACAAAAAAATTTCCCTGATTACTTGATGTGTGATCTTTTTATAAGGCCTTAATGTATATTTTTCTTTAAAATTTTATAAAAATATAATATCTATATAGTTTTAAAAGGAAAAAAGATTAGATATTTATTGATATTATTTTCATCATGGAGTATAAAGGATGTTATTTTCAATGGGGAGGGTGATCGGTATTTATACAGGGGAGATGAGTATTTTTAGGAAATTCTATTAATAATATATTATTATAGAAGTAAAACTGGAAATAGTCGTTATATATAACATTCTGATACTTATATGAATACTATAATATTATTGTATGACTTTTAAATCACTCAAATACATAATTTATTAAATTCTAGATTAGGAAAGTTGAAAATATAATTAATATCCATTTTTTATATAAAAATTACATTCTAAGCATGAAAAATTACTTTTCATATCTGGAAATCGATTGTAATAATTCTAATTGAATAATTTATTTTTCTAAAACATTTCTAATTTAGATGATTTCTTGAATTATTGTGGCATTTTTTATCTATATGACTTTATAAAACAACCATATTCTTAAAACTTGATTTTTCACTATTCACCTAAAATTTAATGTTTATATGACATTTATGAACAATTCATTAATATATGGTTCTTATGGATTGATTATAACACATAACTCATTTAATGAAGATAATTTTATCTACAAGGTAATTTAAATATTTAATATTAATTTTTATTTTATAAATATATTAAAATAAATATAATTACAATTATTGTTGTTTTTTTTAAATGGGTTGAGTAATTTATACTTTTTTAATGAATAAAATATTTCATTATATCTTGTTATAGAATTAACTCTATAAACGACCCAATGAAAAAGAGGTTTGAAATTACATTATAATTTTTATTATAAAAATCCAATTTGACCAAAGGCCTATACATGGCTGTTTTATGCCATGAGTGAGTAGTCTACATTATGTCATGATTCCAGTCATATGGAATGCCTCCCCCAATTAGTAGTCATAAGAAACTGATCCAAGTATGAATATTGCATATCTATATTTCCATTAATCATTCTATCATAAAATTTTGATTCATCGTGGTTGGAATCCCCTCCATACAATGACTGTGAGGATGGCTAGAGAATAAGTTTCAACACAACTACAACCCTTTTAAGTAACTAACCCAGCGATACATACATGATCCTTTCTTTCAAAAACATATTATTTCATTCAATCCTAATATTTTTATTGTGTATAGATTTGACATTACAATGGCACACATATATCCCTAATAAGTTCCTTTGGGACTAAAGCATAGATGATGAATCTTGGAAAAAATTCCTCTTATCATAGCCACCCACCTGACAGTGCCTACCTATGCTACATTCACAATTCTACAAGTTTTTTTATCATTCCATTGTCACGCCAACTTATTCACATTAGTTTTTAGGTGATGGTCTATCAAAAAACTATAGAGTATGTTTTCTTGAAGGCCTTCATTGGTCCAAAGGTGTTGTGTGGTGAACACCCTTCGCTCTCCAGATATTGTGTTACTGTTTCCATAGGGGGATAACCTGTTCAAAGGGGACGTTATAGGGCTCCACCATTTCAGACCTACATAGTCCACGTTTTTCTTGTTTTTTGTATTTGGTTGTTTTGTTTTTGATGTAGGGTGTCCTTAAATAATATATCATTATATGAATAGTCATCCCAGTGTAATACCACTTTAATAAAAATACAACACTCCAACAGTTACTTTGGTGTTCTCATATTCTTGGATTTTATCAGGGATCTTATACCGGATAATGTTATAGGTTGATCTCTTGTTTTCCTCCCAAAATGAGAAAAACACTTATACTTAATTTTGAATCATTTAATATTAATATTTTAGTAACTATGTAACATTTATATTTACTTATTTCATTGTCTATATTTTTTAAATGTAATTGTACATATCAAATTGTATAGCAAATATTATAATTACTAAGTTAATATTATATATGATTACATTACTATAACTTATATCCATGTTATTATTAGTCATTCATATTGGTTATATATGTTATATGAATATATAATTTTTTAATTAATCATTACTAATTTCAATTATTATTGAGTTTCTATATTCCTATATTTTAAAAAATTTAAAATATTAATGTTTTCTATTTATATTGTATGGTTTATTTCATGAATGGGATAAATATAGTGGAGCATGGTATATTATAATATCAAATTATAATTATACAAAATATTTTTTATTTTTTATATATTTTTTATAAAATTTTAGGGATTTAATTTAATCAATAAAAATATTGATCTAATTGAATGAAATAATGTATTGTGGGTTCTCAATATATAACTGGTTTATTTTATATAATATTAAATTTAAAAACATGAATTATTTTTGGATTATGTAATGCATGGTATGTATTTTAAAGGGGTTTATAAATAAGGAATCACAATTTGAAATGGATGGGAAAGTTATCAAAATGTTTTACTTTCACATGTTATAACTTTTGAAAATGTTATCATAGGTGGGATAAAAATATGAATCATATATTAATGATAGAATAAATAACAATACAAAGGAATAATAATCATGAAAATAGTAAAATATGAAATTTCGTAGATCTTTAAAAACCCAATCCATTTTAAAGAGAAATATAAGGATAAAAAATTCTGTACTTAATCATGATAACAACATAGGAAAAGGATTATTGGTAGTGAATGGATAATATCACATGAAAAAAACATCATAGGATTGGCAGTCTATTATATTTTAGGTATAGTATCATATGACATGTGATTTTTTGTTTTAATTGTTTTTATATATCATAAGGTAGATGAATATGAACCATTACATTGTCATAATAATGGAATATAAAAAGGGGAATAAATTAAGTTAATAAATGATAACAAATGTATAATAACTAAATATTATAATAATATATTTGAAATATGATTATATTATAAATTTTAATTATTTATAATATGTAAAATTCATAAATATAATTAAAATTGTGAATTAATATGGATACAGTGTTAAACATTACATTTCATGAAATTCATTGAATAGAAAAATCACATAAATCTAACAAAACACAGAATTATTAAAGAGGTAACTGTTGAAGGGACTCTTTGTATAGATAATTTATCAATATTTTTTCTATTATTTTAAGGATAAATGGGAAACATGTGGTTTTTAATTGGTGTGGTGAGTATAATGCCATATAATTAATTAATCAATATTTTATTTTTCCAATATGTCATGTTATTTTTTTATAATAATATTTCCCTGTTTACACCTCCATTATAATGTTTAATTCTAATATTAGTGTAACAGAAAAATATTTCTTTTATTTGATATTTATTACATATATACTATTTAATATTTATATTATTTTAATGCATTCTAACATTGTAAAAATATATTAAATATTGAAAAGGTTAAAAATCTTGTCTCCTTTTAAAATTTTGATATTTATAGTTTAGTTATAGAACTCATTGAACCATTTTCATTTTTAAAATATGAAGATAATATCATTTAAAATAAAAATCAATATATAATAAAATAAAATATTTTGGTAAAAGGTAGTTTTTTACTATAAAAAATTATAACCCAACACAAGCATATCCCCTTTATTAATATAACTTTTAAATATTATGATATTTCATAAAAGTTTATTTTAAAATGGTTCCACATTCATGGTGTGATACAATGAAAATTTTTTTAGTTGTAATTTCCCAAATTTTTTCATCTAACAAATATTTTTCCATTGATTCCGATGTTATTTGTGTGATGATAGAGCATATTAATTGGATAATAACTATGATTATATATCCTTCCAAAAATTATAACAAATGTGTATCATATAGATGGTTACTACTAGAAAAGTCCAAGGATTATTTTTCTACACCATTTTACATTTTCAAATACCTATCTTTTATACCATAAAAAATGGGTAAAATATGATTAATATATCATCTAAAGCCAAAATTCATATTTTATATCATTCTTTAGTGATCAAGATTCTCAATTTTCTTAATTACATCCTTAAAAACCATTCAAACAATTAAAATGTTGTATTTTGAATATGTATTTCCTCATAATGACTATAGTTAGCCTAGATAATATACCTAAATGGTACCAAAATATATCCTAACCTTTCCAGAAGGGTGGTCCTAATATATATTTAATTGAGAATATACCGTATGGATCAAAAATAATCAATTGGGATATATTATTTAAAAAATAATTACCTATAAAATATTTCAATGGAAATGAGGGCATGCACATTTCACATGCCAAAACTATCTACAAGAGTTACAAATCCACAAGGTAAATAATTAAACCTAACACTAATATAAAAACCAAAACAAAAATTAACATTATGAAACAATTTTATAACATAATCATCTAGTCACTAAAAAATCTCTATTTAATTCCTTAAAAAATAGTCCCTACCTCATAGCGGATCATTCCTTTTTGCATGACCATTCATAAGAACAGATAGAAATTATTTAAGGAAAATGCATGGCATAAAATATATGTTGTAATATGATATCATCTTCTATTACATAGATTTTTGATATTAAATATCCCAAATAAGCTCAATTTTAAATATGTCATAGCATATTAATCTTATCAAGGTTCACATAAAAATTTGATTTTCAAAAAATAGGAATTACAATACATGAATAATGAAAATTTTATATTAAAGGGATGAATAAATCATTTCATATTCAATAACATGTATTAATTATTTTCAACCATATAACCTAGGTTTTAGAAAATAAGGATAGTCAGTTCTAGGATCACAACACGACATATTTTCAATGATATTTTTCTCTTTAAATGTACACATTCATATATATAAATTCTTTTATAATTAGGAATATATTCCAATAAATGATCCACTATGCTCAAAAATTTTAGTCATCATTTTCATTGTGATTCCATTTAAATATATACCAAATAATAACATATTTTATATCTCTATGGCCACACAACAAACAACCAAGGATCCATTTTCTTCTTTGAACATTATCATACAATGTTCTACCATTAATTAAATAAATCTCAAATTACTCGGATAAATAATTTTTTCATCCCCTTGTAAATTTTCCAAAACATTCCATTTAAATGAATAAAACAATAATTAAATGGTATTGATAAAAAATGTTCATTTCAAAATAATATATTTAATTAAAAGAATCATAAAATATTTAATCATATTTCATGAATAATCATCAATTCTTTTAATTAAACCATCCCATCATTTAGAATCAATTTTAATAAAATATAAAAATTATTTAGAAAAACATAATCTTTGAGTTTCAACATACACCTTTGAATTCCAGAATCATTTAGCAAGTATAAAAAATGAATCTTTTCAAATAAATTAAAAATCCATTAAAATCGTGAATGTAACAATGATATCAATTATTAGAATTGCCTCATGAAACCATCGATCATTTTTTACGATATCGACAAAAACCCAACAAAAGATGAATATCCTTATATTATAGTGTCTACAATCAATTAAGGGAGAATAATCAAAACACAAAACATGAATAATATTATCAACATAATTAATCCTATAAGGAAATAAGAGGGAGAGAGAGAACTCAGAAATATTGTTTTTTAAAACATTATAACTATGGAATATACATACAATGAATTCATAATGTAGGACAGATCTTCAAGAAAAACATCTAGATCAATACGTAACACATATATCAAGGATAAAAACACCTAATATATGTTTTGATTCAATAATATATTGTTAAGCCATGAATAAAAATGAATAATGAAATGAAATGGTATTATACGTTTGAAATATTAGATTCAACGTCGTTATATCCATTAGGAATGATAACCAAGTGTCTACAAATTCCCAAATTATATAACAAGAGACTCCATGGTTTAGAGTATATTAAAGGTAGTGTAGAATGAAGAAATTTGGTTGAGTATCATGTTATAAAAAAATTGTCTCCTTTTGTAATATTGAAATTTTTTGTTAAATTATTGAACTCATTATACCATTTTCATATATAAAATACAAATTAAATATATTTTATATATAAAATCAATTTATAATAAAATAACATATTCTGGTAAAAGGAAGTTTGTAACTAAAAAAATTTACAACCTAACACAACTCTAACCCATTGATTCATACAAAATTTATGAATTTTCATATTCATTAACATTATATTTTAAAATGGTTCCACATTAATGGTGTGATTCAATGAGATTCATTTTAGTGGACAGTTTCTCAAATTTTTTCATTTACCAAATATTAGTCCACTCGATCCTATATTATTAGTGTGATGATATATCATGGTAATTAAAAAACAGATGTGATGATACATCCATAAAAATATATAACAAATGTGGATAAAATATAATGTTAGTACTAGAAGAGTCCATTGAATAATTTATTACACCATTTCACTTTTTCCAATGCATATCATTTATACGTTAATTCAAATAGGTATCTTATAATTAATATATCAACAACAGTATAAAAGCATATTTTTCCATAATTCATTAGTGATCAAGATACCCAATAGTCACAATCACAGCCTCAGAAACCATTATGACAAATAAAAAGTTGTATTTTGAATCTGTGTTTCCACGTAATGACTATAATTATCCTAGATAAGACATGTAAATTATAACCTAATATATCATAACACGACAATAAGGGTGTTCCTGATCTGCTCTGACAAGCGAATAGAACATAGGGATCAATATTTTTTAACATGGATAGATTGAAAACTAATAATTACCATGAAAATAATTCAATAGATATTAGGACACACACATTTCACATGCCAAAACTATCTACAAGAGTCTCAAATCCACAATATAGATAATTCATCTTAACTCTAATCGAAAACTAAAATACAATCATCAAATAATAACTATATGAAACATGTGTATAACATAATACTATAATAAATAAAAAGTCTCATGGTATTACCCTAAATAATAGTTACTACCTCTAAGATGAGCATTACCTTTTCCTAGACCATTCATAAGAAAGGATATAAATTATTGAAGGAAAAGGTATAGTCTTAAATATATATTATAATAGAATCCATTCATCCCTTTAATAGATTTCCAATAATAAATAAACCTAATAAACTCAATATTAAATAATTCGTGGCATATTAATAGTTTCATAGTTCATATAAAAATATTATTTTCATTAAAAAATCAACAGAAATTATAATATAAGAATAAAGAAAAATTTCCATTAAAGGGAACAATATCTCATTTCATATTCACTAACATATATGAATTATTTTCAACAATGTCACCATTGTTTCAAAAAATATAGATATTTAGTTCAAAGATTTCCACTCATCATATTTTAAACTAAATACTTATATATAAGTGTACACATTCATAGATATAAATCCTTTTATAATAGGAACATGTGCCAATGAATGAACCACCAAACCACAATGATTTTAGTAATCATTTCCATTGTACATTCATTAAAATATAGAGATAATACAAACATATTTGGTATATATAAGGGAACAAACCAAACTACCAATGCTCCATTTTCATCTCTGAACACTGCCATAAATGGTGCAATCATTATTTCAATCAATCTTGAATTATCATAATAATTCATTTAATCATCCCCATGTTAATTTTAAAAAACATTCAATTTAATTGAATAAAACTATAATCAAATTGTATTAATCATAAAATATTCCATTCAAAATAATCCATTTAATTTTAAGACAAATTAATAAAACATTTAATCCTATCTAAAGAATCATTATCAATGGTTTTCGATAAATGATTCAATCATTTAGTTCAAATTTATAGAGAATATAGAAATTATTGGGAAAATCGATATCTTTGAGTTTCAAAAAAAACCCTAAAAATCCAAATACATTTATCATGAATAACAAATTATTATTTTTAAATTATTTAATATCCCTAAAAGTGACATATTTAACAATAGTATCAACTGATTTAAATTTCCTTACGATACCATCATCATTTTTATGATATCTAAAAAAACCCAACATAAGATTCATATCCCGTTATTATATTTTCTACAAAAAATCAAGGGAAAATCTTAAAAACAAAGACATGAATGATAATATCCAGTTAATTAATCCTATAAGTACACGGGAGAGAGAAAAAACATAACTAATTTTCTTGAGTAATACTTAATAACTACAGAATATCCAAACAATGAGTCCATAATGTAGGATAGATCTATATGAATCACATTTAATTTTTTTTAATCCATTGATCTGGGATAAAAATAGTTAATATATGTTATGATTCAATAAGATATTTCTTGGTCCCAAATAACACGGAAGAATGATTTGAAATGGTATTATAAATTTGAGAAAGTAGATTCAACAACATTATATCCATTAGCAAAGATAATCAAATGTCAAGGAATTCCCTAATTATTTAAGTGGAGACTCTATGGTTTAGAGAATATAAAAGGTTTGATGGAGTAAGGAAATTAGGTTGAGTATCATGTTTTAAAACAATTCCTTCCTTTTGTTATTTAGAAATTTATTGTTAAATTATTGAACTCATTATACAATTGTCATATATTAACTATGAGGAAAATATATTTTACATATAAAATGATGAGATAATAAAATAACATATTCAGGAAAAATTTATTTTGTCACTATTAAAATATACAACATAATACTACCATAACCCCTTTATTCATACCACCTTTAGGAGTTGTAAAATATCTCAACTATATATTGAAAACTTTTCAACATTCATGATGTGATTCAATGAAAATTTATCTAGTGGTCATTTTAAAAAATTCATCAAACAAATATTAGTCAACTCCATCCTATATTATAGGTTTGGTGATAGATCTTTGTAATTGAAAATAAGATATGATGCTACATCCTTCCAAAAATATACCAAATTTGGATCATATAGAATGTTACTTCTAGAAGAGGCCATGGATTATTTTTCTACACCATCTCACTATTACAAATAGGTACCTTTATACATTTTTATAAGTAGGTACATTATAATTAATATATCATCTAAGGTAAAAATGCATATTGTCCATAAATCATCAATGATCAAGATACCCAATAGTCAAAATCACACCATAAAAAATAATTACAACAAATAAAATGTTGTATTTTGAATCTGTGTTTCCTCATAATGACTATAATTTCCATAGATGACATAGCTAAATGTTACCCTAATATATCATAACATGACCATAAGGGTGTTCGTGATCTACATTGTCTAGAAAATAGAACATATGGATCAATATAAATAAAGTGGTATAGACTTTAAAAAAATAATTACCTATCAAAAAATTCAATGGAAATGAGGCTATACACATTTCACAATCCCAAACTATCAACAGGAGTAAAAAATCCACATGGTAGACAATGAATCATACCCCTAATCTAAAAAATAAAAAAACAACAAATAATAAATACATGAAACAAGTGTATCACATAATCATCTAGTCACAACAAAATATCAATGGAATTCCATAAAAAATAGTAACTACCACTAATTGAAGCTTTCCCTTTTCATGGACCATACATAAAAATGGATACAAATTATTAAAGTAAAGGGTATAGTGTTCAATATATATTATAAAAGGATCTCATCATGTATTTCATAAATGTATGATATTAAATCAACCAAAAATACTCAATTTTAAATAATTCATTGAATATTAACCATTTTGTTTTTCACATAAAAATTTTATTTTCCAAAAACAATTAATGATAATTATAATATAAGTAAAAAAATTTCTATTTAAGGGATGAATAAATCATTTCATATTCACTGACATGTATTAATTATTTTCAACCATATCAGTATGGTTTTAATGAATATGGACAGTATGTTCAAGGATAAAAACTAAAAATATTTTCAATGATATACTCCCCTATAAGTTTACACATTCATAATTATAATTCCTTTTATAATTAAGAATATGTACCAATGAATGATCCAAACAACTTCAATATGTTTAGTCATCATTTTTATTATACATCCAATTAAATATAGTGCTAACAAAAAATATATCTGGTATATCTATGGCCACACACCAAACTACTAAGGGTCCAATTCATTCTCTGAACACTATCATACAAGGTGCAATCATTATTTCAGTTAATCTAGAATTATTTAAATAAACAATTTTAATCACCCCCATTTTAATATTCAAAAAAATTACATTAAATTGAATAAAATAATAATCAAATTTTATTAATAAAAAAATATTCCCTTTAAAACAATCTATTTAATTTAAAAATATTATGAAAAGTTTATCATCATATTAGAAGAATCATCATCAATGGTTTTCATTAAATCATACCATCATTTAGAATAAATTTTCATAAAATATAAATAATATTAGGAAAAGAATAATAATTGAGATTAAATACATGGAATTAAATTCAAAAATAATTTATCAAGGGAAAAAAATAATTACTTCAAATTAGTTATAAATCCATAAAAATCATGAATTTAACAATGATATGAATTGATTTGAACTTCTTTATGAAACAATAATCCATTTTTATGATATTGACAAAAACCCAATATAAGATGTGCATTTCTATATTCTATTCTCTAAAATAAATCAAGGTAGAATCTTCAAAATACAAAACATGAATAATAATAATATCCAGTTAATTAATCCTATAAGGAAATGAGAGAGAGAAAATAAATAATTTTTTTAGAAAAATGAAATAACTACTGAATATCCATTAAACGAACCCGTAATTTAAAAGAGATTTATAAAAAACTAATTTAGATCATTTCTTAATCCTTACATATAGGATCATATAACTTAATATATGTTATGATTCAATAAGTGATTTTTGGGTTATTAATAGCAATGATGGATTATATGAAATGTTATTATATATTTGAGAAACTAGATTCAACATTGTTAGATCCATTAAGAAACATAAACATGAGTCTAAGAATTACCCAATTATATATGTAGACACTTCATGGTTTAGAGTATACCAAAGGTAGTTTAAAATGATATAATTATGTTGAGTATCGTGTTTTAAAATCCAAATGAAGTGTAAAAAATTCTCATTTCTCAATTTGGATGCACAGTTTGAGAAACTAGTCATCAACCATTAACACCATTGGGGTTTATGAGAGGAGCTACACATTTTGGATGGATTTTTTGAAAAATCATGAATTTCTAGTGCATGAAAATAATATGCAAACCCAAATTTTTTATTGTAGGTTATCTTGTTTGAATTAACAATGCATTTGCCTATCTTTTTTCTACTTGGAAACTGACACATGGGACACAGTTACCTCAGTAGACCCATAATCTATTCTCAAACCATGAATCAACCATTCATAGGGTATGAAATATCTAAAAAATACATTTACCCCAAAATACCAAATAAATATTGAATTAATGATTTTACCAAAAAATTGGATGTAGGTACATTAAATTAGGTTTCACAACGTTATAACTCTCCCAACCATAAGTTATTTATTCCCATATAAATCATTTCAAAAGAACTGGTCCATAAAGAAATGAGGTAACTACTCTTATTATTTCCTCATTATCCCTATATTCATGAGAGTATAAACAATGCTACCATGTGACCAAATGCATATGTATGAAATTCCCACAGAGAACCTTTATATAAGAATCTGTAAGATGAAATTACTACTTCAAAAAGGTCATATGAGGGTCCATATCATGGTCCTCCCAATTTAAAACAATAGATAGATATATATGGGACAAATTATGAAACAATTGATAAAACACACAATAGTGTCAATCCATTTTAGGTGATAATTCCAAATGGTATTAAACCTTAAAAATCCTCTCAATATCCTCAAATGATCCCAGACACATTAGTGCCAAATTACCATATTTTCTATCTTATCATTTACCCACATGATTTTATATTTTCATAAAGATATAGTCATCAACAATGTACAACAATATAAATCATCGATTATTAACATAATATCAATACCTGGTCTACACCTTTTCTATCATAAATCTAATCATTTAAATTGATTATATTATCTACTGGTAAAAAATATTTCAAAAAATGGAAAATTCAATATTCTCATATATAGAAGCTGTATCTTTTCAATGTGAAGTATAAAAGGCCTAAAATGTTGAATTATAATGTGTAAAATAATAAACTTTTCTATTTAAAACTAAATTATCCAAAAATAACTAATAATTGACTCACAAAATTCATTGAAGTAAAGTAATAACCATGACATCAAGATTCAGTATGTCATGTTATATCTATCATTCCATTTAAGGGTGCTATGTTTTACACAAATTTATATTCGATCCCATCACCTCTTAGATCCACATACCAAAAAACTACTAGAGTCTATAATACCACTCATAAAAAAGTAAGATAGATCACTAAGAAATATGATGATCAAATGGACATACATATTTACCAGTTTAAAAAATTTGGTGGTATCATGATTGAGATTAAAAAAACCATATTTATTAATCAGAAAATCCATACCCATAAATGATTATTTTTTCTATTGGTATATGAAAAATTAAAGTCAAATTACATTTATATCTCTTCCAAATTAATATAAAACATATGAAGGGGATGAAGAAAACTCATAGGTATTTGATTCCTGACCATGATTTTATAGAATCCATAACATCGAGAAAGAATATTAGAAATTACATTATTTAATCTTGGACACTAGAATAAATGTAAGATATCATAGAATATATTCATTAAAATTGTTATTACCATGAAATATTAATGATTAGATACTTTTAATATAATCGTTTTCAAAAGTTAAGATGAAATATATTTTATCCTAAATAAAATTATACAATTTGAGGAAACAGACAAATCAATCATAGTCTCACCCAATTTTGTAGAATATCTAATTACTCAAAACTTATTCATTAATGTGTTGTTCATTATAAATAGTTAAATGAATATAGGTTATCAACTTAATAATATCAAAATATACATTGAACTTGTCCTCATTGACTCCAAAATTCATAATTGAAAATGGAGAAATCTGATTCAACTCCTATGATGTTTCGTTTTCAGCCAAGGATATGAGATTTATTATCAATTAATTAGAAACATGTTTATACTCAATAGGATTATAAATATCATCTAAGGAAATATATTGTTTGTGCTCTACCCATCTACACTGATAAATCTTATATTCTCTTTTCATGAATATATTAGTCATGATTTTTTTGTCATATTAAATTATAAAAAGTTATATTAAAAGGTAGTACCTTCAAAAATTGCAATCATTTTTCACCCCTATGAGTTATAAATAATGTTTTGTATATATGATCTCATGATTATAAATATAAATTGAAATATAATCCCCTAATTAATATCCCTAGTTGATAATGAATCCCAAAGATGATCCTGAGGCATAAAAAATACCACATATGCCTACCCTACTATTAATAGATTGAAAATAGAGATGAATTAAAAAACACATCAACTAATTAATGGATGTTTAAAAAATTAATTCCAAAATCCAATTCACTAACATTCATGTGATGAAAGAAAAAGTATAATCCAACTTATAGAAATTATTTATAGGTGGTCGATAATAACTTTAAAATCATAATATTTCCAATATGTGAATAACATTGTGATTTTATTCATAGGGATCATCCAAATTAACCCATCCGGGTTCCAATGAGATACCATGTTCCATGATAACATCCCCAAATAACAGAAATGTATGAATCATGAAATATTACATAAATAGCATGGAAAATTTAGTGATTACTCGTGATTTCTATAAGATTTGTTAATTTATTTTATTGATCATCCTTCAACAATAGTGTAAACCAAAACATAATCCATTAATACAAGACCAAAGTAATTGGTTAGTATGGGATGGACATGTTCAATAATGATATAAATATATTTTAATCATTGGTCATGTAAATTATAATATCAAGATACTCCTCGTTCCAATACCTTTTAATAAAAGAGTTCAAAGGAATAATGACTCCATTATCAAAAAAAATATTAATAACTAGAAGGCAGATCAATCATTGACAACCATTTTTACCCTTTTAAGGGATTAATTAAATAGTTAAAAAGTTAAAACATTAACTTTTTCTTAACTGTAACAAAATTGATATTTTGGTAAAAAACACAAAATAAAACGGATATACCAGTGTTCTTGATTAATGTAACTAGTGTTATAGAATGAGACAAATTAGGTTAGAGGAATAATTTTAAAATAATGACATACAAATAATTCTTAAACTCTATCAGTTTAGAAAGATCCATATGTAATGAAGGGGAAGATACATTATTATTTGATATATCCATGTCATCAGAAAACTATACAAACCATTACAGTGGAAAATCCAAAATGTAAGATAAAAAATCATGAAACTTTTCTAAAAATCGAAATATTTCACCACATAAATACTTCGTCAGTAATTGAAAATAATACATTGATATCGTCATATCCAATTCGAGAATGGGAAGTAATAATTTATTAAATAATATTTCTTATTCTACAATATTACATTGGACTCTCAGCCATATTTTGTAACCAAAATATGAAAAGTATCAAATAAAAAAAGAATTTTGTGAGATAAAAAAATTTTATTCCTATAAATTAAATTTATCATATTAATATAAGTGTCCCAAAATGTCATATATGGTATTGATTTTTGATATAAAGATTTTAAATAAGGGTAATCATAGATAATTCCCTCTCATAGTACTAAGAGGTACTAAATGTTTTATAAAAAAAGATATAAGACAAGTTAGAATATTTTACAATTCAATAATGATGATGTATAAAAATTAATTAGAGGAAATATTATCAAATAACGAATTCATTAAGGATTAATAAACAATAATTTAACCTATCGTGACCATCCTTCTTCATGATTACGGAAGGAATGTAAAAGTGTTGTGAACTTCCTTCTTCATGATGAATAAGAGATAATGACCCCCCAATCTTGCATTCAGTATTCCCTAGGTTGGCGACGAGGGCCAAGGGAATAAAAATATAAAAAAATTAGAGTCATTATACTTTCTATACATACCAATATTAAGAGATAATATTTATCAACATCGAATAAACATCAAGGTGCATATATAAAAGAAACAAAAAATTGATCCCACATGCATGTTTAATGTAAAATTACCAGAAATACAATGAAAAAATCCAATATAAATACCAAAAGAACAAATAAAATCATCAAAAAAACCACTATCATGACATCAAATCAAGTTAAGTCCTGCTTGGACCACATATTCTCCCCGGAATCCTGAATATTATTATATATATATTTGGTGAGAATAAAATATACTCTGTATGAAAAAAATACATATTCACTAGTTCACAAGTGGGAGAAGAATAGTAATGACCAAGTGAGAAAATAGTAGAAAATCAGAAGAACCTAACATGGAATACTATTCATCCCAACCTCACCAAGGCACTCTCACAAAATAATGAATGTAAAATAATGGAAATTAGTGAGAACATCAAATATAAGGTACCATATACCATTAGTTAACTACTCAAACCTAATGAAAAATGTCATGATTCTACAATGCTCTTCTCTAAGACCCACTACCAAGAATTTCCCACACACACCTAGACCAACTTCCACATCCCACCCATAGAAACTTGGGACAAAAACAACATAACATCCTAACCATTGACATTTGGTTCAAAAACTAGAACCTCCTCTTGAAGACACATGGTAATGTAAAACCTATCCCATCAGGCCGACACATGGGAAAAGAATCCTCGCCCACTGATACCTTGACCTCCAAACCACACCACAACCCTCCTCAGTAGCCTTGGGATTCCAACACATATATGTGTAACCATAGAAGAGCTAATAACCATCTCTCCATCCACTCACAAGGATGTTGGTAATGCACACCATTCCCCCTAATAATGGGGGTGTTCGACACGTTGTGCTCAACATAGGTGGAGTTTGTATAGAAAACCCAAGTAACAACATGTATATATATGTACCATACACTCATCCCAACCTATGAGTTCTCAAAATAAGAATAATACCAAACAAACTTCACTTGCTGCCACCTCTAATGCAGAACCACATATCCATTCACTTGAATAATTAATAAACCCAGCCAATTCATTTAACCAATTATCATTCTTTATTAAATCAGTTTAGAAATTATTGATTTCATATATATTCTAGAAACTACAAACCACTAGACATGTTAATATGAATAGTAACTATACCAACCACTGCAATACCTAATTATAGAAATATGTAAAAGGGTAAAAGAATCCACTCTAACACCCATTCAAAATATACCGGTCGCGGGAAAATCTAAGTTTAACTCCCTCAAAAGGTAATACCATACTTCTTCAAAATCATCCCATTAATACTATCCTCAGCATCCCCACTTCCCAAAATGAACCATATCCAACAACAAATAAAAAATTCAACCAAGGAACAATCCTATAGTACAAAAAGACCATGCCGAACAACCAAAACACATCCATGATATAGACCCATTGTTCAAAAAGTTCATAGATTCTACAATAAAGTAATATCTCAACCTAAGATAACATTTAACCCTCAAGCCACCCGCGCACAGCCCCGTGATCTCAATAGTACCACCATACCACATATACAAAGCTCAATAATGAAAAGATCCACACACAGAACTTAGACACACCAAACAAGGAAAGGGTATTCATATTTAACACATTTTTCATTGATTCCACATTCCTAAAACATGGGTTATAAAATAACAAGTTTTATCCTTGGGAATCAATTTTATACAAATTTGGTATATGTGGTTAATCAATTTCATAATTCCAGTGATCAACAGGGGATACATAACAAGTGTAAAACATCACCTATGAACAAAATAATATCTCTAATGATCCTGATTTTTTGAATGCCTACAACTCACAATATAGATCAAAGATAACATATAAAACAAAAAAGCTATATCAATGTCTTCCTTGTACAAAATTTATTAAAAAGTATCCAAATATATTATCATAATTAGTTCATTCATCTTCATAACATCCTTAATTTGGATTTGGATTCGACCATATTTTCAAAGAGAAATGAGTTTACCCACCCCAAATGATACAAAATTAGAAGGGAGATAATGGAATCCCTACCTCACCTAATATATAACCAGTATGTAAGCCTTGTTCAAAAATAGTGGGTCACACAAATAGAACTAGACTCCTAGGAGGGCTAAATCTGAAGACCATAACCCAACTCATGACATCGTGGGGAAGAATGAATGTTGGAGCACCCAGAGAAGAAGAACACACACTAGGCAAGATAAGATCATGGATTAGAAGAGAAAAATTCTATATCAATGGATGGGAAATAGTTTTAGGGTCCATCAAAGTCGAAACATGTTCAATACCATTTGGTTTTACTGTTTATATTCCACATGATAATTAGGATAATAAATACATAATTAATTTTTTTTTGAAATTCATCTAGAAATGATCAATCTAGATTTTAAACACGATTTACGTCAAATAAAACATAAGAGTGGTGAGAGTGGAAAACAGGAAAAGCTGGAAGTGACTCCATGATGGTTGATTCACGGACACAGTCATCGAGAGTGAGTCACTCACATAGGAATACCTAATTCAATTCACTAACAGGACCCATGGAAATCATGTCACTGACACCACCCACTGAAGGCTGACCTACAGACTCGCTGGCCTTTAACTGCCCTTACCCACTGACTCCCTAACCTATCGATGCCTCGACCTACTGATTCCCTAACCTATCAACACCTTTACCTACAAATTCCTAACCTTTTGACACCCTTACCTACTGACTCCCTATCATATCAATGACCTGAACCATTGATAGAAAAACTATAATTTTGGAAAAATCATGAAATGAGATATCTCACCTACCAGAACACCCCAAACATAGTATTTTGACAATGTAATGGCCCATGGTAGTATGATAAATTACATTAGATACCTCTGAAAATATTCCATCCCCTATGAATTCAAAACCAAACCTAGAAGAAAGAGGCACCCAAATAACCACCCTATAAGATACCTCTCAAGGATATACCAAATTGTGTTGTTCAAAAGTTGGAATGAAACCCCATCATCCAAGAACACCTCCTACCATATCTTTTTTACCCAAACATAAAAAAGATACCCAAAAAAAGCACCAACTGTATGGGCACATGAATTGGGGAATTTAATCATCCTTATCAATATAACATCCATTCTGGGCGGCACTAACTCACATTTAGGGTTTTAATTTCATTTCAATTAATATGTATTGATTAGGAATCTGATCTCAAAAATTTCACATGAAATGATTTTATCATACATTTTAGAAAAAGGAAACAACTCATATTATATAAAATGATCTTATATTACATCACAAAGAAAAACAGACATTCAAAAATCAAAAAAAAATCTAGGTATTGGGAACGCGTCTACACTTCTTGCTCCCATGTACTCTCCTCCAAAACAACATAACTCAACAACACCCAAAACAATAGAATTTACCCCCATATAGAAACTTATCTTGATGATCCAATATATCTACTATCTACTCCATGAATGTTTCATCATCCTCAATGTCACACTATTTCCAATAAATGATGTGGGAGTCATTGTGTAAATACCGACGAAGAAGGGATACATGAAAGATGTCATGAATGCTCTAAAAAAGAAATGGTAACAACTCGTATCCCAACTCACCAACTCACCCCAATACCTTGAATGGTTTGATGAAATAGGGATAATTGTTTCTACCTCTACCAAGCCTCCAATACATCCATCGAGTGGAAACACTCAAGAACACATGTTCCTCAAATAGTAACTCAAATGTCTTTCTCCTGCGATCGGAATATGACGTCTAATGATATTTATCTCCCATTATCCTCTCACAAACAAGCTATGCCTTCTCATTTTCACTCTAAATCATGTTCTGAACAAGAATAGCAACCCTCCCATGGTCTTTCCAGAACAAAGGTGAACAAAATATCCTCCCACACAAGGTCTCAAATATAGCCATATTAATGGAAGAGTAATGGATATTATTGTAAGAAAACTATAACATGGGGGAGGGTCACACCCGAGACTTACCAATGTACAATATTCATGCTCGAATCAAGTCATCTAATGTATGGATTGTCCTTTCTATCTTCCCATAATTCTAATAGGGGAATGTAGTGATGTGGCATAACTGAGTGCAAAAAGAAAGTTGCAATCCCCTCTATAATTGTGTGTTAAAACACATATCATGGTCTGAGAAAATGGATAATGGAACTCAATGGAGCCTCACCACCTCCTCCATGTACCTTCTTGTCAAGGAATCTAATACACATGTCTCATTAATTACTATGAAGTGAGTAAATTTCATCAGCTAATCCACTACTACCCAGATTTCATTTCTTCCCCCTTGATCCCTAGGTTATCCTATAATGAAATACATTCATATTTCATCCCACTTCCACTTGGTGACCTCTAAGTGATGCAACAATCCACTAAGAACATGGTGCTTTGCCTTCACTGTCGGGTACACCAACAGCTTCACCAGAAACTCTGCCACAGACTGCTATATCTCAGGCCACAAAAGCTACCCTCTCAATCCAAGATACTTCTTGGAAACTCCTAGGTGTATTGCTAAGGGTGATTTTTAAAACACACGAATAACTCCTTTGCACATAGCCACCAAAACTAATAGCTTTCCATGGAAAACATCTAATACTTTCCATCATCTGACCACCCCTCTAGAGCATCACCATGGTCAATGAGATCATGTATCACCTATGCCTTATAGTATCCCCATTGAGACTCATCCACTTGCTGCCTTAGAGGTTATGACACTATCATTGTAATAATATGCCTCTACCACAATCCATTATTGCATTTATGTTCAATGATACCAACTCATCCATCAACCTCCAATATCCACAAATTCTCGAACTACCTCAATATGCAACTTCTTGAATGAACAATCAGCCACAACATTCCCAATTTCAAAGGTGTAGTATATGTCAAAATAAATGTCCAAAATAAACTCCATCCACCTCTACTTAAAAAATATTATATCTCGATGGGAAATGGTATACCTCAAGCTATTATGATCATTTAACACCAGAATGTTTTCCCCATTGTGGTAATTTGGCTACAAATTTAGTGAAAAAATGAATGATGCTCTATCTAGATCATGGGTTTCATAGTTTTGTTCTTGGAATCGTATCATCCTAGACCGATAAGTGATCACTCTCATTTATTACAATACAAAACGCCCAAATTATGGATGAGAAGATTTGTAAAACACTTCAAACAACACCCCTTCCAATAGAAACTGATGTACTATGGCATAGTCCATCTTCCCATTCAGGTAGATGAAATTGTCCTATCACAACTCACTCTATAAAAACTCATGATCCCTTCTAGTTAGAGCTTACAAAAAAGTACTGTATATGTTAAATTGGGTAAAAATCTCTTGTTATATCCTACCAGACTAAGAATCCTACAAACCATTACTGTAGTCTTGGGTGTTGTACAAGAAAAAACTCCCTCATCCTTTGACATATCCACTGCTACATCATGCTAAGACACCACATGTCTAATCTAGTGGACCTCACATATCGAAAAAATGATTTTGGAAAATATTTTGTATAGATGGTGGAGTCTAAGGTCATCTAGGATAGAATTAAGATTCTTTTTATGCTCCTCCTCTAACATCTAGTAGATCATAATGTGATAAATGAACATGATGATGGTCTGGTCCATGAACTCATGAAAGATGGAGTTCATAAGTCACATGAACATGGATGGTGCATTTGTAACACTAAACAAACTAAAAAAACTCAAAGTTCCCATATCTTCACTTGAATACAGTCTTAGGTATGTCACGCTCATTCATACTCAATTAGTGATACCTAGATCATAGATCGATCAAAGATAACCATATTTATCCCCTCAGCTACTCAAAAAGCTCATCTATAGTTGGGAGAGGGTAACTATCCTTTACAGTCAAATGATTCAACCTATGGTAGTTTATGAACAACCACACAATACCATCTGCTTTCATTTAAAATAAGATTGGATCACCCCCACTATGGAACCTTTGGATAGTTAAGCCCTTATTTATCAGATCGTCAATCTAAATCCTTAACTCATTCAGCTCAGAAGTCTCCATCCAATAAAGAGCAAATGAAATTAGAGAAGCATTGGGCTTAAATTCCATCATAAACAAAATGTCACATCGAGGGGGTAGATTCACAACATACTCAGAGAAAACATCCATGATTTTATATGGATTCACCTATTGCATAATGATATCCCATCAGACTAATGTGGTGCCAAAATTAGTCTGCATCCCTAGAAAACATTATAAAATTTGGACTAACCTTTGACTGTTATACTAAACATAAGGGGGAAAATATTCTATCTATATCTAGTCCCATAACATGGGCTAGAGTTGGTGAAACAAAGGAGTGAAAATATCTGGATTCAATTAAAGAACAAAAAAGATTACTAAACCAACTGGTCAAACCTCGAATGATCTATGGCCCCACTAGATTGTTGCCTCATCAGTGTGATACTCACCACGCTGATATCCTATCTCCCACATCTATCGACCACATCTTCAACCATACCTATATTGAGGTCCTTGAGGAAAACCATATGCTTGGCCTCCAACTACTCTGCCTCCCATTAGTGGGGATGGAGCCTGATGTCCATGATGCAGAAATGTATTGGATAGAAACAGTTGTTGAAGTGAGTTCTGAACATTCCCACCTCCACTGTACTGAGCTCGAACTGGACACAGACTCTAAAGCTTCTCACATCCTCCACAAGTGAAAAACCTAGGTCCCAATCCCATGGAAAAATCATGATGAACAGAAGGCCAAAAATGAAATTGGTGAGGTCAAATCCTTTTTCATCGAAACCTCAAAGGATCTGGAACCTAAGACATGCAATTTGGAACCTTTACCTTTATATAACATTATTGGATTCCCTCTCGTGGTAGACCACCACATGATTTGATCCTCTCAACCACTTTTCTTTCTTCTGGTCCTCTAGGCATGTTGGGAAGGTGAAGGGAGTAATTGCGTACTAGTGGCAAGGATAGGGTGCCTCATCTAAGAATCTCACAAGAGACTCCACATCCAAAAAGAGATCCATAGAAAAGAAAACGAGATACTTGAACGTGATGCCCAATTCCCATACCGACATACTCCCCTACTGGAGGGACAGTATATCTGAACTATTCTCAGTCTTCATGGTCATGGAATAAAATTTCGTACAGAACTCCTTCTCATAATCAACGCACAAAACATCAGTGTCCCTCCCATCCCATAGGTATAGTGTCCACCGTTGACTCATATCACCCCACATCTAGCTCCCTACTAGAGGTACCCATTACTCAAATAGAGCCAAGATCAAGATAAATGTGATCACCATCTCTTGCAGCTAACACTTAGTCTTTATATCTAAAATGATACCTTCGTACCTTCATTATATTTTCCATTCTAAAACATGATGCATTTTATTCCATTGGTTGTCCTCATTATCAATATAAAATATTCACTGATCAGCCGGATTGGCTGGCTAAGCCTCCACTACTCATACAACATGCAGATGATGATCAGTATCCATATGTCAAAAGTTTAAATTGGGAACTCTAAAGACCGAGTATGATAGAAATTATTAAGTATTTATTTTAACATATTGTTTATTTTATATTTAAAAAAATTGCCAAAATAAAATAGGAAAATAGCTACATATGATACAGGCACCTTCCCTAGGGTCTCTACCCCACAAACGGTGTAGCCTCACTTGGCCATCCGGCAAGCATGGAGTCCTTTTTTTCTATCCTGATAGGCCCTAAAATCTTGTGTCCTAGCTGATACTCCCTTGAATACGTCACATACCAAGATCACCTAACACAGTTTCCCTACCATCTGATGCAACCCTCACAGTTTCTAACTCCATACTCCATCTTATCAATCAATAATCACATGTGATACCATTTTATCATGAATCTTCTTTATCAATACGAGTGAAGGGATGGAAAATTGTCATGAAATTCATTTTTATGAATAAAAAGGGATAATGAGTCTTGATTCCTACCTCTATTAGGCCCTGGGGTGGAGATGAGAATAATAGGTATACAAATCTCAAAAAATGGGAGGCATTTCCTTTTTTAAAGTAACAATGATAGGGAGATAAGATGTATCAACCACAAAACAACTCCAACACACACACACACAAAGATATATATATATATATATATATATATATAACCAAAAACTATCCCACATACATGTTTAATGTAATAATACTCGAAATAAAATGAAACCTGCAATGTAAATACCAATAGGACAAAGCAAGTTAGTGACACAACAACTATCCCAACGCCCGAACTATAAAGGTTGATCATGGACCTAGTAATCACTCAAGAAACCTAAAAATGGTTATATATATATATATGATGAGGATTCAAGTATACTAATTATGAAAGTACAATGTCACTCATGCACATATGGTAGAAGCATACTAATTCCCTTATGTGAAAATAGAACAAACTCAAAAGCAATTAACTATGTATACTATCCTCCCCAACATCGCAAATGCATGATCACCAAATAATGCAAGTCCTGTATAGTAATATAGTATAAAAATCGATTATAGGGTACCTTGCACCACTTATCCCTAGTTAATTATTATTCCCAAATGACAAACGTCCTTATGATACCATTTTATTCAACAAGCCCCACAACCACAACCTTACCACACACCTAGGCCACATATCACATCTTATCCATAGACACCTGAGTCACAAACCACAACACATTCCACCCCGATGAGACATGTTCTTCAAACCACAACCTCATACTATAGAAACATGGTAAAGTAAAAAAAAATTCATCCCAAAGACCCGGGGAAAACACACCTCTCTTGTAGACACATGGGCCTCAAAATTGCACAAAAACCTAACAGGTGAGTCTTGGGATACAGATGCCCAGATAAAAGATTAGAGACGATCCAATAATCATCCATCCATCATCCCAACCTAATATTGGGAAAGGAAACCCTCCCCTATAATAATGATGGGGTTCGTCATATAGTTCTCAACATGAGTGTGGAGTATATAGAAAACACAATAAACTATATATATATATATATATAAGTACCAAACAATCATCCCAACATATGGATTTTTAAAACAAACAACCAGAACACAAAAAATACCCTTTCATCCACCTCTAATTCATATCCACATAGCTAGCCACTATCTTAACTCAACCCCAATCTAATTCATTTAAACAATTATCATTCTTCATTAAATCAAAACCAAAATTATAGATTTTATCCCTACCCGTACAACTACAGACCACTACACATGTTATAAGAGTGTAGTAACCATCCCTACCATTGCGGAAGACAAATTGATATAGAAGGACTGGAGTAAATGAATCCACTATGACACCCATTCCTAATATACAAGTCTCTAGAAACACTGAATGAAATGACCACACAAGGTAACACCATTATTATTCAACATCATCTATGTGAAACCATCCCCAGTAACTCTGCTATATGAAAAACATGACATACCACAACAACAACAGAAAATCAACTAGGTTACAGTACCACGACACAAAAAGACTTTTCCAAAAAAAAACATAACATAGCGTAGATGCAGACACACTATTTAAAAAGGTTTTCCATTCCACTATCAATCAATCTCTCAACCGGAGATAAAACATCACCCTCAAACCACTACCACATACACACACACATGAATTCAACAGCAGAACCATACCATCTTTACAAAGCTCTAGATTGAAAATATCCACACACAACAACCATACACACCAAACATGGAAAGGTTATTTGTATTTAGAACATTTGTTTATTAATTATTCATCGATATAACATGGGTTATCATAGGACAATTTTGATCTTGGGAAATAAATTTATTTAACCAGTCATACGTGGGTAATCAATTTCATAATTCTAGAGTTCAACATGTGATACATAAAAAGTGTAAATCATCACCTATATGAAAATAATGACCACCAATGGCCATGGTTTTCAGAAGTCATAAAACATATAATATAGATCAATGATAATAGATAAAGCAACAAAAGCATCATGATCATGTTCTCAGACCCTCATTTATTTCTTTGATAGAAAAAACCCGTTATTATAACATGTTTTTTCATCTTGATAACAGCCTTTATTGAAATTTGGATTTGACTGTATTCTCAAAGAGATAAGATTTTACCCACCAGACATGATATAAAATTAAAAGTGAGATGAAGGAATCCCTACCTCTCAAAATAGATGATCAAAAAAACCTCCTTGTGCAAAAATAGGGGGTCACACTAACAATAGTAACCTCTATGGAAGGATGAATCTTCAGGACACAAAACAAAACATGACTCAATGGGGAAGAAAATCCTTGGGCCCAACAAGAGATAATGAAAGGAAACTGGGAGGATAAGATCTCAGGTAAGAAGTTTCAGATCCGGTATCAACAAATGGAAAATGGTTTCAAGGGTCATTAATGTCGGATTATGGTCAAGGCCACATAGTTTGACTATTTAAAATCAATAAGAGAACTAGGATATTAATGATATAATTAATATCTTGTAGAATTCCATTAGAAATTCTGAATCTAGGTATTAAACTCTATTTACATTAAATAAATTGTAAGAGGGGTGGAACTATTAAAGCACGAAAAGTTGAAAAAGAATCACTAATGGGTGAGCCACCGATGCGACTCCCTAACACCAGCCTTATCAATGCACGACCAACCGATGTCGTGACCATCCGATGTCATGACCAATGGATGCACTGACCTACTAATGCCCTATCCAATCGAGACCCTAACTTAAAAATGCCTTTTCCTAGCAACCGAAAACTAGAATTTTGGAAAACTCTTGAAATGATCTACCATCACCTCCTAGAACATCCGAAACAGTAGATTGTGACAACTTAATGGACTAGTGAGGTCTACACCATTACAATACATCACTATTTTGGTTCCTATATTTTTTTACCACTAGAGACTCTGGCATTATATGGTGAATCTTTATCTGTGATGTGTGGGGATTTTACCTCATTATTTTTTATGTATCTTATTTCACTAAAGATCCTTGAGAACTATCAATACCATTTCAATATTTTTAGGGATAAAACCATGGTAAAAAAATCATAATTTGACGGATAATTGACATGAGTTGGAGGAATTATATGCCTGTGGGAAAAAATAATTCATTTTCCAAAACACTTTAAATTTGAATTAATCCAGTAGAAAATTTCCATACCATATGTAAAAATTTAAAAATACTCTTCCACCATGATTCACTAATATTGGTTCTACCATAATAAATATCTCACATATTTTTATATTTAAATGTACTACACAATTATCCTCTTAGAGTAAGATGATCTCCCATTAACTATGACTTCACATGGAGAAACATTTACACCATAAGGGCTCCATCTAAAACATTGACATAAGTGAAATGCTTCCTCATAAAGACCAGAGTTAAGATTGTTGAACCAAGTCTATTTACAAACATCAAGGATTCAACATCAAATTCAAAACTACATTATGTGATAACATAGCAGTTTTAGTAAAATGGCTTGAATAATGAGTAATGATCTAATCATTTTAACGAATGTTGAGAAAATCCATGGACAAAGATAAAAAATAGACCATGTATTGACTTGATCCGTACAAATGGTTCTTATGCCTATTGAATCTGTGGTCTTGATATACTATTTCAGAACTATAAAATCAAACCACCCCTTTATGTCATTGAATTATGGTAATGAAAAATTTTACATTAATGTAATACATTATTTTCAAAAAACATGAACAAATATTGGAGAGTCTAAAAAACACATTTGATTGAATGTTTTTACGAAAGAACCTAGATAAACCACATAAATGGTTGCTAAAACAATCATAGAATGGACACAACTGTTTTAAAATTTCTCATTAGAAAACAACATGCACTTAATAAATATGAAAAATCATGATTGATTGATTTCTACCAAACAATTAACAATACAAAATACAGTGGAAAATAATCTAGAATCTTTGGAATTACAAAATATTAAATAAGATTTATAACATCACATTTATGAAAAATAATAAAAAAACTATTCAAAAAATGTGGGAAAACATTATCAAAATAAAACATGTATCAGGTGGATAATATACACATCTTATCACTACCATGTCAAAAGGTCCCACCATTAAGAAGACCTACAACCACAACGTTGTTCTTTACCTTTTCCTAATTATGCATAAGAATTTCTAAAAATCCCTTAATGAAATTGATGGGTGTGGAAAACAATATCCTAGATGGATATCGACAATCATTTCAAAATCATAACATATAAAAAACCAAATTGTCTTAATATTAAATGAATCATGGTATAGTAATACTTTCAATGTTCAAATAAAAAAATTTAAATCATTTGAATGGAAATTATAAAATAGACAAGAAAAAATATTTAATTAAAAAAATAAAAAAAAATCAAATTCATTGGAATGTATATATAATATAAAATAATATATACATTGTAAAAAGAACCATGTTTAGTTTGTTTAAATTTCAGGGATCTACTAATTTTCAATGAATATGAATTCAGGTGCACAAACATTCTAATATTTCATGACATGGGGGAATATGGCTATATAAAAATTAATTAACTTCAAAACCTAAAAACATTTAGGCATCATTATCATAATCAATCCATTAATAGGTATAAATAATAAACTCATATATTATATATCCAACACCACCATCATAACAAACCATGCTCCGTTGTGATTCAATGAACTCAATCATAATATTATCAATGATTATGTCAATTAATATTAATATATATTAATTAGTAATTTCAATTATCCCTAAGATAATGATCCAATATTTTCCATTTCATTTTAGAAACCAATCATTGAATCGGTTTCCTCAAAACTAATACTATTCAAAACAGTCTATTTCAACTAAAATTTCATAAAACACTTCATTCCATCATTACTCATGAATCATAATCGATGTCTTTGTATAAATAATTCATTTATTTTAATGAAATTTCCCAAAAATAAATGCTATGTCTTAAATTCAATTATCAAGGAGATCCAATACACCTGCTAATTTTTGAAAACAATATTATTGAATCAATACTAATGATTTAAGATAAATTATTAATATTATCTAAATCAATAAATCATACATTTTTTTCAATGATAGGAATATACATACAAAAACACCTACTAAAATTATTGATATCAAGGAATACCGAACATAGGATCCTTAATATGAGATTTGATGGACTTGGATCAACCATTGGAGAATAATATAAATAAATACTTGAAATATGAATATATAATTAATCATTATTAGAAAAATGACTAGCATATATATATATATATATCACCCAAACCTATAATGACATATAGAGAGTGACAAAACCCAATGAATAACAAGACAATCAGTACCACAAAAATGGAAGGTATGTATGAAACTGAATTAGGTCATGTTATAGGCCATGTATCTATAGACATCAACTCTGATCCGTGGTCATTTTAAATAATTGAATTTTGTACCATGATGAATAATGAAGATATCAAAAGATACACGATCATTCCAATAATTCAGTATATTCACGGCCCTTAGATTTGTCAAAAATGATTATTGGGATGAAAAGGACATTCAAAATCAACACGAAGAGTCTCCATGTAAAATACCCCATTTCAGTGAGATATTAATGAGGTAAATTCTGTGAGTGTATTTTTTTTAAATCCAAATTAAGTGTATTTAATTTTCATCAAATAGTTTGGAGAAAAGGACTAATAAACCCATTTAAAACAGTGTTCCACATTTTTGGATAATAGAAGTGATAAATAATTTTGACTCAAGGTTTATCAATCCACGTAGTATGCATTTTTTACCCCATTATACCTAAAAAATTTTTTCGAGTGGAAGGAAATATGTTTTAATGAAACAATATTTTATCAATAAGGACATCAACATATGGTGAAGACATTATTGGGTTGGCCTAGATGGTTTTACCCAACCATGTGTAGGCCCTATAATGTCTATAAAACTCCCAATGTACCCAAAATAGACAATAAATAAACAAAATAATAGATGATAAAAATAACGGGATGTAACTACAAGAATATGGGTTTTGAAATATTAACCATAACATTTATTTCATGGATTGTATCATTTTTCCTTTTTACTATAGATTTTATACCCTTGATTATTATTGAAGAATACAATGTTGCAGATATATAAATTTTATCACATTATTTTTTATGTATTCATATTTAATATTGTGTACATGAGTGTTTAACATTTATTTTTCTTAATAATTACTAATAACTAAATATTTATTTCTCTGGTTTTCATGAGCACTAAAACACATTTGTAAATATCAACTACAAAATTACCATACCCAAAAAAGAGAATAAATAAATTTTGAATTATTTTCATGTTTTCATTAAAAAAATATAATCCTAACATAATATGATTATTATTAAATAAAAAATTAAAATGGAAATATCTGAGGAAAATTCGTTAGTAATCTTCATAATACCACTTTATATCTCCTCAATGTTATCCTATAGAAAATATTTTTTTAGTTGTAATGAATCTATAATATACGTATGTACACCAAGAATAAAATATAATATATAAGTATGAATCCAAATTAGACCCGAAAACTACACTCTATTAATATGAAACACTTTTCACAAAAAAGTATTTGGTCATTTAATATGATTGGATTTTATAAATTACCCAATCCAACCCATATGTTTCACAACTAAATTGAAAACTAAATAATAATACCCCTACCAACTATTTTTATATAAAAATTTAAAGACAATAAAACCCATTTCTGATAATAATTTATTATATTTGTTTTGTGATAATGTTTTTTACCAATAATAATTTTTCAACCAATTGGATTAAATGTCTTTACATAAGTGTAAAATCCCAAATAACACCTTATAATGTTTTACGGAGTAGATTACAAGTTAGGTCCTAAGATAACATGATATTATAAGTATCATAGAACTAATGCATATAAATAAATAAAATATTAAATATATTACATTACAAGAATGTGATCTTGTCAAAATTAGTGAATATATTTCAAATTGATCATTTTATATGAAATCAAATTCCACAAATGGCTATGGGGTGTAGGATATTTTCTCATCCATGCAAAGATGAATTAATTAATAACTTCAGTACATATTTTTTAAAATTAAAAGAATATCATTTAAATAGCGCATCATATAAGAAATATGCAAACACTCTTAGTTCCATGATTTGGTGTTTACCATAGGTGGGATAAAACATGTATATGCATCTGGAATTTTTTATCACGTAACATAACTATACGTTATGGATAATTTTTCATATACTTTTTAATAAAAATTTATAAAATTATTTTTTAATTTTGGCCCAACACACCTTTTCCTAAATTTTTCATTAATGGAATAATATATAACCTTTGGATTCATGTTTTTATAACAATGAAAATAATCAAATACATGACTAGATAAATTAAAACTCCTAATAATAAATATTATGAAAAAATAGAATTATATTTCTATAATGAGTTGTGTATCACGATCTAGGCCTGGTCAGCATCTGACCTGGCGCCCGACCCGGTCTGCAAAATAACCCAAAGGTCGTTCCCAATCCCCACGGGCTAGCCCAAGTTCCCGGGTATCAAGATTAACAAGTGGGACCAGTTTTACCCGAAATAAAAGGCAAAAAAAACAACTAACAAGATAAATAAACTAAAACGGGAAACATACTACTAAACACACTTCTAAACTATAAACAGGTCTAGGTCTACAATTCAACTACAACCCAAAATGAACAACAACAAGAATAGATAACTAAACTCCAAAACCAACGTAATTCGGCACGAGAAGTTTCGTCCCCAAGCAACCAAAACCAACCTGCACACGAAGACTAACAACAACTAGAACCACCATCACTGAGCACGAAGTCATATCCTGGAATGTAGAAGAAACATAATCTACATACACCCAAGGGTGTATGTAAGGTGTGAGCTTGAAGCCCAGTAGGATGCCAACGAGAAAAGGTTCCACGCATAATTATTAAATACAAATACATTTTCAAATTAACAGAATAAAAATAAATAAGTGCTTAAAATAATTTTAGCGAAAATAGTTTTTAAGGGGAAAATTATCTAAAAGGAAAACAACTTACACATGCACACACACTTTTCTTGGTAACCCCAACGTCACACCATGTGCTGATGGTGAGAAAAAAGCCAAAGAAGAGCACAATAAAAGGGAGAGACCCTAAAGATACTAGCAAGAAGTGGGTCCCAAGAACCTCACGTCTCAGTAAACCATATTATACATTCTCGTGCATGGGCCACTGGTAGGGAAACACCTCCTACCATAGTGTTCTCCAGTCATCATCCAATGTTTATTTACTATTGTAATCTTCAATCCTGCTATGTGAAACTGGGACGAGGCGACTCCCGTATCACTAGCACGTTAGTCTAGTGTTCCCACCTAGTACCCAGACATCCCATTTGTGCTCAAGTAAATCAATGATCATTCCACATGTCATAATCATACACTCAAACAAAGAAATACATCACGCACACAAAAAACCACCATTCGCACACACAAAATCCATTTGAAATAATACGAGCACTAAAATGTTCCAAAACTCAATCTGCATTTCTTACACAACCAATTAAAACAACTTGCATCTTTAATAACTATTTAATAAAACATTTAATATTTTTAATAAAAAAACATTTTAAGAGAAGAGCATGAATTTCCACACAAAACCAACCAAACCTTCTTTTGTAACCAAACACACACAACGCCACATCAAGACTTCAATCCACACCACTTTCACCAATTAAAAAGAAACCATTTGAGTAGTTAAACATAAGTGATAACAAACTATGAAATAATGTTTTCACTAAAAATAAATTTGGTTTTATTTAAAATGCCACTTTAGAACCAAACACATGACGTAATATTATTGAAACATGATTTTCACCAAAAATAACATTTAATAAAAAATTTAATAATTTATAAAACACTAAACCAGCATGACATGGGTTTCTAGAAAATCATACTAATATAAAAAACACATTAATAACAAATCAGTTCATATGAGATCTCAAGATAATAAAATAAGACCACTTCACACCCTGAAAACTAACTAAATAATATGCTGAATTAATTCAACATGAAAATAAATTCATCAAACAATAATTATGAGCGGAACCACCTACCTCGGGTGTATAAACTCCAGAAAAAGGATGTAAAATCATTAAATTCTACATCAAAACATCAATCACGCGCTGTTTGCACTGCAAGGAACCTCCTGCAAACTCAAAAACAAAAATTCAGATAAAAAACTTCATGTTAGATCCCTAAAATATGAACTCATACCCGCCATAAAAATTAATAATAAAATAAAATAAAACTCAAATAATAAGAGGGAAAACTTATCTGAAGGGGGAATCAGGAGAGGTCTGATGGCTGGACCAAGGTGCGGCGCTACGATTTGTCTTTCGGAAATAGGCAGGGAACCATTGGGGGGGGCTTCCGCAGGAGTGTGCGCAGCTGGTCGAGGAGGCTGGAGAAGGGGAGGCCAGCGAATGGCGGTCGCCGGACGGAGCGAGGTGTGTGGGGTAACAAGCTAGGGGATGCGAGCTGGCTAGATAGGGTGCAAGGGCGACGACAGGAGGGGAACCTGGCTGGGGAGTTTCAGGGTATGGATTGTCTGGCAAGCGGGGCGCGCAACATCCGTGAACGGGAAGCTGCAGCACTACGGGAATGGGAGAGCCAACATGGGGGGGAAGTGCGGCGCGATCCAAGGGGGAGAAGAGATAGGTCACGACGGGGGGGGGGGGGGAAAGTGAGTGAGAGAGAAAAAAACACTAACGCAATGAATAAAAAAACAAACAAAAATATAACTAAAAACAAACCAAACAAAGAAAAATAATATTAAAAAGAATAATAGTAAGATAACACTATATAAAAATGATAATATTATTAATTAAAAAATTAAAAAATTTAATGGTGATAATTAATGATGATAATAATAATAATATATGGCGATATTTTTAATACCATTAATGACATTGATAATTTTTTAATAACAATTATAAAAATAAAGACTTAATATAATGTTCACAATATTAATAATGATAACTTAACAAAATTATAATACTAATAAAAAATACTCCCACCTAAATTATTATCCAAGATAATAATTATAATATTAATATTTTGAAGTGACATTAATATTATAATTATTATTAAAAATACTCTTAATTCATATTATTTCATTAGCCGACCATCGAGAATGATGTGCGATGAGCTGGGCGAGGTCACGCGGTGACCCCGGCGAGGCAGCGAGGATTCGACCGTGGTGCGCTATACGTAACCAAGGGGAAAACATCCGTTTTTAAATAATAACTCATCAAATTTAATTCGGGCCTCGACCTGAACCACCTGATTCCCAATAAAAACATCAAAATAAATAATATAAAAGGGACAAGTGTGACAATTCTCCCAACGATAAAGCGTTCCGTCCCCGGAAATCCACAACTAGAAAAAAACCTCAATGAAGAAAACCACCTCCCTTAAGGTTCAAAGGGGATCCCCACAATCATCAAGCAAAGAGAGGAAAAAGTATCGTGATCAGAGAAAGTGACTCAAAGACAAATTCAAGAAACACATATAAAGACTTTTGATATGTTTCTCCCACCTCGAAGAGCTAGAACGCCTCCAGTTGACTGATCAAGGAAGGGAACTCTCGCACCAATGAAAATCAACTTCAGAAGCTGAAACAATGTTAGCACTATTAAACCAAAACCACACCATTTTCCTAGAATGAACAAATAAGGTCAAACCACGTCCATGGAACATTCTTATCACATATCACCAAAAAATATTTAAAAAAAGAAGCAAAATATCAACATGGGGTGGCCCGAGGGGCTCCCCACCATTAGGAAGTCACTGACGCTCAAAACGAGACTGGAAACCGACAAAGAGAGGTTCGAGCAGACTCCCCGCCATTAGAGAAAAGTCTAAAACTGATTAATTTTATAGACATTCGTACGAGACCCAACGTGGGTATCCCCACCATTAAGAACCTACCAAGGCCCATGGAGAGACTTGAAAACCAACTTGGGGAGGTCCGAGCGGACTCCGCACCATTAAAGAAAGTCCAACACCGATTTATTTCAGAGACCATTGTGCGAGACCCATCATGGGTCATGCGGCCATTAAACGAACAAAGGATAACGTACTTTGAAAAAAATTCTCGATGGTGACCGAACACCCCACCACAATGGGTGGGGAGGGACTGGCCCGACCACCAGGCTTCAAAACCACGTCCAGACACAAACCAACATCTCAAAATTTCCTGGATGAACGCCATTCAAATTTGAGACTGAGTTACCCAACAGACTCTCATAAGTACCACTAATGTGATTGCATCCAGTGGAACGCCACCACCAAGACTTTAAGTCATGAGACAAACACGCCTCCACATGGACACGAAAACCTTATCAAACTAGACAACTCATTCAAAGCGGAACAACCATAGAAAAAATTTAAACCGCTTGTACTTTTAACACAGATGACAGAAATAATGTTGGGGTCCCATACACTCCCAGTGTTTCTGACCATGCACCAGCTTCACTCCGAGGCATATGGCTGGAGCCTTGATATTTGAAGAATCTCCTGCCTTGCAGTTAGTTATTGAGGACTCCCATGTAAAGCTTCTCTTTTTGGTGTCACATGCAACCACACTACAACCGAGGAAACACTAGGTTACACAACACATTACAACATCCAACTAATCATACACGAAACATTCACCAACACATGAGCTGAGATGGTGCATGCACATCACCCTTTGTCACACTGAATGAGAACACGACACCACAAATCATCACCTAAACATGACCACTGATATAGAGAGGAACATTATATGAAGAGGGACTTCAAACTGAGTCTTAAACAACACATGAATTCTGCAATCGACCGTAGCATCCCTATGTGACTGGGCCTACCACACTAGTGGCCTAACATAGAACCTTTCTTGAATGAAACCAACTAAGGACCAAAGGTTATTTATAATAGTATCCCGCACCAAACACCCCATGATGCTTCCACATTTCCCCACTGGAATCTCTTTCACTGTTTCCAAACATAACATTCAAATTAATGTGGTCAAACGTAACCCTTGACTAACAAAGAGAACTCACACTTCAAGACGTCACTGAACATGACCCTTCAGGACAATGAAAATACTACAAAGACCTTCAAGGCATTGGTCAACACTAATAATTCTGAACCACCGTCAACTTTCCCCGTTGGAATTTCTTTCACTACTTCCAGGGGAACCATTAGACACAACGATGTCAACTTCATACCTGACAAGTCAGACAACTCAAAAGGACCAAAAATCCCTTCAACTCCCCTCACATATATCATTCCACTACGAGAGGATCCTCTTAACTAAAGTAAAAAAAAGGAATAGACATAGCATTGTCACTAAAAATGAATATTCCTTACTTTAGTCAACTGGAGGGTCGGCCAATGGCGAACCATCTGTGGCCGCATGTCATTCGCACATTAACTCTTTATTGGGGGTGTACACTACAAAATAATGAAAACCATGGACCCAACCGAACTGGTCCAATGGTCAGGACATACCACAAGCGAACACCAAACATGCAGGGGAAACCCCTCCAAGGGATCCCCAATGTACTTTTCAAAAGAATTAACAAGTTACACGCTTGCATACCAACTTAAAAATAAGAATTAAAACTCAGGACCCAAACCGGCAAGATGGGATCCTCAGCTGAAAACACCTCACATCCAACCATTCCAAAAATAAAAGGACACACCACACAATCACCGGTTATTTAAAAACACAAAATTTTCAATTAAAAAAACTTTTTTAAAATAAGAATAGCCAGTGGGTGGCACAAACACCAATGGTGTCCCATGGGCCTTGCACATGCATGTTCATGTGCCACGGCAACACCCACCTCATGTCCATCCAGGCACTCATCCGCTATTGACATTCACCCTTTCTCTTTCCATATACACTCATGCATGTGGTTTCCCATGAGATCACCAAGGATAAAAACCAAAGATTTCCATTTTTCAAACCCAAAACATCCAACAAACACTTTCCAAACCTTTAACATCATTTTATTAAAGTGATTTATTTCAAAACATTTTTGAATTCCAAATAATTTTTCACTTAAAACCAAATTCCCACAATTCCAAAACAAAGAGACAAGAAACAAAGCCTGAGGAAACTAGGGTAAGAGGGTGATGGGAACATATGGTTGGCGGCCATATTCTAATCACGCCACTGGCCACGAATTTTATTTTAGGAGAGTGTCACTCAGATCCACAAATCATTCTATACCATGCGAGATTACTAATACCACTAACCCACTCCCTTTTCATTTCCCCACGACAAGATTAATCGCAAGAACCAAAGACCCAGAAGAACATAAACTTATATTGGTAACTCGATTCCCGCCACCAGGTATTTTAGCTAGGCACCTTACTTGTAATCAGAACGTCGAGTTTCGACACACTTAACATTGGTCTACACTGACTCTATCTCAAAATAACATGACCCAAGAGAGAAAACCTCCCTTTGAAACCATTTTTTCATGAACCAGGTCGGGTCACCATCTGACCCGGCAGCCGTCCCGGTCCGCGACATAACCCGAAGGGTGTTCCTGATCCTGACAGGCTTGCACAAGTGCATGAGTATCAAGATTAACAAGTGGGAACGGTTTTACCCAAACTAAAAGATAGAAAAAAACTAACAAGATAAATAAACTGAAACTGGAAACAGACTACCAAACACACTTCTAAACTATAAACAAGGTTATTCCTACAATTCAACTAAAAACCAAAAATAATCAATAACAAGAATAGAGAAATAAACTCCAAAACCAACCACATGCAACACGTGAAGTTGCATCCCCATGCTACCAACACTAACCTGCACACAAAGACCAAAAGCAACCAGAACCACCATCGCTAAGCATGAAGTCACATCCTGGAATGCCGAAGAAACATAATCTACAAACACCCAAGGGTGTATGTAGGGTGTGATCTAAAAGCCCAGTAGAATTTCACCAAGTAATGGTTCAACGCATAATTATTAAAAGGAAAATACATTTTCTATTTAATAGAATAAAAATAAATAAGTTCTTAAATAATTTTAGTGAAAACATTTTTTAAGGGGAAACTTCTCTAAAAGGAAAACAACATAAATGAACTTACACACACGCACATACACTTTTCTTGGTAACCCCAATGTCACACCATGTGCTGATGGTGAGAAGATTTCAAAGGAAGAGTACAATACATGGGAGATACCCTAAAGATACTAGCGAGAAGTGGGACCCTAGAACCTCACATCTCGGTGATTGATATCATACATTCCCGTGCACGAGGCCACTGGTAGGGAAACACCTCCTACCATAGTGGTCTCAAGTCATCATCCAATGTTTCGTTAGTGTTGTAAGCATCTATCCCGCTAAGTGAAGCTAGGCCAAGGCCACTCCCGTATCACTAGCACGCTAGTCTATTCCGCCCATATAGTACCCAGGTTTCCTGTTATTGATCAAGTAAATTCAAAGTTCATGCCACATGTCATAACCATACACTCAAACCAAGGAAGAAATAACAAACACCAAAAACCACCATTCGAACACACAAAAACCATTTGAAGTAATACACACACTAAAATGTTCTGAATCTCTATCTGCATTTCATACACAACCAATTAAAACAACATTCATCCTTAATAACTATTTAATAAAACATTTAGGATTTTTATAAACAAATTTTTGAAGAGAATAGGATGAATCTACACAAAAAACCATCCAAACCTTATTTCGTAACCAAACACACATAGCGCCACATCAAGAGTTCAATCGACACCACTTACACTAATTCAAAATAAACCATTTGAGTAGTTTAACAGATGTTCTAAAAAACAATGAAATAATTTTTTCACTACCGATAAATTTGGTTTTATTTAAAATTCCACTTTAGATCCAAACACACGACATAATATTATCGAAACGTGATTTTCACCACAAATATCATTTAATTAAAAACATAACAAGTTATAAACCCCTATACCAGCTTGACATGGGTTTCCATAAAATCACACTAATATCACAAAAACACATTAATAAAAAATCAATGCATATGAGATCTCAAGAGAATAAAATCATCCCACTACGCACCCTAAAAACTAACTAAATAATATGCTGAAATAATTCAACACACAAATAAATTCATCAAATAATAATTATGAGTGGAACCACCTACCTCGGGTGTATAAAATCCAGAAAAAGGATGTGAAATCTTCAAATTATTGAGCAAAACATCAATTGTGCACCGTTTGCACCGTAAAGAACCTCAATCGAACTCAAAAACACGATTTAGGATCAAAAAATTCATGTAAGAAACCTAAAATATGAACTCATACCTGCTTGAATAATTAATAATAAAATAAAATAAAACTAAAATAATAAGTGGTAAAACTTATCCGAAGGGGGAAGCAGGAGAGGTCTGATGGCTGGACCTAGGTGCGGCGCTACGATTTGTCTTCCGGGAATAGGCAGGGGGCCATGGTGGGGGGGGGGTCCACAGGGGTGTGTGCAGCTGGTCGAGTAGGCCGGAGATGGGGAGGCCGGTGGATGGTGGTAGTCGAATGGAGGAAGGAATGGGGGGCACGAGGCAGGGGGATGTGAGCCAGATGGACAAGGTGTCGGGGCGATGACGTGAGGGAAAGCCGGCTGGGGAGTTTCAAGGTGTGACTTGGGACATTAGTCCTCTAGGATGGTTATGAATTGTGAAGTAGATGGTTCTGTTACCAGATGATCCACCAATCATCATGTTATTGTGGAACATCAGGATCTGGATATCCTTTTACAACATTTTCATATTCTAGAGTGGAAATGGGATGATGTCATGATGGAGTTAATGTCATGGTTACCGAGGCCTCATAGAGGAAATGATTTTTTGGGGGTCGTAACTGATAGGCCTACAAAGGTATCTCAATTCTTTTTGATCAAGGAGACCTTCAATGTTAATGAGATTAGTTAAATATATATCTGAGCAGTGGTACGACTTCATGGGGACCATTGTTCTATCATTTTAGATAGGGACACACGCTTAACATCTCTTTTCTCGTAGAGTTTTCAGAGGATGATGGGTAAAAAGGTTACTTTGTGAAAAATAGACTAACCTCAGACTGATGGTCGATCATAACATACGATACAGGTTCTAGATAAAATGTTGCACGCATGTGTCCTAGAATTTGGGGGATCCTGGGAGAGGCATATCCCTCTGGTTGAGTTCGCTTAAAAAATTGTTCACAGGAGACTATACAGATGAAACCTTATGAGGAATTATTTGGTAGGCTAGGTCATTCTCTCCTATTCTGTTTAGAGTAAGGTGAGGAATCCTTATAGGGACCACATATCATGCATGAAACTTTTGAGCAGATATACATGATTGAGAGATAGATGGCTACTGTAAAATCGCGTCAAAAATATTATGCCAGTCACCCCAATGACCTTTGGATTTTTAGTTCAGTGATCAAGTTTTCTTATGTGCCGCATCGAGGTTGGGCCATAAGAGAATCTGGAAAAACATTAAGCTTTAATCAAAATATGGCAGACTGTGTGAGATTTTGGAGATAGTTTGGCCATTTTTCAATCGGTTGTAGTTACCTCAGAGGCACTAAGTCATGAATGATGCCTTAGATGAATCATAGCTAAGACACTATCACTCAGATCCATCTGACATTTTTCATCTTGAAAAAGATGATCTTCGGGTTGATGCATCCTTTGAAGAGCATCTAATTCATATATCTAACATTAGAACAATGGTTCTTTGAGCCGGGTCAGTTCCTCTCTTACGGGTGCCATGGCAGCATGTCTGAATATATTAAGAGACAAGGGAGAGGGAGGATGATGTATGTGCTTAGTTGCTAGATTTATTATCATATATTCCTTCACCACCTTTGGAAGAGAAATTTTGGGAAATTTTATTTATGTGAGGATCTTTGTAAGAACCCAATTCTTACAGGGAGGTACTAGTTTCATTTAATGTTGTTTCCATTGAATCGTTTTTGAGAAAAAATGGAAATTTTTGAAAGGTATATTAATCAAGGGTAACAAATAATTAAATCCTAAGAATATTCCATGGATTATTACTATGTGTGAAGGGAGAAGATGGTGTCTATTCATGTCGATAAGTAAAAGAGGAAAATCTAACTACATATCATGTAATTCTTGGTACCTGTTGTGTAGTCATGTCATTAGGTCCTAAAAAGTATGTTGATAGAATTCATCCACCAAAGGATTATTAAGTTATATAAAAACAATGTCTAAGCACTTACACACCTTTTATTTTTTGTTTTTTCACTTAAAATGGGCAGTAGACTCTCTATTTGGAAGATTGGATAGTGGGATCACTAGGGGAACTAAATTAGAGAGTCAGAACATCATCCTCTTCCGAATTGATCATCGAAGATCTGAATCATTCTCTATTGGTCTCATTTGTACCCAATCTATCTATAATGTTTTAGGATGAATTGGAAGTTGAGGCTGGACGAGGAGAGACATACTATGACGGGGTAGGTGTTCACGTTCTGATTGCTTAATGTTTAGTTGTCTATATGGGTCGTTTTTCCGCACTCCCATGTTTGGGGTGTCTCTTTGTTTCATCTTTAACCCAAATTAATTCCTAAGTATTTTTAGGTGAATTATTATATGGATTGAACTAGGATAAGACTGCTAGTTTTGACTAAGGGCCACATTGTGGGTGTGTTTCCCATGGATAGCGATTTTTGGGATTTTTGGCTTAGGATAACCATGGTTATACCTACGCTTCCCCATTATAGGTTGTTTGAACTGAATTGGTTAATTAAATTCTTACCAATGTGAATAGATTACAAGTTTACCATATAATATTGTGAATATTACATTTGTTTCCTAATGCTGAATTGTTTATACATTGAGTTTGGCCCAGTTGAAATATGCTTCTTATAGTAAAAGAATTGGCATGCTTGTGGGCCTGTTTTTGGGTGCCTCTAGGCTATGTTTTGATATAACTGTGGTAAATTAAATTTGGAAGGGATTTTTTTAAGTTTTTGGACTGAATGAGGGCTTAGTTTTGAACTAGGGTTTGACTGTTGTAATGACTTATGATGATTCTTCCAAGCTAAAGCACAAGCTTGGATTTGATTGTCATTTTACATCATAAATTTCCCAATGAGGTATATATTGTGTTTTCATGTCCTAGGGGTTGAATTACTACTGCTAGATCCCTATAGTATTTAACATAGTTTAATTTAATTACTTAATTATCATGACTGATATAAATGGATCAATACTTGTAATATTTTTTTACATTTGAGTACTTAATTGTTTAATTATTTCTTTACCATAAACTATATCTACATATCCTAATTAATAAATTAGCATAGTACATTAGTGGTTGCCTTATGTGATTTAATTATCACACTCGATTTGGCCATGATTTTTTTCAAATAGACTATATTGATGGAGATGTTGATATGGTAAATGCTCCTTATATAGGTAATTGGATACTGGTTAGGAGTAGGACAACATGGGACCAAGCAAAGGCTTCTGATGCTGCTGTGTTTCATTTTCACATTATTTTACGATAGTAATGTATTGTAATTTATAGCAGTGTATCCTTTTTTTCAGAAATTTAGAACATCTGACATGCTGCATCATTCTGATGTTATGTGACATTCGGTTATCGCTACCATTCAGTATTCCATTGTTTTCATCCATTGTAAGATGTTTACTTCTTCTTCTCTTATAATTATTTATTCTTATATGTTACAGACCAATAATGAGGTAATTATTTACCTACTATCACATCCTAGACCATTGCTGCTAGTCATTAGCCTCTGGCGTTCGGGGAAATGCACTTGGGGTCATTTGGCCAACTGTGTACGGAGTACCTTTTAGTGGATTCTAGATCCGAGATGTTATAAATATCAATATAAACATGGGGAATATCATAAAGGCATAGTAAAGATGAATAAAATAAAATTAATAAAATGAAACATAAAATGAAAATGTGGATACAACATTTAATTTAGACATTCATAAGCATATCACCAAGGTTCATCCCTAATAATTCATAAAAATTACCAAGGTTATTCCCCAAGTTATCATAAAACATGACATCTCTTGAGATCAATTCCTCTACCCAATGCATTAGGGAACTATTAGGGAGAACAATTAATATTTATTTATATTCATGTGATACACATATATCATAATCATACATTTCACAAAAAATCCAATGAGAATAAATGAAATGAATTTCAAATCAAAAATCATGATGTTTTAAAAAGTGCCTAAAATGATATCATTATGTTATTTCAAACTCCCAAAAAGGGGATGAGGGTTTTATGTATATCAATTCAAGAATAAATTCTTTCATTTTTATGTGTTGGTGAATAACTCTATAAATATAATAGGTTTAGGTATTCCCATAAATAAAATTTGAGAATTTATTGAGAAAAAAAGAGATAGATTTTGTGCTTACAATTCTGCAACATAACGACTATGAAACATGATTTTCGAAAACATTAAAATGATAGGGGACAAGGACCTCCAATCTATAAATAACTCATTTTATAGTATAGGTACAGAATAAAATTGAAATAAGGACATGGTATGGAAAAATCAAATTAATACCATGTAAAAGCAAATATAAAAGAAAAAAGTGAAGTGGATAATTACCTTATGAAAACTTGGCATCCCACTAACGTCACTTAAAATTTTAGGAAATGTTTTGATGATTGAAAAAAGATTATCTAATTATTTAAGAATAAATACGGATATAGATTAAAAAACCAAAACATATGAAAATGGAAATTAAATGACATAACATAAAAGACATATTTGACTAAAAGAGGAGGGTGAAATGTATCTTTACCATGAAAAGTATCTTCTAAAACTCTATGATCGGGACATTGGGGTCTTGGGGAAACTATGGGAGGACTAAATAAGATGTATTACAATAAAAAATTCAATGAGAGTTATTTTTTAATGAAATGAGGTGATGTAATGGGTGGTTATTTATATAAAAATTGAGGTAATATTTTATTAAATCCAAAGGACAGCTCATTAATGGTATTATAAAAATCATGGGATTTTCTCATCGTATTGGCAACTTTTGACACAACATTTCATATTATAATCTGTACGATTCATCCAAAATTATAAGATCATTATTACATCCTTAACATATAGCTATGATTTTATTAAACATACAGAAAACACAAAACTATATTTTTACTATTCAACGAAAAATCAACTTTTTTTGAAAAATCCCAGAAATTCACCCTATGAATTATTTGATGTATAGAATTCTAAAGTGAACTCTATTTTAAAATAATTAATTTCAATTTAAATTAAATTAAATTAATTAAATACTAATACTTAAATAATAACATCTAAAACATTTATGTACTTATACTTTGATATAAGTATATCACATTACCACTAAATATGACTAAAACATGTTTATACTCCCTTAGGCGAGGTTACTATTCTATTAGTCAAATTACAATTCATAAAGGAAAAATTACTATTCCAAAGGGTAACGTAACTTTTCACCAAAAAATATTTTGATATTGTTAAAACAAAATTTTTACCTTGATTGAAATCATTAATTTTTGATTCATGAAAATCATTTCACAGAAAAAGTTATTTATTAATAAATTATTTTTTATAGTTTTAAAAACACCATTCAAGTAATAATATTCATCAATAATACTATCCGTTAAAAAATTAAAACATATTAGGAATGTACTAAAAATTAAATCTAGATTAATTTTGACATTTGGAATTCAGAAATCAAGTTTTTATTACCAGAATAATTCTATAAGTCTGATAGATTTAACATTTAAAAATAAAAATCCTTAGTAATTAAAAATAATATAGGATGAAAAATGTATAGGGAAAATACGTAGTGAAACTACTGAAACATTAATAAAATTAAATTATTTTATCATTTACATTTTAAAATTGTTGTTTTAATCATAATATATTATTTAAATAATAATTATGCATAATACCATAATTTATTATAATAATTATATAATTTCTGAAAAGTAAAATTTGGGTCTAAAAAAGTCAATTTATCAAATTTTTATTATTTGAATTTATATTTTATTAAGAAAAAGTATTCATAAATGAATATATCAAATAATTATTCATAAGTTTATTAATACTAATTTATGCATGATGTATAATGTTCTCATTAAATTAAAATTAATTATATATGCTTCTATTATAAAAAAAAAAAAATTATTGAGTGGAATGAGATCCATAAATAAAGAAGTATATTTTTCATGGAATTGAAATATTTGTTATATAATTAATCTTCATGAATTATAATATCACATGTACCATCTTAATTTAAATTTTGAAGGGAATACGATAAAGTCCCTCATTTGTAGGGTGGACTACCTCTCTAATAATCACTTCAAATCATTTTTAAAATTCACATTAATCTGATGGTTATAAAAATTTATTTGACATTTATATATTATAGAAATAAAATATTAAAAATTGTTTAATTTAATTATGACATACTTTCTTAAAATACCATCCAATGAATAAATTATATCTTTATATGTGTGTATACCAAACAATTTCCTTATAAAGAAATGTGATTACTTTTTAATACGCCATCAAAAGGATGGTATAATAAATTTAATCTAAAGAATTAATATGATGTTTATGAAAGTATTATCATTATGGATTGAAAAAATTAACCTTACACTATTTCTATCACTTTTTGGAAAATTAAAACATTACACATGCATAAGGTCAACCTACCATTTCCTTCATTATAACATAGTTCTTTTTTCAAATACATAATTGATGATTAAATTTTAAAGTAATTATTTGTATAAAATTTATAATTATTCCATGATCATTATTATTTATATGTTGTCAAAATGGAATATATTACCCCATTCAATTAACTAATAGTTATTTTAAATAATTAATATAGCACCCTAAAAACAGCTGACATGGTCATAATAGACTGTGTAATTAATGATGTTATTAACAAAAATCAAGTAAATGGTTTTGTATGATTAAATAATAATAGTAATATTACTTATTTATAAATCATTTATATAATTTATTATATGTTACATAAATGACATACTTGAGAAGTCTATACTCAAGGTATGGGTTTCTATCTAAAAACATAATTCTTTGTGAAAAATGACATTTTATAACCATAATTATATTTATATGATGTATATGTATCCATATTTACTTTTAACATCATGTAACAAACACAATTATTTCTATTATATGTTATAATTTCATACTTCATTCATCGGGTTTATGATACCAATGTTACTGATGTGGTATGGGGTTACTTTTGAACATAATTTTAATCATGATTTTCTATTCTTGAATATCTATTAAACAAAATTACATGATCATTATCTAATAATAACATTTAATTTTACTCTACTTTGGTTATTTTTGAAATTTTCATTAAATTATACCATTTTCATATATTAGGCACGTAATATTATTGAGAACATGTTTTTTAAATAATACAACATCTTTTATTTATTCGGTTAAAAATACTTTTTTTATTTAGAATAAATTCTTTATAAGTATGTTTAAAATAATTTTCTTAATAATTTTTAATTATTTATGGAAAAAATTATGTCCCATATTATTCCTTGCAAAAATTATTGGTAATTTTCCAGTGGTTTTCCATAAGATTCACATTTTGACATTTATTAAAAAATGTGAATGAAATGACTACAATCATATATTAAATCACATGAAAACCCATTATAATATAGTTAAAACCCAGTTTATGAGTTTATAATGTTATTCATAAAGAAACAATTTCAATAAATGTGTATTTAATTATTTTTCAAAATTTATTTCAAAAGCATCATGGTTTATTTTTTCGATAATGTTTCCTAATATTTCAAAAAGTATTTCAATTCATTAACGAAATCAACCATTAATTATTGATAATGAATATTAAATATATATATATATATATATCACATACATATATGGATTTCTCACTTTCCCTTCCATGGATATGGTTACACATGCCTTATTCTCATTTAAAAATCACTTAGTTATGAAATTTCCTTTGGTTGTGATATAATGAAATATTATAAACCCATTTTCAATACGTGGGTAATTCATATTCATAATCCTCGTTATTTTTTTCATTATTTTGAACTCATAATCATGCATTACAAAATAAGGTTTTGGTAGGGACCAAAATTATATGTCCTCCAACGTTAATTTTATAATTTCTTAGTATCGTCAAATGTCATGTATATGATTACTGATTAAAAATAATATATTATGGGACTCTTTCTTCCATGTTTTGTTGTCTTGGTAGTCAACACTAGGTTATGTTAATGTGAATTATAATTTTCTTCCACATTTCCTATGATACCAGGATCATATAATACCATATTGATATTATATAATGTAATTTAATTTATTTGTTAATGTGATTACTCATGTACCTTCTCATTTATGAAATAAAGGATTACCTTTTTCTCACATGTTATTCTTACTCTTTATTCTTTTTACCATGATGTTATTTTTGGTTTCCACTTAGCATTTGTAATCTCGATGTTATCCATTTCATTTCAATGAGCTCAAAAGGAATTATAAGTTTATCATGCTTAATAAAGTTGATTTTCTGTTTTTAGTCTCACATTGGCGTATTATGAACATATTTATTCAAATTCACTATGCCTTACAATCATATGTTTTTAAATAATAGCTATTTATGTTAAAAAACATGTATTTAAATGATTAAATTACATGGTTCAGGTTATCTATTATCATATAATTGTATTAGTTAACTATTGGAAACAGTGATTCGAAAACATTATTGAGAACCATTAGAAAATGTATAAGGATGATACCATGCATAAAAATAATAATGAAATCATGGATAAGTATTGTTTAAGTGGTATCCAAGAAATTATGTATTTGATTGAATACTTCATGTGGTTATGGATTAATTATAGAAGTAAGAAGTGTTAATAACATATAAAAGGTGTATCACGATTGACTCTAGTATTACCAAGTATAAAAAATGGTCCTAATTGTGAACCTAGTTGATACTCCTATGTGAAATTATTTGGATGTTCAGAATCTATTCATAATCCATCAATAAGGATTCGAATATATGGTCACCATGGATGAATTATATTAAACCTAAGGTGTATTAGATTGAAATGATGGTGTCATGGTTTAGAAATCCTATAAATAATTTATCATGAATCAGTTGTTTCCAAAGTTGAATATTTTTTTCGGACACTATGTGTAAATATTTTTATATATGGATAGAAACAGAATGAACTAGGTTAATGGTAAATGCAATATACTATGTATTTATGAAAAATTAATGCGGGATGGTCATTGGTGTCATGATTATTTTTATTATACATACACTACTAACAAATATTGGACATTCTATAGAAGAGTACTATATTGTTCTCTATGTGTTTTGATGGAGGAGACTATGATGGAAATAATATTTTTCTTCTTTTGTGTCAATCATGATGGATGTAACAGACATGGGATTATCTAAAAGGAATTATAAGATTATTTATGTGTAGAAAAGAAGGGAACATAGAAATTAATTTGGTTCGAAAACCTAATTGTTTTATTTTAATGAATATAAAAAATGGATTATCTAAGTCATCATCATCAATTGAATGATTTAAATGTTGATGTTATGGGAATATTTAGAATTGATGTTCATGGTGGAAATCTCATGATGAAGATCAACAATGGTTTTATATGAAATGATTTTTCTCAAGATCAGCAAGAGACTACTTATTAAATATGATAATAATGTGGTATTTCATATTTACATGATGAACCCAAGATATTTTTTTATGAATGATGTTGAAATATTGAATTGTTTACGTACTTGAATTCAAGAATTTTTTTCATTATGAAATATGTATATATATATATATATTGATAATTTGGTATTACTTCTTTGTTAATGATATTCCTGAATATTTGGGATGGTACTTATAATACATATAGATTATTTAATAATAAAGTGATAATATATATACAAATCACATAAATATGGAAATATATAATCGTAGATATTTGCGTCATGTGGAGTTAATTATTAATTTTTTGGAAAATAATGTGTTCTATAGAAAACCATAGTAGACAAAAAATCGATTTGATTAGTATTGAATTTCGAAATATAATCATTCTATTCATGGGAATTTTATAGGATCTTGAAAAAATAGTAATATTATTTGAAAACAAATTATTATAGTTTTGAAAAAGGACCACCCATATGATAGGTGGAAACTCATCACATATGGAAAGGCCATATGACCTACACACGCAATTGGACGATGATAGGATAAATTTTTCGATAACTGGATTATGTTATGTATTAGTTTGTATGAACTTTTTTCACAAATGTGTTGGAGGATAAATATTAATTTGATTTTGGGAAAAATGTAATTTCTTCAAGATATATAAAACCTTTATGTTTAATGTGAATGATTATTTGGGATGAAAATTACTTTGTTTAATAGATGTAAGATGAAAGGTTATGCGATAACATTTGATGTTCAAATATTCATTCACATTGAGGTAATTTTGGTATTATGGTTCCTTATGAAATTTAATTATTTATTTATCTATGAAAATAATTTAGTTTCATTGTGGAATATTGGAGATTAAACTAGTTATTTTTATTTTTGGCATTATCAAAGATTGTACAAACCAGTTCAATTTTAATTAAGATAGGATGAATATATTGATAAACATTTATGGATCTTATGATCTATAAAACTATATTTCTGGGATTTTCTTGTAATAAAAAGTTATTATTCAATTTTTATCTCTTTTTATTAAGTGGTAATGTGTAAATTTATTTAATAACAATGAAAGGATTAAATTTTTCCTGTGATATAAAAAGATATAATGTAAATATAATTTTCGGTTCCCTCTATATTGTTTGAATGATTCCATCAATTACAAAAATAATCTATTAATGAAAAAAATCATCCTATTACCTTTATATCAAAGGAAGCAGTATTATATTAATTCATAATTGAATTATGGTTTTTTGGTTGATGTATCCCCTATATCATTCATTTGTGTCTGATCAATGATCTATATGACTTTCCTTAATTATTTATTCCTCTCTTCTAGGTCTATATATTTTCTTCCCACCAATTTATACAACATAAAACCGAAATATGTTTTTATTCTATACAATTTATGTACTTGTATTATTTACATTTTTTATGATGTTTAATTTTAAAAACTAATATTTAATTACCAAACCCCTAACTACTAGAAAAAAATTCAAATTTTCTATAATTTTTTAAGGTTGGGTAAAATGTAACAGACTGAGAAATTATAGTCTAATTGTTAATAAATAAATTTTATTTTTTTTGGAATACATTACATGTGACCCTATGTTATAATGAACTACCATATAAAATAAAAATGTTCTTATCAAAACGTGAAAAATATAATCGAGTTGTTAAATTGGAAAGAATAAATAATATGAAATATTTAATGAAATGTATTTAAATTTCAAAATAATTATAATTTTTATACAAATTCATAATAAATAATGAAAATACGTTAATAAAAATTATTTATTATATAGAAAACATATTTACTTCAAAAAAGAAATTTCTTTATTTTATTATGAAATATTATAACTAAAATTTTGAAATTTTAATGTTTATATTTGATAAACTATAAAACGTTAATGATTTTTATATATATTATTGTTTGGTGATATATTGTGATTTTTTTGTATATATTATAATTTTAAAGAACAGTGGAAAATACCAATCAGTGGTTAAAATATGATTTATTTTTAATAAAAGTAAAAATTTTAAAGCCCAATAAAGTATTTAATTTGATTTAAAATTAAGTTATGTATATTTTGAATAAATTAAGTAAAATTAATTAAATTTGAATAATTATTATAAAAGAGTTTATATAGTATTTTTTGGGATAGAAAATATTTTTTTATAAAAATAGGTTTATAGTGAATGTTGTTTATCTATTTTAGATAACTATAATAAAACATAATGTGGAATATTTTAAATCTATCTTATATATCATTTATCTATAACTACAGTTTGAAATTATTTTATTTATAACTACCTTTCCTGATTTTAATATGATTCAACAATTTCATTAAAAATATATTTCTTGAAAGGCCATTTATTGACATGTATTCATGTCTAATTGTAAAATATAATATGACAATTTTAAGTGTTAAATTTTAGAAAATGGAATCAATACATAGGTATAGTGTAATTTATATTTAAAAAAATAGTCATATTTATTCTTTTAAAATATTAATGGTGATGCTAATAAAACTAATTTGACACAATTAAAGTAAAAATGAATTTAGATTGAGTTAAACTAAATATATAATGTTCATAAATGACAATTAACATGTGTAATTCAATTTTTTTGGAAGTATTTCAACCTTTTAAATAATTAATATACGAAAAAGTTTATTTTAATTAATTTTGTTGTGAATGAAATTTTGGTGCGATTATTTAATTTTATAAATTTCAAATGTTTCATCTCCCCAGCATATATACTACCACCCGTTCTATCATCTATTCTACAAATATAAAAATCTTTTCTTCTATTAATCTCTACAGAATTAATTTTTTTACATCACTCCCCTCATCCTAATAAAATTGTTTTATTTACTAAACTATCATAAAAAGGATCATTTTGAAAATCAATAGTTGATTACCGAAGAATATGTAACATACATAATTTTGAATTTTATTTTATTTCATCTTCCACCTACAAAAAGTCTTGTTAAAACAATTTGATATAAGAGCCGTAGTATGTTAAATATAGTAAGGTATTTTTACATTATTCTCATGACCAAAAACCATCTCCCCATCAATTAAATTTGAAAAAAGTCATCGATCATGTAGGTGACAGATTATAACAACATGAACTGATGTAATTATTTTTCACTCTCCAAGTATCATTGATATATATATAATGATTATATATGATATATATGACATAATTATTCTTCGGTAATTTTAATATACCATATGCCATCTAATATTCCATTCTATAGTGAATTCATTAATTTTCCTCATGCATATGAATGACTATAGTCCTGTAAAGTAATGGGATTCCTTTTTCACATTTACATAATAAGGATAGTAATATTAATTTATTTGAAATTTATATATGATATAAATGACATATTGATCATTTTTTAAAATTAAATGTATCTATTAATTTCTTAAATTTGCATCCATTGAAAAATGAAATTGCATTCATATGTACAGTGAACTACCGACTCATGACATAATAAGGCACATTTTTTTAAATCATAACATTGATCATATATAGAATTGTATTTAAAAATATAATATTATATTTTTATAATTATGTTCAATATATAAATACTAAATAATGCATTATTTATTTCCTTCATGATCCTTGAAAAATTGAAATGTTACAAATGTATTTTTATGGTATATCATATACATGATTGAAATGCATGAATTTTTCCATAGAAACCGAAAAAAATATTTTTTTTAAATAATAATTTATTAATAATAAAAATATATACAAAAGAATTATGATTGTGTATATGATCGAACAGTTACCTATTTCATTATGGTTAACCCGTCAACATTGTTTTGATATATTGAATAGAGTATCTAAAAAACAGAGTACATGGACATAAATGAATATATAATTAATCACATAATTAAAATATTGGATGTAAAGGGTTTTTTATGACTAGTTAAAAATGGTAAATTAAATAGAGAAACCAATAATTGGTATAATTTCTTCACCCAATTGATGAAAAACATATATAATAATCTTGGAATTAGGTAGTGGTTATATCTTAAATCATCCATAGATGAGACTCATGTCCTTATAATCATTCTATATATTTTATATGTAGTACATAAAACACATTTAAATATGATAAAATTAATAATTTAAAATTAGTGGTATTTTATTTTTCAATTCACTTACTTTAGTCATGGGGGTGACAATTCAAATGTTATAAAAGTGGTAAGGGTTTTTTATTTAATATACTTATAATCTGGATTACTAATTATTGAATTCCCAATGAAGGAAATTACAATATAATTAAATAATAAACCACTTTAATTTTATTCAATAGTAATTTTTTTTGAAATTTTCATTCAATTTAAATTTTTTCATCTCTTAGGTGCATAAAATTTTTGAGAAATATTTTTCATAAACTTATGCCATCATTTCTATATGTGTTGAAAAATAGTTATCATACCAAAAAAATTATTTAAAACTTTTTTTGAATGAATTTGTTAAATATCAACTAATGAAATTTTAAATTATAATTGAGACATTTTTTATATTAAATGATAATTTTTAAAATGAATATTCCATTAATTTTTTGAATGAGGAAATATTTTACTTTTCTAAAGAAATATGAAAGGATTTTTTTCCTTATGAAACATCTATGGAGATACCCAAAATAATTTTATTTAAATCATCCTTTATATTATTATAAATAAATCCTCCTATAGTTTTATACCCACAATATTTTACAGAATATAATTTTTCAAAATATATTTTCATATTTTCATGGTGATTTTCACCATTATTTATTTAGGTTTTTGAAAATATTTCAATTAATTATTGAATTTTTTTAAATTTCAATGAATTATTATAAAATATATTTATAATTCTTAAAATAATGGGTGTTACAATAATTATGTTTCCCTCTAATGAATTGCGTAAGTTATCATTCTAATGTGACTTCATTTAATGGAATATTGAGTAACCAAATCCACTACATTGTGATGATGTCTCAAAATTTATTATTGAAATATATATATGTTATGTTTTATATTTATTTAACATTTACTAATATCCATAATATTATTATATGGTTCTATTTTTATTTTTTTCCATGTGAGTACTCACATCCATTTTCTTTTACAATTTAATATTACTCATTTTTACTAAAATATTATTCTTCCTTATTATCTTTATTTCATATAATGGTTTTTATCTCACCACCTTTTTCTAATTATTCTATATTTTATCCCAAAATATTTTAGTATAATCGTACTATTTTGGATCTCATTAAGGATAATAATATAGTTTTTAATATTTTTATCCTCTCATTAATGTTTTATAAACCCAATCATCAAATGACAGTAAGACACAAATTCATTTTGTATAATGAACATATTTTCATGTTTAAAATTATGTAATGATATATATATAAATTTTGGGTTACATTTAATTTATTGGGTTCTAATATGATGATGGTTTTATGATATTGTGGATCACATATCTATGTTATAATTTTCTGATGGTGGATTCAATCAAATGAAGGATAGTGGTAACAATATTAGTAAAGAATGTCATTATGTTATAACTATGGATTCGGGTTATAATATAATAATAGAATGTGGTTATGTTATGAAAAATAATATCCATGACTTATATTCACCTCCTATAAATTGGAAAATTATTGATGTCTTATTAGATAATAAAAACCTTAATAAGTAGTTAACTATGATCTTTATGTGTAATTGTTCACTATAATAGTACTCTAGTTGAATGTAGACTACATTGAAGGTTTGGGGAGTGAACCCATTCCATTTTTACAGTCTTGAATGTGAGACTTTACTTATAAATAGATGATTTTCTATTATTATTTTCATTCCAAAAACATGTGTCTTACTCTAATATTTTTCTCCCAGAGAACAAGAACATTTACACCTTTATGATTGATGTATTATTAAAAATGAATATTTTTTCTATGACTCTGGATTATGATCTAATATATACATCGTACTATTTTAAAATTTTATGATCATTGTTTTATACATTTATTGTCTTGTTATTATTATGTGATCATTTGTATATCTCATTTTTACCAATACTGAGTATTTGTGCTCACCTATTCATATGTGTCCTTTGAATAGGATATGGAGAAAGTATATTTGAATGATAGGCCAATGAATGGTTAAGATTAAGAAGAACATATAATGAGACTATTATAAACATGATTTTTTAGTTTTCCATACATCAAAGGGATCTATACATATGTTGTTATGTCATTTATTGAATATCCCACTACTAAAATGTGATATCTATGTATTATAAGTATTTGTTGATGTTTTTTTCATTTGAATTCCACCATTACATTAAATCACACCAAATTAATATAATAAATATTTTAATGAAATTCGTAACTCTTGGTTCTCATTATGACTATTCTCATATATTTCACCCTTTTCAAGATCAATCTAATTTAATTATACATATATGAATAATAAATATTTTTTATAAAAAAATAAAAATTATAAACAAGATAGAGAATCATTCCAATTATGGTTTAACAGATACATTAACTACCATATTAGACACTATATGAAATAACTTGAATTCCGTATTGAAACAGAAATATATCATAATATTTTTTTCTAAATACTCATTATCCTTTATATATTAATATTTAAAACATCACATGAACGCCTAAAAAAACTAATGACCCACCCATAAAAATAAAAATTTAATTATGCTTACAACGAACTATACTTATGATCTCATGAATAAACTATATACACTAAAATTCACACTGTACCAAATAGTATCATATCATATCTATCTCTCCAATATCATCCTGACACAACAAAGAAAAAAGGGGTGAATATATGAATCGTGAAACAATACTATAAAATTGTATTAGTGAAATTTATTATTATATTTGAATTTAAACAAATATATGTTCTCATCCAAAAACCACTATATCAAAAATACACAATCTTTGTAAATGATTAAATGTTATGATCATCGTCTGATTCAGATTTTTATATAAGTTTTTAATTAGTCTAAATAATATCAACAATAATAAACTAAATTAATATACACATATAATATGTAAACTAACAATCATTATTTCTAAAAATCATAAGAAAAAATACAAGTGGTATCACCACATTACACACATAAAACCATTCTAAGGTCTCTGAAAATTTTATACTCTTATTGATATGATTTTCAAAGACATGATGAAATAATAAATAATAACAAAAACTAAATAGTCAACAATAAGTTATTGTGGTTTATAAATTATAATACATATAATTTTATTATTTAGACTCTATATTTGACTGTATAAATGTATTAATTTACCTTCATTGAAATTAGTCTACAAATTAAATAAAAAAACTAGAAATAACGAATAAATATTTCAATTACATCTCTTATACCATGGAAAAAAGGTAGGCTTTCATTTGTGATACATCTTTACCACATGAACATGTGTGACCAAAGAAAATCTATGAATATCTGGAAGTATCCCCTAATATATGCTTAATGAAAATAAAAAATTTCCTTTTTAAAAACCTCATGTACAACACTTTGGGACCAATCATCAGGAACATCACCTTAAATTATTCTTCCATGTTATTTAAATATATTGGGATCCAATGAAATTAATATCAATATATATTTAATAATATCTGACTAACATATAATATAAAAACTCTTTACCATCAACAATAATATAACTTATATTAAATTATGCAACCATATATGTTATCTTTTAATAATAAATAGAAGACATAAGGAAATCATTATATGATATTATAACTAAATATCTAAATAAACCATTTAACATATAAGATGTGACATTAATATCATTGTCTAAAATGATCATGATAAATATTTTATTCTCCAAATTTTGGTCCCTTATTATGTAACCCATAGTGATAGTTGTTTTGATTCAAAAAGGTCAAAAAATTAAAGTAAATTGATAATTTATTTATTTAACTAATGAATAAATCATGTGTATAATGTTTTTTCATGTCATGGCATATTTTTATATAATAATATAAAATTAATATAACTATTCAAAATTACATATCCAAAAAAATGATGTTAGGCAATAATATAGACCTCTCAATGAACTACATCGTCTTGAAAATTCATACTAAAGAACTTCTTACCATATCCATTATGAAAATTATGACATCAAATTTATCACCATCTAGAAAAGGAATGAACCTTCCATGATATGGTTTATAATGATGTGATCAGAATTGGAGAATTTGTAAAGAACATCACATAGCTACCCTTTATACAAAAACTATCATTTTCCAATGATATGTCCCTATTATAACAATATTATACCACAATCATATATGAATATTTAAAAATATATTGATTTGAAATTAAATAATCATGAAATTAAATCCCCATCTTTGAGGTAAAAAAATTATATCTCACCCAAATAAATAATTCTTCAGGAAAAAACACATGCTGTAAATGTGATGAATTAATTTTTTATATCCTTAAATTCTAATAAATCCTTGTTATGTTCCACCAATAACATTTAATTTAATGGAAAAAATATTTTGTTTATTATTTCCATGTTAACTATATTTATATTATTTCAATCTAATGACATTATAATATACACACCATTTCAATAAATTTAAAAAATATATGATGGAAATAAAAAAGGATTGATATTTGATTTTATTACACTAATGTTTTTCTTTGTTGTTGAAAATAAGATGTTCATTATGGATTGAAAACAATCGTATTTATGGTTTATGAAATCAATGAGTGTTTTCATCTTAATAAAGCATATTTTTTTTGGTTTATAATAACATTTATTAAAAAACAAATGTATTTAAGTGTTATTAATAGTTTTATATATCCCAAATATAATATCATTGTTATTATTTTGATATCAAAATTTATGTTAGTATTGAAATGGTAGTGATTACTGTGGTAATGATTTCTTGAGGCATACCATAATTTATTTTCATTGAGTGAGTTACAAAAGAGTGAAATATATCCATAATGGGAAAACAAAACCATAGTGGAATTCAAATATTTATAGGTACATTGATGATATCATTCTCCTTGATTTATAAGAAATTATACTGAGCATAATTTTTTATAGTAAATCAAAAATTCTCATAAATATGATGTTGGTGGTAAAATCAATAGGGTTTTTCAAAGGATTTATAACCCTCTATAAAATTTACCTATCTATACTTGAATAGTTAATGATATGCTATGGTTTCTTTATAGAAAGATATGTCCACATCAGGACGTCACATTGAACCATGGATGTCCTCAATTCAATCAGATTAAATTAATTTGAATTAAACAATTATATTCGAGAAATTCGATTGAGGATGTGTGCTCACTATAACCAGTATTGTGTGAGAATTGGGTAGAGTAGAGTGTTCCTAAAATCGTATGGGTGTTTTGATGTTTATATGGTCGTTGCTATATGGATATCGTCAACCATAGGTGTCCAATATATAGTTTGAATGAAAATCCCATAGTGATTTCTGAATAATAAATTATTTCACTCTTTTGGGGGAGGAACACATCACTAGTAAAAACAAAAAGGAGGAGACTACACCGTAGAATCTAGTTCCACGTCGTAGTAAGGTAGATTTCAATTTGCGGCAGTTTCATAAAGGGGATGTTATTCTATGTATTCATGTGTGGAAATTTTTTTAAAGGTCACATGATTAACCCCATAATTGTGTGGGAATCATATATTAATCTTATAGAAGAATATATTTGATCCCAACAAATATTAATTCAATATTAAACTTTTTATAGAAGTTCTTGTGAACATTGTTCCAGAAAAATATCTTTTTAAATATTTAGTTTTCATTGGAAGAATAAATTGATGTTATAAATGTGGGGATGTAAGTATAGAATAAACAGAAACAATTTTATAAATAATAGTAGAATGATTTTAAATTAATTCATATATAAATGATGAACTATAACTATTATTATATAATATAGGGAATCGTACATCAAGTTTAATTTAAAAGAGGTGAATTTGTAGCCTAATGAAATAGAAAAAATGAATCTATATATAACTGCGGATGAAATATGAGATATTTTATCTTTTTAAGGTAGAAAAATATACATATAATATGTATAGTGTCATTCTAAATTATTGAGAAATTATAGAGGAAGAACGTGATCCTATAACTCGGTAGTGAGAAATTAATGGAACAATTAATAGAGTGACCCTTGGTTAATAGTGAGCGATAAAAAACATGTATGGAAATGATATTGGATATAGGACTGAACCATAATGAATGAACATGTTGTAATATAATTTACATTGGTTCAATAACACAATGTTTTTATGATCCTACTTGGACTATCCCTTTATGGTGTACAAATTAATCAATCATATCAATATTTAATATATCCATGGTCATTGAAATAAATTACAAAAAATTAGTCTTATACCTATAATGATTATAGAGAACTTTCTATCATGATTGAGATATTGTGATCATATAAGGAAGGAGATACATTTAATAGAGTTTGTGTTTTAAATATGACTTTCAGTGTTAACCCTGATTACAACACCTCTTATGATAATATCACTCCATGTCTCTCATATATGTCTATCAACTAGTATCTGAGGATAGTTTGTTTTTTATTTTGTAATACCATGATTTGATCTAAATATGTATATAATATTACATCAATAATAATGGTTCCTTTCATAGAAGTAATTAATTAAAAATCATAGAAAAATTATTTCATCAAATACATGCATGTTTCTTCGGGAGGATGTCAATAGTTGATTGGGGAAGGAATTGTTCATTTGAGAAACCATAGTGTTATAATAGATATAGAAAAATGGAAAATTGATTATTTTTTCAAAATAATAATAACGGACTATATCATGAATGACATAGATAGAAAATGAATTTATGAATGCTCTCAAGAGACATGTGAATTGTTAGGACCCGTGCCTCGTGTCTCATGTCGTGACTACCCCAATCCCACCTTCCATAGGCGATGGGTTAGTGACTAGCACCGTAAAGTCGTATCCCTAAAATGGGAAGGCATTTCCTTTAATCCGTATTAACACAGAGTCCATGAACACAGATAGATGAAACAAATAACTAAAACTATAGAAGTAAATGTGTGTAATTAAATTAAAAGGTCCAAAATACAAGACCATTTGAAACAAAAATAAACTAAAATAGAAAAATAGATATTGAGATCCCTCACCATGGAACATACCAGAAGGGCTAGGTAAAACCCATCTCTGATGCTATCCACATCAACTATGACCAACATCCACCTTCAGGTCCTTGCACCCAGAGTCTTAGTCAAGGTATACCATCATCTCCACAAGACACAACAAGATGCGGGTGAAGCCCATATAAGGGTGAGTATAACAATACCCAATATGGACCCAAGGACCCCTAAAGGTCTCTCATAATTCAAAAATAAAGATCCAAAAAGCTTGATCTCAATCAAAATGCACAAGAAAAATACTCATCTGAAAACATTTATAACTTAAGTACAAAATTAAAGATGATTAGTTGTAAAACTAGAACATCTTATTATATTAAGGGTTCTACTAAAAATATACATAGGATATCTGGGGGATGATCCACACATGATATCTTGGTGTTAATCCACACAATATCACTAGGTGGTTATCCACACAAGATCTCTAGATTCGAATCCACTTTGGATCGCTAGGTGTCGATCCACATAGGATTGATACATGCTAATCCACACAAGATTTTTATTTATTCTTCACGTCTCAGTCAGCCACTGGATTCTCGTATATAGAGTACTTGATTCAGGGAGGATTCACAACTCAAGACATCATTAGTACTTCAACTTTCATGAAGTCCCACATATAATTAACCCAATGGTCTATCATGTCAAAAGTGTTCCAACGGAAAAGACGGGGCCCAAATCAGACGCCCAACCAGAGAGTTATATGCATTTTAGTGGCGAGGGCCTAGTTGGATTCTAGTACGATCCAACCTGGCCATAATATAATTTTCTCAAAAACTAATGTGGATGATCTCAAAACTGTTATTTCATCCTATGGATTCTAATGTTGTATACAGCTTGTTAAATGATCTTCTTGTTTGTAAGATACATCATTTTAACTGTATATGGGTTGACCCTACCTGATTCGGACCGAACCGACTGGGCCGCGGACCCAACCTAGCCTAAACTGGCTAGGCCATGTATTAGCTTGACCTGATCCGGTTGGGTCATGACAAGATCGGCCTACAAGGCCACAGGCCAGCGTTGCCCAAAAGGGGTGGCTAGGACGTGGTGGGCTCGGTCGGCGAGGCAGCTGACCGGCCTTGCCCGCCAGCTGGGCGCGAGCCGCATGAGGGGTCATGCAACCCCTCTATTCTTAATTGGTCCAGATCAATTTGTCTTTTCAACTAGTGGAACTATATGGAGATGCCTCACTGTACACAGGACCTGTAGGGTGTGGGTCCTACTCTACCGTGGCTTCGAAGTCACGACTTCATCTACGGCGTGCGACGATGCGCCACACTTCTGCCATTACGGATAGCCAAAAGTTATTATTACCTAATATTTAGTCGCGACACTATGCAGTTCCACCCTCTTCCACGTATGGTGAGCACTGGCTACCGCCCTCGCCCACTGGCACCGGTCATCATCACCGCCATGCCGGTACCACGCGATTGGGGATTCTTTGGGTAACCAAGTGAGCTCTGGTTGTCCGTTTTCCCTTTTGAAAGTTCCTAGGGGCCTCCCAGGATACTGCTAATGTTGTGCATCCCCCCAAGTTCATCGTTCAATTTTGTTTTACAGTTACCCATTAATAATGCAACAAAGATCAAAGTGATAGAGGGTCTATCCCTTGTTCGTTTGGCTCACACCCTCCGCGTTAGCATCATAACAAGGGTGGGGTTAATTTATCTTCAAACTCTAAGAATTATTATAGACAAAAATCCCTACCTCAAGAACTATTGGATGTTGTCCTGGTTGTGGAGGGAGGATCTATGGTCATTGACGTTGTCGACGTTCATCAATACCGGATCGTTTCTTTAACGGGCTTTGTCAAAACCTCTGTTCTTCATTGGAAGGGTCGAGCGTCAGCGTCTTTTAAGGGTTCTCCCACAAAATCCCCCAACATCACCCATTTTCAATGATTTAATTAATTAAAGGATCCACTAGATAATTAAACCGTCAATCAATTAAAGTTCTATTAATTGACGTAATTTATGAGCCACATTAATTACATGAATGGTGGTTACACAACCTATGTGTAACTGAGAATTAAATATACCTTATTAAATGATTCACCACCTTCGTGGTCCCCACCACCACCCCTCAAGAGGTGGTCGGGAAATAAAATAACACATATGTTATTTTATCATTCTTTCAGAATGTCTAAAAACTAACTTTTCACATGAACTACTATTGTAGATGATAATCCTCCCATAAGAGAAACCTAGTGCTGCAAGTTCAACTATACATGTTGATTTGAATTCTTAGCACGAGTTAAAATTCTAGAAATCACTTCCCAAAAATTTACTAAAGATACCTTAAAAATCATTCCAAATTCCATTCTAGGCACAACGAGTCTTGGAATCATGTTCGGTCAATTTTCACAGACTTGTAATAATCCAAAATAATTTAAAAATATAATATGAAATTTAAGGTTCTTTACATTATCCTGACCTTAGGTCGTTTTATCCCCAATGGATACAAAAAATTAGGGACACAAATGTGGTTACTATGCACGCATATGAGCCTCCTAATCCCATTTGTTATCATGGAGGTTCCCATGCTTCCAGAAAACTCATACAAGAGGAATCAACCACCCATTATGGACTCACTCCTATCGATCCTCTACCTCTACAAAAAACAACGGAAACGTCACTGTATCATAAATGTCCAGCTCTCCCCATTCTATATTGTGCAATGTTTTATGCACATAACTCCTCAACTACAACACATGGAAAACATTATGAACCTGGTGAATCAATGGAGGAATATCTAGATGGTATTCCACCTCACCTAATCTAATGAGGATCTAGTATTGTCTGATGAACCTTGCAGATAGCTTTCCGCCCCGGCCAGACCTCTGTAATCCTTGTTGGGCTGTCACCCATAGCAGTACATTGTCTCCATCCTCAAACTCCAAATATCTTTGTCTTGTGTCATCAAAAGACATATATCAGCTATGTGCTATCTGCATCCTCTCCTGGATGATCTACACCTTCTTCATGGTAGTTTATTCCAACTCTGGACCCATAACTGTGGACTCCCATGGGTCTGTCCAGTATATTGGTGATCTCTAAGGTAACTCGTACAGGGCCTAAAACGGAGCCATGATGATGGTGTAGTGATAACTGTTATTTTATAAGAACTCCACTAGTGGTATGTGGTCCTCCCAACTACATCCAAAATCAAGGAAACAAGCACTAATCATGTCCTCAAGTGTTTGTAATGTCTGCTCCTTCTAACCATATGTCTATAGATTAAAGGCGGTGCTCAACCATAGCTGAGTTTTAAACACCTCATTCAAATACCTTTGAAAAGTGGGATGTAAAACATTTGGTGTGATCTGAGACGATGACCAATGGCACCCCATGATTACATACATTCTCTAGCATGTAGTGGATTCATAATCCCTCTACTGATCCCTTCTCTCAGATGGGAAGGAATTACACAGAATTGGTGATTCGTTTAATAATCACCCAGATATAATAACATCCCATGGATGTACATGGAAGCCTTATCATGAAGTCCATGGATATAGCATCAAACTTCTACTCTGGAACCTCAAGTGGTAGAGCTAAGCCTATTGGTACTAGATGCTTGACCTTCACTTATTAAAAATGAGCCATCGTGATGATAACCCTTCCACAAATTTCTTCATCCCTGGCCACCAGTATAGATGTCGGGGAACTTGGTACATCTTCTCCCCTACAGGATGTACCGCCAAAGGGGAGTTATGGAACTCCCTCAACAACTACTCTCGTAGTGCCACCAGTACAATAGTTCATCCTTGAAAGAGGATGGTGTGATGCCTTTATTTAGAAAATCCATCCAGATCGATTCCTGAGGATATATGAACACATCGAGTCTCGTAGTAAATGTCTCCAAGTTGTGCCTCCCTGACTAGCTGAAGGAGTGGGGAGTACCTATCATAGCCTTGAGTTATGCATCTCCATCTCTATCCAAAAAGGATATCTACAATGTGTCTAGATGCTCCATCACCTCACTTAGTAACTATATAGCAGACCTCATATTGAGTGTATCTTCTACTATGTTCCCCTTCCTAAGAGTGTAGACGATCTCAATGTCATAGACCTATAGGAACTCCATCCATTTCCATTGCCTCATGTTCAGGCCATTCTGTGAGAAGATATACATACGACACTTGTGATTAGAGTATACTATAAAATTTTCTCCCATCAAGTAGTTCCTCTACATATTTATCACAAATAACACATTTTCTAACTCCAGGTTTGTGGTAGTGTAGTTTTTCATGTGATGTATCAACTATTGTGACCCATAGGTGATCACCACTTAACCCTGCATCACAAAAGAACCTAGACCGGTCCCTGATGCATTGTTATATACTATATACCCAATTCCCTCTTCTCATAGCCTCAAGATGGGGGCACTCGTCAATATCTTCCTGAGTTTTTAAAAACAATGTTGGCATCTCTCCGTTCACACAAAGGGATGTCCCTTCTTTGTTAATGATGAAAAGGGTGTTACAACTCTAGAAAACCCATGTACGAATCATCAATAGTACCCAGCCAATCCCAAGAAACTCTTCACCATGGTCAAACTATTGGGTGGATTCTATGAAAGCACTACATCTATATTTACTAGATCCACTTCAACTCCAACATCTGAGATTACATGCCCCAAGAATTGGATGTCTCGTATCCAAAATTGTAACATGGAGGGACTCCCATAAAGCTAGTTCTCTCAGAGTGTATCGAAGACTATCTATTGGTTCATGGCGTGATCCTCCTCTGACACCGTGTATATAAAGATGTCATCAATGAAGACCACCATGAAGTGATCTAGGTAAGGCTGGAAGATCTTGTTTATAAGAACCATGATCACTACCAGAGCATTAGTCACACCAAAGGGAATCACCAAGAACTCATAATGGCTATATAGACATCTGAACGTTGTCTTTGGTACGCTTTCATCCAATACCCTAAGATTTTGATATTCTAATCTAAGGTCCATCTTCAAAAACTATCGATCTCCCTTTAGATGTTCGAAGAGATCATCATTCCTTGGGAGTGGATACTAGTTTTTCATAGAAATGTAGTTAAGGCACCACTAATCCACACAAAGCCTCAGACATCCATCTACTTTCTTATAGAAAAAAATTGGGGATTCCTTTGGAGAAACATTGGGCCTTATGAACCCCTTCTTCGTTAAGTCCTCCGACTATACCCACAACTCACGAAGATCAACAGGATCCATCCAGTATGTTGGTGTAGATATCAGTGTCGTCCTAGTGTATAGGTAAATGTAGAAGTCTACGTCTCTTCGAGGAGGGTAGTCCTAAGTATCATTAGGAAAGACATCATCATAATGGCCAACTCCTATAGGAAAACTCGAACTACTCCCATCAACTACTCTGAGGGTAAAGCTATCCAACAGATTAGTTTTCAGCAGCACCCTCCTCTGAGTAAGCCTTTCATATGCTTCAATGTTTCCCATATCATCAGTGAGTGAAAACCTGATCCCATCCTCATAGACACACCTCACATTGCAACAAAAATAGTCGATCAGATCATGGACTATGGATAGCCAAGAAATACACATGATGATGTCATAATTCCTCGACACTGCTACTAAGAGATCCATGTCAAAGCTCTCTCCCCCTATAGTGATCTCACACTGTCTTCAACAGGGTGTAATTATTGAATCTTCTCACGTAGGAGTCTCCAATCATAATGTCCAAGCCATCTACTCTGTCAGAATATCCAATCTCTGAACGAGTGTCATGGAAATAAAATAGTGATTAAACATGTGTCTATATGATTTTGATGCTATGGTGGAATAGACAAAGATCATACCTCTAATCATCTATGGAACACTGAGGTTGTAGGCCGATGATGCCTAAATCTGAGATCTCCCATATCCACGTACTCACTATGGTCAGGGTGGATGTCCTGGTGGCGGTGGTGGTAGAGCCTCAAACCTTCATCCACAACCTGTTGCATGGCTTACTCTGCTGCCACATCTGCCGCCATGTGGACCCCCTCACATTAGCCTCGACTTCTACCCCAATGTTCTCTAGGTCATCTTCTTATCGTCTACGTGGGTAGTCGGACTGTCACGAGCCACTTTTCCATGTCCACGATAAGAGGAGCAAGCGTTAGTCCTCATAAGACCTCTTCATCCTTGAAATATCCGCACCTCTGACCCTACATCCTTGGGTCGTCCAATAGAAGGTCTTGACCTATTGAACCTCTATGTCATCTATCTACTACCTACTGCAGGTGACTCGACTTCCTTTCATATGATGGTGGATCTCACCGTCGGTGCCTGTACATCTAAGATGCTCTCCACCAATAATGCTTGCTCATGCACTCCATCCTATGTCGGGATATTGAGTGATATCATAGATGCTCTAATATCCCACTAGAGACCATAATCAGAGGTCTGAGCCTGGAAGAAAGGGTATTTTACCTTTTCAGTGGAATAGCATCTAAGATCAGTGAATATCACTGAGTATTGGGCCACTGATAGTATTCCCTACTGTATGTGAAGTAGCTTCTAGATACGCATAGACCGTAAAGTCATGGGTACGTACCCTACCCTAAAGAGGGTCTTGAAGCCCAAATAGGTGAGTTTTTTCACCTCATGCATCTGGAGAATCAGTCTCCACCATCACCCAGATGTTCCCTTGAATTGGCTAGTAGGTAGGGTCACCATCTACACTGTTAGTGTCTCAACAAAGCAAAAAGCTCTTTTTATAGCCTCTAGCCAGTTCTCATCTTCCTAGGGACCTGTCTTGCCTCCAATACTCTGAGGCTTCTATCTTTGGATCTCGTGAAATGTGCTCAGTCGGTGTGCATGGTATGCCAAAGGGGCTACTAGAAACTGCTACCCTCTGAGATGTGGTGTTGCTGGTACACCAGCCGGAGGTTCCATCATATTAAGAGGACCCTACACTGAAACCCCATCGCTCGATGGGCCGTCATTTTGTAAACTCTAGAATCTAGGTTGATTTTCTACATTGTGGAATCCTAAAAATAAAAAGGTGTTCAATGGTCAATATGTTATGCCTGGTAAGCTAACTCAATTGAGATCAAATGTAAAACATTTACAAAACACATGCAATCAGAGTTTCCCTTCACCTAATTGGAAATTAGAGTTCTGGGCCATGGTGTATTGATATGTCGGCCGCCGCACCAACACTTGACCCATGAACATGAAACATCACTCAAAAAACATAACATTATTGCTCTATTGGAATTATCAGAGTCTATGTTCTTTGTTAGAAATGACTCCTCAGATACCACTTTGTCACGACTCGTCCCCTGGGGATCGTACCATGACTATCCCAAGCCTTCCATCCGTAGGCCAGGGGTTGGAGAATAGCACCAAAAATGTGTATCCCTAAAATGGGAAGGCATTTAATTTAAACCTGTATGAACACACAGTAGAGGAACACAACAAAATGTAATGAACAAGTAAAACTACATTAGTAAAACTGTGTATTTAATGTAAAGGGGACAGAATACAAGCCCAACTAAAAGAAACATAACTATAATAGAAAAACAGCTCTTGAGATCACTCACTATGGATCCTACATGAATGGGTTGTTAAATCCCATCTCTCTAGCTTTACGCGTCAACCATCACTGCCATTCACCATCGGGTCCTAGTTCCCCAAGTCTCATTCAAGGTAGCTCATCTTCTTCCAAAGACACAACAAGGTGAGGTCGAAGCCCGTGAAGGGGTGAGTATAACAATACCCAGTAGGGACCCTGACACCCCCGAAGGTTTCTCAAAATTTTTAAAAGTAAAACCAAAAAACATGATCTCAATCAAAAATCATAATATAAAACTCAGTTCAAACCAGGTATAACATAAGTATAGAAGTTAAAATGATATGTAGTAATTCTAGATCATCTCATTCAGTCAAGGGTTATACTAATGATTCATGCAGGATCAATAGGTGTTGATTAAAGGTGTATTTTTATGTGCTAATCCACACAAGATATCTAGGTGCCAAACCATACATGATCACTAGGTGATGATCCCCACAATATCTCTATTCATTGATTACATAGTATCCATACACTAGATTCATGTACAAAGAATTCTTGATTCCGGGAGGATCCTCTCCTCAATCAGTTGATCATACTTCAATAGGAAAAAATTCCAATGTTGAAGTAACATAGTGATCTATCATGTCATAATGGTCTCAACACAAATGACGGCGCGTCAATCATACACACGGTCCGATTGTTATAAGCATTTCAGTCCTAAGGGCCTTGTTGGATTTGGGTACGATCCAACTTGGACGTAGTCCAACTTTCTCAAAAAATCATATGGAGTATCTCAAAAGTGCCATCTCATCCCAATGATTCCAACTCCATAGACGGCATTCCAAACAGACGTCTGGATTGTAAGCTCCTTCCTTTTAAGGGTATCAGGGCCGAGAAGGGTCGGTTCCTTATCCGACCTAGTCGGACAGACCCGACCCAACCTGACCATTGCTGACACGACCCACATCGGCGCGACCCGACCAGATCAGGGTCCGACCCAGCCCGACCCGATTTGGCTAGACTAGGCCAAGCGGGCTCGGTTCTCTGGGCTGCTGACCAACCTAGCACGTCGGCTCAGTGCGAACCGTTTGGTCTCTACATCCCAAATGGATGAATATCGATTCAGATCTTCAACCAGTGATGCCATGTGGGGCCACCTCATATTATGTGGGACCCACATGGAAAATTTCCCCCTCCACCGTGGCTTCGAAGTTGCGACCTCCATCTACGGCGTGTGACGATGCACTGCACTTCAATCATTTTGGGAAACCGAAAGTCGGCTGCCACTACTAGTCTTCTATGACACCATGAAGTTCCACCCCCTTACATAGTCAGTGAGCATCGGTGGGGATTCCACATGCCATCATATCAGCTCTGGTGGTCTGTTTTACCTTCCTAAAGCACATATGGACCTCCCGGGATGCTTCCAACAATGCATGGCCCCCAGGTTCAACATGTCGCTCTGTTTTCTTGTTGCACACAAATAACCCACCAAAGATCAAAGGGGAAGTGGTTATAGACCTTGTTCGTTTTGTCCACACCTTTTGTGATAGCATTAAAAATTGGGTGAGATTGTTTCATCTTCAAACTCTTTGAATTAATGAAGACAAAATCCCTTACCTCGAGAACTGTTGGACGATGTCGATGTTGGGGTGGGAGGATCTTTTTTTGTTGAATCCCCTAATGTTCATTGATCCGAGATTGTTTTCTCAATAGGTGACATAAAAAATACATTCTTCATTGTAAGGGTTGAGTGTTGACTCATCGTTGGAGTTCTCCCACAACATCACCTAAAATCTCTCTTTTCTTGTGATTTAATTAAACAAAGGATCTGCTCGAGAATTAATTCTTCTCTCAATTAAAGGCCCAATAATTGATGTAATTAATGAGACACATTAATTACACAGGGGGTGGTAGGAAAACCTATGTGTAACCATGAATTTAATATCCCTTATTAAATGTATTACCACCTTTGTGGTCCTCACAACAACCACTCAATTTGTTGTAGGAAAATTAAATAAAAATCTGTTATTTTATTATTATTTAAAATAGTTAAAAAATATATCATATTCACCCGACCTACTATGGTCTAATTTAATCCTTCCATAAGAAAGAATCCCAACATGGCAGGATGCATGATACCCTCAGATTTGAATTATGAGCACTGGTTCAAAAGATATAAAATTCCACCTACACGTTTACTAAACGTACCTTAAAAAAACATTAAAATTCTATTCTCGGAACATCGGGTCTTGGAATTGTAGGCTATTAATAGTCATAGACTTGTAATAATCAAAAATATTTTAAATTATCTATATATGGAATTTTCAAGACATTACATGATTATAAACATATTTTTTTGGAAAAAAACGGGGTAGGTGGAAAGGGACATATGTCAAAAGGAAATAATATTAAGATAATAATGAAGTTATCATATAATATTTTTTCACCTACCATGTTAAAATATAATCCTTATAATTTGTGTTATATCTCAAATTTTGAGGAATAATTTGATATTTTAGACACTCAAGGAATTTAAAAGGACTTTCCATTCTTAGGATGCAATTCCAACAATAGAAATATTATTTTTCAATGTATTATCATTCAATGAAAAAGAGGATAACTAGAATATCATTCATAGATTACACTACTCAATGATAGAATATTTATCCATTTAAAAATAATTGATAAGAGAAAAAGTGGAATTAAATTTTAGAAATTGATAGATGAGAATGAAGATAAAAGGTCAATGTAATAATCATGAAGCTAATTCAAAATAAATCAGAATTAAAATGGAAATAGAAAAGGAATTAAATGAATGTGGTTTTCACTAAGAGAGAAACATGATGAATGGAAAGGGAACTAAGAGACATCGTCTCAAAGATAATGATGTTACTTTCAGATATAAATGAAAATATTAAGATGTTAAGTCATTTAGTGGAGGATGCAGACACAAAAAAGAGACAGTTAATATCCTTAAAAGATAAATCAACTTATTAAATAACGATATGTCCTCAAAATTTCAAATATGGAATAAATTGTTTATTACAAAAAAAATATGTAATTAGAGGTCATTAATTGGATAAGTCAACAAAGATCAATTTTTTTGGAAGATTTGGTCACATCATCTATAGATTCATTAAATCCAATATGTCAAAGGGAGTGAGAATAAATCTTGTTTCACAAATATATCGATCTATGACAGACCCAAGGTGGTTTTTACATTACTGTAATATTTTCAATTCATATAGCCTTAGTAATATTGAATGGAATTTATATATTTCAAATGTCTTGAAGAATAATGATGACATAACGATACATTCCCAACATATGATAAAAAAGGATATTTCTTATCCAGGAAAATGTTCTATCATGAATAAAAGTAGGATTAATTTTTTTTAAGATGAAAATAAAGCTCATAAATGGTTTTATAGAGAGAAAGAATAATATTTTTCACTATAAATTATTTGGATTAAATAATGGGAAATAATTAAGAATAAAATTTTATATTTATTCATTCTATAAAAATTAAAAGTGTATGAAGTTAACTCAACTAATGAATTTGTATTCAAAGATAGAAATCTGGGCCATTAAAGAGAATTTCACTTAAAAGTGTTCCTAAAAAAAATACAAAAGGGAAATTGAAAAATATATATATGAAAATAAAGCGGGTGGTAAGATTTACTTCTCATCTAACCCAATAAGCTACATTTTCTTGGGTGATTGGTTCCAAAAAAATTTAAATTCTATTCATAATAATGAATTATATTGAAAAATTCATTAAAATAATAGATTAAGATGTATAATGAAAATAATATCCACAATCTTGAGGGTAATTTATCAAAATATATATTATAATTATGATTTATAAGATATGATTTCTTTCATATCATGAGGATTTAAAGAGATGAAGTTACGATCAATGGGTTTGGGTTGATTTTTTTGGATGAGAAATAGTCTACAACTTGGGGAAAAGTTTTTATCCTCTATCCCGATATTTTATGTTGTAGTTATCCGTATTTTATGAGACAAAAAATTAAGGAGGAGATATGTCTCATTGGGTAATTTTTCATGAAAATATATTGTGATATGATATATAAAGAACATATAATTAGGAAAAAATCCATGTGATATCTGTCCTATTAAAGGGAATTGAATAAGAAATAATAGAATCCATAAAATTCAATTTAATATTCAATCATTGTTTTAAAACATGTTTACTGTATTTTGGTATTTTTTTCTATAATCAAGATATCAAAAGTCTACATAATTGGGATATATTTTCTAATAGCTACTATAGACATTTAATACAATAACAAGTGACATTAAAAAATTATTGAAGAGATAGAGACTCCAAGGGAGTTTTTTTGATAATGAAAGGTTATGTTCCCATATAAAATGCTTTTCAAACAAATAATGATTTTATTTGATGGAGTTAAAATGATTTCATTCATATAACATGAGACACTATTGCAACAATTGGTGTCAATCTCTTATCATGTGGTATTATTTTTATAATTAAATCTTATGTTATCTAAAAAAACTAATTAGTGTTATTTTCTAATGGTTTTTTTAGAGATATGGAGATAATAATTATCATATAAAAATTGAAAATCCAATTTTTAAATGTGTCTTTCTTAGTAATGATGAGTGACACATTAATCAATGTTTTTTCAAAGAGAATATTATGCTTCATACATTTAGTTCAGGGTTAGAATCCATATAGTATTTATCAAAATCTTATGTAAAATGTGGTAAATTCAACTAGAGAATCTCCAGAGAATACAAAATAGTAATTCAGAAATTTTTTCTGTTATTAATAAATACATTCCAAAAACCATTTCAACATGAGATATGATACTATCTTAATAGAGACAACACATTTATTGATTCAGTAGAGGTGGGTATTTATTTAATTTATGGTGATTGGATTTCCATGTTAGTAAAGACTTTAAAATCATTTATGGATGGAGACTCCTATAAAAGTTTCCTTATTTATGTGTTTTCTTATGATATAATCCATCTTGGAGTAGTTAATAGATATATTAAACCATTTATAAAGCTATAAATACATTACAAATATGAATTTTAGTGTTTTCTAGAAGTTTTTTTCCTTCATAATATATCTTGATATAGTGTAGACTCTCCACATAGGGGTGTATTTTGATATATTGGCTTCTGTTATGATGATAAATGATCCCAGATGAACCTACAGATCAAAATATATAGTTGTATATATTTGATATCTTCTTAAAGTAATTTGAGTTCAGATTCATTCCACTTACACATCTTCTTTTGGGATATAATTATACACATTTTCCCGTCTCTTTTGTGTAGCTCTATAATCTAGATCCTTCACATATCTTACTCTGCCCTCTCATAGATGTAGGAAAAACATCCTACATTGTCAACAAATAGACACCCCACCTCTAAATTTATTACAAAATAAAACAATCTAGAGGATAGACAAGGTAATGGCTCTAATAACCCAAATTGTTTACATATTTGATCCATTATTAAATGGGTTCTGTATTATTTCCCTCCTTCACTAGGGGATACCACAATTTGTTGTCCCTACATGGGTAGCCATACACCAATCCAATCATTAGAGAAAATAAATTAGTGCCTAGGTTCCTTTTTAGTTGATCTGCACCCAATGTTTTCATGAGGTATCCCCCTGGACGACCCAATACTAGGGAGAACAATATAGAAAACCCAATACATTAGTGAAACTATTGGGAGACTGCCTATATATCCCATCCACATAAGAAACCCACTACATGTGTGACCAACCACCTTGGATACCTAAAACTTTTCTCACACACAAGGGTGACCAACAACACAGGAAACCCACAATATGGCTGACCCACCCCCAAATTGACTAACTACATGGGTGACCCAATAGGGATTCCAACTACTTTGGAGACCCACCATACACAAGGATCCAACTAGGAATATAAACATTCACTATCACCCACTAGTGTAATAAATCTTTTGAATCTATCAGTATTGATAAAAATTAATTAACATAAGTCTCATACATCTGATCTTATTCAAAACATACACAACAAGAGATTAAATAATTATCTATGTTTACCTCATGGGACCCAATATTTCTATAATACCCAACCTTAACAAAAACCATTATAATTCTTTTGAGCCAAATTTACTTGAGCTTGGGCTGGGGGTGCGATATTCCTATATAAGAATCCTCGAATTTATAATCCCCAACCAAAACATCATTCACCATTGAGTTTAGATACTCATCATGGTTATCAAATTCACATTGAGATGAGATAATACTCTTGGTTTCAAATACATGGGAATCCACATATGTTAAATCCCATACAAAAATATCATTTACCACTAGATAGATATACTTTCCCTAGATTTTGAAATTGGGTATGATTCGGGATAGTCCTCATGGTTTCAAATAAAAATGAATCTTATTATGTGTAATACCAAGTAAAACATTTATTAATATTTGAGTTGAGATACTCATCATCAGTGGCATTTTTCACCGTGAGTAGAGATAATCAATTGATTTGAAAAATATAAGAATATCCTCATTAGTGTAATCACAAAAAATCTATCAATTTCTATTGATTTAAGATAAATTTGATTGTCATCATTATTCACATTGAGTGGATATACACATTATGGATTCAACTAAATAGGCATTTTAATGGTGTGGTTTCCACATTAAAACTATCAATTACCAGGTATTTAGGAAACATCACACGGTTATCCATACTCACCTATAGTTGAGATACTCATACTCGTTTGAAGTACACAGGAATCCAACAAGGTGTAATATTTGAAACAATGTTAACACACCATTGATTTCAAACACGCTTGTTGGATATTATTCCTCACACTGAGTCGAGATACTCCCCTCGCTTATAAATATGAGATATTCATCCTAGGTGTAATACCCTACTGAATAAATAATTATCATTGAGTTGAAATACTCTTCATGGATATCATTATTAAAAATAAATAAAGACACTCCTATTATTTCATGATAGATAGAAATCATCTTTGGTTGAAACCTAGAAAAATATTGTTACATGTCCCATCTACTAGGTTACGTACCTTCAGGAATCCCATTATCAAGCCCTTCCTTATTTACTATTTACCCCCATTATAATAAATAGTAATATTTATAGTGAATATCATGAATAACCTATGAGTTAAAATATAATTGTATGATCTCACACAATGTGAATAATCTCATTCTATTAAAAGTTTTTCAAAATTATCATAACTCACCTAGGATTTAAGATTTATGATAATTATGGCATCAATATGACTATTGTCCATCCATAGAAGGCCTCCTTTTGGTGAGTAATACTAAACCATTTAACAAATGACATTGTTATTTATTTTATACCTATGACACCCAATTTTGGTTCTATACCAAATCCAAAACACATTCCACCTCCCTATATGGTATTAAAATCAAGAGGTCATATCTAGTTCTTTTTAAAATAAGATAAATAATAATTAATATGGTAATTAATTGGAACCACTAATTCATATAGATGGTTATATAAAATGCATTATATATATTGGAAAAATGGTACATGTGTAATAAATAACACATTTTTTATTTTGGATGGATTAAAGAATTCATATTAATTACATTATAGTGTCTCATAATTAGTATAAATTCTAATAAAAAGGGTATGCTGAACCTAAATGATCATACTATAAATATATAAGATTACGTGTAGAATTTGGAAAAATTTACATAAATCAAATACCATTGGAATGTAGTTTTATGATTGGTGGTGTGTGTAAGAAACCTTGAGTCTTTTCGATTCCATATATAAGACCCATTGGAAACCACATGAAGAGTATCACTAATATAAAAAACAATCTTCATATTCATATTTCGTGTGAAAATTTTAATTAAATGGGTATTCAATGGATTTGGTAAATACAAATGGGTATGATTACATTTGATATTGTTTTTATGAAATTAGTGGGTAAAATACCCTCATATATAGATAATAGACTCTAGGGGAGTTGAGAGTCCTTGGAGTCCATCTTTATATTATCAATGATATTTTATTAGTTTTCATTCCATCTTATACAGTAGATATGGGAAAAAATGCATCCAATAATTTGATGAAGTATATATTGGAAGACCTATTACATTGGATATGTACTTTTATGTCATTGAAAATAAGGGGTAAAAGATTATATCATCATAGGGAGAATATATTATTATTGGGGAGAATGTAAATACATCCATGGATTCAGTGAATAAAAGCTAGAAATTTATTTATTTTTATTAAAAAAAATCAATGTGAGATATTATTGGTAATTACTATTGACTAATATTGTATTTTTTAACAATAAGGTTCGTCAAGGTTTTCTGGAAATAAGATAGTCAACATAGAGTGAAGATAATGGAAATAAATGTTGATGACCACTACAAGAGTTATCATCTCAATGAATCATGTATGACATGTTTATAATGGAATTTTACTGATGGTGGCCACTGAATTTTACAATTTCCTAAGATTTTAAAAGATCTAAATGATTATAGTTAATTTCTATTATTTTATTAAGTGTTGTGTATGTATCAACCAAATGTGTATTGGATGGGTGGAGATATCATGAGTAACGTTATAAGTGACTATTATATAGTGTATTTAGACAAGAGTGACTACATGAAAAAATTGGAAAGGGGCCACTATATTGATGTATATCATCTTTGAGCTACACCATAGACATCATGCTCTGAATAATAGAGTATATTATAGTGATAATATTATTCTTTAGTGTTTTTAGATATGCCATAAAGGGGATATTTTATATAAATAGAAATTTTTCCAAGATTTATTCACCGTTATTATGACATATTGATGATGATAATAATTGAAAAAAGAGAGGATAACAAATTAATTACTACCTTAGTAGCCTAGAAAATCTAGATTCATGCTATATAAGTGACTATAATATTGAAAATGTAAGGAAACCAATAATACGAGCATCGAAAAATGACACCATGGATTTGGTGATCATGTAGGGATGTAGTGACCATTTATTCTAAATGGATACATTGGTGTGGTGGTCATATCTATAATGTGGTAGCATATAATAGGATAAGAGCGGAAACCATGACTCAAATATTTATAGTTAATGGAATTAAGTGGATTGTATTCCATGATAAGTACAAATAATCATTTGATGTGTAAATCAATTATTAGATATTATGTTGTAGTTATTTGGTCGCTGATCATGACGGGTTTTCATTGGATATAATTATCAGTGAATGATTTATGTTTTCTATACAATAAAAAATAACCCTACATCGTAGTTCCATTATAGAATAAATTTTCCATGACATAACATATCTTTCTCCATGGAAGGCCATATATTTATTTTATTAAAATAATTCAAAATATTTAACTCTATAATAGATGATTCCCAAAGGATGTATCCATGCGATATATAGTTATTTATGAGAAGCGGTGTGGGGATATAATTCTTGAAATTGTTTTGGAGGTTTGATGGCATTTATGGGAATGTTTTGAGGATCTAAAAAACCAAAGGTATCCAATACACAAATTTCAAGAAAAAATTAATATATGTCAAAAGAATTAGAGGATACACCATTGTGGGGATAAAAACTGTAGCATAAACCCCAAAGTGGGTACTATGTTCGAAAATCAAGATCTATTCATTAGCAATGTTGTTCTATTCATATGATAGTTTTGGTTTGGGGGAGTTCTTTCATAGACTCCAAGATTTAAAAATAGATTAAATGGACCTTTATGCCCACATTAATTAAATGGGTAACATAGATTAATCATAGTAATGATAAGACTCAATCCGAGTCATTGTAAATTTTATAAAAAAGGGCTGACGAATTTGAAGTGATTAGAAATCAAAATGGAGAGAGTATTAAGGATTATATCTTCAAATGAATAATATTGTGTTGATTTAAATGATTTTAAATATGTAATTAAAATTTATACAACATTGATGAAATATTCAATGAAGGATATATTTTGATCCTAGAGAAAAATTGAGTTACTCTTAGAATTATAGAATATAGATGGTTTTGTATAAATGTGTTTTCATACAAGTTGATGTAGAAACCCAATGTAATTTTAATAGAGAATGTATTCATACCTTTATATGAAAATGAAGACAGTTTCATTATATAATGGACTTAAATTTATATAACATATGTTTTTATCCATGCAATATTAGTGATAAATTAGGGAAAATAAAGAGAACCATCCCATTAGAAGTGATCCAATGAAGGAATTAAAAAGGGGGTAACCATTATGAAGTGATGAGTTATTAAAAATAATTTGAGGTAGTGAGAATGTTAATATAATTTTCCATTTATGAAACCATAAGTATTTATGTTAGAAAAATTAGTTCACTAAAATAATGTTGTTAAGAACCTCTGTGTACTACAGTTTTTTGTTAAAACATGTAAATAATGATGTCCATATCTATTTTATACATGTGAAAAAATCAATACATATTATGAATAAATTTTTAGAGGGAACAAATGTGTACATAATTGTTTAGATGTGGAGGACCTTTTGGAATAATGAAAAATTTACTACAGTATGCAGTTTAATAGTAATTGTTAGAGTAGAACCTAATTCACCCCTAACACATCTTAGGGAAATATCACCCCATGTACCTTGTATTATTATAAACACATCACATTTTAGAATCATCCCATAAATCATGAAATTTTAATATGTTTCAGGTGTATTGATTTTTTAAATGTTTTCTCATTCATTGATTATAATCAGTAGAATCATCGTTCCAATGATTAGGATAACACTAAAACACCATTTCTAGGTTAAACTAGTAACTAATAAAAATATCCCTAATGTACAATCAATATTAAAAGAAAAACAATTTTGATTACTCTATACCGTCACTAATTAGAATACAAGACCCATATTAAATTAAGAATGACATCATTCTAATTTATTATCTTCAAAAAAATTTGAAGCTACCTTATATAAGGTTTGATAGATATGATTTAGCCCCCATATAATATATTAATGAAATCTTTGACATAACATATATGAAATTAAATAATATATTTTTGAAAAAAATTAAATATTTTTTGTACAACATAAGTAAAATATCCCACATTCAACTATTCAAAAAATATTCCTATACTCCCTAGATAAATAAAAAATATATAAATACTAAGTAAAAAATATTTGAAAATAGTTATTTTCACTAAAAAAATATTTAAAACCTCTTCTATGTCTAAAAATCCAACCTCACATTGAAACATTTTGAGAGTAGTATAAATAGAAATACGGTATTCTATGTCATGGGTAACATTATTTTTTCTAATTACATGAAAAAATTAACATATAAGGCTAGATCCTAGCCCAAAATTGTGTCCTCATACTGAACAGAATTCAATAACATTTAAAATCCACCAAAATGATTATATAAAACTTTTATTGTAATCACAATATAGATAGGAAAACAAAAATAATTAAACATGAATGAAAAAATAAAAATAACAATATATTCATTCTCTTATCCATGAATGATTAATTGAATAATTACTACAAATATCTATCAAAAACAACTCATCATGACCCTAAAAAACATCAAAAGCATAAAAATATCCTCTAATATATTAAATAAAATGATATAATTAATTTCTACATCTACTTCAACCTTTATATGATGAGTAAATAATATCATTTCTTGTACCAACATGTTATAGATTTTAATAAATACCACCTATAAACAGTGGAACAACACGATAATAAACAAAACAGTTTTAATGATTATCCCTTGTCAAACTAATTTTCATACAAATATATTTATATAAAAATATTGTAACTCTATATATTGAATCCCCTAATAATTGATAAAATATAAATATTTTTTTAAATGTTAACATTCTCAAAAAACCATCTCTCGATAATTACGAAGATTATTTTAAATGAAGTTGACATCCGAAAAATCATTGATGTTAGGAATAAAAAAATGGGATGTTTACAAGGTTCAATACTATAGAAATATGTCCCAAAACTGTGGCTATAGGCTATAGCCAATGTTTTTTCTAACTATGGGTACTATCACAATGGTAGTAGGGTCTGGCCTATGGACACAGTTTTAACCGCGGAAATAGGTGTCTCCATTGTCAAACATGTCAGTTTTCCTACAATGACAGTTTACACCGTGTAAAAAAAATTATTAATTATACATTTTTAATTATGTATATATCCCTAGAAATACATTGAAATAGCCTAAAAAGTGTATGCCTAGCCAGATTTGACTCCAAAAACATCCCTTCACGTTTCAGTGCCCCAACCACTACACCACCAAAGGTTTTGTGCATATATATATATATAATGTAATATTAATTTTTATAAACCATGGATATATCATGAAAAATGTGGTTATATTTCTTCCATTCAATTTTTGGCAGCAAAATGTTTCTCCTGCGCAAGGGCGGGGGACCTATAGCCACAATTTTTAAAATCATTGCTATATCCCTTCAAAAAATTGTGTATAGCCACAATATTAAAAACCATGGCTATATGTGTGATATATATCAATGATTTTAAAAACCTTGGATATATCCCATGAAATAATGACATGTATCCACGGTTTTTAAACCATGGATATAAGCCACATAACTATGGTCGTAGATACCTATAGACATAGTTTTAGAATTATGGCTATATATCTTGGGTTATAGCATGTTTTTATAGTATTGTAATGACATGGAAGGGATTGACATCTTGGGAGTTTTCGGTATACCATGTATTCTTCCAAGGATCTCAATCTGAAGCAGATTAAACTGAGGGAAAAGTACTCCGTGATTTTCAATCTGAAGAATCTTTACTCAAAATGTGAATCATTTGATGATATTTTTGATCAGGATTATAGGGATGATCCTGGTTTCAACTATTTATAGTTTTCTTTTCCGAATGAGGACTTATCTCTTATTGTTTCCATCATTTATCATTTTCATGTTTTGTCCTATATTTTTTTAAATGTTTTGTATGAGTAGGTTCTCCTAGATCCTCAATGTTTTTGGTAAATTCACCAAACTATAGTGCTACCCCAAATATAACCTCAAATATATATATCCCAAATCACTCAAAAGAAGTGTAAAAAAAATGCACCCAAAAATTACTCCCATCAAACATGTATTTTTTTACAGTAGAAAAAATCATTCCATTGAATCGCATAAAGCATTGTAATATTAAAAATATAAAAGTTCACATATAAAATTTAAGAATATACAATTGGTTTGATAACAAAGGCATACTCAATGGGATATAGAGTATCATATAATAAACATGGTATGTAGGTCCAACATTTACTTCCCAATATCTATTAGTTATATAACAATAACATTATTGGACAATGTCACTGAAATAATATAACATATAATAAGAAAAAACTCCTAAAATAAAATGTAATATGTCAAACACTATTATAAAATTTATAAAATTATTTATATGTAAATAACTATAAAGGTAACTCATATACCAATTGAATGATTTTATATTGATATTTTCCAATCCAAAAAAATATTAAAACACATTTCTGTATATGAATAACTTTCTACCTATATATAAAATAGGATAAAAAGTTTATCATTATCACAACCATCGTAAAATATTGTACTAAATAGAAAGGAAGATACAAATTTCAATCTCTATCATCTGAATATTTCATCATCTGAATAATTTTTATAATACATACTATATTAGTTAATATATAAAAATAATAATATTATGTCACAATATTTGTAAATTGTAAACATATTGAAAAAAATCAATGATAAATTTATGAGAAATAACAATAATATAAAAACATAATATTGGAGATATAATTTGGATCAAACCCTCAATTTGTTTTAAAATGAATTCACATATAGAGAATGAAATTTTATAATAAATCCTTTGGGATTGTGTTATTTTTATAAGAGATGAAACATGATAGGTAAATATTTATTTTTGTTATATATTCCCACTATAATGATAACTATTTTAATTAAAAAATGGTAGATCAATTTGTTGTAAATTATTTATGTGTATTTTTATTATATTAGATGTGGAAAATATTTATATTCCATCTTGATGATATGTTATATTACACAATATCAATTTTATGTATCCATTTCATGTGTTAATAGTGTTTTTTTGTAAATTTTTCATATCTTAAATCTGATTTTATTAAAATAAATATATGTATATGATAACCAATATATGGAATATTTAATGAAAAATTAATATAGTGGTTTTTGGTAGAATATTTTGATAATTTTTATTTGTTCTTATTTATAGGAAATTACAGGTTTTTCGATATTCCCAATAAATTAATCATCGTTTTATTCAATATATTTTTTGGTAGGATTATTAGTGTGTATTATTTTAAATTCACTTCAAAATATTATGGGGATTTTTAACGTATTTATAGTATTTTTTATCAATCTTTTAATAAATGAAACATAATTATATATCCTTTTTATTATTTTTTGTACTTGATTATATATATTCATTACCTCATGAAATTTAAATATTTATACACGTTATAACTCATCAAATCATTAATCTAATAAAATAGTGAATTTTGTGATATATTTAATCATATTAGGTAACTATTATTGAATTATTGATGAGTGTGTGATAAAATTATTTATCCTAATAAGTGTTATTATTCTATAATTTAATATTTTTCACTGATATTGTTTATAATTTATATTTATTGTTTTTAAAATTTTAGATTGAATTGATTTTATAGATAAAAAACTCCATGAAATTGATTGTTATTATAATAACTATATAATAATTAATATGTTATATTGTATTTATCAATATAAATTATATAAGGGACTCTTTATCATTGTAAATTTGTAGTAAATATGACATAGTACAATTTTTAATAGAAATTATGATTCATATTTACTACTTTTTATTTCATTAAACTATAAATTAGATTATATGATCACTATAATATAAAATTCATGGAATATTATGGGATGTAAAAATTATATAATGTTAGAAAAATTAATTTAGTGTTTTTTATATCATAAAGATATAGTGTTTTTTCAATTCCTTAATACATATATCATTATTTTACTGTAAATCGAAATTAAAATGTTGTTATCAATGAAATTATATTTTTTCATCTAAATTTAAATAATTATTTCAGCTAACAAAGTCATTCTTTTAGGGAACAATAATAAAACCTAAATGAAAGATGTTGAACCGGTAGCTGCTACTCACACTATTACTATAAAAAGTACTACCAATTCTAGGTATCCCAAGTCCTTATCGAAGCACTATAAATCTACTATCATTGCCTTTGAATTGGTTGAATACGCAAGACAAACTTTATAGAAATCTAGGCTAGGACAAGTTATGACTATCTATATTGAGAAAACCCAGTGCTGTCCAGATTTAGGCAACATCAAACAATATAATGTAGTTTCTTTGCAAGTTCTAGGTACAATATCTTTTCCAATAGAGAGTTGTGACTATGCTGTTAAGTCTAAAAATTTTGCTTTTATCCACAACTCAAATTCCTTGTTGTTGTGTTCTAATGAATCTACAAACTCTTCTATGAATGATCTATCTGATCCTTCAAAGAAGAACACTGCTAAAACCAGAAATAAACAGAAACATACCTTGTAGAATCAAGAAGTTAGAAGAACTTCCAAAAATAAAGGCTCTAGAAAAAAGGGGGTTTCTAACTTTAAACCTATATTTTATTGAAGATCCTTTTTTTGGAATTGTCAGGGGATTTCTTACTCTAACATCTTCATTTTATAAAAGAGAATAGTTGACATGCATCATCCATTATTATTTTTTTTGCAGAACCAAAAATCTTTTACACCTCTAAATACACTTAATTATGTGAATAATATTATGTTTTTCAAGTGTAATCATAAATAACCTCAATGCATAATCGTTATATATCTTCTCACACTCTTCTTTACAGAATATTATTGTTTACAATAGATCTGATCAGATGTTTACTTGCAATTTTAATATTGATGACTCACCTATAGTTTTTTATTTTTTTTATGCTGTGAATAAATACCAAGTAACAAGAATGCTCTGGAATGATCTCTCTTATCTTGGCACAAACATTAACGTACCTAGGTTTATGATGGGTGATTTTAATGCCATTCTCAACTCAGGTGAGAAAATTGGTCCTTCTCACCCTTCTATTTCCCTGAGTGATTTTAAAGATTCAATAGATTTCAAAATCCTCATTGAAATCTATCTCACTAGTGAAAAATACACTTGGTATAGAAGACACTACAACAAATTATTATCCTCCAAACTGGATAGAGCCTTCATGAATGTCCCCACTCTTCATAAATGGGACATTATTTGTAGTATTAATCTTTAGAGGCTAAACTCTTATCACCATCCCATCTTGGGCAGTGTCTCTAACAAAGACATGAAACACCATTTTCCTTTTTTATTTATCAATGTTTGGTTCTCGGATGATGAGTGCTATCATATTATTCAAAATTATTGGTCCTTAATGTCCTGTAACAATGATGACCCAAACTGTAATCTAAAATTAAATCATCTAAAACATACTTTAAATTTTGGTGCAACTCTAACGCAAAAACAATTAGTAATGACATCATGAATCTTGTGAACGACCTCAATGGTATTCAAAACTCAAACACCAACAATGACCATAACACTAATCCTACATAAGATCTAAACAATGTGGTCAAACTTAACTCCTTTCTCACGATCAAATGAAAAATGAGAAAACAAACCATTAATGCTAAATGGTTAACATACGGTGATCAAAATACTAAATCCTACAATTTTCTTCATTGAATTAGGGAATCCTCTAGGACATTAACCTTTTTAACGGATGGGGACAATTATTTTTACAATGAAGATGACATCACTCATCATGTTGTCTCATTCTATGAAACCATTTTCAATGGTCCTGATATAAACAAGGACCGCCTACCTGATGTCATTCACCTAGTGATCACTGATGAGGATAAATCATTCATTCTCAGCACTCTTCTGAATCACTAAATCACAGACATTTCCTTTGGTCTTAACCTTGATAGTGCTCTGGGTCCTGATGGATTAAATTATGGTTTCTTCCAAAATTATTTGGATGTTATTTAGATTGATGTTTTAAACGTGTAAAAAGCATTATCAATAATGGTGTTCTCCCTCATGCTCCAAATTCCCAATTTCTCACATTGGTCAAGAAATTAGATAATTCCTCATAGATTCATCTTCTTAGACCTATTGCTCTTATCAAATATATTTTTAAAATCATCACTGAAATCATTTCCAAAGGACATTCCATTATCATGGATAAAATTCTCCCTTGGAAACAATTTTATTTAATAATGGGTGGATCTATTCAAGACTATATTTTCAATGCCTCCGAGTGTGTCAATAAAATGACTAAAACTAACAAAGGATTAAAAAAATCTATTAAACCTGACATCAGAATAGCTTTCGACACCATGGACTGGATTTTTATCTTCAAATTACTTCAAATGTATTATTTTAAAACCTCTTTAATTTCTACCATTAGAACCCTCTTCAACTCGACGTCTATCTCCATTATGATCAATGGTTCACCTAAAGGCTACATTAAATGCACCAAATGGGTCAAGAAAGGTGACCCCCTATCTGCCATTCTTTTCTCGATAGAATAAGACTACCTCAGTCATCTTATCAACCATTTGGTGGAACAAAACAAGATAACCCCATATGTGTCTCTTGTAATGTGAATGCTCCTACTCAACTTTTTTATGCTGATGACATCATTCATTTCCTTCAAGGGGTTAAAAGAAACATTATTAATCTCAAAAATGTCCTCTCACACTATGAAAAAGTTTATGGTCAATCCATTAGTTGGAAAAAATCATCTATTTTCTTTGGGAAGAATTTCCCTCCCAGCAAAAAATGTAACATCATCAGTGATATTGGTCTGAAATGAAAATATGATCCCTTTCACTTATCAGGGTGTTCCCCTGTTTTGGGTTAGACCCAAATAATATCCCTTTGCGACTATTCTTGACTATGTTCAAACTCATCTATCTTCTTGGAAAGGTAAATATATCTCTATGGCAGGTATGACAATCCTTATTAAATCTAATATTATCTCCAAAATGGTTTTCTCCATGATGGCCTATAAATTTCCAGTTGGTCGCATTGAAAAATGAACACCACCATAAAAAACTTCATCTAGACTGGTAATATTCTAGAAAGTAAATTGGTTATTGTTCCATGGTCAACTTGTTGAAAGCCAATTGAAAATGGTGGTATAGGGATAAAAAATATCAAATACTTTAATGAATCCCTTCATTATAGACTCACATGGAATATTTTTCACAATACATCTGAATATATAACCTTTATCGAAATTAGGTTTATTGAAAAACATAAAACGGGAAATAAAAATTTCTTTAATCCATCAATCTGGCCTTCCATCAAATACCCCATCACCAATATTATGAATAATTTCATATAGTTGGTACCCATATACTCCTCCATGATATTTTGGTTGGATAACTAGAATATAATGCCATTAATTTCCATGCTATCTCATGATCAAAAACATGATTATATAAATATTTATATCAAATAAATTATTAATTCTCAACATGATCAATTTCCTAAAACAATCCAGAATGTCATTGAAAATTACCATATCACTCACACTATTGGTTTCGTAACATGTGAACATGCACACAAATGAATTCATATCTAAAACAATTATACAATCACAATTTTTATAACTCTGAAAGCGACTACAGCTAGTTAAAAGGAATCGAAAAACCTTAGATGAATCCCTATAGATTCAACCTCATCTGGAATATTTCTCACAATAGAGTTCCAACTAAAAATTTCCTCCAATATTTTGGCATTCAACTCTTATCTATGTGAAAAATCTGTAATCAACATAGAGAAGATTCTAATCATCTCTTTCACTCATGCACTACAGTTTCTCCACTTTGTAACTATATTCTTAACATATTTGATTGATGATGTTTGTTTTTTGATTCTATCAATGATAAATTTAATAAATATTAATAAATGGATGGCTCTCAAAAAAATTCTGACATCTTCTTTGTTGCGTTTGATGAGCTACCCCATGTGATCTTGTATGGTCAAAATGCTATTATTTATAACAATTACGTATTAAATCCAAATTCATGTCAGATGAAGATCCTCATTGCTATACATTAAGATTCCTCGATTAAAAAGGGGCATTGTCACAACACCGTGTATAACTTTGGGATCCTAAAGAATCTATGGATTAAAGGAAATTTCTATCAGCCACATCCCACACTAGAGGTGTTATGAGGAACCCCACTATCTATATGGATAAATATGAATATTGATTGTTCTTCCAAGGGAAATATGGGGCCGTCATGTTGTGGTGTTGTCTTCAGGAGTCACCTCGGTAAGGTACATGGATGCTTCAAGGGTAAATGTGGCATTTCCACTTCCGTCAAAGGTGAGATGCTGGGTTTGATACATGTTGTTTCCTTTTCCAAGCTCTTCAGTTTGAATAACCATTTGACTAAAACTGACTCAACGATTTTCATTCAACCGATTTTGAATGCCATAACTCATCTTTCTTGGTTGATTACTATTATATGGATGGATTGCATTCGCTTGCTTATCAATATTAACTATATCGTCAAACTTTCTTATCGAGAAGCAAACACGGTTGCAGATGGAATATCCAACATGAGAGTAAATCAAGACATTACTTTGGGTGAAGACCTTCCCACTGCTCTTATTTCCTTTCATGAAAAATATTGTAATATGATCTCGTTATTTAGACTCTTATAACCATTCATGGTGATGAGTTGAGACATTAAGGTTTTTTAGTGTTTTATGTCATTGTTCATTTTTATTCAATGGTAATTGATGTTGTATTTTATATTCTCTAACAAACCTATAATTTTGACTTATTCTATAAGAAAATTCATCTACATTTTATTAGATTATTGGAAAACTATAACATTTTTATATAATTATATTTAATTCTAATAACCATTAATTATATTTATACATGTTGTTATATTCATATAGAAATTTTATTCTCTAAGATAATTCATATTCCCCTAATTCATATAATTATTGGACATTTTTCTTAATAATTAAATTGAATTAAAATAGAGGTGGATTGAATGTTATGTCGAATAAAGGACCCCAATTGATATTGTTTTTTTATAATTGGTTTTATTAATATTAAGTATTCAATTTCTATAGATTGTAATGTGGGTAAGATGATATCTGGTGGACACTCTATACTATGTGATATATTATTTAATATTATATATCATCAATATAGACGTTAGTGTGCTTAATTGAAATCAAGATGAGTATTTCTATGGGGGAACCACCAATTTAATGTGGTATGAATCCCCCTTTTTAAACACAATGGATTGATTTAGAGATTGTGTTGTGCCATTTAATATTGTGTAGCATTTTTTATAAATGAATCTGTAAGAATTCATTTTTATTTATTTTGAGTTTATTAATGAATATTCTCCCATTTTTTTAATCGTATTTGATATTCATTTATTTCATTGTGATGTATATTATAATATTTAATTATTTACTCTAAGGTACAAATATATTTATTTTGTTATTTATTTTGAGTATGATGTAAATTTTTTCTTATTTTAGATAATTCAATGCATCCTATAGGGTGAGTTTTAAATATTTAATGTTAGTAACCACCTTATGGATTTTAGGTGGTAGGATTTTAGGTAATCCATTAGTATTGTTGGATATATATGTGGCGCCTTGTGTTATATTGGTATGTTAAATATATTATCTATTTTTTAGTACGAGTTTTATAATGGAGGTAGTGATTATATTATTTGGATGTTAAGGTAATTATATTTCTATATATATGTTAGAACATATAAATATAATCCAATATAATGATTATTTAGTGGATTCATTCCTAAAAAATAGTTATTTTCTACTATTCGTAGTTTTGTAGTGGTTTACAAGTATATTGGGGATACATTAGGGTGAAAATAAATCATATAATATTATGTTACATCCATTTTTCATATTATTTTTATTTTTTATTCCATTTACAACATAATATAGTGTTAAAATAAAATTTTTTACATAAAATTTATAATAAAATATTTTATTCATGCAAATAGATATTTTGGGAGTTTGATATCATTTAATGGTCCATTTTGAGAAGGATCAATATGATGCAAATTCATTTCATTTATGTATTTCACCTATCAATGGTGATACATAGAGAGATAATCATAATGAATTTATCATCATGAATACTAAAAAAATTATTAGGGATTATTCATTAGTTGATTTATATGCCATATCATGGAGATCAAAGTAATTTAAGAAGTTGATGGACTACATTGTTGCAGTTCTATATGTATTAAATAAATAATGCTAGAAAAAATGGTCTTACCCAAAATATTTTTTCTGGTTATATTGAGTTCCCATATCTGATGTCATGAATGTGAGATTTTATACATGATAGTGGAAAATGTTCAATTTTTTTTATAAATGAGAATTCATGAAACATGTGCTTGAGAATCCAAAAAAATAAATCCAATCCATTGATAAGAACTTGATAATATATCTTTTTTAAAATATTTATTTCACACTAAAAATAATCTACCAAAAATTATTCTTTCCAAATATTTCTATCATGCATAATGTGACACACTATTATGGTTTTAACATTAATTCTTATTATGTGGTTTTTCGATGTGGTTCATATGTTTTTTGTAAAGAGGATAAGTACCACTCCTTGATAGGTCATGCATTTGATTAAATTTGAATCTTCTTTTAAAATTCTTATATTGATCCCTGTGAAATAACAACATTGATTGATATTTTATTCCATGAATTTTTCATCAAGATATATATTAATATTCATAAATTTTGAGATTAATGAATGAAAGGGAGAGTATTGGTGTTTTTTAACTTTTAATAGAGGTTAATAGGGCTTTCTCTATGATATTAATGTATGATTCCAACCCATGAATCTTAGAGGTAGTGGAAGTTCAAAAAAAAAATAGATATCATTATATCAGATTCAAAATGAGCTCTAGCAAAAACATTTTTTTAATTATTTAATTAATAACATCATGATGTTAATGATCACACAAAAATAATGTTTTGTGATGTTTCTGAACCAATATATTAATGAGTTCTTATTTATATAAAATGAGAAAAATAAAAATAGTGGGAAATATAAGAATGGTTAACAATATTAAATATTCCCTCGTTAAAATAGATAAAAATTAAAAAAATTAAATTATGTACCAATGATCATAATATAATTAATCCCAAACATCAAAATCCTCACTCCAATCAAACTATATATAAAAAAAACTAATTGATTTATCTATGGAATCATTTCCTTAGAAGTTGAGAATGTTGTCATTGTGGGGCTGAGATAAGAAAAATCATTCCATTATGGAAACTTTTTCAGTGGAATAACTGAGAATTAATCCATGATTTTAGACATTTAATTGCGTACAAAATCATAATTCATGTTGTAACATTCTTGATGGACGTCGATTGATTCATCATGATCTAAAACATGACACCATTTACCATATATTCAAGTGGTTTTCTTGGAATATTGTATATATAGGTGAAAATTAATATCTTAATAAGATATTCCATTGTCTCTATCAAAAATAGAGGATAAAAATTACTTATAGAATTAGTATCTAAGACCTTATTATATGAGTCATCATATATATGTTAACCAACTTTTATAACATTATGACCTTTTTGAGGGATTATTTTTCAGTAAAATAATAAAAAACCTTTAAGAACACTAGAATGAGTCATAGATCTATATTTATTAATCTTCTACCATTCAAGGGAATACACAACCTAGAAATAAATATAATCCTTTGATAAATTAACCATAATGTTATATTTTTTCAAAACTATTGATACTTCCACAATACATTCACTACCCTTTAAATTATTACTTGGAGAAATTATCCAAATGTGTATGCTAGATCAACCATGAGAAACATTAGCTATTGGAGAAGATCTCATTACTTTCTAAATCTAAAAAACTGAATTATTTATAACATAATTGAAATTTAAATCTCATTTTTCCAATAAATTAGCATGCCGTTTATTTTAAACCTAGCCACTATCATTATGTCCCTTTGGTAAAAAATAGACAAACATGATTTCTTATGAGTTTTTACATTAAATTTCCATTATAATTATATTCTATAAAAAATAGGAAATAACTTTTCAATATATAATTCTAAAATTAAGATAAAATTTTTTATTATAATAATTAACATTATTATATTAGATTCACTAAGACAATCCTCTACCAAAATAATTTCATAATGACAAAACCTCACCATCTCAGTGTCCACGCCCATTAAATAGGGGACACCAACAATAGGTGAACATCCGTGAGGGATCAATGGGTTCTCATGAACAAAATAAAATATATATATTTTAATACACACGTTATAATTGTTCTATCCAATAGAATAATAATGGAAATCTATTTTCCATTCATGGATATAAAATGATCAATTCATCAATAATAAGGACCAAATAACACTATGAAATTACCTTATTCTTATAAAAAATAAAAAATAATGAAAAAATCCACTCTATGGGTAAATGAAAATTCAATTTGTAAAACCCTATATTTTGGAAATAGGATTTATATGATCATAGAGAGTCCATAGTTTTCCGCTTTTGTAAGAACCACCATATAAATGAATGAGAATTTAAACAAAATTATTCTCCCCGAATTTTTTAAAAAAAATTTTTATCACCATTTATGTGAATTATTTCTTCAAAATACACCCTATAAATGCTTCGGTGAATGAGGAAATATATTTACCTACAATGATTATAAAATCCTTCTATATTTATTCTCATGAAATTCATTATTTCCTACCTCAGCTAGTTCTATATGGGAAATATTATTGAATAACTCTTTAATTTTTAAATGAATGTCCTAATAAAATGAAATATATGGTCTAAATCCCTACTAATAATGATTAGGAATCCTGTGTTCACCAATCTTAACTTACATGCTATTATAATTCTTATAGATCACAAGAAAAATTAGTAATGTAGAATATATAAAATATAATTTTGGCATATTTTATAGATATTTTGTGGGTATAAATTTAGATATCTTACTCAAAATTTTATTAGTATCATGGTTTAATTTCACTTAACTAACTAGAGAATATTGAATATTAGTTTTATGTAATTGTGGATATTATATTAATTTTTGAGATATATCATTCTCTATTGAAGGTATGAATGATTATATATTTAAATTATTTTCTATTCATGATATATTACTGAGATAAAGATAGGATAAATTATGTGAATACAAGAGTCTACGTCACTAGAGGAGAGTTTTGTTTCATCCGGTGGAAGATGGAGTAGTGTGTTATATAAATTATTAGGTCTATATATCTGGATGGTCCATGAATACGATTCAAATTGTTATGAAAATAATAAATGAAATTATAATTTCTAGTACAAAATGAAATTAAAATTATATATTCCTTATATTATTTTAGTTTCGGAGAACAATGAAAAAATATCTTCTGCCCCCCCCCCCTTAAAATGGTTTTTTTATTTTTTATGGGTATTGGTCTTCCTATTATTATGTAAAATTGATTTTGTAAGGTTTCATTTAATTAAACATAAATACCCATATTAACCACCATGTTATTACGTTTCTCTTGTTTAATATAAATACTAGAAAATATTGATATTTATTTCAATAAAAAAATTAATAAAGTTGAAAAGTTGATAATATTTTTAGTTTTTTTAATGCATAATATTGATAATGTGAGATTAAATTTTTATCATATTTATCTAGGTGTTTCTAAAATATTATTTAATAGGTTTTTATGTTTATAATTTGTCATAATTAATTTTATAGAGATAAAGGTAATTAGTGTTATTTAATCCAACAGAAATGTTATATATGGATTTAATGTTAGGATTAGGAATTTATATTGAAACCCCATGATTACATGGTTATTATGGTTATTAGAAAATAAAATAACCCAACATTCATTATATTATAAATTAAAGACAATGGTATTTTCAACATAATTATGATGTTTATATTGGTAAAAATTAGGGTAAAATTATTAATGAGGGATTCTATCATTGAAGGATACTATTTTCCAATGTTCCTTTCCATGTGTGTTTAAAAATAAAAGTTCACATTTAAATAAATATTAAAAATTTCCATGAGTTTAATAAATCAAAAAACCACATCATTTATATATTATATTTGTAGTTATCAAATATTTTGCTTTCTTTTTTGATGTGATATTCTACCTCTATAGTGTCATTAGACGTTAAAAGTTAAATTGTTTGTTAATTAATGGTTTCCCATTTGAACATAAAGATATATTGTATGATAGAACATATCATTTTCAGTTTCCATCATTATAATTATTGAGTCTTCTTCGGAATATAAATATGTTGGGTTAATAAGAATTATGATCATCACATCTTTTTTGGGTGGTAGGAGGCACACTGAGGGATATATCATTATTTTATTGTCCGTGGATAGAGTCAAAACCTGGTGGATATAGAGATTCATGAAAATTGGTTTTGGTCCTGGAATGGAAACTCTTGTATAATTGATTTATCTTGCCTATATAGACTAATAATCTATTATTGTGCCATTTTATGTTATTCATCATTAGAAAAAATATTAAGATTATCGAACACATCTCATTACATATTTACATTTCTTTGTTATGTTGTTAAGACTTATTATAGATAATAATAATATAAAATTACTTTTAATGAATCCAGTATCCGGAAATAGTAGTTTCATGAGGCTTTTTGATTTGTGTGAATTTGTGATTATAAAATATCAATTCACCTAATACATGATATTGATCTAAATATAAAAATATATTTTAATCATTAAACATTATTATAAATATTCAGTGAAATCAAGAATATATTTTCTTTACAAATGTATAAATATTTACGATATTGGAGGAGTTCTTGTAATTTTTGTTCAAATTATAAAATCATTAGATAAAATACCAATAATGGTACCTATGAAATTAGAACATTTTATTTTTAAATATGTTATAATATGGATATGAAGTGTGGTATTTCTAATGGTTTTAGAGGAATTAATTGATGTTTACATAGAGTTTTTTGTGTATTTACTTAGCAATTATGATATTTTATTGTGCATATAGATTTAGTTAACTATTTTTGAGAGATATATAATTGATTATCACTTCTAAACCATAGAGCATTATGAGTTTTAGATTTATGTTGTTGATTTATTATGTAAGGGGTTTGTTTATCACAATGTGTCTCTCTGAGGAACTCCTATTTTTTAATAACAATGATATCGATGGATTGTTGTTTTAAATCTAATACCGATATTAAATTATTATTATGATGATGAAATTTTAAAAATTATAAATATTATATTATCTATTAAATAAATTTATGATTACTAATTGATAAATAATGTGTAAATTTATTTGGGATATTATTTATTTTGGATGTTCGGTGAGATTATTATATAGATAAAATTCTCAACGAAGACCTTATAATTAACCATTCAATTTAATTTGATTTCATGTTAAAAATACGGTAGTGGTGTTTATGGTATTTATATATAGATTTATTCAAAATAAATTTAATTTTTCAATGATAAAATTCATTAATAATATCTTATTCTATTTATTCTTGGAGTAAAAATAAATACTATATTTTGGGATGGTTTAATGAATTTTTTTTTATTTTATTATATAGTAAGATAATGTAGTTAATTGTTTTTGTTATTTTTGGTTGAATAACAAGAAAATTATTTCTCTAGATATAGAAAAAAAATTCCCTTCAAACATAAGAAATTATATAGAGTGGATGGTTATAATTAAGGAGTATAATTTACATTGTTTTCACATTTATGTATGTAAATAAATGTGTTTTTTTATATATTTATTAATAGTGAATCTATTAATAAAATGTTAACCAAGGGTAATTATTTATTCAAATTGATGAATAAATACACTGACATACATGGGTCTCTCATTGAGTAGGTATAAAATTATCTTTATCCTTAGGTATCTATAAATTTAGTAATATTTATTGGTTTAATCTTATAAATCACATATTGACATGTTGTAAAGATTGATTTTAATGAGAGAAATAATTTCTTTTGATCTAAAAAATTATATACTCATTTTTTTAAATATATTTATAATTACTTTAAGATTTAATTAATTATGTTCTTTTTTAATTTATATTGATATTACCCATTACTAGGATATTTAGTGACAATAACCAATGACATGGTTTATAAAACATATAATCCATATTATATTTTAATATATATGAGATTAAATAGCTATAATTTCAATTTGATTATTTTTTTTATATTTTTTAAATGAGATAATTGAAATGAGAAAGATAATGTGTCAATCACAATTAAACATTAAAATATTTATTTGGAATAATTTATCAATGTCATAAAGAAAATACATGATATAGAATTATATTATGATTTTAATGTATTTATTAATAGATATTTATTTCATTATATAATTGGATTCAATCACATAAATTTTCACATGAATTAATTTTAGATGTGTAGAATTAATATATATTTATATAGAGAGAGGATATATAATTGAGATTATCTTTATTCATCCATAGAGGATGATATAGAACTATTTTTCTCCATATAGTGTTTTATATCCATTATGGTATTTTATTTTAGTTATTCCATGAATTCCTTATCATTATTTTTAATAGTGTACCTCAGCATAAAATAAATTTTTTATTGGTCTGAAAAATATTTTTTTAGATTTATTGGAAATATCAATTATTAAATTTAAAAACTATTTTTGTGTGTGTAAAAGGGTGATTTCCTCACATCATGTTACTTTTTGTTTCTTACAACGATCAAATAATGAAAACATTGACATGGGATAAGGTATCTATATATTTTTTCACATGATTTCATGTAGAATTCGTATGATATATATCCATTTTTTAGATATTGATAAATTGTTGACATACAATTATTTTTCATTTAATAGATTATATAGATCATTATATAAAATGGAAATTATATTTATAATATAAGTGGTAGAAATTAATATAATTTTTAGGATAATTTTATAAAATTGTGTTTCATGGTTTTCATCATGGCCACAAATTGGATATTAATTTTATTTTAGAAGACATTATTGTTTTAGAAACAAATTTTACACACTAAAATATAGATTATTTTATATTATTATATAGACATTGAAGGAAATTTGTATAGGTGGAGTTTCTTGTTTTTGTTCGATTGATTGTTCATCATCAAAAATATCATTAATTATCCAAGAATTATTCTATCATTTTTCATTTGGAAAGGAAACATTTGAATAATGTTAGTAGAGGTCTTATTAGTCACAATAATTTGGAATCATTAGTAGTAGCTTGAAAATTGTATTTTGATATTTGGTTATTGATATGATAGAGTGTGAATATATAATTAAAAAATAATAATATTATATGATTATAAAATGTTTTATACTAACTATTAGTGGTGACTTTTCTTGTTTGATATCGATAAAAATGAATTAATTTATGTTACAAAAAACTATATACAATATTTGTTTTATTATAGTAAAAAACATTAATTGATGCATGAATTTTTTTAAACATCAACGGTGAAATAGAATATAATATTAAACATCAATGAAATTTATATTGGATTCACATATTTATAATGTATTTTAGGTACGACTGTGATGATTATAATATATATAATTTGCATTATAATAATATTTTATAGGATATGATATTTTTCAAGTAGATTTTGGTGATTAAAACCATATGTTATAAGGTGTTATTTTGATTCACCACACCCTTAATATGTGATTTGTTGAGGAATTGAGAAAGGGAGGATTGTACATTGGTGTGGGAGTTAGAATATATAGTTCACTACTATGAGTATTCTAAAAATCCCTTTAATTGAATATAATGTGTATGATTCAATATGAATTTATGTTTAGCATTATAGAAATACATTTTCTTAATTAAAAATCATTATTGATACTTTTTGAAAAATATAGGTTTTTTTGAGGAGTTTATAAAAGAATGGAAATGTTTTTAATGGATTTAATTTCTTAATTATATTTTTTATTTTCTAAATAGTGAATAGTAAAACATATTTTATGGGTATCTAATTTAACGGTCCATAATTTATTTTTTATATTCTGTTTTGTGTTTTTTCATAGATAATAATAAATATGGTGAATTATGGTAAATTTCTATAGTTTCATGTTAATTTAAAAATTACTCTAGGTTTTTTAAAATATATTATATTATGTTTCTTTATTGGATTATTATTGTAATGTTTATTTCATTTGATGAAGATAATTATTATTAGGGTTATTGTATTATAAGTCATATATGAACTTTCATGGATCAGAATAAAGATAAAAAATCATGGAGAATGTGTTTATAATATTTTCGTGAAGCTAATGAATGTTTTTGTTAATAAGGATTTACATTGTTTGTGAAAAACTTGTTAGGGTGTGTTTTGGTATAATCTATTAATTTATATCTTTGGAAATGTGAAGTTTATGTATCATGGATTTATATAAATAATTTAAATAAATTCACTATAAAAATAATGGTCATATCCAACATACCATTCTAAAGGATAAATATTAAAAAATGTGGTGTTGATTTTATTGTTTAATTAAAATTAGATAGAAAAATACATGCTAAATATTTTAATGTTATATTAACAGAGTGATAGACCCCATAATTCATTTCTCAATTCCTTTTAAAATTTATATTCATCTAATAATACCATATTGTTGATGACTTAAATGTCATGTCACAAGTTATATTAGAATAATATACTTATTCTTAATTTCATTGTTTTATATTTGTTTATTTTTTTGTTTTATAGTACGAAAAAGACTATTGGTCTAAATAGGAATCAAGGATATTACATGCAATGAAAATATAATTTAAGGTAAGGTGAATTTTTTCCTCCATATTTATGAGTACACTTATTCATTATATAACTGTAAAAAATGTATTGAATAATATTTGTATTTCTTAATAGTATCCTTATTATTGTATACATCATCCCAATATAATTTTGACAGTGAGTGCATGGTTTCAATTACATAAAAAATTTATTCCATTGACGTCTAGTTTAACCATTTGGGAAATTTTTTATCTTATATTGTTCTTTATCACTTAAAACATATATAAAAATAATTTTATTCCAATTTGTAATAATCATTGGTAATTCACCCAAATATGCACATTTAGTTTTGCGTTCTAATCCCTCCCCCCCCACAACTAAGAAATTCCATTTTATTATATTGGTTTTCTACGAAAAGTGATATAATTAATGAAATAGTAAAGTGTAATGGGATAACTACATAGTTCAATACAAGTCGACCACCATGAAAAACTGTGACACATTAAAATGAATCCAATGATTGAGAAACAAGGAATATATATATTAATATTCATTTAGCTTTATTATAACTAAATTGCTAAATATTAATTTTCAATTAGACTAAAAAAACTTTTTAGCACCCAATGGAAGTGGGGAACCAATATTTGTGTGAAGAATAAATAATTGTATAACAGTAATTGAGATTCATGAATGAGAATATCCTTAACTATATCTTGTCTCAGTAAGAGAAAAAATCATTATTCCCTATGGGTTATAATTTATTTTTGTTAAAATTAGTCTCAAATTAGTAATAATTGATAAATTTAAATGAAATAAATTCTTATAGTATAATTTTTATTGATGAGTGTAACTTATAGATTAACCACATGTCATCTTCTGCTAATTCTATATGGGTTCCAATGAATTCATTATCGATAATAATCTTTTATCACCATGACCATCATCCACGAGGATAGTTGGGTTCTTCCATGGATTATTCAGATAGGAAATTTGTATTAGGGAGTCTTGATTTCCAATTTTCATGTTAATTTTATCCTTAAATAGTCTAAATTGAATAATATTCCATGAATTATATCATTCTTCACAGCACGGTTGTGACAATAGATAACAACTATTTGGATGTATTCAACAATTAGAAAAAATACACCAATATTTTAATTTCATCATTTAAAATATAATTTGGTTTAATATTTATTATTTTTTAATTTATGTTCAAGAAATTATAATTATTATGTGTATTTTATAAGCATTTATGTGTGCCATTACATATACGCTCTACATAATGATTTGTTATGAATCCTCTAATGTGAATATATTTTAGTGTTCCCTAGTAAATGAAACAATGATAACATCATAAAACGTCACCACATAATATGAAATTATAATTTAATGTTCTAAATATTTTTTTTATTTATACATTATGATAAATTAAATTTATAAAAAAATTATGGTTATGAATTAATATTGTATGTAACATTAAATCAAATACATTTGAATCAAAAGTGTCATATACTCTCTTTAATTTATCTACTTTGAGATTACTCTCGTATCACCATGTATAATTATGGTGTATATAAATTATAGGTAAATTAGAGTATAATGTTTTCCTTCTAAAAAAATAATATACATATCATCAAACACCATTTTAATTAATACTTTAACTCATGGTTTTTGTGAACCATGTGAAATATACTATTTTATGGTTGTAGTTATTGTCTTAATATTTTTAAAAAATAAATTTTTACTTTTTTGTGTACATGGACAAGAAAATGTTGTTTCAATAATTTACATGTTCACTCATTTTGAATATCTGTATGAAAGTTCTATTTTATAAAAAATTCTTGTCGGATCCTTCCTCAAAATCGTATGTTTATAAAAAAGTTCCACTATGTTCAAATATCCAGTGAATATCTTACCACTCACACGCTTCAATAAGGATATAAGGTTGATTAATGTTTTTAGAAATGATAAATCATATATCATTCAAAATATTTCATCAAAATTATGTATTTTTGTAAATTATATAAATAAATTTATAAAATAAATATATAAAACAATGTTCTTATCATATTAAAGAATTGAATCTGGAATGAAATGGAATACCATGAAGTAAATAGTCAAAAGTTTTACTAAAATAATTTGAATTAATATTTATAGTTCTTTTTCAATAATATTTATAATCCTTGAAGAATGTAACACTATCTCAAACCATGGGATAACTTGTGAGGAATTCATATTATTGTTTTCTTTATTAGATTCACACACACATATATATATTTAATAAATTTTTTTAAGAACCTAGATCATTAATATGGGTAAAAATGGTAAAAAATGGAAATTTATTATTTTAAAAAATGATAGTCTCTTTTTTTTATAGGTACATTTATGTAATATGATTTGTCTTAAATTGATTAGTTTCTTTACTCAATTCCATCATGTAAGTTTCATTGACTATTTTTTGTGAGACTAAATTAATTCCATTCATATTCAGACCAAAAATCACCTCAACATGACAAATATGAGAGGGAATTAAACAAAATTGATTTAAGAGACTCATACTTATGAAATATTAATTAATATAATATTTTATTTGCCAACTAAAAAAATTAATTGTATTTTTTATTTCCTGAGTCAAATAAAATTAAGGAAAAAATACTATTAGAGTAAAAAATAATGTTAATAGGGATGTTGTTTTGTTTAAAACATCCCATCAAGTTTTCTATATATCTAGTGTCAAACAATGAACTTATATATTATTTATTTGAAATGATGTATATGGAATTCAGAACCTATTACCTAACATTGTGATTAAACCCTCAAAATAGTTTGTCATTGAGAAATTGTAAGATGTCTATAAGGGGGAGAATAAGAAATAAATAAATGTCTGAACAAGTATTTATGAAATATAAAATGAATTATAATTTAATATTTAATGAATTTTTGGACTATATTTAATAGCCAATTGTTTCCTGCATTCACCATTTATAATGTATAGAATACGAATGATAAAACATAGATCCTTAATTCCCCTGTCTCTATTATAGTGGTCAATACTTTTAGTTATGCCCACTCTAATAGTCATGGAATGTGACTTATGTAGATAAGTAAAAACCATGATTACAATTTTTTTTTGTATAAAAATATTATTACGTCTAACAATTAATTACACATCCCAATATCCACTATGGAATCTAATAAACAACATCCATAATGAAATTTCCAAAAACGTCTAGAATGATATCAATGAGTATATGTTTTTACTCAATTATCTCAATGAAAATAAACACTAGTTACATTACCTGTATTTTAGAAATTATATTGAGATCTATTATTTCCTAAATAGACTTATAAATAAGTTAAATTGTATAATATAAATGATAAAATATTCTCTAATTTGACCCTTCTATAATTTATAACTCATTCCACATACATCCCTTATTATAGATATACAAATATTAAAACCATCAAGAACAAGTGAAATAGTGAATCCTATCTGAACACTATCTAAATGGGTATCTAAAACGAGACGAATATGAACCAATATAAAATAAAATTCGAAGAAATAATAGATTCCACATTTTCTTTGATAAAATATTCCCTATAGAAATAAATTATATAATTGATATGGATAAACAATTCTATAATGATTTCCTGGAAGTATTAATTAGAATCCTCACAATACATTCCTGTTATATATTTTAAATCTATGACTTTTTATTCTAAAAAAGTAATAGTTTGGTGGAAAATAAATTAGGGAACTACTTAACATGTTTCAAATATGATTCTGAAATTCAATCAATGTATGTTAGGGATGATGATTCCATTGTTTATTATAATATTATATATATTTGATAACACTCTAATCATTTTGTGTAATTAATAATTAAATTATTTAATTAAAAAAAATAATATTCAAAAAAATATGGGTCATTAAATACAATATTAAATATTTAGTGATAATAAAATACACTTGTATTTTATAATTTAATAAAAAATAAATTCATTACAATATTTTTATTCAAAGAGAATCATTTATATATATATATTCATTTCATCAAAACATTAATACTTGGACTATAAATTATGTAAAATTAAAAAAAAAATTGTAATATATGACTTAAAAATTGATTTAATCAAGGTATATGGGAATAAATTCACTGAAATATGAAATAAAATAGTGATAAAACCATGTGTCATAATCATCACTCTTGAAAATAAATAATGGTATAGACAACAAGTGAAAATAATCCCTCCCAAACTTATTAATATTTTCACCATCATCATTAAAATATTTAGCTTTACCATTAGTCATTATAGGGATATCTATAATGGTCTACTTAGGATTTTATTGGAAAAATTTAAATATTTTAATATAAATATAATAATAATTTTTTTGTGAATATTATTTATTTTTCAAAAATTTATTCTCCACTATCCTAAAAAGTAACATTTTCTTTTTTTATAACATGACATCTTAATATTCCTTCATTCAGTACAATGTCAAATTGTTTGTTTCCAAAAAATACCAAACTAAAAACGATATTTAATTCATAGACTACATCCTATATCATTTCTAAAGAGGGTTCCTAAGGAAAAACTAAAATAATAATAAATAATAATATTATAATAATAATACATTAAAAACAATATTTATAAAAATAATAGATATTTGGATTAAAAATATATATTTTTTAAAAGGAAATTCGGTAATGGATCTTTGTTAATAGTATTGAAATCCATAAAATTGATAAACTCGCAATAATTTGTTTAATGTTCAACCCTAGGGTTATACTTGAAAGAATCAAATTATAAGAAAATGTTCCTCAATGTGAATTTAATATAATTATTTTTTATATTTATATTTATTTATGAAGGGGTAGATTAAATTTTAATTAATAAAATCTATATTAACTGAAAATATAAATCATGGATGGAAGGATTTGTTTATTTATCATTTAGAGCTTCCTACTTCATTCAATTAATTTTCTATACTTCGTCATAGTATTATGTATAATAATTAGAATCCATATATATATCTATAATTCCCCTATTCCATCTTTCAATGATAAATTAATTTCATTCCATAAATTTCTAATGTAATCTTAATGAGTGGACTTGTTTTCATAAAAAAAATAAAGTGTCACCTTGATTGTGATAATTAAAAATTACCACTATCAAAATTTCCACCAATCAATTAAATTAATTACATAATTGAATCCTACTGTTAAATATTACATTATTACATTATTCATCAATAAACACATAGTTTCTAAATTTTAAATTATGTGAGTTTTTTAAGGAAACCCATTAAATAAAATAATAGTATTTGGAAGAAGAATTGTGTTGTAAAATTCAAGGACACACAAACCCCATCACACGGAACATTGAATCTTAAATATGAGAAAACAAAATATGAAACACACTATGTCTGTAAACATATCAAATTTCATTAAATAATCATTATATCCCTGTAAAAATGACCATAATTGTTATAACCTCATATAGTTATTATTAAGAAATAAAAACAAGATAGAAAATTTTAAATTCAAAATAGATATCCATAATTTATAAAATCCATAACAACTACTTCACTATCAGGTATGTAGAAACCATTTTCCAAAGTGATTTATTTTTCATTTACATAACTAGCTGCATCCCTCATGAAATAAATGATCATTATTCATTGAATTGATACTCATGTGATTTTTCAAAAAGGATAATGTATGATTCCATAGTACCCTAAGCTCATAATCTTCCCTAAAAACCTGGGTTTTAGTTTCGGATATCGTATTATTTCAACATTAGTCTCAGATCATCGACAAGGATGATAGTAGTTTTATAAAAATTTAAATTATGTTAGAAGATTTATATGAATTTAATTTCCATTTTTATTTGTATTTTTTCCCCAAGGAGTCCCCCAAATTTTAAAGACAATTTAATTATTATTCTATCCAAAAATAGCCTTCTAATTTTCACTAAATGAAAAATGTTGATATATTTCACTCTATTAATAATTCATTATATTATATGGGGGGTTAACCAATTTTGATAGTGTATTGGGTAGTAGTGATTATTTTTATAGATTTCTGGGAAATACATTCATTGATTTCTATTTCACTTAGAATGAGTTATGTAATTTTCACACTCACTTATATGAATGTTCCAGTAGATTACATATTTTTTTTATTATTTTTAGTGTTTTTCAACATTAATGCTAACACAAGAGTGACTTATACAACAATCAAAATAACATTGATAACATCCTTGATTTTCAAAACTTTTGTCATTACATAGTAATTATCATTATCTTTTCATATTATATGATATTAAATCATGATATATCTTCAATATATTACTTACTGGGTTGTAATTGAATTCTATATTTCAAAATAATTTCACTAATGTGGTTCGGAACAGACCATGAGTTTAATATAATGTAGAATTACTAGTATAACAATCCCTTTTCAATAGTTCTTATAAACAATAAATCCTACTTTTCTTGAGCTATTCAACAATAGAAATACACTTTAATTGTATATATTGAAGTTTAATGAACAGATAATTTATAAAAACTTAATCATAATAATTTTATATGAGAATTTATTTGTTAAAAAAATAAAATATTATAAAATGATGTTTTCATCTATAAAATAATTCAGTAATAGGGATATAAACATTGTTTAATGTAAAATACTTAATAAATTTTTATGATAAAAAAATACAATCAAATGAATCATGACATGTTTTATATAATATCTCAATAGAATTCGGGTATCTAAATTAAAAATATTATAATTTATCATGAGTATATACATTTTTTGTTACTAATGTGTTCAATTTTATGACATCATTAGATATTTTTTATATATATTGGTTATTTATAATTTATTTTATTATGATAGTTTCAAATCAATGAAATTATCTTAGATATATGGGATTGATTAATTAATCTTATTATTGATTGAATTTATTATTTCTTTTCAATAATATTCATATAAACGAATGTGGCTAGATAGATAATGGATATCTTATGATATATTTAAATAATTAAGGATTGGAAAAAATATTTTATTGATTTTTACTAAATTAATTATGTTAGTTATGTGGTTAGTGACTCATATAACATTTTCCTAACATTATAATTCAATTGTAATTATGAAGATTTAGTGTCTATATATTTAATCATAATATAATTATTGTGTTAAAAATATGGGGTATGTTATATATATTGAGTTTGATTTATTAGTCAAATTAATATTTTTTACATTAATATTTGGATATAGATATGGATAAAGATGAATATACTGAAAGTGTTATTATTATCTTCTAAATAAATTATTTTTCTATTTTATAATCAATGGGAAATAAATTTAGTATTCATTTTAGAAACATACTGTTTCTATTTATATATAATCCAAACCCCAAATTGTTATAATTCTTTGTCGGGCCTAGCATAGTGGATCTTCAAGTTAAATTTTGGAAGTTTTGAAGGGAATTGTATCTCTGTATTATTGGAAATCAATTTTCAAATAAAATGATCATTGATAGTGAAATCCATGAAATTCAGTGTAGTGAGGGTTTCCATGGTTGGTACAAAATTTTGAAAAATGTACATCCTCCATGAAGAAACCATGAACCCCTACAATAAGGGGATCATGGCTATGGAAAATGGTTTTTAACTGTGTGTCTATATACTAAAAATAATGTGCATGATTTTTATTTAGTCCCAAAATTAAAAAAAATGTTCCAGAAGGACCATTTAATATACATGCTCGGGGAAAACTCAAACTAGATCATTTTCATAGGTTGAGTGAGCTCTTAATGACCAATTTTATCTCATCCAATCCCCATCTAAGTCAGATAAAATATAAAAGATCTCCATTCTGTCCTTTCCGAGTGACTTTCCTCTCACTGTTCCTTCTATCCCACTCTCGTCTCCTCATTTCCCTAGGGTATAATCGATCATTGTATTTTTAGTGGATCTATCCCCCATTTATTTAGATATTTAATGAATGTTTCACTCTTATATATTTGTTTCCAACATTCTTGGTTAGGGTTAAATATTTGTGCATTAGGCTTTGTGATTCCATGATCCTGTGGTAGGTGGTTTCATTTATGATGGCCAATTTGATTCACCCTAAATTACTAGATTTTAGTTAAATTTATTATATTAAATTTATTTTCATTAATTTTTTATTAAAAATCTAATTCCCTTTATTTGGGTAATTGTATTGGATTTGCCATGATAAATTCGTCAAAAGTAGTAATTCCACTGAATTTGTGTTTGTTGTGAAATATTATAGAAATTATGGAATTTAAATTATTTATTATAATTTTAAAATTGATTTTTGAAATATAATTCAAATTTGGATTTTATAATAATGGTTTAAATTTTATTTATATAAACCCATTGGTTCTATCCAAATAAACTTGTGTCTTGATTAAAAAACCATTTGGATTTTAAATAGAAATTGACATATTGTAATAGAAAAAAGTAGTTAATTTCATATTTAAATGTTTTGAAATAAATTTTTAATTATTTATTATTGTTAAAACATATAATAATATTGGTAGTTGGTGATTTATTTGGAAGAAACACATGAGTATGGGAATTACCAAGCACCAGATTGACATCATACAACTATATAAAATGTATTAGCATATATTATCCCCAGTGGGATGTTGTTTAGTCTTCATTGGAATGTTTCAAATGTACATAAGTGTGCATTGCTGGGTTTCATGATAAATGTGTGAGGATCCCATAACATGAAACTATCAATGATCTTGTAATATGTCCATACTTTTCATTGTTAAATGTTTTCATATATATTGAATTAATTATAAAATATTTTACACATTCCTTGTGAATTTCTATATAATTTTTTATATAATTTTTTTATTCCATTTTTCTAATGTTTTTCAATAATTTGATACATAAATCATGGTTTTTCAAATATAATTATGAAATTCCATGTCAGTTTATTTAAAATTGAATTTTAGATTTGGTTAAATAATTATGTAATCTTAAAATTGACTTTGTTGTGAGACCATACTAGGATTCAATCTCACAGCCTACCAATTCCTTTGGATGTTTTTATTTATCCTCATACCAAATTCAAGTAAGTTTAATCTCCACATATATGTGTTAGTAATTATTTATATTTTTATTCACTGTATGTGTATATTGTTACATGGTTGGTTATCCGGTATTTTGGAACATTATGGATTTACTTTGGTTTAGTTATTCCTATTTATTATGTGGTATTGTTATCTCTATGGAGGATCATTTTTTGAATAATGTATTGTGTCCCTTTATTCCATTTTGTTATTGAAAAAATCATTCCCACTATCTTATTATATGATTCTTGGTGTCAGTCACCAACCTATTGGGATATGAAACATCGTTCTGGCGTTTTCAGGACAGGCTTAGGTGTCAAGGTAAAAGCATATCTGGGATGTTTTGTAAAAAATTGAATCAATGTTTATAGTTATGAATATATCATTGATGTTATTATGTAGTTTGATAAATCTTGTTATGAATTTTTTGGTAGTTGTGATTTAGTTCCTGACCATATTTAACCCTAATTATCCTTAATTCACTCAGTGTATTTTTAGAAGAAATTATTTTCAATTTGTTCTAATCATTTCCCTTATTTTGATTTAAATATAATGGAATACAAAACTATATCTTTATCTGATCTGATTGATTTCAATTTTTTTTCCTGTTTGAGGGTGAATATGATATCATTGATGTTTTATATAGTTTTTTATATCATTATGCCCTTGCGAAGATGAGAAAATCAGATCCTAGAGGTATCTATTAGTTGAAAAAGTAAGAAAATCTTCTTATTGTTTGAAATATGGTTGATTTCATTATGCATACAATCCAATTCCTTGGATTACCACATGAAACTATTCTCATTTATACTCCTACTACGAGACCTTAGTGGGATATTATATGAAATCATGATCATGAGTTCCCTCACAAGAATGAACCATTTTTTCAAGGATCTAATTATACTAAATGGGTTTTATTTTTTTTGAATTATTCATCATATTTTTTATTTCTTGGAAACACCAAATATAATCAAGGTGATGTGTGTCAGCTTTTTATGGGAGGGATTGATTAGGATAAGGTGGAAAATCAAAAAGATATAAAATAGGAATGAGCCATTATAGTAGAAAGACATTAATATTCTATTCATCAAATAGTTCTGTAAAACATTTATAGTGTTGGCCCTAGATATTGAGTTTTTCAAACTCGAACTGGATTACCGAACCTTGAATGATTATCTAAATTAGATTTTCTGATATTATTCTATTTTCACATGATATTGTAACAAATGAGATGATAAATAAATAGTGTTTCATGATTGAACATTGATCTATTATTTATTCACATGTTATCTTGTTGAATATTCCTTCTTATTCTTTTGTTATGGACAAATCATTGATGGTGAAAATGGGCATGGATGTTATGTCATGGTTTATGGGAGTTCCTATTTTTTCCAATGGTTTTTATGTGAATTCCACTAAAGAGAAGATGAATCATGATGATTATGATGGTGGTTCTCGATAGTAGGGTCTTTACAGACCTAATATATTTTCCAGAATATGTACATTAATTTTATTCCATTATGGATATCATAAGAATTAAAATAAAATATTCACTATTTCACCAAAACATAGTGTTTAATGGAGATGATTTGTTCATATGTGGATGTTCGACCATGTTTATTCCACTCTACATAGTGGCATGTGATCAACAATGCACAATAAAATTATGATACAATTAGATTCATAAAGAACGAATTTGTTCCCTCTATAGGAATAAATAACCCTAATTATTTTTGTAGTTTATGAGTGTCTGGAAGAATAAAAATGGGTCAAGGTACTATCAGAGGTAACATCATTATAGATTTTTCAATAGTGACTAATTAATTTGATACTCGTGCATCTCATTCATTTATTTCAACCTCTATTGGCAATATTTAAAATCCTATTCTGGATATTTTATCATATATGATGGATATTATAACACCCCTTAAAACATAGAGATATTAGGGTCACTCTATTACCACATGTGTTTTCCCACAGTTGGATATCGTTCATTCTTGGGATTTTTTTGTTCTAGACATGAAAATTATTTTCATAATCATCCTGATGATTTAGTTTATTTGAAATAAACCATAGATTGAGTTTTTTTCGTAGAAGGGTCCCACTTACTACACCTAATGTGGTGTGTCATGTTATTCAATGATAATGGGACCCGGGGTAGAGAGGGGATGGATTTTCTTATCTTTTTTTGGTGAAAGTAATTTCAGGGTTCACATTTTATCTAGGGATGTAATTTTAGACTGTTCATCTCTCTCCAATTGGAAACGGGCTTCCCAAACTATTTTCTTCAAATAAATTTATTTTTATACTAATGTAGGAGGTAGGGTTTTCTTTTGATTTCTTTCCTAGTACTAAAACATTGAATATTAATTCTCATCGCATGAAAATAGATGTAATTAAAAATTTGATGACTATACTGGATGATCTTCTAGATAATGGCTTTTTATTATTATCTGTGTCACCTCAAGTGGAACCAGTTCTATTTGTTGAAAAATCTGATGAGTAACATTTTCTTTTGGTTTATTACCAAAATCTCAATCGAGTTAGGGTAATGAAAAAATGTATATTGTCCTGGATTGACGTTTTTTTTGAAATTATTAAATGGGATAAGTGTTTCTTAAAGACTTATCATTGAACTAGTAAACATCAGTTCATGATAATAGAATCAGACATTCATAAAACATCATTCTGAAGTAGGAATGGCCATTATGAATAACTTTTCAGGACATTTTGTCTAACTAATACTCTAATAGACATTATAAAATTAATGAAAGTTATTTTTCCTGATAATTTTGATAATTTCACTGTTGTCTTCATGTCTAACATCCTTGGTTAAACTATATATAAGGAGGACCATGTTCTTCATCATATAATAATTATAATGATTTTTTAAAATCACTAACATTATGCCAACTATCAAAATGTGACCTCTGTATTCATGATGTGAATTTCATGGGACACATCGTGTCATTAAATGATATTTTAATTGATATTGAAAAGGAGAAAGATGTTTTGGCATGGGAAAAACCATAAAATATTTTTGAGATTCAAAGATTCAAGGGCCTAGGTGGACATAATTTGTAATCCTATATGAACATATATAGTGTGTCTTCTCAAATTAATTATCTCACATGAGATATTATATATCTTATTTGGGATGAAATTTATTAACAGTATTTTGATTAGATGAAACATCATTTAACTTCCCTTCCTGTTTTGATTCATCAAGAGGTCGGGGAGGGCATGTGGTCTTCTATGATACATTTAGTGCAGATTTGTGTTGTGTTCTTAATTAGGGTGATTATTTTGTTTCCCATGTTTATCAACTAGTTAGGACTGATTAGAAAATTTACCTGACCACTGACATTGAACTCATTGCTACGACACATGCAATTACTAGTCGGTGGAACTGCCTTTTCAGTTAAATGTTTACTAAATTTTCATCCCACAAGATCATGAGTCGGGTTTTCTACAAAAAAAAATATTTTAACCTGGACTAGTTGAATTGGGTTTTTTATCTGAAATATTTTGAAATGGAAATTTCATATAACATAGAAAAAGGGAATCCTATCATTGGTACCTTAGGCAAGAATCTTCTGAACTAGTCCATGAGATAATGAGGGATATTTTTTTCATAGTTGCATATTGGAGTGTGGGAATCAAGGGATGAGGTTTCCTTTTCTAGTGCTTAGTTGATCTATGTTCTTCTTGACATTATTTTTTAAGAATAAAAACTTGATGATGAGTTCTATAGCACTAGATACTCTCTTTATGGAGTGGAGAAATTTTTGGAGTGGTGGTTCTCCATATAGGTAATTCTAGGATATAAGAATAATTTTTGAGTACAATTGATATCGGGAAATTTCATGATAGTTAATTTTATATATCTGTATAGGTTGTGAATGCAGGAACAATAATGATGGTTTATGACATGATCCATAGATTTTGGTGCACATGAATGGGACTATGTATTTCTGTATTTATCCCTCGATTATTAATGTGCCGATTGGTCATGGTAGGGCATGAGAGACCTTCATATTTTACTTAGCCACTTCTAGTTCCAAAGAGGAAGCGGTATGATATCTCAATGGAATATTTGGTACTTTTTTGATGTACCAAGATAAATAAAAATGTGATATGATTTTTGGTTGATTGGATGACTAAATCATCTCACATTTTACCCATTCAGGATACATACAATGTAAGGATTTGGGTAATCTCTATGTGAAAAAGATTATTTGTGAGAACACGGTTCTATATTCAATTTTATTTGATAGTGTAACCCAATTCACATATCAATTTTGTAGAATCCATCAAGAGAAACTGGGATCTCATGTTTTTTTATCCTAACAAATAATTTTTATTTGTATGGATTGATAGAATGAGCTATAAATATTTTTTGGAACAATTTTTATTCCTATATTCTAGATGTTAATGGATATTGCGGTTGACAATCTGAGGATGGTTGAGAATTCCTATAATAATAGTTACTAGTCTGTGATCAGAATGAATCAACTTTGGGCCTTATATTCTTTGTAATGTATATCTCTATTTTCTTGGTTAGATATTAGATGAAGTTCCTTGGTTGGATCAAGCTTGTTTCAAGAGATAAAAATAAATATTTAGTTGATTCCTCGTAGATATTTTATGGAACTTATCCAGTATATATATCATGCTGCTCAACGTCATAGGCTACATGGGATTTATTTAGGAAATCACGAGTTCCTTAATGTTTTATAATGTTTGATTCATCGGTATCTTCGGAGGAAAGAGAAGCATAATCTTCATCTAGTAGTACTTTTCAGGTTGTTGAGTATATTGGGAAAGAGGATTTTCAGTCTCCAATACAACCATATATTATTATATACATTAAATGTTTCATGTATCTCATCTAAAAAAATATATTTTTGATACATCTCATATGCTGATCTAGAATATTTTTGATATTGGTCCTAGTTTTTTCTTAAAAGAGATTCCAATCGGGATAGATGATTATGAAGAAAATGTATTCATGGGAGAACGATATCATTGTTTTGAGTGATATTGAATCATGGTTCTGATACTCATTATTATAGTGAGATAGAGCGGTACTGATTAGATATAATTGGTCTCATCTAATTTACTTGGAAGCTTATCAACTTTAATTATGGGGACAATACTTTTAAAAATGGGTATGTTGTCATATATTGTTACAATTTTAAGGTACTCCTAAAACACTCATTTTAGAAATGGTTCAGTATCACTTGGGGGTGAATTAGGTGAAATTTTGGAACAATTTACTGGATTTTGGGATGTTTAAAATTCATCCACATTATTCCCAACCCGTGTAAACTCATGATGTGATGAATTTCACACTTGGGGAATGGCTTGTAAAACAGTTCTCCCACCATGGATTAAATGTGAACCCCTATCAAAAGGGGAGCATAGCTAAGTTGCACCATTTTTATACCATGGAACCCTTTGCATTAAACCATGGACATGACTTTCAATTATTTAAAAATTTCAAAAAATTTCTCAACCCGCATTTAGACCCTCATTCATCCAAAATTAACATATATGTATTTGAAGGGTTGAGAGGGATCTCAGGGACCAATTTTGGAACCTCCAAACCCATTCTATGGAATATGAACCATAAGAAAACATCATCTAATCATTTCCCATTAGGTTTTCTCTCTTGGTTCCTTCTCTCCCACTATGATCTCCTCTATTCCTTAGGTTTTAATAGATCTATGTAATTTTTATGATATAATACTTATTATTTCATATCATAAAACGTGGTTTTATTCTACTATCATTATTGTCAATATTATTTATTAGAATTTACATTTTAGTATTTTTTTACCATGATCTCATGATCCAATATTAGGTGTTTCCATTCATGTTGGCAAATTTCATTAACCCTAAATTGCTTTATTCAAATTACATTACATGATTTAAATTTAAATTATTTCAATTGGTTTTGAAAAATCAATTCCAATGAATTTTGGATTAAATGGGATCTAAGATGATTATTTGGGAAAACCAAATTCCATATAATTGGGGTGTGTTGTGAAATAGGATGAAAATAGTGGAATTTAAATTTTGAAATAGATTTTTAAAATTGATTTAAAATTTTTATATGAGAAAAATACCCAAATATTTTTGATAGAATCATATTGGTTTTATCATGGAAAAAGATATCATTTGATTAAAAATATGTTTTTTATTAAACGGAAATTATCATATTGGAATTTAATAATTAGTGTTATTGTACTTTAAATAGTTCTGAATGAAATTTAGCATTATTGATTATTGTCTTAGAGCTTTAAATAATATTAATATAGTGAGTTATTATGGGGTTACACTATATTGTTGGAATTCCCAATCATAAGATTGGTGTCTTAAAACTGTAATATAATTTTTTAAATATATCATATCCCCATTGTGTTTTTGGTTTGTCTTTTTGGAAATAATTAATGGGACATGTGGGAACATTTCCATTTTTGTGATATGTTTGTGATGGTCTCATTAGCTAAAAATATCATACATCTTAGATGATTACCATGTTTCTCATTGTTAAATGAATTGATATATATTCCATTTGTTGTATACCATTTTACACCTTCATTTTAAATTTATATAAATTATTTATATATTATGATTATTAAAATATTTTTTCAAATTATTTCCATCATTTTCAATGTAAAAAATGATTTTATTTAAATATTATTTTGAAATTATATTCATTTTTTAAATATGAATACCTATTTAATTAATTAAATGTATAATATTGTAATGAATTACACCTTTGGGAGTTAGTATATTTCCACCTACCAGGTTTCACCAAGGGGTAAATAAACACACAGAGGTGGTAATGTATATTAATATTTGTGATTTAGATTCCGTGTCTTTTGTAAATTTGGTGGTTATTATATTTTCTAGTAATTTATTGTTGTAATTTGGGTTGTTTATACCTGTTTGATTTCTTGTACAATTCCCCTTATAGCGTTTTCTTTTGCGGATATTGTACTATATCTCTTTATTACATTTTTTTATTCTAAATTTTTCCCACATTAATATTTTATGATTTATGGTTGTAGTCTTAAACCCGTGGGGATCATGAAAACCGATAGAAAGTTGTCTAGATTGACTTGGTCTCTAATATACAAGGGTATCTGGTCTAGTTATTTAAAAATTTTAACTCTATAAAAAATGTAATTGAATGTGAAATTATGTGATTTATTTAATTAAATGAAAATTGATAATGTGTGAAATCTCCACATCTCTTATCTTATCCAGTGACCTAGGACAAGTCAACACTTGACCTCCAACACACCTCCCCATAATACATAGGATGTAAACTATGAAAAGTGAGAAATAATAGCTCATTAGAAGACTATACCCTATTAATCATCTCTATAATAATTGAGAAAACATGTAAATATAAATATAAACATTTAGAGTTTGAGAATGTTTTAATTATAGAATAATTTGATCAATAATAATATAATTCAACAAGATATAATGAAATGAATTTTATATATATCATACACAAATATTCCCCCAAATAAATTTTTAATAACATCCAATTTATAAATTATATTTCATTATTGAAATAAATGTGTAATATAATATGAAATATAATTCCTAAAAAACCCATAGATAAACAATCAATTCCTTAATTCCATAATTCAATTAATCACATTAATAAACAATGAACCACATTAAAATCCAAAATTTTAAAGAAATAAAATAAAATTAAATTAAAAATACAACAATGTTAATATTTGGATTTCCCAAAAAAAATTAGTAACAACAATCCAAAAAAACTACATTGAAATTCAAAAAATATTATTAAAAAATATAAATGTTTAAAAATGGTAATATATAACCATGAGTGAAATTGAGCTACATAATGAATTAAGGAATGATGTACTATGTATTGGAGTAAATGTTACTATATTAATTGTAATATGACTACTATAATAGTAAATTTTCCACGAAGTATAGTAATTAAACAATTTGTAATAGTGAACTTATCATTAAAAATGAAACATGACCTAAATATAATAAAATGTAATAGATATAATATTTATCATGTTTAATTTTTATAATTATAATTATAATAATTCTGTAAAATAAATATAATGGTTAAAAAACTAAAAGACGATACAATTAAATTTTCAATAAAATGCATTTCATGTTATTTTTTATAAATCATGACATCTATATTAAAAATTAAAATTAACTATGTTAGAATTTTTTTATAAGTTTTTTTCATTAAGTGGATATAAACATTTTTTTGTTGTTTTTATTTAATTTTCTAAAATACTTCAATTTTTAGGTCAGTTGTAAAAATATATAATTTTCTGCAACTGGTGTATCTTTAATGACATCATTTATGATGTATGAATGGAAAAATATTTTATAGAAAATGACTCTTTACCAAAAAATATTTAATTTTGTAAATTATTTATCAAAATTTTAGTATCAATAATTCTAAACCTATAAATTACTTTCAAAATCTTCATGCCAAAAGTATTCTTCTAGGAAAACAATTGTCTCATTTTATCACTTTCCTTCTTATTGAAATATTATTTATGTAATAAAGAGGTTTAATATCCTATAAATATTATATTTTTTTATATATTATGCCAAATATATCACTATTACAATGTTTTATGTGGATATAGTTCTTTATTTAATATTTTATATAATTGCCTAAAAATCTAAATTAAGAACCTTTTATTCAATAGCTTGTAATAAGCGCAACACCAATCATGTGATGTAATATATTATCTAGATAAATTATAATATATTTATTATATATAATATATTCTATATATTTATATTCATTCCAAACATAGTTATCGCGTCTTAGATGAAAAAAGTGTTCTTTCAAGATATCCTATGTTAAACAGAAGACATATTTTTACATAAGAAACACTGTATTACTAAAAAAAATTATTTAATATAATGGTATATAAACTATCCATTATGTTAGATATACGGATATTATTAACTACTAGATTAAAGTATATAGTTTATATAAATATAAAATTAATTCATTGTTTTCCAATTAGTGAGAAATGATAATTTGAACAAATTAGAATTTGAAATATTTTATACTTTTTTAAAGGAGTTTCGTCTTGATAAAAATATATAATTACTATTATTTAATTATTTTAATGAAATAGATATTATATACATTCAATAAATTTCTCAATATTCATCCATTAGACCTGATAGGCACAATATAAGAACAAACTATTTTTTACACATAAAAAACATTATTTTTATAATGAAAAATTTCCCACCTTTTAGTGGAGAACTAATTTTAAATTTGAATTTTGAAAAATTAATTGAGTTAATATGAAAAAATAAACATACTCAATGAAATAAAAATATATTAATTGGTTTTTGGTGAATTATTTGTAATTTGTTGAAAATTATGTTTTGAATGTATAGTTAAAATTACGAAATCTTCGTTTGGAATAATTTTCATATAATATATTAATAAGGTAAAATTATACATTTAATTGGATTAAAATTATAATTAGATTATATTTTTATCAGATAATAAATTTTATTTCATTAGAGAGAATTTTACTTTGATGATGGTTATAATAACATAAAAAAAATTAGGACATTTATACTTTATAAACCTACATTGTCATCCTCCCAAGCGGATGAATATTAAATTTATTTTTTCCACTTATATGATTGAAATTTATAAAATGTGATTTGATATTTGGATTCAATTTAATTTATATTTTTTAATAATACCAAATTTTTTTGACCCAAAATATTAGGTAAAGTGATCATAACTAATTACAATATTAAGAGAAAACTAGCATAATTAAGGACTAATCGTTTAACTTAATGAATAAAATTACATATCCACTTTTACAAAAAAATATTTTGATTTATATTTTCTAGTAAAATTAACATATTTAGATTTTTTGGTTTGTTATTTTTTTTAATTTATTACATGTGTACACCTAAGTTCTTTCCTAAAATTCTATATGAGTCATTTTTCATCCCTATAATAGGCCACCAAATCTCACCATTTAGCACACATCTCAAACCACATAGAATAGACCATGATATTACTATATATCTTTATGAAGTCCATACCCTAAACCTTGAAAAATCTCAATGGGAAGAAAACTTTCAACAGAATCCTTTTGGTAAAAAAGAAAATGTAGTTACCCGGTTATGCGGTAATGTCTTCCCCCATGTTTTTTTAAATTATTTCCATTATCCATTTCTTAAAATCTATTTATTTCATTATTATGTTATGAAAAAAATATACTCAATATAATATAATATTTTTATGTAATTATTTTTAACTACACTTACACACTTCCATATAACTGGTAAAGAACACGTTGTTTCTATATACGGGGAAGTAATTCCTCATGAAATGATGATTGTTCATTTATCCTTTACAACATATAATGGTGGCCATTATTATGGAACCTATTTTAAAATTATATATATATTATATATTTATTATTTATTTATACATGTTTAATACTTTCATTACATAAAAATTTCACACTTTCCATTTTATGTTAATATGATAACATCGCGTCGAGAAGTGTGGACAACTTCCCACTCGAAGTGTTCTAATTCATTCAAAGAAAAATTGAACATATAAAGGATGATTTTAAATAAAAACATGTGATATAAAAAATAGTATATTATATTCGTGAAATAATTACCTTCTGGTAAAAATAATATATATATATATATATATATATATAATATTTTTTGTTACCCCTTTACACACATGAAAAATTATATCATCATTCGTGGATGTGAATACTACCACCTACAAAATATGATTTGATTACTTCTTCATGAAATGAAATATATATATAATTATATATGTTTAAATAACATGGTATCATGGATGAAATTATTATTATGGAAATATATTTTGTCACTTACCTTCAATATATACTGATCATTTAAAAATGAGAGTGTTACTCATGAGTACATATGACGTACCATATCCATGATTATAATGTCGGTACATTTTTTAAAACCATATTTAATGAATGATCTTAAAATTATAATTTATGTATAAATATTAATATTATTTCATGATTATTGTTCTAGATATATTATATAATGAACCATTTTGAACATATTTGACCTTCGAAAGTTGTTTTTGATAGATAAACTGGGTTTTTCCAAAACAACCAACATAAAAATAATTTATTATGTAGTTTTATTAAATATTTTAATATATGAAATTAATTTAATGATAAAAATTAAAAGGTTTCTCAATAAATTCAAATATTATCATATATTTAATATACAAGAAGTTAACTGATGTTTACCCTAATGGAAACTCAAGGTAATGGATTCTAATCTGAAATTTTACTACCATAGATAAATATCATGTTCACTACATAAATATTTTGTGTAGTGTATCCATTGAAAATTATTATATATTATATAATTAATTACTTTATCATCATGTTATTAAGAGATTTCATTTAATATTATTGCATTATGAGGTTAATTTTTTAAAAAACATTCAAGGTGGTATGGTACACTTTGTAATACATAATGATTATTTTCCTCAAAAACAACTTAAATGATATTTGAATTAAATTTACATTTGAGGAAAAAACATTACTATTATTCATCATGGCCGTTAATTTTCCTATACGATGGTAATTATAGACACTATTCATGTATTTGTACCAGTTTTCACTCTATGGTACTCAACGTTTTTAAAAAATGTTTTTATAAAAACCAAATTTCATTTTTTCTTATGTTAGTGAACCTATTATAAATGAAAACCATGTTTTATTAATATTTCATAAAACAAAATCAATTAAAATGGTTTTTTAAATACATTTCAACGCTTTTTTTATCATTTTATTTCCAAGTAATATTCTTGTATCTTCCTTGATAAGTAATTTTTCAAACCTTTTTACCAAGAAAAAAGAAATTTTATTTTACCTTGTATGAATATTAATGATTTACTCATTGTTATTTAATTTAATATTGATTTCCATTTCTTAAAGGTAACTTTTGAAGGGAAATGATTTCATAAGTGATTTCAAAAAATGATTTTCAAAACCAATGGTTATTTTCTTCAAGAATGTTTTTATGGTATTTTTATAGTATTTCCAATCATCAAGAATAAATAACCATTATTTTTTCTCAATTTGGTATTTTTTATTGATACCATCCTTATAATTCATCTAGATGGTTTAATATTTATTTGGTGGAGGATAGTTTTCACATTCACATATGTGAATAATTTTAATTCCCCATGAAATATTCAGACTCCAATAATTATTAAAAATTGAATTTCCCAAAATTATTCATTTTATTTATCAGGGATATTACATCTTCTGAAAATGTATACCATTATAAAAATGGTGTCTGCTTTGATATTTATTTTATTATTTAGGGAAATATTTATTATTCTAAATTTTTTATTCAATATGGATGTTTGATAAGGGACATTAGTTATTTTGATTATTCATTATCTAGAATGTTTTGGTATGGAAATGATTGTTAGAGACCAAACATTATATAGCTCCTTGATGAATCGATAGGTTCTCATGAGAAAAAATTATCACAAAAATTAGTATAGTTTAAAACATCATGTAAAAAGGGGTTGACGTTATATGTTTTCATATTCATTTGACATTATTCCAATTAAGATAGATTTTCCCTCATTCATTTTTAGTTATTATTAATCAATGATATTTTTCATCAACATATCTATAGAAACATTTCACTTTTGTTCAATTATTAAATTGAATTTGTTTTAGTATCATAATATTTCATATTTTTTTAACTTATTTTGTTATTTGAATGGCATGGGTTTCGTATTTGTATCCTTGACAAATTTTTAATGTAGTTTCTTCTCAGTATATTGATTATATTTAATGTGTTTTGAGTTATTTTCCATGTAATAACTACTATACTCATCGATACATTATAGCTTTATTTTTATTTTAAACACAGAAACCGTTTTAGCTCAACATTATTATGTTTTTTCCCTAGGAGTCCATGCATATTACTATGAAATATACATTGGGATTTACTATTATTATTAATGTTATCCTCATATTTGTTTATTTTGGATGTAGTGAAATTTTTTTGTTATAATTAGTATATTAATCTATAATAAAATATAGATTTATATTCTATTTTTTAAAAAACAACTAAACTCTCATTCCATGGAGATTTGATTCCTTTCAATCATGGTCATATAATTAGTATCAGAAATCTTCTCTGGGATATCTAGTGTTGGGTCGCTAAATTGGGAATCGAAGGATGTTTATTAGAAACCTTAGGAACCAGATTTATGAAAACATAGGTTAGAGAACATTTCTTCAATGATGAATTTGAGGACAAGAATAGTAAATCATCATTAAAATTCAGTAAGATAGATATTGTGTGGGTATTTCCAGAAATACATCTTTGTCTAGATACTATATATGGATTAGGTTTTAGGAAAGATATTCATATGAGTAATAACTCATAAATGAGGTTTCGAGACTAGCCCAGGGTAATATGGTATATGACGACTGGCCTTATTGCGCACCATGTTTGAGACTACTTGGGGATATGCTTAGGATAACTCACATTTTTACGACAAATAAATATGAAGGATTGTAATAGAAAAGGAAATGAATATTCTATGTTAAACCTATAGTGGTTTATATTCAAAAAAAAGGTTTCTTAATTTGGATATTTTATACGTAATTATACACTTTTATCATTATAACTTTTGTTGATCACTTATTTTTTGTAGTTTTAGTTAATGAATGGAACTATAAGGATTCAAGATAACATTTAACATATTGGAAAATGTGGGGAAAATGAGAAACCAAATGATGTGTTGATAAGAGTGAATGATATCATTTTTATGCCAATTTAGTTTTCCCATAATTTGATTATCTTTATATATCATTACCAACACTGGAACACACCAAATAAGTGTATTTTGGTGGTTGTTAATAACTCAAGTGTGGGATATAAAAAAGAAAATAAGGCTCATTTTATAACATGTGATAAGTATAGAAAGAGGGTCCCAAGAATCTGTATCAATGTAACAAGAAAATTATTTATCTGTAAAAAATAAGGGCATATAGAAAAATATTGATGAGGAAAAATGAATAGTATGTGTGAAGGAAATTTAAATCATCCTAAAAAATACATTATAGTTCATTTTCATAACAGTAGAGTGCCTAGTAATTACCTAAATCAATGTCCAGATCAAGAGGATAAACTCTATACTGAGGAAGTATCTATGTGATAATATGAAGACGAAGTATTTATGTGTTAGGGTTGTATTTAAAGATTTTGTTAAAAGTTTATTTAGTGATTAACCTTATTTCAAGGATGACTATCATATTTTTATTTTAAATTATATCAATTTTGTTTTAGAAAAGAGAAAATTTCATTTTAGGAAACAACAAATCAAATCAGGTAAGGTCACCATAGTTCTTAACCCCATGACCGACGAATGATAAGGGTTTTAAGCCAACCACTAACCTTTGCAATGACCTGGTTAATTTTTCATTTATTTAGTTAAATAATTTTATGAGTAATAGTAATGATGAACCAGTAGTTTCAATTTTTATTAATAGATATTAATATATTAACCATATTTTTTTAGAATATAGTTGGTGAAATTTATAGACATTCAACTCTTTTATTGGACTTTATATCCTTTAAATGTTTCCTTTAGTGCTTCGAGAATAAAAAATCGTTATTGGTTATCAATTTCTATTAATAAAATATTGAATTATAATTTCATTAAAGAACCACCAAAAGTAAAAAAAATTCACATGAAATAGAAACCTATTAGGTATGAATATTTCTTTATATTCAAGGTTAATAAAACAATTAACTAATATTAAGAGAATGCCATAGATATTAATTTTCGTCATAATTCCTTAATTTATATTAAACTGGTGCTCTTCTAAGTCATTAATGATTTATGAATTTGAGGACCTCAATTTTATATGTATAATTGACATTATTTTTATTTATGAACCCATTAAATACATATAAATAATACTCATCCCCTCCACTTATTTTTCTCTACATTCCACTAATATTATTTTACTTATAGACCTAGTTACATGGTAGTCCATGTGACCATGGTATTTTCCATTATCTCTACTATAGATGATGACTTATAAACCCATCACATGATGTGGTATTTTTTCATATGATATATCAAACAATAAATTACAATGATCGAGTTTAAATTTTGAGTATTTAATTTAAATAATATGGGGACAATGTGATGGCCTTAAAATCTAATGTAAGAACCTTGTATTCGGTAAGGTGTATAACATGTGACACTAATCATGTCAGGTAATATAATATATTAATAAATTATAATATAAAATATATTAAATTATATTTTATATATTTCCATTCACTAAACTCCAAGTGAGCATGTGTTACACGCATGAGTGACCTTCCATGATAGCTTGTGCTACATTCAAGGCCGAGTTCCACCAAAAAACAATGTTGTACTAAAATATTATTTTTTAATATAATATGAAATGAACTAAATATTATGTTAGGGGTTATAATATTATTTACTAAATTATGAAAATATGTGTTTTCTATAAAAAAATCAATTAGTTGGTTAACAATTAATGATAAACAAAAATACGAATAAATTGTATATACAAAGAAATATTAATATATTTATGTTTCTAAAGGAGTTTTGTGTTTATAAAAGTAATTAATTATATTTTGATAATTATTTTAATGAAATATCTATGTGATATATTCAATAATATATTTCTTATATATACCCATTAGTTTTCATGGGCATAAGATAAGAACAATGATTATTTTACCCAAAATCCGATAATTCCATAATGGTAATTTTACCACCTTTAATAGAGGACACAAATTTAATATGAATTTTGAAAACATTAATTGATTTAATATGTATAAAATAAAATTTATTTTAAAAATAAAAGTAATTGTAATATGGTTAGGGTGTTTGTTGTTATTTTTCTCAAAGACTACATTTATAATGTATAATTATAAAAAGGAATTTTTTTAAAACTACTTTTTCAACTAATCTATTTATGTCGATAAATAATAATTTTAATAAGTTATAAGAATTAATTTGAAAATTTTATTATAAATTAATAAAATTTCTGTCATTGAATAAAATTTCACACTAAAATTGATTATAAAAACATAGAAAACATTCATAAAATTTAACTTTAAAACCCTGCATTATCGGCATGCAGCTGGGATGACGTCTAAATTTTTTTGCAAGATGTATGATTTGAATTTGAAAAAATGGATTCAAAATTTTTAATAAAAATAATTTATAATGTCTAATAATATGAACATTGTTTTTTACCAAAATTAACAGTGATATTGGTAATAAATAATTACATTTATGAAGGAAAAATTAAGCTTAATAATGTAATAACCCTTTTATCTTAAGGGCTCAAATGAGCTAGCCACATGTACGACACCCATTTTATGAACATATTCCTACCATTTTACTTCAATTCATGAGTTTTTTTTTGTTTTTTATGACATTTTTTATGTGAAAATTCATGTGATTTCTTTTCCATTCCTATAAAATTCCACCACCAATCCCCATTCCTCACACCTCTCAAAAAAAAAATTGATCAGCCATGATCTACCAATATTGATTCCCATAATCCCCCCCTCCCATTAACTTTTAAGCCTACCATTGGGAAGAAATCCATCCATTTAATCCTTTTTGTAAAAACTAAAATTAGTTACCTGATTAAGAGGTAATGTTTTATCTCATCTTTTTTAATTTTATTTTCTTTATCCACTACCGAAAATATCTTTATTACAATATTATATAAAAACAATAGTATAATAAATATCTAGGATTTTTTAATGTATAGTTTTATACCTACACTTACATACACTTCCATATAATGGGTAACAAACATAATATTTCTGTGTACATCAAACTACTTCCTCACGAAATGTTAATTTTTAAAGTTTCCTTTACCACATCGTATGGTGGCCATTATGATAGAAAATATATTTATATATTATATATATGATATTAATTATATATTTATTCTTCTAAAATACATATATTACATATATACTTAATTATTTTTATTTTAAACTAATACAATAACACCATTTAAGGAATTTTGGACTATCGTTCCCTCAAAGCGATGTGATTCATTCACACTAAACATGGAATGTATAATGGATGGTATTAATTAAAAATAGATGAAAACCCCAATAAATTATATTAATGAAATAATTACCTTTTGGTAAATATACTATATATATAATTTTATTTATTACCATTTTAAACACTAACATATTTTAACGTCATTCGTGGGCGTAGGACTGCCACCTCCTCGATATGATGGGATTATGTTTTGTGTACTAATAATTATATATATAATTATATATGATAATATTAAATGGTATTTAGGATACAATGAAATTTTATTTAATGAGATAGTGTTACTTACTTTCTTTTGATAACGATCATTTAAAAATGAGAATGTTACTCATTCATACATACGACCTTCATTCTCCATGATTATAAGGATAGGTTCATTTTCCATTACTGTATTTAATGATTTATCATATAATTATAATTGAGGAACTAATATGATAATTATTCGACAATTTGTATTCACGGGATATTATATAATGACACCTTTTTTACCATAGTTGACCTACCAATGTTTGTTTTGACACAAAAATAAAATTTGATAAAAAAACGATGAAAAAATAATTCGCTTAGGTTTCTTTATACAACATAGTAAAAAATTAAATAAAATTAATTATAAGAACATAAATTTTCCACAACGAAGTATAAAATTAAAATAGTTTTATAATACATTAATTTAAAGGACATTCACCTAAAAATAAAGTCATGGGAATTGTTTCTCATCTTTTATTTTACATCCATGAGATAAATGTCATATTCAAACATACATTTTTTGTGTTGTTTATATACTTCCCTTTTTTTGTGTATAATATTTTGAATAAAATAATATTCATGGTATTTAAGGCTTTTATTGAATATTTTTATTTTATTAGGATTATTATTTACAGTGTTTTATTGTGGTATGTGACACTCCTGAATTTTTAAATATTATTTTCCTCAAGAATAAATTTTTTGATCTATCAATGGTATTTCCATTTAGGGAAATTATATAATATTCATTCAAAAAACATTTCAATTTTATTATCATATTGTGTTTATTATATTTAATCATGTATTACTACCATTATTTTGAATCGTATGTACTCATTATGTTTTAAAAATTTTAAGAAATCTCAACATCATTTCACTCTTTAGTCATAGAATCTATTTTTGTCTAAAAATTAGGTTTTCAAAACTACCTTTAAAATTATTTTTTATATACATTTTAACCTTTTTAGCTTTTAATAATTTTATTAAAGTATTATTTTTGTCTATATCACAATAAGTCATTTTTAAAATAATTTTTTCATGGAAAATGAATGTTCCTTTAGCTCGTATGTCAAGAACGGATTTACTCCCCGTAATATATATGAAGCTCTCTTTCAATGTCTAAAAGGATAATTTTTAATTAAATATATTTAAATGTGATTTTCAATGAATTTTGTTTCAAAACGTTTTTGAAAAAAGAAATATTTTCCTAATGAATGTTTTTATGATATTTTGATAATATTTCCATTCATCACCAATGAAAAACATTTATTGTTACTCCACCTATGATGGTTGTATTTATACCTTCATTATTCATCATCTAGATGGTTTATTATTGATTTGGCTGAGGATATTATTTACATTATCTTCCTTGATTCATTTTTCATTTTCCATGAAATATTCAATTTCCTATAATCATTGGACATTCAATTTCCCCATAAATCCCCATTCAATTTTTCATGGAAATTAATATTGACATAACCATATATAATTTTATATACTATGTGGTAGACACCATGAAATTTGTTCTATGAATTTCTCCACAAAATTACATAAAGAAGGCTCAAAAAGTTCGCGGTGCGAATATGCGTTTATCATGGGGGTCAATGACTGCAGCAAACGCACCGGCCTGATGGTTCGGGACCACAACTCATCACTGCTCCCAAGAAGGGGTGCGTGGGGTGAAGGCCTTGTGGTATGGTGAAATAAATTTTCCTAATCCCCTAAAAGGCACTGAAGGTACAAAAACACAAACACTTATGCACCCCCTTTTTGGAACGGATTGATGTATTTATTTTTCTGATGTCCCCAAAATGTCACCATAGTCTTTCCCAAACAATGTCGTCGTGAAGATTACTTCTTGCGCCCTCATCTATTGTACAACATACTTTCGATCCCATCATTGGAACATAGCTTACATTCGCTCCAAATCACTTCTTGTCCCAAAGTCCTATTTTTTCCTATAAAAAGACCCTTGGGTCCTTCAATTTTATATATGAATTTCCCTAAATCCCAATTGCTACTCTTGTCACCCTAGTACTTCACATAAGTCCTCCAAAAAATTAAATGTAATTCTTTGACACCTAAAGTGCAGGAATTAAAAGATTATCACAGGAAATAAGCTCTTTTAGTGCTTGAAATCAATAACACATGTGGGCCTAAAGCGTCTGACCTCCCAAAATCAGAAACACTTGCATGCCACCTATTTCGTTCATAGGAACTTGAGTTCCTCCTTCCGTGATCACCTATGAATACTCTTGAAGGCCTGAGCCAAGACTTCCCAAGTATTACCACATAGTTTGTTTGTCATTTATGTGAATATCAGGTCACCCAAGCCTACTTGTGCGCACATAATTTCCCACCCTTATCAAATTGGGCTCCCCTCTTTGATTCACATACTCTCTCTAGTCTAAAATCCATAAAACCCTTTTCAATGGCATTAATGACCAGTATTCTTCTTCATTGGATTAAATATTTTAAAGGAATTATGTAGATACCTCCACCAAAACCTCCTAACATATCAAACCTTTTCAAAATACACATCAGCGTGTCTCCTATATAAAATTATATATTTGGACTCAAAATTTTTCCACATTTGTCTCACGATGAATTTATGATTCATGGAGTGAATTTGGGATGTATATCCACAGTCACATGGCCCTTTCTCCCATGATCTATACTATGAAGATTCTGGATCTAGGAATAAGGGTTTTGGTCCTGACATCTCCCTTCTCAAAGAGCCAAAACATCAAATTTATAGTAGGGATGGTAAGGTTCACAAGTGATTTTCTATTCATGTGAATAAAAAGTTCCCCTCCCATACCAATATCAATTTTAGGGTAGTCATCCTACTATAAGCCCCAAAACCAACATCCCTTCTTCCTTTCATTGGACCCTTATCTAATGTAAAGTGAATATAGGGAAGGCTGGTTGCCTCACCCTCTTCCCAGGTCACCATGCCCTCACCCAATGTTCCTGTTGTAGGTGTGCCCTCTTCCACCAGCGGAAGAGGAAAAGTGCATGTTTCATTGTTTAATCTTTAACATCCTATTATTTCTCACAACAATCAGGACTCATGTGGGTTTAGAGATTCATGATGATTACAACATGTGCACAAATACTCATAGTGAATGAACTATAAGAACTCTGATTCCCACTATAATTGGGATATGTAAGAATCATTATTGGGTCACGAACTCATTAAATATCCTATTCAATAATTCAACAGTAATTTCCTTATTATGGGCATCTTCCTTAAAATTATGCCCCAAATTAAACCCCCAAAATTGTTAAGTCATCCTTTTAATGAAGTAAGCCCAAAATCATTCCTCTCAAATGAATATACTATCGTATGATATTAATTGAACAACATGGTATTTGATTCACATCCAAATGGGGTACATAGGAAGCCTCCATGAGGATCAAAACCAACTCTTCAGTTCAATTCCTTGGGCCATATTCCCAAAAGGTTATAATATTCCATGGAAACCCATATTATTTCTGTGTTCCTTGGGCTGCTTATGTATAAGTCCCACATGAAACATTGAATAAGAACCTTCCACTTAGATTTATTTACCACATGAAATTAATATTTATGGTTAGGTATTTATCAGATGACTTGAAAAGTGTATGATGTGTCCCATCAAGCGTAACCAAACTACGAGGGTTCATATTTCTTTCACAAGGATATATAGGTACCCTATTTTATGGGTACAATCCCAATATCAAAACAAGCTTTCATCTCCCTGGATGACAATAAATTCCACATTGCCCCATTGAGTGGCATAAAAACTAGTATCATGATAACAAAATATTAAACGAATATTTAAATATTATATGAGAGGATAACATTGATGGATAACCTAGAATACATACAGATATCTCCATTAATGAAGAACCTTGAATACATACTGATTATTCTAAATATTATTAATGTTAATAAATGATTGAATATTCCATGGAAATGTAATTTTATACAAGGGGACTTAATAAGTATCCATGAAAATATAATAAATATTTAAAGTGAGTCTCAGAGTAGACAATAATTCCCCCCAAAAGGGTGTGATGAGTCTGGTCCCCCATCCCCTCGACCTATGCACATTCCAAATTATTGTAATGTTCAAACATTATGATCACCTCCCTTTAGAAAGAAGTTCCCTTTTGAATAAATAAATATTGTATTTTTCCAGTTTTATGAATAAATATTCTGGAAACCACCTAGAAGTAGTGATTCTTAAAACTAGAACACTCAATTCAAGTAACTACGAAAGAAAAAATGGTGAACCCGTTGTGAATCTTAAAACAGGTTAATATTGTTACCAACCTATCAGTCCCCAATCAATTGATAAACAATGGATAAAAAAGGAATAAATCACACCTATATCCATCTAAAATATGTCTCCATAATGGTGTTTATTTTTGTTTTCTTGTAATCTTTAAAGAACTCCCTTCAGTCCAAAATGGCTTTCTTCAAGAAGACATCTGTGAATTTCATTATCCCCGCTCAAGCTGGATCCTCATCCACGAGGAGAAATTTCTCATGCACCTAGCATCTTTAACTCTAGGTCTCCAACATTTTGGTAATGGATTATTTATATCATGGTACAATACCATCTTTGGAGGCTACCTGATAGGCCCTCTAGGTCAAGAAAATCCTCCATCATTCGGCCAATGACGACTGATGATCAAGAATAATACGGTTCCAACCACCATCTTCAACCGTTTCGGGACCTTATCCTAGAACACAACAACTATTCCCGCCCATACTATATGTTTTTTTATCAACATATCACCCAATGCCTCAATTAAAAGAAACAACGATCCTTTCTGAGGATTACCACCAACAATTTTCGCCAACAGAATTGTGTGGTAGTGAACCCCCAATAAGATAGGGGTGTTACCCCTGGACATTCATACATGGTCTCCCAGACTTTGGAACACAAGAAAAACCTCTAGGGACAATGTACGGTTAATAGGGAGTAGGTTCTTACCTATTCCCCCTCGGGATAACTCCATCGACCTAACATGATGGAAAAAAACGAGCGGACACATAGACCCATATGTCCAAATTATTCTATCCAGCAAACTAATTTGGAAGCAACCCACCAATCCCACCAGATAAATATGGTAGAGGATCATGAATAGGCACATATACCTTCTAACAAGTAATCATCCAGTTATCAGATGGGTCTTATAGAATTTAATGAAGCCTGCCAATCAAATTTGGTGCAACAGGTAAATTGGATCATAAACCTGCAAACAATCACCAATTTTTCTAGTAGTATCGTCTTCTAGTATTGATGTTTTTTCATCAACCATATTGGATGGGAAATATTCAATAGACGCATACACCTTCCAGTGTTCATCAATCCTGCCAACAGCCTCATTTTCTAGCAACCCGAGATGTCAGTCGGAAAGATCTACTGAAACATCTAGTGCATCCCTAACTCTCTTCCAACTATAATGAGTACTTATAAAACCCATATAATGGAAAATGAGGGAACAAGCGTACACATACACCTACTCCGAATACAAAATGGATTTATATTCCTATTTCGGTGGCAGAAGTCACTGAACACAAATTTTCAATGGTGAAAGGGAAAACACAAATTCATTCCCATATTCTAGAATCATGCTAGGATATTACAACAACTAATTGAGAAATATTAGGGGAACAGACACATAAATCATTCCCCATACATAGGATGAGACATCATCATGCCATCCCAGTGCAGATATACACACCTATTCAATTTTTTTAGGTCCATGGGGGCATACTCGCCCATGTGATACAGACAATAGGATCAGGAACATACACCCTTTCAAATCGGGGGTAAATGGTTCGTTCCAGAAACCACTCCAATGAAGGCACATACACCTTCCCATGATAACCAATTCTCCCAGAAAGTGGTCCCAACTATGTGTATGAAAATATCAAAGAATAAGTCTCATCAATCATGGTAGGAAAATCAAGAGTCAATATGCAATTTGGATCTAATTAATGATGGAGTTCTTGAAGCCCTCCGACATTTATTTGTTGTATCTCAAGATCCAGCCATCTCATTACAAGATTATGGGAGTAGAAGTAGTAATTGTAAAGCTCCATATCGGAAAATTCATCATAAAGGCTTTATTAATGATAATTTAGTCAATCCAGAGAGCCTATCTTCCAATAAGAGTAACAAAAACCCATTGTGAGGCTAGAAGACCAAGGATAAGTTGGATTTATCCATTTCATTTATCCACCATGGTAGTCATTCCAATGTTTTAATCCACAACAAATTGTTTCTCCATAGTAGTATTTATCATTTCAAAGATATTTTAATGGTTGAAAAGTTAGCGATGAGAAATCCCCCCTATCTAAAGGCACTTGCAAACAGAAGGCCAGTGATGAATGATGCCATTCCATTGACAAGTGAAATAATTTATCAACTAGAATAAATCCTATGGAAAAATTCATTCTCCAAACCTCCCTTGGGTCATTAATCATTCAGTCCTAGGCATCCTATTTGGTCAGAAAAAGTGCAGAAAACTCTAGTGAATATTATAAAGATATGTTAATCATATGAAAAAAATTGGATAAATGAGAAATATCAGTCATGTTCTAGCCTTTGGAAAATTCGCAGTATAATGATATAGAGTTGATGGAAGAAGGTTTAATTAATGATATCCACCTCAATTTATTGAAGACTCCTCATGATTTGAAAATAAAAGTGTTACCATATGATGAATATAAATATCATGTGAAGGTAATATGAGGTTTGCAATTCCAAAATGACATGGAATCTCTATTAGTTTCAAGACATTAAAAGGTTCAAAAACATTATTTAAACCTTCATCATGCAAGACTCAATAATCTAAAAAGGCCACAACAATTAATTTAAGATCCCACTTTTGGGGTTCGTATCAGATGTTGGGGGGCACATGGATTATTGCATTTTACTACACTACAAAATTAGTAATGCCCATAGAAAGTATTCTTGTGCAATGTTATTTCCCACAGCTAGCTGCAATCCAAATATTTTTTATGTAATCAAATGTATGATCATTAATATTCCTTAACTATCTCTCATTAGAGTTAGGCCCAATGAAAACAAGTTGATCATTTATTTTACATGAAGCATTTGAGAATCTATAGCATGCCTCCTGATTAGAGGATGTAAGCCATCATATTACAAAAATTTCTAAAACAGAACAATGATATTCTTGAAATAGGTGATTTGATTGGTTGTCGGATAATGCATCCAGCTAATGTTTGAACCAAAATTTGCAAAATATGAAAAGCCACTTCAAGAATCTCAGTTATAGTTGTTCAATAACCACCCAATCTTACAGGGATGGGGATCATTTAATTAAACATTAAAATTTATTATACAAATTTCAATGGTTGGAAGAATAAGTATATGAACATTTTTATCCTACATGGCAGGGGAGTTTTCACATCTACAATCCCCTCCTCAATGGAAGTCAGTTTTCTCCAAATTTGGGAAGAAGCCACAAAGAGAGTCCAAAACTGAACTATATGAGGATTCTCATTGGGTTATTGTCCATCAAGCATCTTATGAGAATCCTTCATATAGGAGATCAGAGTCTCATATAAGATAGAGTGGGATACAATCATACAAATATTATAACAGAATTCCATCAACTCATTATGCGTTAGTAAATGTCATTAACCACATTACAAAAGATCCTCTAAAAAATGATTCTATTATAGGGGAATCATAATATGAGGTTCTTATCCATAATACAGTACACAATGAGGTAAATGAAGAAAGTGTACCAACCTGAAATCTGAGGCTTACCCATAATCTAGATATGCCTTCAAATAAACAAATTGCATCCATCCAAAAGGCATATATCAAGAGGAAAAGTAAAATTCATATTGCATTTAACTTTTCAACTAGGATGTTAAATATATTTCTCTTAAAGAAATACTTGCATAGAGAGAAGAGGAGATGAAAGAGTTGAAAAGACTCAATACAAATTTACTTTGAAGCATCATTTCTTCTAGATGAATTCCCGAAGAGAACCCTAAACTTTAACATCGTATAGGAGATCCTCAGAAAATTGTATTTGTAATGTATTCCCTATATTATGTACATAAAAAGGGAAGGATCAAACACATCCTTATAGGCATGTTCCCATGGGTTTACCAAGGAAAATACCAGCTCCACCCCCAATGGTTTTGGTGGATTTTTCACTACTTCAATCTCCATCTATTGTACATGTACAGGTCCCAGCTCATCCAAATATTCCCAGAGTGTTATGAACACAATTGAGTCATTAACAAATATATTAGAAGCTATAAAGGATTGATGTGAACCTGTTCAGCCAGAAAAGAAATCTTAACCTAAGTTGGATGACCTGATTCTTCCCCCAACAAATTTTGTGAATACAAAATTTTCCATTAATAATGGTTCAGGTGATCCAGAACAACACATAATGCATTTCATATCTCATTGTGATCCCATGATGGAAACTCATCAACAATAAGAATCAGTAAAGCAAAGGTGTTTTGTGTGGTCATTACACGGACTGGCTTTTGTATGGTATACAATTTTGTAATCTCGATCAATTACTATATAGGAAGATCTCTATCAGAAATTCCATCATCAATTCAACTTAACATTACTAAATACAGCAGTTTTGTATTTTACAAATTGAAAAGAAAGTGAGAATGAATTAGTTTTATATTTCATTTCTCCATTGAAATGGATAGCGCGTTACATATGTTTGGAAATCCCTCGTGATTTTTTGTTTCCTTTTTTGTATTGAAAATCTATGTGATGAGTTATGCATATCATTTATCCCTATAAAGTACATAAGAGGGTTTTTATACCTTACTTATATTTCTTAACAAATAGAAGATTATATTATAGAATCTAATTCTAAAACTCATGTAATTCCATCATCTATGGTAAGGATAAAAGGGAAGGCAGAGGTTACTATAGTTACACTTAAGAAACCACATGTACCTTCATCTACTTCAAAACCTTCATCATATCGAACGGCTGCACCCCATAAGAATCAGCAGCAAAGATCGCCTCATCAAGATGAACAAAGAGATCTATGGTGGAAACTATTTGAGGCATTAAATAACAATGTGTATTCTTTTAGGAGTGATCATGTTCCTGGTTAATTCATCTCATCTTTGGAAAATAATTTGTTCCAGTTTCCAAGGGCAAAGAAACCAAAAAATGTAAGAGATAATGTTCCTTAAAATTGTTGTCCATTTCACCAGATGTTAGGGCATCCAATTAAAGAGTGTTTTATTTTTAAGGACCTCCTCTTAAAAATGGTAGAATCTAGAAAACTGAAACAAAAAAATTTCATTAGCTCAAGTACCACATGTTACCACTACTGATCTAAAGGAAGAAAGCGAGTGAAAGGAAGTGAAAAGATAAAATGAGAAGAAATGTGATGATTTGATGATCAAGAAAACTATCTACATAACTCATTCCATTCAATGAACACAATATAAACAACTAATTTTATCTTTTTTCACTTCTACAACAATAAAAATACCTTCATCAAAAGGTCAATCCTCAAATAAGTTAATTGATCAGAATGGAAAAGAACATTCAAGATAAGACAAGTTCATGTCAAGGCCAATGTTGTATTGGACTCTGCATGATTTCATGTCATCTTGTTCAAAATCATGGGCACCACCCCTCCAAAAGGTACAACCAAAAGTAACATATCAAGAAGACTCTTTATCAGAGGATGAATTGATCTTTTTTTCTATTCACATTATCCACTCAATGAATCTTTTTGCTAATGGTGATTCTGATTATAACAATCCAGAGATCGTTATACCTAACTGAGGAAATAGAGGAAGATGCCATGGTCTAGGATACAGTGGAATATGTGGATATTATAGAAGACATTGATTTCAATCTACCCCTACTCCAATTGTATACGCTGTAGAAACGCATAGAAGATCCCTTAAGTGGGATAAACTAGAACAAGAAGATTCTTCTACGGAACACTGGTTCGGTCTTAACATGATTATTTATGTGGACCAATTATAAGTCACACCATCAGCCTTTCAGCATGTAAATTGACCTAGTCAGTATAATATACATAATCGTGGAGTATTGTCAACTCCATCTCTGACACATGGTATATCGACATCAGAAACATCAACTTCCATGGTAATAGTACCATGATTCACTGCATTATTTCACCCTCACATTATTTTTTAAAACTGGTTTTGTAATTAATATTCCAAATATAATAATAAATTTCACTTACTATTTGATTTAATGAATTATATTTTATTACTATTTAATATGTAAATTTTACTTGTTTAAGCGTTTACATTATAGGTGGAGGTGATTCAGAGGGCCCATGATGGAAATCAAGCAAAATGGGCCAAACTGCACAAGGGCCCAAGCATTTATGTGGACATAAATATATATTGTGGATAATTCATGCATTAAATTGGGCTACAAATTGGTGTAAAAATGTAAACATGTGTGGGGTATATTTCTCTATAAGACCATGGATCCAAATTCTCTTATTTAAAGGCCCATAATAGGCCCACAATGGGAAACTATTCTGGGAGACAAGATTAGATGACCCTTCTGTATTTGGGTCATAAATCATTCCTCGGAGATACAATTTGAATGATTCTAGCTCTCATGGACATATAACTTGAATGCCCACCTCTTAGAAAATTTTTTATTCATTTATAGGGGTTCTACTCTGTCAAACAGTCGGATAATGATGGAGTAAAAAATCGTCCCTAAATAGTGACCTCGTCTCTTAGGCACTTTACTTATTTTGTGGAGAGTGTGATATGTATGTCCATAAAAAAACCACTCACCCCCATTATATTAGGTTTCAAGACCAAGGGTGAAGGTGATTTTAATTGGAGAGCTTATTTTATCCATTTTAGTTCCCTTCTCCCTCATGTACTTCTAAGTTTCTTAGTGATCAACTTATGGGGTGTCCATTGTTGTAATACCGAGCTCCATATTTGTAATCTTAGTAAGGTAATTTAATTTCCAGGATTTTTGCCTATTGTTCTTAATTTTTACCTTATGAGTTTTTTTATTCTGTTATGATGAAATACAATCAAAGGAACATGAATCCTCGTGCTTCGATGCATAACCCGGATCTTGTGATTATTTGAGTGTGTTTGCCTCTTTTCTCACATTTTCTCTCTCATGAGTTCGCTTTTGGATTGACATGATTGATGATATCCAGAATTTATAAACAATTAACTTGCATGTTTTCGTATTGATATCAATTATGATGAATACCCAAATCTGGACATGTCATTACGTTGTTGATGTGATGCCTTGATTGAGTTCGGTTCTTACACATGAACATAGTTTTATTGATTATGAGCAGTCTCCGATAATAAATATCATTGATTGATCAAATCCTAGGTGGTAACCTAGTAAGAACTCACATAATACTGGTTTTAGTGGGTATAAAATCATGGAATCAATGATCCTTCCCATTCCCTTGAGAGCGATGACGGATTGAGCATCAAGGGAAAATTACCCGGGTTGATCACGATTTCTCCATCTAGTTTCTCTCACATTGAAGTATAGTTTCAATTGCTATTTTAAAATAATATAACCCCCAACAACTTAATTTATTTTCAATATTTGTAACATATTTAGAATATTCTTTTGAAATTAGTGATCTATGGATCTGTCAAGAGACGACCTAGGGTTCCTGCTATACTGTAGAAATACTAGTAAAAACATAACCTCAAATTTGACGCGCTCAACTGTGCGATCAAATTTTGGAACCGTTTCCAGGGATCCAAGATCATTAATTCATTTTATTTATATATTTTTATTCTTAATCAGTACTCTATTCAATATCCTTCCCACTTGAAAGTTTTTATTTAGTTTTTGTTTATTTTATTTTTTTTATGTTATTTCTCTCTCTCTCTCTCTCTCTTATTCTTCTTCTTCTTTTTCTCTATCTCTATAATTTTGTAGTATAACATTATATTTTATATACTCATTTCATTTCTTATGTTTTTTTAAATTTTTTCAACTTATATAATACAAAAAAAAATTAAAAAATAGTCAATCAATCAATCAAATGGGACATTGTTGTTGCTTGAAAAGATCTGGAAAAGAAACACTACTCAAATTTGAGCCTGAAATTGAAAAGTCACTCCACTCACAAATCAGGTCATCTAGAGTAGGACAAACAATTAGCACTGAGGAACCCCATTTGGAACCTCATGTGGTCTTAAACCAATCAAATATTGAACCAAATCAAACCCCAGAGATCATGGATACACATAACGGAACATTAAAAGAACTGACCACCCTGGATGTGGAGTACCAACCTGCGTACATCCAATATTCTGAAGAAGTGGCCAATTTTGAGATAATATTAGTCCCCATCCACCTCCTTCCATTGTTTTATGGTCTTCCCTATGATTACCCGAACAAACATCGAAATGCGTTTCACATAGTGTGCTACACCACGAAACCCCAAAACGTGTCTGAGGACCTCATTAAGTTTAGGACCTTCCCTTTCTCCCTTGATAGTGTAGCGAAAGATTATCTATACTATCATCTTACCATAATTTGGGGCTGGAATGGCCTTAACTGACACTTTCTAGAGAATTTTTTTCCTGCCTCCCAAACTGCATCATTTAGGAAAGAAATTTATGTCATTAGGCAGTTACAAGTAGAGACCCTTCATGAATATTGGGTTAGATTCAAAAGACTTTGTTTAAGTTTATCCCATGACCAGATTAGTGAACAAAATTTAAGTTAATTCTTCTATTAGGGAATTATCACCATGGATCGTGGAATTATTGATTTTGCATCTGGTGGTTCCCTAGTTGACAAAAATCCTTCTGTCGCTCATGACTTAATAGCCAACATGGCTCAAAATGCACAACAATTTGGTACATGAGCTATTGCACCAACCCGAGGAGTTCATGAGGTAAGTCATTCATCCCTAGAACAAAAGGTAGATAATAAAATTTATGAGATTCATACAATTATAAGGAAATTAACTCAAGCCCAAGGTAACTCACACTCTACTCATGTTCCATTACATTGTGGTATTTGTTATGATAATACTCATTTTTCTGACTAGTGCTCACAACTTTAGGATTAATCTGAGTCTTTTGTTGCAGTGTTCCCTCGGCGTCAATTCCAACAAGCACAACCATTAATGTAAGAAACATTCAGGCCAAATCTAAACCTCGGGTGGAAAGAACAACCACAATAACGACAAGGAGGAAACTCAGGATACCCCATGTAGAACTGGTATCAACAAGGCCAATGTATGAAACCTTATTATCCATCAACATCTCAAAACAATCCTCATCCTCCTAAGTTTGAACCAATCCTTTAGGATATTGTTAAGCAAATGGAAACCCAAAACCTCTAGTTCCAACAAACCACACAATCAGCTATTCAAGACCCGCGAAATCATGTGGAGAAATTGGAAAATGCCATCGGTGAGCTTAAGATGCAAGGTTTTGGACAACTACTATCCTAACCCATTTCCAATCCGAAGGACAAAGGTAATTTATGTGCATTTACACTTCGTGGTGGTAATGAAATTTCTCCTTCTACAGATTCTACACAGTAGGTATGTCCCCCTCATGAAAACTCTCTTTCCCAACCATCAAAATTTTCATGTAAAAAAAAAAGACAAAAATGGTAATCGAATTGTCATCGATGATTCAAAGGAAAAATTCATTCCTCTTCCTTTCCCTCAAAGAATCTCTAAATCTAAGAAGAATTTTGATAATGAGATTGATAATGAAATTGTGGATACATTTAAAAAAGAACATGTTAACATTCCTTTATTGGATACAGTTAAACAAATCCCTCCATATGCCAAATTTAATAAAGAGCTTTGCACCCATAGAAGGAGGCTGAAGGGGAATGAGATAGTCAAACTGGGAAGTAATGTCTCGGCCATGATTCAACCAGAAATGTCAACCATATTTAAGTATCTGGGCACATTCATGATACCTAGTACCATAAGGGAGACCTTCTTTTATGATTCTATGCTAGATTTTGGTGCTTCTATTAATGTAATTCCTCACTCTGTGTATACTTATTTGCAGGTTGGAGAGATTCAACTCACATGAATTGTCGTGAAACATGCCAACCAAAGCACAACAAAACCATCAAAAGTGTTCAAGTATGTCCTCATAAAATTTAACAATCTCATCATCCCTACAGACTTTTACATTCTTGAGATGGAAGATACCCATACCCAAGGACATGACCATCTCATACGTGGGAGGTCATTCCTCAAATCAACAAATACAATCATCAACAATTGCAATGGTAAATTTTCCATGGAGTTTGGTGGAGACAAGGTAAGTTTTAACATCCTTTAGTCTATGAAACACCCAATTTAAGAGCACTCCACTCTTCTTATCTACTCGATGGAAGTGCTCTATAAGGACAAACAGACACAAAATTCTATCCTCAACCCATACTCTGATTTATTTTCCTCTTATTCACCCATGGATGTTTTGAGTTTTGATTCTTCTTTTTCATGTTTTGTGGGTTCAGAAAAATGTAAATTTTTTCTTTAATTGATGAATGTCTTTATTCTGATATACCCATGACTATCGATGATTCTGAAAATCTCATTTCAATATATTCTCTTTCCTTTGAGAATAAACATGTGAAGATAGATTTTTTCATGGACCTCACTCCCCCTAAATCTACTCCCTCAATCCAAAAACCCCTAGTGTTGGAATTAAAACCACTTCTATCAAATTTAAAATATTCTTTTCTTGAGGGTATTGACCAATTTCTTTTCATTATTTCCAATAACCTCCCTAAATAGCAAGAATCAAAACTGCTTGATCTTTTGAGAGAGTGTAAAAAGGCAATAGTATGGAAATTGGAAGATATTCCTAGGTTTATCCCAACAATTTTTATTCACCAAATACTTTTGTATAATGAGGCTAAGCCTGTAAGGAAGGCTCAACGCCGGTAGAATCCCACTCTCCTTGATGTGCTAAAATTAGAAGTCAGTAAATTACTTACTGCCAAGATCATTTATCCTATATCAGATAGTAAATGGGTTAGCCCAGTTAAAATTGTGTCTAAGAATGGGAATAATAGTTGTGTCATATGAAAGGAAATGAATTGGTTCCAATGTGTGTGAAAAATATTTGGCGGGTCTATATTGACTACCGTCGACTGAATCAAGACACGCAGAAGGACCACTTTGCTTTACTTTTCATTGACCAATGTTAGAATGACTGGCTGGTAAGTCCCATTATTGTTTCTCTGATCTATATTTGTGTCATTTCCAAATCCATATAGTCCTTGAGGATCAAGAAAAGACCACATTTACCTGTCCATTCAGCACATTTTCATATAGAAGAATTACTTTTGGACTATGTAATTCTCCTGGTACTTTTTAGTGATTTATGTTTAGTATTTTTTTTGATTACCATGAGAGATTTATGGAAGTATTTATGGATGATTTCACGGATTATGGTTCTTCTTTTGATGAGTGTTTGGAAAACCTAGGTTCTGTCCTCCGCTAGTACATTGAAAAAGATCTTGTTTTATATTATGATAAATGCCATTTCATGGTTGAGCGGGGGATAGTTCTTGAGAAAATCATTTCAAATAAGGGAATTCAAGTTGATAAATCTAAAATTGAATTAATTTCATCCCATAAATTTCCAAAAAAAAATCTTGACGTGCGGTATTTTTTAGGTCATGATGGTTTTTACCACCAATACATTTAAGACTTTAGTAAGATCGCACTACCCTTATCTCAGTTATTACAAAAGGATTCTGAATTTTGTTTGACAAATATTGGGAGGATGCTTTCAATTCACTAAAAATGAGTCTTACATCACTTCCCATCATCCAAACACCAAGGTGGGATCTCCCCTTTGAACTTATGTGTGATGCCTCTAACTTTGAAGTTGGGTCAGTTTTATCACAATGGATTGAGAAGTCCCCTCATATCTTTGTGTATGCCTCAAATACCCTTGAACCTTCCAACGAAAACTACACATCCACTAAAAATAACATCTGTATATTGTGTTGTCCTTGGAAAAGTTTTTTTCCTATCTCATTGGGTCAAAAATCATTGCCTTTTCTGATCACGATGCCCTTCGGTTTCACTATAAGAAACCTGAATCTAAGCCCCACCTCAATTGGTGGATTCTCCTCCTTCAAGAGTTTTACATTGATATTATAGATAAAGTAGGAGTAAAAAATATGGTAGCTGAGCACATTATTTTTATTTCCCCACAACTGGATTATCATGTTGACTAACCTCTCCCCATTGGAGAATTCTTCCCTCATGAGAACCGTTGTGATGTTGTGGTCCTTACCCCCTAGTATGCAGACATTGTGAATTTTTTAGCGACATGTATGGTCCCCACAAATTTTATCACTTCACAATCCTAGAGACTTAAACATGATTCTCGATGGTACATTTGGGATGACCCATATTTGTGGAGGATCTGTAGTGACCAGGTTGTTCATTGGTTTGTCCCTGACCAAGAGTTCACCTCAGTTTTGAGCTTCTACCACACATTGGATTGTGGGGGCCACTTTGGCTCTCAACATACTGCTCTAAAGTTCCGTGACTCAAGATTATATTGGAAAAAATTGTATATAGATGCCCATAGGTTTTGTAAATCATGTACTCAATGTCAATTCACAAGGAATATCTCCAAGAGGAATAAAATGCCCCAACATGCCATGTTATTCTGTGAAATCTTCGATGCATGGAGAATTGAGTTCATGGGGCCTTTTCCAAATTAATTTCTCTTTGTGTACACCTTACTATTAGTTGACTATGTTTCTAAGTGGGTGGAAGAAAAGGATACTAGGACTGATGAATGTCGATTTGTTGTTGATTTTGTGAGTTCCCATATTTTCATTAGGTTTGATCTACCATGATTCATCATTAGTGTTCGAGGTTTAAATTTTTGCAATCCTAACATGAAAAATTGCTTCTTAAGTATGGGATTTTTCATAAAGTCTCCACATCATAACATCCCAAAACTAATGGACAAGTGGAAATTTCAAATAGGGAAGTTAATAGAATTTTGGAGAAAATGGTACAACCCAATAGGAAATATTGGAGTTTGCAACTGGATGATGCACTTTGGGCATACAGTACTACTTTTAAAACCCCAATCAGAATGTCACCATATCGGATTGTGTTAGGAAAGTCTTTTCACCTCCCGGTGTAGGTATAACACCCTACATATTGGGCTATTATGTAATGTAATATAAATCTGTTAGATGCAGGTGATCATAGAAAATTGCAGATTCCGGAGTTGGATGAAATTTTACGTGATTCTTATGAGAACTATCGAATCTACAAAGAGAAGACAATGGAAATCCATGATGGGATGATTAATCAGAGGAAGTTTCATATTGGGGAAAAGTTACTCATGTATAATTCTAGGATAAAGCTCCACCCAGGTAAGATTCGCTCTCGATGGCTCGGTCCTTGTATTGTTACTGATGTTTACCCTTTTGGTGCTATACAGGTTTTGCATGAGAAGAGTGGATAGAGGTTTACTGTAAATAGCCAGAGGCTCAAACACTACTATGAGGATTTTTCCCAGCATCTTGTGGAGGATATACAACTGATGGAGGCCACATATGACACCACTTAGCAGGTTGTACCTTCTCCCTACCTTTATTTACATGTCTATTTATTTAAATACATGCATTGAGGACAATGTAATTTTTACGTGTGGGGGAGGGTGACATGTCATAGTTAGTATAAAAAAACACAAAAATTATATATAATAGAAAAACACAAAAGACACAAAAAAACACAAAAGATGCATTTTTATTTCATTTTCTTTATTTTGTGTATTTAGATAAGCATTTTTCTTAAAAGAATATCCAAATATTATTTCATTTTTGAGTTAAATGTGTAAAAAAAATCACATTATTTTTGGAAAAAGATCAAATGAATGTTGATATGAAATCATTTTCTAGAATTATTATTTTCAAATCATTCTTAGGTGTTTAATGGATTTTTGAAACCCATGCCTCATTAGCACTGACCAATATTTCAATCCCTTACCCGAGAGATAATCTAAGACCTTTATTGCATATTCATCCTTTTAATAACTTTCTTGAGAGTCTCGGGTCATGTAGAGAAATTAGAACGTTCCTTAATACTATTTAATTCCATAATATTCAAGTGTGCTACATTCAAGATAGAGGCCATCGTGCATTGAAAATCCCTTTGTAAAATTAACCTCTATTTTGGCCACCTTGACATTTTACCCTTCTTAAGACCTAGAGACCATGAAATTCATGTTTTGTAGCCACATTACAAGAAAATTTATCCCTACCTACCCATATCTTCTGTATATTCTTGTTTTAATTTTAGAAAGTGTGGGGGAGAGTGTGTTTCCATGGTATTTTTTGGGAATGATCATTGTTATCGATTGATAGAAAGGGTGCCAACATTTTACATGTGCAGTGGGTTCACATTCCATATTATATCATTGTATTACACATGTTTCCATCTTTATATCCAATGAAAATTCTAAAAAAACCAAAAAAACAATAGTTCTGCACATTAAAAAAACAAAAGAAAAAAATAGAGAAAAGAGAATGATTATTCATTATTATTCACTGATCGGTTGTGACCAACACAAACAGAAAATAGGGATAGTGAGTTGAAAGTGATTCATTTTGTGAGGGGATGAGTTTGTACATTCATTGTGAACACATGCAGAATTTTGGCATGTTTTGTACTTAAGATATTTAGCACTCTTATTCTACCTCAAATTTGTTTTATACATTAACTCTTACCAACCCTTTAACTTTATAACAGCCTATTGGAAGTCCTCTTGAGTAACACACTTGTTTCTGCCAATAGAGAACATTGAATTTTGGAAAGCATATGAAAAGATCAATGAACTCTAGGAAAAGAGCATAACTCCATTTTCATATGCTCTTTATGTGAAGAGGGAAATTTTCTATGTGAGGTAGGTCACGACATGTTGCATGGGAGAACAAATGATGATGACCAAATTCAAATGTGAGAAAAGAAAAATGATGGGAAAATTGATTTCATAAACGAGACATGATGAATTCCATTTCATAAAAATCTTGGAAATTTTTCCACCTTTTATTTTCTAATGAGATTAGACAAGGATATGTGACTTTACCTAGGAGTTCAAATGTTTCGGTGTGGGGGTGTGATCATACCAGGATTCACTGCTTTATTTTACCCTTACACCACTATTTTAAATTGGTTTTGTAATGAATATTCCAAATATAATAATAAATTGAACATAATATTTTATTTAATTAATCAATGTTTAATACTGTTTAAAAGGTCAATTTTACATGTTTAAGTGTTTACATTGTAAGAGGAGGTGACTCGGAGGGCCCACAATGGAAATCACACAAAACAGGCCAAACTGCGCAAGGGCTCAAGCATTTATGTGGACAGAATTATATAATGTTGATACTTCGTGCATTCAATTGGGCTAAATATTGGTGTATGAATGTAAAAATATGTGGGATATATTTCTCTAGAAGACTAGGGAGCCCAATTATCCCATTTAAAGGCCCATAATAGGCCCACAATGTGAAACAATTCTTGGCGAGCAGATTAGACGCCACTTCTATATTTGGGCCATAACTCGGGCCTCAGAGATACAATTGGGCTGATTCCAACTCCCATGGATATCTAACTTGAAATCACACCTCTCCAATAAATGAAATGTCATTTTCACGCATTTTTTCATTCAACTAGCCAGATAAAGATGGAGTAAAATGTCTTCCCGGAATAGTGACCTAGTATCTTAGTTACTTAACTTATTTTGTGGAAAGTGTGATGTTTATATCCATAAAAACACCTCTCACACCCATTATCTCATGTTTCACGACCAGGGGTGATGTTGAGTCGAATTGGATAGTTTCCTTCACCCATTTTAGTTCTTTTCTCCCTCATACACTTTTATGTTTCTTAGTGATCAACTTAGGGGTGTCCATTGTTGTAATCCCATGGTCCACATTTGTAATCTTTTTAATGTAATTTTATTTCAGGATTGTTGTATAATCTTATTAATTTTTATCTTCATATTTTTTTTTATTCTGGTATGATCAAATAAAAATCAAAGGATTAATAATCCACGTGCTTCCATGCATAACCCAGATCTTGTGATGATTGGAGTGTGTTTTCCTCTTTTCACACCTCTTCTCCTTCATGAGTTTGCTTTTGGATTGACTGGTTTCATGGTATAAAAAATCTATAACCCAATAATGTACATGTTTTTCTATTGAGATCAATTTTTATAAAGACCCAAATCTAGACATCTCATTCGGTTGTTGATGTGATGCCTTGATTGAGTTCGGTTCTTACATCTACATAGTTTTATTGATTATTAGCGGTCACTGATAATCAATATCGTTGATCGATCAAATACTAGGTGGTAACCTAGTAATTACTCAAATACTACTGGTTCGAGTGGGTATAAAATCAAGGAATCAATTATCCTTCCCATTCCCTTGAGAGCGATGTTAGATTGAGTATCAAGGGACACTTACCTGGGTTGATCACGATTTTTCCAACCTGTTTCTCTCACATAGTAGAATAGTTTCAATTGCAATTTTAAAATCATAGAACCCACAACCACATAATTTAATTTCAATTTGTTTAACATAATCATAACATTCTTTTGAAATTAGTTATCTAAGGCTCCATCGAGAGACAACCTAGGGTTTCTGCTATACTGTAGAAATTCTAGTAAAAACATAACCTCTAATTTGACTCGCTTGACAATGCGATCACAAGGCACCTAGAAAACTGCATCTCCTTTCTAGGAAACATAGACCATTTGAATAAAATTATGATGTTTAAAATAGTTGGACCATGTACCAGAAAAGTTTTCAATTCCGAATCCCTGGATTCTATCAAAAGATATTCAACAAGAACTTATTGTGGCTTTATTAATGTCCTCAAGAGTTTGAAACTGATGTTGTTGCTGCTAATGTTTACAATGTAGAGAATGATCCCTCAGAATGACATGCAGTCATATCTTTTATGGATGAAGATGATGATGATGTATTACATCGACATATTATAACCTTTTATCTATCGGGAATTGTAAATGAAAAAGACATTTGATGGGCCTTAAATTATAATGGCTCTGGAGTCATCCTCATTATCGTTCATACACTTTGACAATTGGGCCTAACTAAATATGACTTTTCTCCTATCATATAAATGTTGAAAAGATATGAAAATAATAAGAAATAACCTCTTGGAAACAATACTCTCAGAACTATGTTTGTAGATCTTGTGTCTAATTTATATTTCATGGTTTTTTTTTTAGGATATAGCCTTTATCATTATAATTAGATTTCCTTGGCTCTATCAACATGAAGCCATACCTTAATCATACCAAAAAATTCTTAAGTAATACTTCAGTTGTCATATCAGGACATTTTATGGTGACAAGGCTCCGTTTAAAACATAATAATCTCAATATATTGAGGCAAAGTTTATAACACAAAGGGAATAAGGTCCATGACAAAGGACTTAACCAAAATTAATGTTCTGAATGGTTTGGAATGGATCCAAGAAAACCCATTCATGTATTTGAATTATGATTACTTGTTACATATAAATCAAATTGAAAATTTAATTCCAAATCCAAGCACTCTACTTGTGACTTACATAATGCCAATCGTTGCAATCGAGCCTGATAGAATGACATAAATTATTGATTCACCAGGTATTGATGAAAGCTTAAATGGAGATGTTTTAATTTCAATTAATGAACTACCTCAAGACTTAACTTCATAAATAAGAATATAAGATGTTTCTTCAATGCTAGATGAAGACGAATATGTTGATTCCCAATCCATCATCACCTTTTTATTACCCCAGGAAGACATTTCATCATCAGCAGGGTCAGAAATGATGGCCTCTTACTCAGAATAATAAAATAATGACTCTTCTCCCAACTCTATAATTGTTTCTTCATCATCTACTATGATATTAGAAGAAGATGAAGTAACACATAATGAAGAAGAAGTGGAAAATATCTGGGATGTATCTCTAGAATTTGAGGGTGGTGTCTTTACCATTGTGGTTGAGCTCAAATAAATAAATCTCGGTATAGAAGAAGATCCACACCCAACTCTATTTAGTGTGTCCATGACATCTGATGATAAAGAGGTGTATAAATAATTTATAAAGAAACATAATGATCTATTTTCTTGTAATTATACATAGATGTCAGGATATAATCATGATATAGCCACCAATCATTTGGTTTTTCCATAAGAACATCTCGGATTCAAGCAGGCAACAAGAAAAAAACACCCAACTCATTCTTTTAATATTGGTGTTGAAGTTGATATGAATATAAAGTCTAAGATTTTCAGGGAAGTTAAATATCCAAAATGTATAGACAATGTTGTCCTATTAAAAAAGAAGGATGGAAAAATCAGAGTTTTTAATGATTTCATGGAACATAATTGGAATTGTCTTAATGATTAATTTCCAATCCCAATAACAAATATTTTAAACGATGAAACAACTAACTCTGAATCCCTTTCCTTCGTTGATGGCTACTCAGGGTATAATTAAATCTATATGGCCCTTGTTCATGAAGAATATACAGCATTTAGAGCCCCTGAATTTATGTTTTTTCTATCGAGTAATGTCTTTTGGCTTAGTTAATGCAGGTGAAACATATCAACATGCCATGCACCATATCTTTTTACCCTTATTAAGGAAATTTATGGAATGTTATGTGTATTCTTTTTGGTCTAATCAAAACAATGATCCAATCAAATGGATGATCTAGAGACCATATTCAATCAACATTGGCAACACAGTTTGTAGATGAACCCCCTAAAATTTTATTTGGGGTATCCTCAGGAAAGTTCCTTGGATTTGTTGTATGCCATCCTAGTATCAATTTTGATCCCGAGAAAACAAAATAAATACTTTCCATGTCACCTCATTGAAATTTGAATGAATTAATGGTACTGTAAGGAAACTTGTCCAATATTCGTCCCTTTATCGCCGATTTGACATGCAAGTGTTTTCCCTTTATCAGATTAATAAAGAAGGGAGATACCTATCAATGGAATATATACTACCAAGAAGCATTGGATACAGTCAATAGAAAACTTTTTAGTCCTCTGGTTATAATTCCACCTATTTATGGAAGAACAATTATAATTTTTGTGACTGCTTTGGAGCGATCATTGGGAGCCTTCTTTTCCCAAAAGAACAATGATGGGAATGGAAACAACCTTTACAATATCAGTCGAACTATGCATGATGCAGAAACTCAATATTTAAGTATTTAAAATGGTTCATGGAATTAATCATTTCAATTAAAAATTGAGGCACTACCTACAACATAATGAGGTCCAATTGGTAGCACAGAATAAACTACTCAAATTTATCCTCTGTCGTCCTATGATAACATGACATTTTCTATGGTTGGGTGTTATTTTGCAATATTTGGATATCCAATTTGTTCCTTAGAAGTCAATAAATGGACAGGCTCTGGCTGTCTACCTTGCATAATATCCATCTACAGAAGATACATCATTGAATACGGAACTTCTTGATGAAGGGTTCTTCTCTATTCAAGATAATCCCCAAATATGGGAGATGCAATTTGATGATTCCTCTAGAAGTACTATAGGAAAGATAATGGAAAACCCTAAACACAACATAGTGGGGTTTGGAATTGTACATATCTCCCTTGAAAATGCAGTATTTCCTTATTTTTTTTGTTATCATAAGGCAGTACCAACAATGAGGTAGTGTATCAGGATCTCATTGCACTTTTGGAATTGGCACTCCATGTGCAAGTGAATCACATGAAAGTGAAAGGTGATTCAGAATTGGTAATCATACAGATCAATGAAAAATATTCTATGATGAATGAATAGTTAATACATTTGTGTGATTACATCAGAGGATTAATGTCTGAATTTCCCTCTCACCTGACATTGTCTTATGTTCCACGATCACAAAATTCCCATGAAGAGGAAGTGGCTAATGCAACTATAGCCTTGAAAAATTCAAATCGGGATGAGATAGTCATCATCATAGCCCATCATCATATGGTATAACCTTTTTTTCAAACCATAATAGATGAAATTAATTAAATTATCCCTATTTCTGATCCATGTGGTCATACCATGGGATGGAGAACACCCATCATCTAATATCTTCTAAATACAGTACTTCCACTAGATAGGGTTGAAAAAGAACATATTCAACAATGATCGACTAATTTTACACTTTATGATAGTCTATATCACCTAAAGATCCTCAATAAATGAGGTATTAAAGGAATACTTTTTAGATATATTGATGGAGAAGAAACTAATGTAGTCCTGAAATAAGTACATTAAATAGCTTGTGGTGCTCACCAGATTAGTCATAGTCTTTCTAATCATATCTTAAAGACTTTATGCTTTTGGCCCTCAAGAACGTAGGATTGTATATATATCACTAAGATATGTCAACTCTGACAAGTGCATTCCATCTTCCTTCATCAATCCCTAGAGTTACTACAAATATCTAAATAATCCTTTCCATTATTTATATGGGTAATGGATGTAGTAGGGGATTATCCTCCTACTACGGATAAGTAGTTCAAGTATATTCTTACCTCTATTGACAAGGTCAGTAAATGAGCTAAGATAATTTCCCTCGAAGAATTTAGAGCCAAATTCATTGGTAATCGCTTCAAAACTAACATCATCACTAGATTTGGGGTCCTTCATACTATAGTGGAATACAATGGAACCATTTTTTTCTGTTTAGGTAAATAATTTATATCAACAGAAAAATATCAAATCCAACCATTCATCTTGCTATCATGGGGCGGCCAATGGACACATAAAGGATTTCAATTAGACCTTATAAAATATACTCCAGAAGATGATGGATAAAGATAATAAATATTTTTCTGGTAATGATTTTCTTACTTTATGGGCTTATCAGACTATTACTCGTACTGCAACCAAGCAAACTCTTTATTCATTGGTATACAGAAAAATAGTAGTTTTTCCAATTGAAATGAAATTGCATTCACATAGAGTTGAAATATGTGATCATTTTTCTTCATATTAGAATTCTCATAAATGGTTTGATGAGTTGGACTGATTAGTAGAGATAATATTGTGTACATTTCATTGTATATAAGTCTATCAAAACAGAATCATGTGAGCCTTTAACAAAATTATTTTCTTCTATTCATTTATTCAAGGAGAAACGGTATTAGTTATCAAGAATCCAATGATCCCAGAAAAGAAACCTCCAAAGCATGATCCAAAATGGGTAGGACTATATTCCATACATAAGGTCTACTCAAATAGATCATATTCCTTAATCTCAATGGATGGAGAGCATATCACAACTCCAACAAAATGAAATATTTTTTAAGAAATACATTGTCTAATGGCTGCATCATCCTCACTGCATGAATGAACACTAAAAATCCCCAATGTCCTTACAAGAAGACATAAAACAGAACAGTAAAAATTCCTAGTTCAATGATGTTAAATTATGTAATAACCATAAACATCTATTCTGTATGATTTTGAAAATCATAGAATCTTTTTTCTTTCGTACGGTGTTAAACTGCATAACAACATTTTTCATCGTTACATGACATTACACTTTATGGTTAATATCTTCTTTACATGACGTTGGGAGACTCTATATGCAAGAATCATTAATATAAATGCTACTCCTTAGTGGAACCGAAGTCCATTTCTTCCGTAAGTCTAAATTGGATCTTCATAGGGGCCTCATTTCAAAACATATGTGTGTCTTGATTATTATCTATTTGAGATATGTGGATATGCCAGGATCTCTAATCATGGGCTTGGATGCAACCAAAAAAAAATTATTTCCCATTTTATTTCTCATAATATGATCTACATCTATATAGAGTGATATTTTAGGATAAATTATTTGATATTCATACCATCTTGAGTCTCAAATTTAATAATTCTTCTATATTGTGTTAAGGACCCTCGTCTCCCATGTAAAACTCTCTTGGTGTGGGAAATGAATGTTTAATGAACTACATACGGGTTGATTCTCATCTATATGAGATAGGTAGAGACGCCTAGATCTCCAATATTGCGCCCAAACATGATTATAATCCCCCATGTAGTCTTTTTATAAGAATCAAACTTATATAGGGAAGGATTAAAGAACTACGTATGGATTGATTATTTCACCTAGAAATGTACATAGAGGAACCTAGATTTTATTCCATAGTCCATCAGTTATATGTATTTCTTTTAACATCGGTTCATCTTCATCCAAACTGCAAGATGATAAACTTCATAATAATCTATTACCTCTTTTATTCACTTGTGTCGCCTTTGTGTTATCAAATAACCCCTTAAATATCTTTTTTTCTCACACACAGAATAGGTCACATGTTCTTAGGAATTGGGTAAGAGGATTATCTACATAAAATAGGTGTATTTACTTCTTATGGGGTTATCAATGTCCTCACTGAATGACTTTAAACTAAACATCACAATATTAATTACATGGAAACAATGAAAGTCACTATTTTAAATATAATTAATATCTATGTATATGACATAAAAATCTTGGCCAATATTGATTAAAATATTTTTCATGTGCATTGAGAATAACACCCTTACATATTTCACACTCTTAATCTGGAATATTTTAAGATCTTTATTATCATTCATATGGTTTTTGTTAACAGGGTTTCTAATATATAATAGCTATTTTTCTTGACAATGAAGTGCATTTCCTTAGGTAGCCTTGCATAACTTTCCTACATAACATGTCTCTCAGTCAAAAGATTATACTATTTGACTATGCCTCATATGCCTACGTTGGCTCTACAGAATACAACCCCCATAATAGTTTTTTAAAATAATGGTAAATGTATTGTTTTTTGTAGTGCCTCTATCCCCTTCAAACATTTATTACTATATACTAAATTATTTATTTTAAAACAGTCATTCATGTATATTCGTTCCACTATATTTCCATCGATCTCAACTTATTCAAGTCCTTGTTTTACAAATCTCTCTCCCCATGTGATCAAAGAAATATAAAATAAACATGGATCACCTGACCATATATTATATACTATTTCCACTTCAGGTACTACTTTTATGACCTAAATCTAAAAACACCATACTTCCTATGTTTGATTCAATCCTTCATAAGAAATTCCATTCCTCTGTTTATTTGGAAATATTGAGAGGAAATATTCTCTTCATATTTAAGTACTGTTCCTTATAAACCAACAAATATTCTTTGGAATATCATAATCTCTATAACCATTCTTCAGCTTTTAGTAGTAGAATTTCAAACTTCTCAGAGATATTTTTCTTGACTATACAGTATAATCTCGTAGGTTTCCTTGCATAAGTTTCCTACATAACTGGTTAGTCAGTCAAAAGATGCTACTATATGAATATACAGCATATGACTCAGTTTTCCCTACATAATACATGCCCATAATAGGATTTTTCAAATAATGGTAACTTCATTCCTGAAAAATACTTCCTATAATAATTTTATCCTTTTCCCATATAATTCATAGGTTCCATAAATTCCCATAATGTTGTTTACAATATTCCTTTACATAAATGAATATGGTAGTTTGTTATCAAATAAATTTTCATGAAATAGGGAGATTTTCATACCTTTGGATAAAACTAAAGACCTAAAATTAAAGCTACACAATGTCCAGACTGTATGACTTAAAACTACAGTAAAAATGTCCTCACTGCATGACTTAAAACTGTACATTACAAATATCCTACCAGAATGACATAAAAATGGACAGTACAAATTTCCTCACTACATGAATTAAAACTGCACTGTATGATATTTTAAATTCCCATTTTTCATAAATTTTCACCATTCCTCATACACCAAATTTTTTTATAAATGGTTTTTCTATTCATGACATATGTCATCATAACACGTCCCCTTCATTCTAAAAATTCCTTTCCTTGAAAACACCACCCACTATGGTAATGATTCACCTAAATCTTATTTTCCCATGTATATCAGCAGTAAAATTATAAATTCCTAAGATCACTTTTTCATGACTATGCATTATGTGCCCTTAGTTGGTGTTGCCTATGCTACCTATGTAACAGGCTTGTCTGTCAAAAGATTCCACTATTTGGCTATGTATCGTATTCTTTAGTTGGCCCAGTATAACACAACTCTCGTAATGAGTTTTTCAAAACATTGTAACTTCATTCCTGGGAGAATATCCCATTATGTTGATACATGTTTTAAATTTTATGTGCCTAAAAATCATGGTTGATGATTCCCATTGGAAATATCTAAAGAATATTAATGAAATTCATGGAGACTGAGTTTTTTTATATACATTTAAAATTTATGGTCATATATATTCAACCTTAAAAAATATCCTTAAAAAGTATATCATTCATTACTCTAAACTACCAAAAACATGAGATGTGGTACCCACCAGATTGGGAACCCACAATGGTAAATCAGAACAGAAGTTGATTCATATCTCACAAAACATACATTTGTTATGAATTTAAGTATTATTGGGAAATAAAAATTCAAAATATACTATTTTTTTGGGGTTTTCAATATAAACCTAGTAAAAATCATATTGTTCTCGTATGTCACATGGCATAGGAAAAGATTAAATCATCCTTTCAAACCTGATGTAGCTCCAAATCTAACCAAATGATGTTGGAATGTGTCAAAGTGACCTATTATTACCTTATAAAAAGATTCATTTTGTTCTGAATAAATCAAATTCAAATGGGGAGCCTCTATAGACTACATGATATGTGATCCATGCACTTCTATGAAAAATGACCTAAAGCAGGCTCAAAAGGATCGTGGTGTGAATCTGCATTTTTCTTGGGGGTCCGTGATGGTAATGAAGGAATCGGTCCGAAGGGCTGGTAACGTAGGTCATCACTGATCCCAAGCAAGGGTGTGGGGGCATAGTCCCAGTGATATATAGAAATAAATTTTTCTATGTCCATAAAATGGAACCCATGGTACCTATGAACAAATACCTATGCACCCCCTTTCTATAACTGATTGAAGTGTTTATTTTGGCTAAGTCCGTAAATTTTCACCTTATTCTAGCCAAAACACCTTCGGCATGTAGTGTTATTGTGATCCCCCATATGTCACACATCCTACATGCACGCCCATATCTGGGGCACAGATTACATGCACTCCTAATCTCTTTTCGACCAAGGTGATACTTTTGACTATAAAGAGACCCTTGGGGACTTCATTTATACAGATGAATTTCACTAAACCAAAATTATTGCTCCGGTTTCCCATGTGACTTTCCCAAGTCCCCTGAAACATTAAAGGTCAATCATTAACACCTAAAGAGGAGGAATTAAAGTAGTATCATTGGATTTAAGTAATTTTAGTGTTTTAAATCCATAACACTTGTGCGCCTAAAGCGCTCAACATCCCAAAATCAAAAACACTTGTGTGCCACCTATTCCATTCACAGGAACATGAGCACCCCACTTCTAGGATGACCTATGAATAATTCTAAAAGCATGAACCAGATCTCCCCAATGTATTTATATACAGGTTGTTCATAGCTTAAATTATTATCAGGTTACACAAGCCAACTTGAGTGCCCATATTTGTGCACCCTTATCAACATGGGTGCCCTCTTTGATTCACTTACACTCTTCAGACTAAAAAGAATCAAACCATATCCAATTACATTCATGGAAATGCATCTTCTTTATCAAATCCATTATTTGAAAGGGATTCTTTTGAGACCCCCCCATTAAAACCTCTTGACTTATCAAACATCTAGGAAAGATACATCAATATGTCTCCTATTTGGGTTTATATTTCCGTAGTTAGAGGTTTTTCAATTTTGTTTCATGATGTGGTTAGTATTAATGGAGTGTATGTGGGTTTTTATATCCATATTCAGATGGACGTTTCTCACAGCAACAATGCTGGGATGTTCCTGGTTCTATGAATAAGGGTTTGGGTTATTACCTCTACCTTTTTCAAAGAGTTGTAAACTCAAATATCTGGTAGGGAAGGTAAGGTCCACACTTTCATTTCCATTCAAGTGAATTAAAAGTCCCTCTCCCATACTATGATCACTTTTAGGCCATCCATCATGGTGTAATCCCATAAACCATCATCCCTTATTCCTCTCATTGGACCATGTTATAATGTAAAGTTAACAGAGGGAAGGTCAGTCACCTGGTCCTCTTCCCGGGTCTCCATGCCCTCCTCCACTATCGTCGTAGTTGTTTCACCCTCTTCCACTAGCGGAGAAGGAAATGTGTATGTGTCATAGTTAAATATTTCACATCCCTTTTTTCTCACACCGAGCATGATTCATGTGGGATTATATATTCTTGATGATTACAACATGTTCACAGACACTCACGGTGAATGAATTAAGAGAACTCTGATTCCCACCATAATTGTGATACATATGAAGGCTTCTCAGGGCCAAAGATCATTTGATATCGTCTTCAAGAATTCAAATATAATTTCATTAATCAAGACATTCTCTATAAAAATAAGCCCCAAATTAACCCCCCATAATTTTCTAGGCAACCTTTTCAAAATCTAATCCCAAACACATTTCTCTCAAAGGACTATACACTCATATGATATTAATTGAACTACATTGTCTTTGATTCCCCTCTAAATGGGATACTTAGGAATCCTCCTTGAGGTTCAAAACAAACAATTCAAATCAACGCCGTTATCCTTGGGCCATATTCCCAATAGGGTCTAATCTTAATTGGAATCCCATATTCTTTTCATGTTCCTTTGGATGCTATGTTATATGTCCCATATTAAACATTGACTAAACACATTCCACATAGACTTCCTTAGAACATGAAAAGAAACTGTATGGTTGGATCATTATCACATGACCTTAAAAAGGTATGTTTTGTCCCATCATGTGGCACTATATATTGGGGTTTTGATTCATTTCACCAGGATACATTGGTATCCCATTTTATGTGTATGATCCCAACATCAAAACAAAATGTTTCCACCCTATATGAAAATAAATTCACAAGTGCCCCACTAAGTGGATTAAAAACTAATGTCAACATAAGGATGATTAAAAGAATCATTCAATAGTATAAGAGAGGATACCATTGATGGAGAACATTGAATACATACAGATATATCCATTAATGAATAACATTGAATGCATACTAATGATTCTAAATTTTATACATGTTAATAAGTAATTGAAATTCCTAGGAAAAGTTATGTTATATATGGTGAATTAATAAGGATCCATTAACATATCTTAAATTTATAAAGAGATTCCCCGAGTGGAGAATAATTCTCCCCAAAAGAGTTTTATGAGTCTGACTTCTCATCCTCTTAAACAATGCACGTTCTTAAGTAACGTAAAGTTAAAACATAATGAATTCCATCCTTTGGAAATCATGTCCCTTTTGGATAAAGTACATATGGAAGTTGTAACAGCCCAAGATTTTATAAAAAATATTCTTTTTAATTTTATTAATGTCTTGTGTTGTACGCTACACCAAAAGGAGCTTTCACAACACGCATCCTTGACTTGACTTGCATTACACGCAATCGCGACCTTCCTCGATAGCGTGTGTGATACGCAATACCGAGTTTCACTAAACAACGATATGCTATTAAAATTTTATTAAAACTAGCCGTTATGAATAGTAATAACCACTTTTTAAAATTCTGTAAATCTTATTTTTCAAAATGAACTTCATTCTTGGATTCGGAGTATCGAATTTAGCCTAAGGTGAAATTTTGGTACTTTTCGGATAACTTTCATATTCTGATGAATAGTGAAAATTACTAATTTATAATTAAAAACAACTTTTTTAATCGAAATAATTAATAGTGATAAATTATTAATTTGAGTGGTTTTAAAGTATATTTAGAATATATTTTTACAATTTAATACAATGTTGGTCATTGGATGTAATTTCACATTTAAACCAGACGTAATCAAATGTCAATCTTTTGATAGATATTGTTTCTTAAAAACACGCTATTTGTTTTAACAGCGGGATTTAATTATAAATTTAATTAATTCAATTTCTATGTTATGAATTTGGTAAAATAGACTTCATTTTTGAATTCGGAATATGAAATATAGCTTAGGATGAAATTTTGGCATTGTTCTGAAAAACATCAATTTTTGATGAATAGTGAAACTACTAAGTGGTAGGTTAAAAACTGAATTTTGTATAAAACTTAATTTTACCGCTTCTGTGAATGGAATTTCGAAAATCCGAGAGACACGGTTAATATCAAGGACTAAAATGTGGTTCAATGAGATGAAAATAATTTTTGGTGAATAGTAACTGTTTACTTTTTTTACCACGGTTAATAGTAAATAGGGTAACTAAGGGTAAATATGATATTACTATTACCCTAACACGTATCCTAATCCTATTGGACAAGTGTATTTCGACAAAAAACAAACTTAGGAATAAAATATGACCATTTAGGCCCACTTGGGTTAGATTAGGACATTTATTATTAATTTATTTAAAGAAGGGTAAAAAGAGTTAAAATCAAAGTTTATTTACTAAAACATTTTTAATATGGGGTTATACATAAGATAAATTCGATTGTAAATATTCATTAGAAAGCTAAAAAGATTGCCTACATGATGGTATTTTATTTTTAATTTTTAGACATCAAATAAGTTAATTTATTTATGACACAAAAATGATGCAGTAATTATCTTATTAATGAAATATTGACATAATTGATGTTATAAACACCAAATTAAATATAATTTGAGACTTTTCATGAATTCCACTAATTTTAAAGGTTACTATGATATATTAGTGTTTATTTAATCAACTTGTTTCGAACATATAATTCTGTTATGACTTTCAAAAAAATCATATATCAAATAGTGTCAAAATTGACACAAAATAGTTTTTAAATCAAATATTATATTATTAATTGTTATTTTATTCCTAAAAATCTAAGGTTCGGCCAAATGACTTAGATAAGGATATATATATTAATAATAAACAATTTGGGGTTCGTTTGGCATTTTATAGTAAGTGTATTAACCATATAGTGAAAGAAAACAAAAAGACACGGTAAAAGTTAAATTATTTAACTTAGAGTTAAATCTAATTGATAAGGTTAAAATAATACCCTAAACTTGTCTAAATCTTATTGGTTGATAGTATTTCGACCCATCCCCACTTTAGCTTCGAAATAAGACCCTTTGGAACCATTATAAACCGATTTTGACTTTAATATAAAATAATATTTTGAGATATTCCTAAGGTGCCCCTCTCCTCCCCTATAAAAGGACACCTCCTCCCCCTCCTCCTCACACCAATTTGAGCACTCAATCTCGGACAACCCCTGCCAAAATCTCTTCTCCACTTCCCTAGCAACATACTAGAGGTTCTGGTCTTCCTCAAAGACCAATTCTAGTGCCCTAAGAGGAGGTCTCAAAGAGGCACTTCAAAGAAGAGGTAATTACCGTTACCAATTCTTTCATCTTTATTTCTTCTTCCACTTCTTCTTCTTAGGTTGTTTCATTATGAAGTAATAACATCAGTATCATTCATATACTGATATGTTATTATAAGTATGAAACAACCCTATTTCACCATCTATCCATCCTACGGAAAAAGAAATCACCGCGGGTGCGTACGTACGGAATACCGTCTCCACGCCGTGGTGTAATCTATTTTCCACCACCACCTTACATGGATGGGTATAATGGTGTAAAGAATAACTATACATAGTTATTACAACATCATATTGATTCTGATATATTGTATAATCCACTTCAATTCAATTCAATATTTATAGAAATGATATCATCGCTCGTGCGTACGTACGGACTACCGTCTCCACGACGCGATGAGATTCATTCTCCATGTTAACCATTTAAGAATGATTATAAAGTATATATAATAAATAATAATGAAATATATGACATTATAAAGCTGCTGGATTTATGTATATATATATATATGTATGTCATCTACTTACTTCCATTCAAGACACTAGGGAAAGGAAAACAACGTTCATGCGTACGTACGGACTACCGTCTCCATGAACGGTGTTTTTCATTTCATTTATCTATCTATTATATATATATATATATACTGAATATATATGATATATAAATCATATTTTATATTCTAGAAGTAAGTAAATCATGATATAAGTAATAATAATGTCAAGAACAACAAGTCAAAACACATACGATAAAAGAAACGATTTTACCCAAAACGCTTCTTTAACATGAAATTTACAAAAGAACGGGTAATATAATGTCATAAGTGAACCATATATGATATCATAACAATGAATATGATTCTGTAATAAGTCAATGACATTATTTAAACCATTATACAGGAGCTTCGGACACGTACAAAGCAAATCGGACCTAAGGTAAGGGAAATATCACAATCTCATTTTTATCCGAGATTGTTTATACTTTGGTATTTACTGGGGTGTATTTTATCATCCACATCCATGTTTCTTCAATATGTAATATTATTTCCATCCACCTACAATTGTTTAAATCCAATTTTACCCTTTGGTGAGTTTTTAGTAAAAGACATGAAAGGAATCTTTTGTCGTTTTTCATACGAGGTACTTTTTGACTTTTCCGACAAAAGTACGAAGAATGTTTTTTTTAACTTATACGGCATGAATGGATTTTTAAAACATTGTTTCCAAGAAGCTTCCTTTACAAGTTTTCAAGATTATTTTTAATCAACTTCTTTTATTTTAAAGTTGTATGACATGTTATGAAAGGAAAAATGTTTTTGAAGAAGAAAGGATATTTTCCTCAAGAATGGAGTTCAAGTGTTTTATCAAAATTATTTTCCATCTAAGATAATAAAGGGTTCTGTTTTTATCCCTATTATTAAATTGATTTGTTCATGTTGTGATGGAATTATTTTTATGAATTCCTTTATCTTATATGAATTGTTTTATGATGTCATGTTGTTTAAGAATCCCATTTTTATTACATGGGTTATGCGATGAAGTATGATTTATGATTATGTGGCACACATAAGAAAGGATTAATTATAAGATGGGTGGGACCTATATCTCCCTCCAATACATTGGGTAAAGATTTTATATCTCATGAGATAGACATGGCTGGAACGGAAGGTTATTTCGGTTCAGTGATACAGGACTGAAACGAGGAGTGAACTCGGTTCAGAAAGGGACTTTGTCCACTAAGATAGTCTTGGAAATGAGTCATGACTAACAAGAAATGATTTTCCATGATTATATGTGTATGCCACAAAGTTTTAAGTTTTATGTTATGATTATGGGGATCTCATTTTCACTTCTATGATTTATCCCTTGTTATGATATTATGATCTCTTTTGCAGGTTAAGATTTCCAAAAGCTATGTTCTTATGTATATGATGTGATTGATATTTCTTTTGTTTACCCTTACTGAGCATTTGAGCTCACCCTTTTATGTTTTCTTTTCCCCAGGATATAAAGAAAGGTTTTTAGGTAAAAAAAAAAGGGAAGATCTTTATGGGAGATATTGAAGATCTTTCACCACGATTAGAAGATTACGTTCCGAGTTTCCAAAGACACTAAACTATTACGATCCTTGTGTGTGTGTTTTTGTTATGTACTAAGTATTCCGCAAAAGTAATGTAATGTCCATGTATGATAAGCTTCGGGTCTCTACAGTTGGTATCAGAGGAAAGGTTTAGTCAACCTTTGGAAACTAGGATGCGAAAACATTAGTGAGATCCCTAGAGATATTTCTAAGGTATGTCTAGGGATGTCTCTAAGGTTAAGTATACGTATAGGTTATAGTCCTAGAATTGCGCTAACGATCTTCAAATTTAACCTAAGATGTTAGATATTGGGGGTACTAACCCTTTATAATGTTGTTTTCCCTAGCATTATTTTTGCCTCTCACACTATTCTTTTGGGGTTTTAGACGATGGCTGGAACCCGAAGGAACCGTGTTAATGCGGAATGTGATGGGCAATGCAATAATTGTCCCCCTGAGCAACCAAACGATATAGGAGCTGGAATGCAAAATCTTGTAGCCATGCTCACACAACTTTCTCAAGCTATGAATCATGCAGGACTTCCAAACGAGCAAATGAAGGAGCAACATTCTGTTGAATCCTTCATGAGGCAGCGTCCACCTTCTTTCAGTGGGTCTACTGATCCATTAGTTGTTGAACAATGGATTAGTACTACGGAAAAGATATTTTCAGTTCTTCAATGTTCTGAACATGATAAAGTCATCCTAGCAGTGTATCGTTTGGAAGGAGATGCTGATCAATGGTGGAATCTTATTAAGAATACAAGGCAAAGGGATGAAATTGAGTCTATGGAATGGGACGAGTTCAAGAACTTATTTTTCAATAAGTACTTCCCTCGTATTCTTCGAACAAAGATGGAGAAAGAGTTTCTTGAACTGAAGCAAAGGGACGATGAATCTGTTGGTACCTATGAAGCAAATTTTACAAGACTTGCAAGGTATGCTTCTGGAATTATCATCCAACCTGAAAGTAAAGTTGATCGATTTTTCAGTGGTTTAAAACCAAGTCTTCGAAGGGCATTAGCTATAAGAGACTTCAGTAGCTATGAAGAAATTGTACGTTGTGCTATCAAGGTTGAAATGGAAGTTGGTGTTATATATCCATCTCATGGTTTTGACAAGAAACGAAAGATGGAATTTAAGGAGAAATCTCAGAATAATGGTGAAAAGAAGATGAATGTTTCCTTATGCACAAAGTGTGGAAAGAAGCATGGTGGAGATTGTCTTAAAGGGACTAGAAAATGTTTTAAGTGTGGAAAAGAAGGTCATCGAGTAGCTGAGTGTCGAAGTAATGGAAAAAGGGTTTCTAATGATGTGAATAAAGAAAACACTGCAGAGAACGCACCGCCAACACTTCAATGCTTCAAGTGCAATGAAATGGGGAATTATGCTAATAAATGCCCTAATCCAAGGGTTAGTGATGATCGACATGAGCAACCGCTTAAGGCAAAGGACAAAGGGAAGTCACATGCGATCACTATTGGCAATTATGAATATGACAACGATGTGGTGGAATGATTAAGTGTTTATGTAATGGGATTCCAAAATAATGTTGTATCATGGAATATTGGAATATTTATGTATTGGTCTAATGTGGTATTCAAAGTGATTGAGATATTATGCGCATAATGAAGGGAAAACGAGAAAATGAAATGTTTAATAGTATTCATGAGCTCATGATTGATATAAGGACTAAGTGATATCATGGTTTGAGTATATAGAATTTTGAGGATTTTGGTATGTGGAAAGTGTTAACTTTTAACTGCACTCATGTTTTCACAAAGGTATTCAAGAGAATACACGATTAAGGACTTTGAATGTTTGGAATGTGACCAACAAGACATATCTTATGATATGTGGGGATCAACGACAGTATTAAATCTCTGGTAATCGTTGTCACTATATTATGAGAATGGACTGCAGTATTATGGATAAGCCTAAAGATTGGAATGGATTATGTTGGACATAAGTTAGTATTGTTTAAGGATAGATGTTTTTTTTAGATATTATTGATGGGATGTTATAGTAATATAGTTTTATAAAAAGGACAACCTGCAGGACGGGCGACAGCCCATCGCTTCGGACAAGGCTGTAGGAATCGAAGCCACAACCGAAGTGCGACTGTCCTTTATCGCCTACCACTGGCCTACAGGAAGTCCCTGTTTAGTAGAAACTAGTTTTATTATATTAAGCAGTATGATATATGAAGTATAAGTCCATTATAGGAACCATATATTATTAATCCCACTATAGATCGACTTATGTATATAAATTTTGCTAACCTTTTGAGACAGATGGAATGACCCGTCATTCTATCACATGATCTTCTAACACTTCACGAATAACAAATTCAACATCATTTATTTAAGAGATAAAGTGGAAATTGTTAAAGGCACGAACAACAGTGAGATTGTACCAAAATAATGTAAGTATTTATTCTAATTCAAATTTTCAACTTTAGGGGAAATGATCTTGAAAACCAAAAATGTTGTCCTAGTGATCTTATACCTGATGAATCAGATGGTACCTTATATCATCACAAATATATGGATTTGTGATTACTGGCTTTTCCATAGCCATGTTATCTTCCACTCTCCATCAGAACATGATGGTTAGATTTCTCTTCCATATCCATATTTTCACCTATGTGGAAACCCAATGATTAGTTTATTTGGGTAACCGTTACGTTTCATAATTTTGTTTTTAAAGATTGGTTTTGACTTTCCTTTTTACGATGTGGGTTTCTATTAAAGAAACTTTCGAATAGTAAACCATTTATAACCCCGACGAATTTCGAGGGAGAAATTCATTTTAAGGGGGGTAGAATGTAACAGCCCAAGATTTTATAAAAAATATTATTTTTAATTTTATTAATGTCTTGTGTTGTACGCTACACCAAAAGGAGCTTCCACAAAACGCATCCTTGACTTGCCTTGCATTACACGCAATCGCGACCTTCCTCGATAGCGTGTGTGATACGCAATACCGAGTTTCACTAAACAACGATATGCTATTAAAATATTATTAAAACTAGCCGTTATGAATAGTAATAACCACTTTTTAAAATTCTATAAATCTTATTTTTCAAAATGAACTTCATTTTTGGATTCGGAGTATCGAATTTAGCCTAAGGTGAAATTTTGGTACTTTTCGGATAACTTTCATATTCTGATGAATAGTGAAAATTACTAATTTATAATTAAAAACAACTTTTTTAATCGAAATAATTAATAGTGATAAATTATTAATTTGAGTGGTTTTAAAGTATATTTAGAATATATTTTTAAAATTTAATACAATGTTGGTCATTGGATGTAATTTCACATTTAAACCAGACGTAATCAAATGTCAATCTTTTGATAGATATTGTTTCTTAAAAACACGCTATTTGTTTTAACAGCGGGATTTAATTATAAATTTAATTAATGCAATTTCTATGTTATGAATTTGGTAAAATAGACTTCATTTTTGAATTCGGAATATGAAATATAGCTTAGGATGAAATTTTGGCATTGTTCTGAAAAACATCAATTTTTGATGAATAGTGAAACTACTAAGTGGTAGGTTAAAAACTGAATTTTGTATAAAACTTAATTTTACCGCATCTGTGAATAGAATTTCGAAACTCCGAGAGACACGGTTAATATCAAGGACTAAAATGTGGTTCAATGAGATGAAAATAATTTTTGGTGAATAGTAACTTTTTACTTTTTTTACCACGGTTAATAGTAAATAGGGTAACTAAGGGTAAATATGATATTACTATTACCCTAACACGTGTCCTAATCCTATTGGACAAGTTTATTTCGACCAAAAACAAACTTAGGAATAAAATATGACCATTTAGGCCCACTTGGGTTAGATTAGGACATTTATTATTAATTTATTTAAAGAAGGGTTAAAAGAGTTAAAATCAAAGTTTATTTACTAAAACATTTTTAATATGGGGTTATACATAAGATAAATTCGATTTTAAATATTCATTAGAAAGATAAAACGATTTCCTACATGATGGTATTTTATTTTTAATTTTTAGACATCATATAAGTTAATTTATTTATGACACAAAGATGATGCAGTAATTATCTTATTAATGAAATATTGACATAATTGATGTTATAAACACCAAAATAAATATAATTTGAGACTTTTCATGAATTACACTAATTTTATAGGTTACTATGATATATTAGTGTTGATTTAATCAACTTGGTTCGAACATATAATTCTGTTATGACTTTCAAAAAAATCATATATCAAATAGTGTCAAAATTGACAGAAAATAGTTTTTAAATCAAATATTATATTATTAATTGTTATTTTATTCCTAAAAATCTATGGTTCGGCCAAATGACTTATATAAGGATATATATATTAATAATAAACAATTTGGGGTTCGTTTGGCATTTTATAGTAAGTGTATTAACCATATAGTGAAAGAAAACAAAAAGACACGGTAAAAGTTAAATTGTTTAACTTTGAGTTAAATCTATTTGATAAGGTTAAAATAATACCCTAAACTTGTCTAAATCTTATTGGTTGATAGGATTTCGACCCATCCCAACTTTAGCTTCGAAATAAGACCCTTTGGAACCATTATAAACCGATTTTGACTTTAATATAAAATAATATTTTGAGATATTCCTAAGGTGCCCCTCTCCTCCCCTATAAAAGGACACCTCCTCCCCCTCCTCCTCACACCAATTTGAGCACTCAAGCTCGGCCAACCCCTGAAAAAATATCTTCTCCACTTCCCTAGAAACATCCTAGAGGTTCTGGTCTTCCTCAAAGACCAATTCTAGTTCCCTAAGAGGAGGTCTCAAAGAGGCACTTCAAAGAAGAGGTAATTACCGTTACCAATTCTTTCATCTTTATTTCTTCTTCCACTTCTTCTTCTTAGGTTGTTTCATTATGAAGTAATAACATCAGTATCACTCATATACTGATATGTTATTATAAGTATGAAACAACCCTATTTCACCATCTATCCATCCTACGGAAAAAGAAATCACCGCGCGTGCGTACGTACGGAATACCGTCTCCACGCTGTGGTGTAATCTATTTTCCACCACCACCTTACATGGATGGGTATAATGGTGTAAAGAATAACTATACATAGTTATTACAACATCATATTGATTCTGATATATTGTATAATCCACTTCAATTCAATTCAATATTTATAGAAATGATATCATCGCTCGTGCGTACGTACGGACTACCGTCTTCACGACGCGATGAGATTCATTCTCCATGTTAACCATTTAAGAATGATTATAAAGTATATATAAGAAATAATAATGAAATATATGACATTATAAAGCTACTGGATTTATGTATATATATATATATGTATTTCATCTACTTACTTCCATTCAAGACAATAGGGAAAGGAAAACAACGTTCATGCGTACGTACGGACTACCGTCTCCATGAACGGTGTTTTTCATTTCATTTATCTATCTATTATATATATATATACTGAATATATATGATATATAAATCATATTTTATATTCTGGAAGTAAGTAAATCATGATATAAGTAATAATAATGTCAAGAACAACAAGTCAAAACACCTACGATAAAAGAAACGATTTTACCCAAAACGCTTCTTTAACATGGAATTTACAAAAGAACGGGTAATATAATGTCATAAGTGAACCATATATGATATCATAACAATGAATATGATTCTGTAATAAGTCAATGACATTATGTAAACCATTATACAGGATCTTCGGACACGTACAAAGCAAATCGGACCTAAGGTAAGGGAAATATCACAATCTCATTTTTATCCGAGATTGTTTATACTTTGGTATTTACTGGGGTTTATTTTATCATCCACATCCATGTTTCTTCAATATGTAATACTATTTCCATCCACCTACAATTGTTTAAATCCAATTTTACCCTTCGGTGAGTTTTTAGTAAAAGACATGAAAGGAATCTTTTGTCGTTTTTCATACGAGGTACTTTTTGACTTTTCCGACAAAAGTACGAAGAATGTTTTTTTAACTTATACGGCATGAATGGATTTTTAAAACATTGTTTCCAAGAAGCTTCCTTTACAAGTTTTCAAGTTTATTTTTAATCAACTTCTTTTATTTTAAAGTTGTATGACATGTTATGAAAGGAAAAATGTTTTTGAAGAAGAAAGGATATTTTCCTCAAGAATGGAGTTCAAGTGTTTTATCAAAATTATTTTCCATCTAAGATAATAAAGGGTTCTGTTTTTATCCCTATTATTAAATTGATTTGTTCATGTTGTGATGGAATTATTTTTATGAATTCCTTTATCTTATATGAATTGTTTTATGATGTCATGTTGTTTAAGAATCCCATTTTTATTACATGGGTTATGCGATGAAGTATGATTTATGATTATGTGGCACACATAAGAAAGGATTCATTATAAGATGGGTGGGACCTATATCTCCCTCCAATTCATTGGGTAAAGATTTTATATCTCATGAGATAGACATGGCTGGAACGGAAGGTTATTTCAGTTCAGTGATACAGGACTGAAACGAGGAGTGAACTCGGTTCAGAAAGGGACTTTGTCCACTAAGATAGTCTTGGCAATGAGTAATGACTAACAAGAAATTATTTTCCATGATTATATGTGTATGCCACAATGTTTCAAGTTTTATGTTATGATTATGGGGATCTCATTTTCACTTCTATGATTTATCCCATGTTATGATATTATGAGCTCTTTTGCAGGTTAAGATTTCCAAAAGCTATGTTCTTATGTATATGATGTGATTGATATTTCTTTTGTTTACCCTTACTGAGCATTTGAGCTCACCCTTTTATGTTTTCTTTTCCCCAGGATATAAAGAAAGGTTTTTAGGTAAAAAAGGGAAGATCTTTATGGGAGATATTGAAGATCTTTCACCACGATTAGAAGATTACGTTCCAAGTTTCCAAAGACACTAAACTATTACGATCCTTGTGTGTGTGTTTTTGTTATGTACTAAGTATTCCGCAAAAGTAATGTAATGTCCATGTACGATAAGCTTCGGGTCTCTACAGAAGTGCCCGAGTCTATAAATAAATCCAATGGAAACTAGATGGAAGAAGTGATTCATTAAACCAGAACACACTTTTCAAGGAACTACGAATCATGTGTTTACTTTGAAAGTGATGTGATTATTTGTGGAAATATTCATAATTATGTATTATTTATTCAGTATGGATATTTAATAAGGAATATTATTTATTTTGATTATTGAATGTAAGGAAATATTTAGAATGGAAATGATGCGTGTAGCTTATATTTTAAATAGATCCAAAATGCATTGATATAATCATATGGGAAAAATCAGTTACATGAATCGGAATAGTTTAAACCATCTAGTGAAAAGCCTTGAAGGTATAGGTTTTCATGCCTAAGACATGGCTTCCATTAATACATAATTTTCCTCATTCAGTTTTAGTTCTTATTCATCCATGATATTTTGTGTCCTTATATATATGGATACATTTCATTTCAATTCATTGATTTAATGGAATGGTTTTCAGTGTCGTAGATTTATCTATTGATTCTTACATAACTAGTTAATTGAATGGAATGTGTTTCTAGATTTTACATTGTCATATTTTTTATGTTGTTTTTTATATTTATATTGAGTTTGTGGCTTGTGGTTTTAGTTATTTAAAATATCAGAACTATTATTGTCATTGATTCATTATTGCTTCATCAATAATTTTCCCATTCCGATAACTTTATCTCTCACTTATTATGTTTTTTCCTAATTAATCCAACATACTTAGTATGAATGATATGCATGGATTTAATATTTGGAATAAATTTATCATCAATGTTATTTATTTAGAAGGAAGAATAAAAATTATGTTGCAGTTAGTGTATTGATTTGTAAAACAAGAATAATTTTTGAATCTATTTTACCAATAATATTATAATCATGTTTCATTTATATTGGATTCATTTTAATCATGCTAGTGAAATTAGTATAACATTTCAATTCTACGTTATCTAGGGTAGGTCTCTGTATTTTAACTCAAAAATGCCCCTACACTCAAGTATAAATGACCCATATCCCTCCGCTTTGCCAACCAATCCTCCTCTACTTGTCTAAAACTCAGTATATTCCCAAATAATAGATATTAATCCCTTATTGACCATATATATGTTCTTGAGTAAAAAAAATCCAATAATTACATAATTTTATTACCGGTGATAAGAAGACAAAAAGAGAAAAGAGTACGTATTTATCATCTATTCCTTTATTTTCCACCTTTGTTCACCTATTTATAAACAATTTCGAAAAAAAATATCTAGAAATACTATATAAGAAGTATTTTATCATTATGAAATTTATTTTTACCTTCTTTGAAAATAATAATTTTTTAGGAACTTATATTTTATACCACTCTTTCTCCGCCTTTGGAAAATGTCCCCAATAACATTTGGTTAACCAAAATAATGGAAATTTCCAATTTAATTCTTGATTATAAAACATTTTAAATTGTGATAATTAATTAATATTAGTCATATTAATCTAAAAAATTAATTATTTTTTTTCCATCAAATTAATTTATCTTATTCATAAACGACCTTGAAAAAAATAATTACATGAATAAAAAAATTGACTTTTTAAAGAAAACAATATATCAAAATATTTTTTATTTATCCAAGTAAATTAATAAATATAATCTATGATTATAATCTAGATGTATTGAAATGTATATAATAAAGTTTTGTTTTAGTATTTTAATGATGACAAGAAGACAATTAAAGTGGTGTAAAATAAATGATATTCATTTGGATTTAAGGTGTGAGTATTCTTGAAATCAAGTCCATTTTCATTGGTCATAAATCATTACCATCATTTTAGATATTTATATTCCCCAAAAATTCAATATATTTTTTTCAGTGTTATTTAATTTTATTTTACAAGATATAGATGTTTTCTAATTTTTAACATTATTGAAACCAAATACAATAATTTATCAAAAAAATTAATTCATTCTAAAACACATACTCAAATCAACTGGGTATATTTCATATTCACTGAATAAGGATTATGTCAATGAAAAATATATTTTTCTATAATGATTCCTGAACCCCAAAAATGGTTCATGATTTTATGATTTATGATATCATTATAAAACTTATTCTTTTCCATTGGTTATTTCCTGATTAGGATTGTTAGATGTTATATGAGATATGCATGATTATGAGAAATTATGAGGTTATAGATGTTATTAACATTATATATCGACCCAATTTATGGGGTAAAGTGGCTTATCAAAAGATACTATGTCCACTAGGCATGATCTGGATTTTATCTTTCATAACGACAATGATGTTATTATTTATGTATATGTGTTTTGTGGGAACATGATGCTACCTTTACTCACAACTATTTTTTATCTTTCCAATATGAAAATATGATTCATTTTTTTTAATATAAATAATTTCATAACATTTGAAAATGTCTAAATATGATTATTATGATGATATTATTATTATTATATGTTTATAATGTTTATTATCACCCAAGTAAAACAGACAGATATCCCTTAATCTCCCCCTTATGTATATTTTGTATTCGCTATTTTCATCATTTATATCCATATGTTATTTTATGTACTATAGATATTTTTGAGAATTATATTGATAATGAAGAATGATTACATTTTTTTAATGATTTATTAATTAAAACTCATGTATAATTCATAATATCACATGACATGTAAAATTTGGTTCATGGATTTGTATTGTTATTATGTTTTTAAATTAAAAATGATATAATAGTCATATAATAATATGATAGATCACCATAGTTGGTATAATAGAATGGGTTAGTTAATTTGGTAGTTATGAATAATGAAATTTATTAAAAACATACAAATAAGTCTATGTATTGGTAAACATCCATGAAGAATTATTTTTAAAAAACCCTTAATCATACAGATCCCATTAGTTATGCAGTAAAAGTAAATTTCCAGATAATAAAAATTTATTTTTTTCATTCATTGAATAATTTAAATTTGTTGAAAACTATTTCTATTTTAAAAAATAGTTCTAACCAAGGGAACCCAATCAAATAACACATGTGGGGGAAAATTAAATGATTATCAGAATGTCATCCCCAGTTCATTGAAAGGATGAGTTTAAAAATTCATAGTTATTCATACGTAGTTGTATTTATATTTTAATAATAACATGAACCATGTGGAATGTACATATTCTAATATTAAGGACCAACTAGATATCAATTCCATTATATATGAGTGAAAACTAACATTTAGTGGGTCTTCAAACCCACTTAACAATGTACATTTGGATAACTCTATGGAGAATGTCATTTTAGCTCTCAACGGATATGATATTTTGATAGAGTCTCTATATGTTTATTGATAATATGGAAATTTTGGTTAATTTTTTCCATTAATAATGAATATAAAGATGAAACATCAAATGGAAGAAATATTTCAGTTTGACTTGAAAAAATATTCAGGAATAAGTATTTCCCAAGAATTATAAGATACATGATTGAATGAAAATTCCTAGAACATAAAAAAATTATGGTGAATTAATCACATATTACAAGGATATATTCAAAGTTCGTGAATGATACTCCACTAGTTTTATAAATAATAATGTTTTTAAAATGGAATTAATTATTAGTGTTTTAAAACCACACCATTGAAATTATCGAGATATGTGAGAATTTGGGAATTACTAATAAGTGGTTTGATGTGCTATAAAATTAAATATGAAGTTTGGTGAATGCTATAATTATTATGGACATAATAATCTATTTTGAATCTGTTTTGCCAAGTGTTAGAGTAAATAGGGTCCAATTAAACACATGTTATAAATATGGGAATTTGAATAATGGGTTTAATAGACAATAATTACTTTCATAAAACATCATTCATTATAAATATGCAATTTAGTACAAAGATAAAAAATCAAATATAAAAACAAAACAAAAAAACATTCTCATCCATCCTGAATGATACATTGGTCAAGAAATCATCCAAAAAAATTCAGATATTATATAAGTATAATAAATATAAAAAAATTAGAATATGTTTTTGATAATATCGGTATACTTAATCCACCAGAACTGTGAAAATCATTAAAAATAATTTGAAATAAAACATATCATTAACAGAAAAAATATTCTATTTTAACATGAAAGAATATTTAATCTAAATGGGAATTAATATTTGATGAATAATAAATATAATCAATTCATTTTATATGATTTATTCAACCCATATGAATTTTATAAATTTGAACATCAGAATAATAATATGACTGTTAGAATAATAACATTAGTATTGGAATGTAATCCAACCAATAAGAATAATTAGTTTATCATTAAAATTGTATCCTCACTTATGAAAATTTAGAAAAGTTATATATTTATCTTATAAAATAAAAATTTGATATATTTATATCATTGAAAATATAAGTAATTTGTTATAGCTGAAAAATAAGTGTTACTATTTTGGTAAAACAAAACTACTTATAATGATTTAGAAAGAAGTTTATTCATAAATAATCAAGGGTCGGTATTGGGCTCATTACTCATAACAGTTTGGGCCAGATTGTGGAAGCCCAGAGTAGGACATTGACTAACTCATGGAACCCTATAAAGGCAGAGTCCTTGGCCATCCTCCAAGGTCTTCTCTTTGCCCGTTCAAAATCTTGGCCTAAGATTCTGGTGGAATCCGACTACCTTGAAGCGGTGAATGATGTCTCAACAAAAGATGAGGATTCACAGCCTTAAGGCCTCATCCTGAGGAAGATCTGGACCCTGACTGATGGATTCGATGCATGAAAATTTTCTTTCATCGAAAGAGATGGTAATTCAGTGGACCAACGTTTGGCTCGTTTTGGGAAACATTGGGGTAATCATTGTTGGGTGAACTCATTCCCTGATTGGCTTTGTAATCTGGACTTCATTGATCAGTAACATATCTTTTCCTTCAAAAAAAATTATATCATTTTTTTATAACTATAATAAACATTTATGATACCATATATTATTCTTCTATTGGTCATATAATCAATTATAATGATAAAATTAGTGATTTTAAAAAACAAATAATGATTTTATTAAATAAAAAGTTCATCATATTTTGAAAATTATGTTAATTAAATGGAAATATTTTTTTAAATCTATTTGTACAAAATTGTTGGGGTATTTTTTTTATTTTTTTTCATGTAGTTGAGTTTTTTGAGTTGTAAAATGTAAGAAATTTATAGTATTTATAATTATATCATAAATATATTAATTTTTTATTCATAGATCATTAAAAAACAAATTATTTTAAACTTACATGTAAATTTATAATATATAGACATAATAATGATTAATATTTATAATATTACACCAAAATAAATCTCCGCTAAATATAATCATCATTAACCCATATCCTCCCCATATAAATACCACACACACAAAAATTCTCTTGATAAATTATAATACTTAAATATTTTAAACTTTTTTCCAAAGCATCTCTTATAAACACTCTCCAGTTCCACATGATACTGGTCTCCTCAAAATAACAATTCCATGTTCTCTAATTTATCCATCAATGATTTATTATTCATGATGTAACATTGTCAAATTAACCCTTTTAATTTCCTTACTTATTGTACTTTCCCCAAACATATTTCATCCATCAATGAATAAAAAATCAAGTATCATGTTTATAAGGAAATTTTATATATCTAATATAATATATATTATACAATCTATTCGCATTAAATATTATTACCTAAAATGAAATCATTTTCCAAATTAAGTCACCTAACCTTCTTCAGGGATATTGAGATTTAGTTTTCAATTACATCCTGAATAGATGACCATAAAATTATTATAGTGGTTAAATTTTATATTAATAATAATATAATATAATATAATATTTCGGGTTATGAAATTAATATATATACATAATATTAAATAAAATGTAACTAGTATGGAATGATAAGAAAACCACCAAATGAATCTAAATATGTATCATTATCGTTTTATCAAATTAATCAACCTACCCTAAAAATGATATTTGGGAACATTAAAATGACTATAATTGTATTTAAACCATTTAATTTTACTTATGAAGGTTTATTTTCCATTTGGAATAAAAATCCGTAATTATATACAGGTGGAGCAACAATGAAGCCATGATACAAATCCTCCTGAAACAGAGAAATTGCAGATATAACTCATCAAAATGGCCATAAATACACATAATGATATTATAAAATATAAAATATAGATTTAATAAGTTTTTAATTATTAAATTAATTAATTTATATTTATTATCCAATACATTATGTGAAAATTCATAACACAATCATACATGTGGTAAGGTATCCTTCCAAACCACCATATTTATTTTGGGTAACACATTACCTCTCTTTGTCTAAATTATTCACTTCATATTCATTATTTATTCCACATATATTATGTAAATATTATATATTTATGTATATATCTATATATATCAATTAAACTTTCAAAACTGTGTAAATAATATTTTTAAATTGTTCCCTTCTAAATTTCACTTGATAATAATACCTTATTAATGGGATGTTATTATTTTCATAGTCATTTTAAAGTAAAATCCATAAAATTTATTAAAAATACAATTTTTCCTTAAAAATTTACCATTAATATATTTTAGTAAATTAATGGAATTATATAAACAATTATTCATTCATCCTATTTAGAGACCCTTTAATAATTTCAATTAAACTACACTATTGTGTCACATTCTAAATGCTACCTAGACACTTCTTTTCATGTTTTAACATCTATTGAAAATAATAGTTCATTATATATTCATATTTTTACACTATATTTTCCCCAAAATTATTTAATCCATTATTTCATGGATTCTATTTCTATACACCCTGTGGTTATGCCTTATGACGTGATTACCAAACTCATTTCCTTCTATGGATAACATTTTTATTTATTCTTTTTGTTTTATTTCTTTATGTTGAAGAAATATTAACGCACATGTAATTTTGTATCCACCAAAATGGATTTCAAATGAATTGGGTTTTTTAGTCTCATGAGATGTTATATATGGGATTATGGACTAAAACTAATTTATTATGGGGTATTTCCTCAATGTGATATCATATTGGTATTTATCCTTGGCTCAGGTATATTACTTGGAATATATGGATTAACTAATCATATATTTTCATTATCATTTGATTAATTTTTTAAAATGTTATTCCTCAATATTTATATACACATCCATTACATTTTTTTGTATCATGTTACGCTTTTTTTTCTCACATGATTTTATTTGATTCTTTGTGTTTTCCCTTATTGGGTTTTGTTAGATCCAAAAATATTTCTCTATATTCCATCTAGATATGCTATTTCATCTGGATATTCTATTAATATATATGATAACAAATAGGGTTAATAGATTATTTTTAATATTACTAAAACTAATATTTTATCTAGTTTCTTGTTTTTTAGTTTCGTACCCAGTCATTCAATGAAACTATTATTTTCAATCATTATTTTTAATTTAATCTTTATTTATACTCAATATCAAGTAATTATATATTTTTATGTATTGTGAAGATATAATGGGAATTTTATCAAGGGTTTGAAAATTTTCAATTGATGGAGTGAAGTCCACAAGGGGCATTAAATTTGGAGAGACATAAAAACACCTACTGACATGATTTAGGAAATAAAGGCACATCCTAATGTACTAGTTATAGTTAAATGTTTCAACTATATAGTGTAAAGGAAATATAGAATATATTTTGCTTAACCTTAAATCATTGTGAGTAATTTTCATTAACAAAAAAAGTATAAATGGAATAATTATTTTATCACTACATCTTATATGGATTTTGAAAATGAAGTCATACAAGGTAAAAATTCTATTAAATCAGTAATGGAAAATGATTTATTTATTTCTAGTACTACAGATTCAATTATATGAAAATGAATTTCTATAATAATTTATCACATCCATGTTACTATTATGTAGTGAAATCAGTAAAAAACCTAGTGGTTTTTTCATTGAAAACCCTGTGACGTCCTCTTATATTATTAGTGACTATGGGAAGCTTATTCTGGAGAATAATATAATCCTTTTCAAGAAGGAATTCAATGCTTTACTAGTAATTCCTTAGATCTCATTATATAGATAAAACAAAAATTATTTGGAAAAGGAAATATCTTTCTATATTATTAACAATCACTTACAAATTATTGATGAATGTAATATCATCAACCTATTTTGAATAATCACTCTGTGGTGTGGGGAATGATACCCTATAGAGAAGAAAACATATCAAAATTGTTGAGTCAATGTAATTTATCAACCTTGAGTAAATTCCCATTTTGTGGGATTATATTAATGAATTTATAAAATAGTTAACTAGAATTATACTAGATCATGAGGTAGTGTTACCATTATAGATCATTAAGAGAGGCCCTCCAATAATGAAATCCATTATAATATGACCCCTATCAAATTAAAGTATTTAAACATGGAACTGCAAGGGAGTATGGAAAAGGGATTCATATTCCTTGAATCTTCGTCTTGGGGATCATCTTTTATATTTTTAATCAAAATGGAAATCTCAATGAGGTTTTATACCGATTATAATGATAAAAAACTATAATTATAATGGAAAATTATTCAATTGAAAGTATACATGACATGTTTAATAAACTACTAGCTTCTTATTACATCACAGTGGTGTATCATTATTCTGTATATCATTATTTGGATTTTAATTTTGAATATATTCACTAGAATTATTTTTGTACATGTTATTAATAATATATGTTCATAATTATTCCACTTTTAGATATATATTATCCTAATATAAATATATGTTTAATGATTCTAAAATTTAGATACTATATGCAAAACAATTTTTCCATTAATGATGGATTTCACGCTTACTCTATGATAAACGTGGAATCATAATAGGAAACTAAGGATTGTTTTTCCGTCATTAAAGAATGTGTAAATTTATTCAATCTTTAGAATGTGTGACTTTTTATTGTATCGAGTCACAATATTAGGGAACCTAATTGTATGTGATAAAATTTATATAGACCTGTTAATGATTAAATCAATTTATGAATGTACCAGACATATAATTATAATATAAAAACATATTTCGGGTAGTTTAGGATGTTATTAATACTTTTTTATGGAATTTTATTTATAATTTTATATCTCACTATATATGTTAATACATAGGGGTTAAATGTATGTCTATATAGATGAATTTAAGTAAATCATTAAGGAGATTATGAATAGGTGAATCAAATCACAAATACTCAAAACAAAAATATTGGTATAATGTATTGTGAGATATTGTGGCTCTTTAAAGAAACACATAGTTAGTGTACTCATGTAGAATGACACATTGATAGCCTTCACCTAATGATAATACATGAAACATAAGAATAAATACATGATTTTTGGTCTAGAGTTACCATCTATGAACATCACCATGAAAAGTTTCCATCACTAGCTCTACTGTGAGAAGTGTGATATATATAATAGACATAAAATTATAAAGTATAGATACACATAAAAGATTCTCATCTTATTTTTTGGAATATAGTTTGATCTAATTATGAACAATGATTTCTCTATTCATAATAATCTTGGAAAGGGGAACAATGTTGCTGATACACACTATTCACAATAACCTAATACTTTATCCATTATTTATATTTAGAAATACCCAATAACTATCAATATTCAACAGATGAATATCAGAATCCTAACAATAGTTAATAGCACATACAATTCCCAAAATTATTTCTCAATAATTTATCTATGATACAATAAGGGATGTTCAATGCTGTGTTATACAGATTCAAAAAAGGATGGACGAAATAATTTAATAGAATATTTGTGAGTTTAGAATCAATTAAGTTGGGTTCATTCAGTTTTGAAGTAAGATTTTTGTTCATTTAGAACCAAACATAATGACATAACTATTGGATAATAGACCTAGATTGGTTTTCTCCATCTATCCTTGAATCACTAAAAAGAACCATCATCTTCACGATCACTTCTATTAAAAAAAATAATAAAAATACCACAAAGTGCATCTCCATGTTCATGGTATGTCAATAAATTAAGTGAGACAAATATAGGTCAAAAGGGTTTTATGAGTTAATTTCCTATAACCGTGTGTAAATTTGAGAAAACCATTATTGGAGTTTTCAATGGTCTCTTAAGGAAATTAAAATTTATAATGAGATATGGGTTTTGGTGGATCAACTCAACATGAAATCCTACTTCATTGCTATTAGGGATGATTTTTTTCATTAAAAAAATTCCATGAAATATTTAAAGGATGTGGTGAGTCTAAATGGGGAACCACTTACAATAATATCTGATCATGATCTAAGGATAAAATTCAAATTATTGATAAGTCTTCATTATTATCTAAATATATAATTGAGTTTTAACTGGACCTATTAACCATTGTCTAATGGAAAATATGTATGGACTATTTGTACCAATGAAAAAATTATGTGATCCATCTCAGTGTTATATAAATGAGGAAACAATTAATATCTCTTGATAATTGAATTGGCATACCACATAAAATTTGAATCCATTATTCAAGTGGCTCTATATTAATCTCCATATATGAGGTTTTGTAGAAATCTGACTGTTTAGGATGAAGATAAACAATGAAAGATAAATGGGCACGATATTTTAAAAGAGATTAACTGGAATTTTTATGAGAAGAAAAAAAAATATATTATTCATAGAGTCGGTATAAGAGATATGATATCATCTATTAAAAATAATTGTATTTTGATGTTGGAGACAAATTATTCCCTCCAATATCACCATAGATGAGATTCATGCAGTTTGGAATGAGAGGGAAGCTTCACCCTTTGTACATTGATATCTTTTAGATCTATTATCAACAAATATTATTAGATTTATTCTTTCGCATCCACCAAATACGTCTCATTTTCAATATTTTTTCCACATATATCTCATAATGAATTATATTACTTGTCCCTCACGTGTGCTCAACTAAAAGGTGGTGATAATAAGTAGAAGGTGGAAATCATGGATAATAGAGACTTGTTCTTAAATAAAAATACCAATCAAATTTTAAATGTACCATGGACAAACCCTTATTAGTATTATGAATCATGGGAACAAGATAATGAAAAATGACACATTATTACTTTAACATATTCTCCACTATGAATATGATTTGACATTGTAGGGAAAAAATTTATATAAACGGGATGAATGTGACAATGTATATTTTATGAATTGTTTTTCTGGAAATAAAATTGTCTTCTATTATATAGTGTTATAATCATTGAGAAATTTGAGAAACTATAAATAAATTATTTCATTAATGAAAATCCTTATATTCGTCAAAAATTAAATCCATTACAATTCGAAAAATTTTATGTTGAAATAATTTGAAACACAAAAAATAGAAATGTAAAAGATAGATCAACTCAATCTTCTTAAACCATTTCTCGCATTAACAACATAATTGAAACTAAACTGATTATTAATAAACCAACATATATTTTGAAAAATGTATATTTGGAACAATGGAATAAATATAGTTGAATAATTAATGAAGGAATGGTGTAGTATTTGTAAAGGATAATGTAACCATTGGAATTGTAAAGTGATTATTGGAATATTAGTTTGACATTAAAATAATATAATGTTATATAATTAATATTCACTATGTGCAATTTTAGAAAACAAATGTTAAAACATACTTAAAAAAGAAATATCAAGATTTATAATTTCATAGATTAACTATGAAAATATTTAATATACTATATTTATGTTATTTAATTAAAATAATTCTTTTTATATAGAAAATTAAAATAACTTAGGTTTGAATGTTATTTTGGAAAAATTCTGAAAATTTTAAAATCATCATTTATAAATTATACAGGGGTGGTTATTTTTCATAATTTTATTATATACATCAATTTTCATTTGATAAGTGAGAATATTTTTTTTTCATTACCGATGTATCTTGAATTACATCACTAATGATGCAATATAAATCTGATCATTAATATAAATTTAACCCTGAAAAAAACATATTAAATTAGATAAAGGAGTAATTAAAATAAAAATAACATAATTTCCAAACCAAAAAATTACCTTAAATATTATAATGTCAAAAGTATTCTTTAAAAATAAAATCTCCATTATGTATAATGCTTTTTAATAATTAATTTTATTGTATGTATATTTTTTAATATTACTAAAACCAATAAATTTTATATATTTTTCCTTAATTTTATGGAAAATGTTACAAATTTTTATTCCATTGATAGAATTTTATTATACATTTAAACTCAAGAATTACCCTATTTTCAGTATATAAAACCCTATAAACTTTCCGTAGTGAACCACACGTCCCCAACATGAAAAATCCCAATGTTTGATAAAATTCAATATCTAATTGTCCCTATAACCATTAATGATGTTTTGGAATAAATACAATATATTCATCACGTTACTATAGTGTCATATAGTGGAAGTAACACAGAGAAAAGAGTCAATATTTTTCAATTATTCCCTCATTCTCCTCCTCTCTTGTCCTTTTATTCCTATTGATTTCAATCCCAAATATGATATGGATAATTTGGAAGAGTTTTGAAATTATTTTAATTATTTTAACCTTTTATAAAAGTTATATTTTATATGTTTATATATTTTATACCTCCTTTTCTCCCCCTTTGGACAATATTCCAAATAACATTAAGTAAACTGATAATGAGGATGTTTCTATCAGCAATCCATGTCCTAAAATATTATCGTACGAAATAATAAATTGAATATTTTATATAAAAGTGTAATTATATTTATTTTATATTTCTAGTATTATTTTAACATATTTAAAAATTACCTAATAATGATGAAAAAATGTATAACGTGAAATTTTTATTTTAAAACATGATATGTAATCATTTTTACATATAACATTCAGAATAAAAAATTATTTAATTGTCAAGACCTATCCCATGGTGCCAATGCTGTGACTACAAGAAGCATACCTCCTGATTCCCATGGGCTGGAGAGTAGCGCCGAAGGTGTCAACCTACAAGTGGGAGGCATTTCCCTTAGTACCTTTATACATAGACACGCCAAACCACATCCCAACACACTAAAAGGGGAAACAAGTACAACTAAAATAGGGTCAATTGAATGCACGACTGAAATTATGTGGGCCAAAATAAATACCCAACAAAGAACCAAAAACAGTATGCACAAAAAGGAAACCCTGATGGCCATCTGTAGAGAAACCCCCCCCCCCAGATCGTCAGATTAGTGAAGCTACTGGAAGAAGAAATAATATATCTGGTCCCTCGGTTGTGTTGGGCCTCGCATGGTCCAAAAAAACCATGTCCACTGACTAATCGTCCGTTAGTACCATCTCTATGAGCACCCATGTCAAAACATCCATCGTCTACACCAGGCACAACATTTTGGGTGAAGCCCATGCAGGGGTGAGTAACACAATATTCACTAGGGAACCAAAAACCAAAAAGGAAATACCACTCATAAATTTCTCAAAGTAATGAAAAAAACACATGATAGCTCACACTAGGTATATTTTAGGGTAGTAATAGTTGCATCCTCAACCACATTTTTGAACACCTCAGATGCTGGAGAACACCTCCTCTGGTGAGTAAAGTGTTCCTTCCATGTCATGAAGAAGTGCTTCCCACTAACCATAGACTACAAAGGTACACATCTCCATCAAATATTGTGGGCCAACAAAGTCACATAGAGGTGCTTTCAACTATTTGTGTCCTAATGAGTTACTCCTCATCATCATGTACTGTGGACATAAAAAGTCACAGAAAAGCGCTTCCCACCATGGGCCAGTATAGCCACGGAGAGGTGCTTCCCACTAGGACAAAAGGCAACATTCTTCATGTATCATCCAGTCATAGGTTTTTGTACATAGCGTTCTTTGGAGAACATATCCCAATACCTTTTTTCATATCAACTTCCATGAATGTCATTATAGAGAATCAGAAAATATTTCCCCTGTCGAGAGCATCTCATTGCAGAAAACAGATCGTCAATCCGACATGCAGTTTGCAAGATACATGTGTTTTAGTAACAAGGGGGCCAGATGGGATGAGGCTCGGTTTGATGAAGTCAGAGAAATCTCAAAATCCCGGAGTGGGGGTCCCACATACCCCGGTTTATTATGACAAACTCGACCTAGCCTAGTGCAGGTCAAGGAAGGTGCGGTCTGTACTTGGCTATGGGCTAGGCCCAATAGGCCTCGCTGGACAAGGCCTGGTTGGCTGAGTGTCCAACCCACCGAGTCACCCAACAACTCGGTCTACTCCGGCTATGCCCTATTGGGGCGTGGGTCTATCCTGATGGTATAGGTTTGGCCCGTCGGTGAGGTCCGACACATTGGGCTCGGGTTCAGCCTGCTGGGGGCTCGGCTTTCCAATTGGGGATCAGCCGCGCGGTGTGGCTGGTTGTGCTGACTAGCCAGGACCTAGCATGGATTCTTCGTCCAGATCCCCCATTAGCACTGTGATTGTTGGGCCCTTCCTCCAGCTGCGGTCGATGGACCGCAGCTTCTCCATCTGTCTGGACTACTCAGACCTAGGTCGTCCCACCACGCGACACCTTGTCTGGCACAACATCTTCTAGTGTGCCCCCTCGTCTAACAAGACATGGCTTCCCAATCAATGCAGACCACTGGTGTCACCACTATAAATTAGGCCTATAGTGACCGCCATTGGAGGTCGCTCTAGGACAATAGAGACCGCACAACAACCACCATTGGCAGTGGCTTTAGGCCCGACACTGTTGGCCTATAGGGACCGCCTGGTGGTCGCTGAAGCCTTCCGAATGTCGACCTCCAGCGACCGCCACTGGTTGTCACTGCAGCCAAACAAAAGTCGGCCTCCAGCGACCGCCACTGGGGATCACTGAAGCCAGCCGAAAGTCAACCTCCAGTGACCGCCACTGGAGGTCGCTGTAGCTGGACGAATGTCGGCCTATAGCGACCGCCATTGGCGATCGCTAAACTGGCAATATTTTTTCAAAAATAAATATTGGTATTGAATAAAAAATAGCATATAAATCATAAAAAATGAAAAAAAAATCCAAAAACTTATAACATCATGATCATCATAAACAATAAATGATAGACGTGCTTCAACGATCCACAACCAACTAATTTAGAATCCTACAATAAGATACAAAGAAAACAACTAAATAAAACAAATGTAAAATTGAAATATATATTATGTTATTATATACATATAATAAAATGAAATATGACATCTCATGGGTGCTATAATAATTTAAAACCACCAATTTAAGAAATGTTATCATTTTTTAATTTTTTTTTTCTAATTTTGGAGTGTTTGCATTAGTTTCTAAAAGTGTTTTGTTGTCTAAAAAGAAATATTTTCCATGTGCACCAAATGATGGATGGATGTAACGTATCCTCCTATATGTCATCAATATGATTCATATTGTTCTCGTGTGGTTTCAGGTCATTCAGAGCATGTTTGCTCTGAATTCAACAGTGACATGCTGTTTTTGTCTTTTATGACTCCAAAAACACCTTTCCAGTCACCAATGCTAAATAGAACCTCTGATTTTCATGCCTTCTACCCGACCATTTCAAAATTCACACTGCGGTTGTTGATGTATAATTTTCATGACATTCTGAGGTCGTTTGGGTAGTTTTGACCACCCAATGCGCCCTTTTAGAGCGCGCCAGACTGCTGAAAACAACACATTCGGTTATACCGCACGTACCGCACGTCTGATGGATGTGTCATCTCCTCCTGCATGTCACGAATAATATTTTTATCATTCATGTGTGGTTTAATGTTATACGGAGTAAGATTTATCTGAATTCGATCGTGACACGCTGTTTTCGTCTTTTATGACTCTGGAAACACGTTTCCAGTCACCATAGTCAAATGACACCTCCGACTGACGTTCTATATTCCCAATCATTTCAAAATTCACACCGCGGTTGTTGTCGTATGATTTCATGGCATTCTGAGGTCATTCAGGTGGTTTTGACAACCCAGCGCGCCCTTTTAGAGCGCGCTGAACTGATAAGAAAGACACATTCGGTCGTACCGCACGCACATCATGTCTGATGTATGTGTTGTCTCCACCTGCATATCACGAATAACATTTCTATCGTTCTCGTGTGGTTTCAGGTCATTCAGAGAACATTTTCTCTGAATTCGACCATGACACAATGTTTTAGTCTTTTATGACTCTGGAAATGCGTTTCCGGTCACTGCGGTCAAACAGCACCTATGATTGACATGTCTTCTGCCAAACCATTTTATAATTCATATTGTGGTTGTTTTAGTATGATTTCATGGAATTATGAGGTTGTTCGGGTGGTTTTGACCACCCAACGCACCCTTTTAGAGTACGTCAAACTACTGAAAACGACACATTCAGTCGTATCGCATGCACCGCACATCCGATAAACATTCTATCTCCTCCTGCATGTCATGAATAATATTGCTATTGTTCTCATGTTGTTTCAGGTCACTTGAAGCACGTTTTCGCTAAATTAGATCGTGACATGTCGTTTTGGTCTTTTGTGATCGGTTATTCCACCACCACCTTATTTGGATGGGTATAATGGTTTAAATAATAACTATATAATCTTATTATAACATGACTATTATTATTATATATTATATCATCCAATCCAATTCCATTAAATAATTATGGGAACGATATCCTTGCTCGTGCGTACGTACGGATTACAGCCTCCACACCATGATGCGATTCATTCTCTATGTTAACCATTAATATATGATTATAAATCATATATAATAAATAATCATCAAATATATGACATAATATTGATAATTAATTTTTCTAAATATATTTTTCATTTACTTAATTCCATTCAATTCAATAAGGAAAAAAAACAACGTTCATGCGTACGTACGACCTACCGTCTCCATGAATGGTGTATTTAATTCCATTTATCGATATATCATATATATTTATATCTTGATTATATATAATATTTAATCATGTTTTAAATTATGTAATAATTTAAATCATGATATATGTATTAATATCAAAAACAACAAGTCCAAACACGTACGATAAATGAAACAATTTTACCCAAAATAATGCTTTAACATGGAATTGACAAAGGAACGGGTAATATAAAGTCATAAGTGAATCATATATGATATCATAAATATTATTATGGTTCTGTTATAAGTTAATAATATGCTTAAAACCACTATAAAAGAGTCTCATACACGTACAGAAGAAATTGGACATAAGGTAAGGGATTATTTCGTCTCACTGTTATTTCTGTGAGACATATGCCATAATCACCATCTATTACTTTTGTATGGTGTTTATGATTCCCATGAATGTTTTATGATTTTAATAATGAAATAAATTATATTTAAATATGCATTTATTTTTCTTTATTTTATTACACATGTGATTCCACCGATCTTAAATGGTAAGGGATAAATATTCTAATCTCTTTCTTAACTGAGATTGTTTATTTCTAAATATTTGTTGGGGTAATATTTTTCATCCATGTACATGTTTTATAATGTTTTTTCATGTATAATTAATGTCATTTTTAACCATTTTTCACTTTTACTTCATTTTATGTAAGAAATATTTCATTTTTTACCACATATGGTACTTTTTAACTTTTCTAGTAAAAGTAAGAGGAGAAAGTTTTTAACTTATATGGTGTGAATTTAATTTTATAGTTTCATAAATACTAATATTAATTAAGATTACTATACAATATTTCAATATTATTTTAATCGGAATCATTTCTTTTAAAATCTCATGGAATTTTTAGAAATGAAAATTATTTTGTAGAAGAAAGGATATTTTCCTCAAAAATTTATTTCAAGTGTTTTATCAAGACTATTTTCCATCTAAGACGACAGTCATTAATATGGTCATGTTTCAAGTATGATGTACCTATTATTTAAATGGTTTGATTTTGTTTATGATGAAATTATATCCATTTTATTATATGGATTATGTTATGATGGGAAGATGTTTATGAAACCCATTTTATTTGTTGGGTTATGATGAATGATTTATTCATATTTTGGGGAAAATGAAAGAATGATTTCATTATGAGATGGTTAGGACCTATATATACCTCAAATTAATAGGGTAAATATTTATATCTCATGGGATTGACATGGATGGAATGACAAGTAAAATCTGGTTCTGTAATATAGTGCTGGAATGACAAGTAAATCCAGTTTAGTAATGGACATTGTCCACATTGATGGTCTTGGTAGCAATGCCTTGGCTACTATGAAAATCAAACAATGTGCTTAATGGTTTTTTTAATTACATGTTTTATTACCATTCCATTTTATCATGATTAATTTTCCTTTATGATCTATACCTTATGTACTTCCAAGATTTTTGACATTACTTATGTTTTAGGTTCTTGTTTTTACGTTCAAATGTTTATGGATTGTTTGATGTTCTCCACATTTACCCTTACTAAGAATTTTAGCTCACCCTTTTTATGTTTTATTTCTTCTAGGATATACGGAATGATTTTAGGTAAGAAAACAAAAGGTGAATATTTTTATGGGAGATGTTGAAGATTTTTCACCATGATTAGAAGATATTGTTCCATGTTTTCAAAGACACTAAACTAATATGGTCCTTGGGAATTTTTTTGTCATGTATTAAGTAATCTGAAAAAGTAATGTAATGTCCTTGTAAAACATGTTTGGGTATCTATAATTGGTATCAGAGGGAAGGTTTAGTTAAACTTTTGAATCTAGTATGTGAAAACTATAATGAGATCCCTAGAGATATTTGTAAGGTATGTTGAGGTATGTCCGTAAGATTAAGTATAAGTATAGGTTATAGTCCAAGAATTATTATAACTATTATGAATAACCTAGGATTAAACCTAATATATTAGAGATTGAATGTACTCTCTTTGATTATGTTATTTTCCTTGTATGATTTTTTCCTCTCACACTATTCTTTTTGGGTTTTAGATAATGGCTGGAACCTGAAGGAACTGCGTTAATGATCAATGCAATGATTGTTCTCCGGAACAACCAAATGTTATGGGAAATGGGGTGAAAAATCTTATTACTATGCTTACACAAGCTATGAATCATTTCGGACTTCCAAATGTGCAGAGAAAGGAACAATATTCTATTTAGTCCTTTGTGAGGCATCATAAAACTTATTTCAATGGGTCTCATGATCCACTTATTACTGAACAATTGATCAGTACAATTGAGAAGATATTTTCCATACTTCACTATTCAGAACATGAAAAATTCATTTTGGATATTTACCTTTTAGAAGGCGAAGCAGACTAGTGGTGGACTCTACTTAAGAATACAAGGCCCCAAGATGAAATTGAACCCATGGAATATGACGAGTTCAAGAACATGATTTTAAATAATTACTTCCATAGTATTCTTCAAACAAAGATTGAAAAGGAGTTCCTTGAACTTATGATAATGGATGAAGAATCTGTAGGTATATATGAGGTTGATTTTACAAGGATTACATGGTATGCATCTGGATTTATCATCCAACCAAAAAGTAAAATTGATCGATTATTCAGTGGCTTAAAACTAAGTCTTTGAAGGGCATCAGAGATAAGTGACTTTAGTAGCTATGATGAAATTGTGTGTTGTGATATCAAGGTAGTACTGGTAGTTGGTGTTACATATCCATGTCATGGTTTTTATAAGAAACAAATGATTGAGTTGAAGGAAAAATATCAAAACAATGGTGAAAAAAGATGAAGATTTATTAATGCTCAAAGTGTCGAAAGTAGCATGGTGGATATTGTCTTAAAGGGACTTGAAAATGTTTTAAGTGTGGAAAATAAGTTCATCGAGCAGTTGAGTGTCAAAGTAATTGTAAAAATGTAGCTAATGATGTGAATAGAGAAAAGACTATAGAGAACTCAACAACAACACTTCAATGATACAAGTGCAAGGAAATGGGGAATTATGTTAACCAATGCCCTAATCCAAGGGTTAATGATGGTCGACATTAACAACCTCTTAAGGAAAAGGGTATAGGGAAGTCACATGCCATCACAATTGGTGATGTTGGATTTGACAATGAAGTTGTGGAATTATTATGTGTTTGTATAACAAGATTCCAAAATATTGTTGTGGAATCTCATTTATATCATCGTGGAATTTTGGAATATCTATGTATTGGTTTACTATTGTTTTAAATAATTATATGGTACCGGTAACCATGAAAAGTGATTGATGTATTTCATGAATGTAGATTATATCGACATAATGAAGGGATAAGGAGGAAATAATATGTTTGATATAACTAACGAGCTCATGACTAATACAAGGACAAAGTGACATCATGGTTTGAATATATAGAAATTTTTTGGATTTTGGTATGTGGAAAGAGTTAAATTTTGACCGCATTCGTGTTTTCACTAATGATCTATGGTAATTTATGTTCTAAGAATTCATGATTTAGGTATTCACATGTTTCGAATGTGACCAAAAAGATATCGTTTATGATATATGGGGGGTAAATGATGGTAATCACATGATTTTTCGATGACCTCTCTAGTATTATTGTTCTTTATACTATGAGATTTGATAGAAGTATTTTGGATAAGCCTAAAGATTAGAATGGATTGGGATAGACATCAGATAGTATTGTTTAAGGATGAACATTTTGATATTATTTCTGAGATTTTATAATAGTATAATTATAGAAAAAGGACGACCCATAGGCTGGGTGAAAACTTGTTGCGTCAGAAAAGGTTGTGGGGATCGAACCCACAACTGAAGTTTGATAGGCATTTATCACCTACCACTGGCCAACAAGAAGTCCATGGTTAGTTGAGATAAGTTTTATTTTATTAAGCGGTATGATAGATGAAGTATAAGTCCATTTTTGGAACCATATACGATTAATATCACCATATATGGACTTATGTATACTTAATAACATTACCTAACCTTTTGTTTGTGATAGAAGGAATTACCTATCATTCTTTCATATGATCTACTAACTATTCAAGAATGAAAAATTCAACTTCATTTCATTAAATAAAAGATGAAGTGGAAATTGTTCCTTGAATGACCAATGATGATATTACAATGAAATCAATTAAGTATTTCTCTTTTTGAAAAAATATATCAACTTTAGGGAAATAATATTGAAATACAATAATGTTGTCCTAGTACCTTCATAATCGATGAATCAGAAGTTACCTTAGATCGTCACAAATTTATTTCTTTGTGATTATTTGATTTTTCATAGCCATGTCCTCTACCACCCTTGATCAGAAGTTGATGGTTAGAATTTTCATCCATATCCATGTTTCCACTTATGTTTTCCTATGTGGAAACCCAGTGTTGAGTTACTTTGGGTGACTGTTATGATTCTAAATTTCCTTTTTTAAATTATGTTTTAGTATTCCTTTTTACAATGTAGGTTTGGATGAATGAAACTATCTAGTAGTAAACCATTTATAACCCAGATGAAAATCGAGGGTGAAATTAATTTTAAGGGCTGTAGAATTTAACACCCCAAGATTTTATGAGATATATCCTTTTTAATTTATTTGATATCTTATGTTTTATGCTACACTAATATTACCTTTCTCTATACACAACACAGTATTAGTATGCAGTATACGCAACAATATTCTTGGCTTGTGTTACACATAATTTCAAGTTCTTTTGGTAGAAATTTTTCTAAGAAACATTTTGAATAGATTTTTTTCAATTTATAAATGAAAAATGTTTTGATTATGTTATATGAAACACCAAAGGAATATTTCAATACACACATACCCAACTTGACTTGCATTACACGCAACAGTGACCTTCCTCAATAGCATGTGTTGTACGCAATACAGAGTTTCACAAAACAATGATATATTATTATATTATTATGAACTAGCTGTTATGAATAGTATTAACTGAATTTTTAATTTTAGAACATTATAATTCATCTTAAACATTTTCTATAATAAGGTATGAGAACAAAATCAATTTTTCAGATAAAAGATGTAATTTTTAAAAAATGAATTTTTGTCTCCTTTTGATGGCGCACCGATTTTAAATATAATTTTTTCCTAGTTTATAAGTTCAATTTTATAAAATAAACTTCTTCTTTTTAATCATGATATAAAAATTTACATTGTATAATGTTTTGATATTTTTCTAATAACATTCATATTTTGATGAATAGTAAAAATACGATAAATTTTATTTAAAAACAACTTTTTTAATCGAGATAATTTATTTGGATAAATTATAATGTTGAATGGTTTTAAATTACAAATAAGGGATATTTTTATCATTTCATTTAATTAATGTCATTATCATAAATTTTACATTGAATTTGTAGGTAAAATCATTTAAATATTTTGCAATGTTTTAAACGAAAACCCGTTTTTTCCCAACAACATGATTAATTTTAAATTAATTATTGCATATTATATGTTTTGAATTTGTAAAAATGGATTACATATTTGTATATAGGAGGTTAAAATTTTGTAAATATATAACTTTTATTTTTGGGCATTATGAATAGTAACTACGGTAAATTTTATTTACCACTGTTAAAGGTAAATTAAGTAATTAAGGGTAAAAATAATATTATAAAATTACCCTAACACAAGTATTAATATAAATGGATGATTATATTTCGTCCTAAAATATACTTGGGATAAAAGTTTATCTATTAGAACCTTCTTTTATGTGATTAAGACCATTAATTTATTTATTTTTAAAAGAAAGTGAAAAATATGCCTCACTCAAACTTTAATAAATAAATTATTTTTAATATAAAGTTATAAAGAATATAAATTAGATTATAAATACCGATTATTAAGATAAAATTATTTTCTTTATCATGGTAATTTATTTGAAATTTTTAAGATATATATAATTACTTTAATAGTTTTTACATTAATGATACATAAAATAAATATTTAGTAAAAAATAAAAAATATAGTTTTTATTAAACTAATAATACCCATAAAAGGCCCAAATACCTTATCCAAACTTATTTGTCATGTAAATATAAACAATAATAATCCAAAGGTATAATGTTTTACCATTTGGAGCCTTATAAAAGCGATTATGACAATTATTCTCTTTTATTTTAAATGATGTCAATGTTTCCTCCTTCATAATTTAATAAACATAACATTTTAAAAGTTGGGTGTTTTAGAAGATAAATTATATTAAAAGTATTATTATAAAATCTATTATATTTATCTTTATAATAATATTTTATTTTAAATTATTATGAAACAAATAAGTATATTAAATAATTATACAAAAATGTTTCATTAATTATTTTATTAAGAGAAATATAAAATAAATGGTTTTAAAAATATTAAAATAAATAATATATTAACTTATTAATATTCTCCACGAATTTTAAAGATGAATAAGACATTTTAGAAAACTATTAAATATTTTGGTTCGAATATATTCTCTGTGTGTATATTATTTAAATTCAAATAAATGAATAGTGTCAAAACATACACTATTAATATTTTATAAAATTTACATATTATTAAAATGTTTAAAAATCACAAAAATATTTAAAAATTAAAAATTAAAATAAATATGTTAGGACATGTCAAAAATTATCCAATTATTTACAATTAACAACACATAAGTATGTATTTATAACCATTTAAAATTTACAACATTATTACCACAAATAAAATTAAATAGATTAAATAAGGATAAATCAAAATGATATGGTTTATAATAAAATAAAAACATGTATAAATTGTATTGTTATATGATATTAAAACTATATCACATCTAATATTAGAATATGATTCATTTTGGAAGTTTTTATATTGGGTTTGGATTTATTATAAATTAATATTTTTGAGAGTTTCCTAGAGTGCCCCTTTCCTCTTGTATAAAAGAGCACATCCTCCCTATCCTCTTCGCAACATCTTTAACCTAAAATCTCAGCAAAAACCTGACCATTTATCCTATCCACGTCCATATAATCATACTAGAGGTCCTGGTTTTATTCCAAGTCCAACTATAGTGCCCTAAGAGGAGGTTTAGAAGAGGCACGTCGAAGAAGAGGTAATATCCTTTTCCAATTCATTCCAAATTATTTCATCTTGTACTTATTCATATTTTGTTGTTTCATTATAAAGTAACAACATCAGTATAAATAATATAATAATATTTTATTATAAATATGAATCAACCCTATTTCACCTTTTACATACCCTATGAAAAATGAAATCATCGCGCTTGCATATGTACGGAATACCGTCTCCAGGATGTGGTGTAATCTGTTTTTCCACCACCACCTTACTTGGATTGGTATAATGGTGGAAATAAAAACAATATATGCTTAATATAAAATTATTATAATCATGAGATATTATATCATCTACTCCAATTTCATTCACCAATTATGGGAATGATATCGTCGCTCATGCGTATGTACGGACTACCGTCTCCACGACGTGATGAGATTCAATATCCATGTAAACCATTCAAAAATTATTATAATGTATACATAATAAATAATATTGAAATATATAACATAATAATGATACTTAATTTATGTACATATATTTTTCATTTACTTAATTTCATTTAATTCAATAAGGAAACGAAAACAGCGTTGATGCGTACGTACGACCTACCGTCTCCATGAATGGTGTATTTCATTCCATTTACCGATCTATAATATATATTTATAAGCTGAATATAAATTATATATAAATCATGTTTTACATTCTAGAATTATGTAAATCAAGATATAAGTAATAATATTAAGAACAACAAGTCCAAACACATATGATAAATGAAACGATTTTACCCAAAATGCTGCTTTAACATGGAATTGACAAAAGAACGGGTAATATAAAGTCATAAGTGAATAATATATGATATCATAAATATTATTATGGGTATGTTACAAGTTAATAATATGTTTAAACCACTATTATTAAGTTTCAGACATGTACAGAAGAAATTGGACCTATGTTAAGAGATTATTTAGTCTCACTTTTATTTCTGTGAGACATATGTCGTAATCACCATCTATTTCTTTTATATGGAGTTAATGCCTCTGATGAATGTTTTATGTTTTTTATTATGAAGGATGTGATATTTAAATATGAATTTAATTTTCTTTATTTTATGACACGTATGATTCCACCGATAAAAAATGGTAAGTGATAAATATTCCAATCTCGTTCTTAACCGAGATTGTTTATTTGTAAGTATTTACTAGGGTTGTATTTATCATCCATTTCCATGTTTTCGAAAAATGTTTTCATGTATGTTTAAGGTCATTTTTCACATTTTTGACTTTTAATACATGGTGTGTAAGGAATATTTCTTTTTTTACCATATGAGGTACTTTTTGACTTCTCTGGTAAAAGTACATGGAGAATGTTTTATTAACTTATATTGCGAGAATGGACATTTACAGTTTTATAAATCCTTATTTTCATGAAGCTTACTATACAAGATTTCATGATTATTTTCAATAAAATCATTATCTTTTTAAAATTTCAGGTAATTTTGTGATATGAAAATGATTTTTATGAAGAAGGGATATTTTCCTTAAGAACTTATTTCAAGTATTTTATGGAGACTATTTTCCATCTAAGATTAAAGTCTTTAATATGGTCATGTTTCAAGTATAATGTCCCTATTATTTACATGGTTTGATTTTTTTTATGATTAAATGATATCCATTGTATTATATGGATTGTGTTCTGATGGGAAGATGTTTTTGAAACCCATTTTATTCATTGGGTTGTGCTTAATTATTTATGCTTATTTTGTGTCACATGAAAGAATAACATAATTATGAGATGGGTGGGACCTATATCTACCTCCAATGAATTCTCTAAATCTTTATATCTCATGAGCTAGACATGGATGGTACAAAAAGTAAAATCTAGTTCAGTAATACAGAGATGGAATGGTAGGTAAACCCATTTTAGTAATGGACTTTGTCCATTATGATGGTCTTGGAAGAAACACCTTGGCTACTATGAAAATCATAACATGTGCTTAATGGTTTTCCAAAATAAAAAGTTTTATTCCCATTCAATTTTATCATGATTAATGTTTGTTTATTATATATTCACTATATACTACAATGATTTATGTCATTACTCATGTTTTATGTTAATGTTTTTACGTTCAAATGTTTATGGATTGTTTGATGTTCTCCATGTTTACCCTTACTATGATTTTGAGATCACACTTTTTATGTTTTATATTTCCCAGGATATAAAGAAAGGTTTTAGTTAGGAAATCAAATGGTGAAGATCTATATGGGAAATGTTTAAGATCATTCACCATGATTAGAAGATTATGTTCCAAGCTTCCAAAGACACTAAACTAATATGGTCCTTGGGTTTTTTTTGTAATGTATTATATAATCTGCAAAAGTAATGTAATGTCCATGTAAGTAAGTTTGGGTCTCTACAGATGAAATATCAAATGATATATTTAATCCAAAAATTATTATTCCTTGTCATAAAATATATGTATTCTTTAGTGGATACAAAATTATAAATATTTCCCAAGTTAATCAAATACCATTATAAGAAATAACCATATGAAAACAATATTTTTCACTATATAAGAAATAATCATATCCATAATTTATGAATATTTTTATTAAATGGAAAATCAATTTCTAATTATAAATGTGAATAGAAATTTGATTCTTTCAAGATAAATAGAGTAGTCAAAAAATTATATGAGTTTGAATTATAACTTTTTACCACATTCTAATATTCATCTCAAATCCACTTAGATGGAATAATTAAAATTTATAATTCATATAACAAAAATAATGAAATATAAATTATATTACATGTTCAAGGGGTTGTCTATACACCATATATAAAATGAATTGTAATTTTATCATTAGAAATTACCTAATCAAAATTTAATCATATAGTACAAAAAACATACCATACATATATGACAACTAAAAAATATTATTGCAAATAAATAATTATAAATTAGTTAGAAAATAAACTAATAAGTATACCAAATTTTAGACCAAGACAATAACATAGAATGTAAGATATTTAGTCTATGATAATTTGGACATGCTCGGTCAATCAGAACAAACACAATCATGAACAAATATTTAGAAATAATACATAATGTTGGAAATGAAATTTTCATTATGAAAATTAAGGTTTCTATAATTGTTGGATTAAATTTATTATAATAAAAAAATTTATAAGTGGAATTTATAGAAATTAGTTAACAAATTTAATCATAAAATAATTGACCATTGGAATAGTCTACTAATAATTGGAATAGTAACCTGGAAATTGGAATATTAATTCGAGCATTATAGATATTAATGTAACCATTAAAATTGAATGCTTTCATATGTAAATATAAATTAAATTTTAAATATATTATAAAATTGATTTATTTTAAATTTATCTCCTGAAACATGAACTTATAGGTTTTAAAATAACAAATTAATTGTTATTATTTTTGTAAAATGTAATAGTTTTATTTTTAATTTTAATGTGAATATAATGATTTAAAAGAAATGTTATTTTTATAAAATGGGTTTATAAATTAATAATAGATATTACTATAATTATATAATAATTTAATTATACTGTAAATAAATGTTTAAATGATCATAAAAATGATTATAATATCAAAATCTGTATTTCTCGAATAAAAGAATGGTTTAATCCAAAAATAAAATTTTCATATATAGAAAAATATTTTAATAAAATATATTTTATTTTTAAAATATAAATGTTATAAAATGGTTAAAATTATTTTGTAGGATTTTTCTACAATATAAAAAATTTAGTGACAATTGAAATATGGTAGTTTAAAATATTTAATATTATAATCCAAATACAAGATTTCTTTTATTAATGGATGATGTAAGAATCCACTGTCTATAATTAACAAGGAATATTTCCTATATATATTAATAATTACTAAAACTATATAATTTATTGAGCCAAAATAATAAACAAATTAATATAATAATAAAAACACACATCTTTAAATTTTATAAATACTACTTCTCACCTACCATTATCCTTAAACCATCAAAGCTTTGATGATTTTAAATTAAATTCCAATACCATTCCTTCCATCTATCTACTTAAATATTTACTATGGGTCTCACCATAATTCAGAATCCATGTTCTACAAGGGGTCCATCAAAGAGGTGATAATCCATATCTATTTTTCTCTACCCTCCTCTCTTCATTTTTTTGTACTTCTACATTATTATCTAAAAATTTATCCATAAAATAATATAAACACCAATATTATTTATATACTATAATTATATATTTTTAATGAAATATCTTCCATCCACATTTTTTCATATATAAATATTCAGTGAAGTGAAATTTTTTTCCATATTATTGAAGTAAATTGTCTCCATGGATAATGATTTTTTCGTTTAAATTACATCATTCATGGTTATTAATGAAAATACTATTATAATTTAATAATATTTCAATATTTATATTTTAATTTATTTCTTGTTTTTTAACTAATATATATATATATATAATATTAAATAAAATGAAACCAAACTATGATGGTTGGAAAAACAACCAAGAAAAGAAATACATTTATCATTAATTTTTAATCGAATAAATCATCATAATACTAGATATAAAAATGATATTTTGAACCATTTATTCATAAGTAACTTCATTAATTAAATATAATTTCAATTAAATAGTATTATACTCATTTGACTAGAACATCCATAAATATACATAAGTTCGCTGGCCATGAAATAATTAAACGACCATTAAAAGAATGATGAAAATATACGATATCACACCTCAAATTAGAAATAAAGTATAACCATAAAAATACTATAAATTAAATATATTTTAAAAAGGTAATGTATCATGTAATTAATGAATATAATTTGATTATCTGATACCTTAATTTATCATTTTGAATGCATTCGGACATATGGTATGCGATCTCTCCAAACCACCATATTATATTTTGGTAAAACATTCTATATTTTGGCCTCAATTTATCACTTCACAATTTTTTTTTGATTTAGTACATATTTTATATATGTATTCCATGAATATTTATTCAGATCAATTAATCATTCATTGATCATAAATAATGTGATATAAACGGTTTCCTACTCAAATACTCTTAATAAGAAAATGAAACGTATCTATCTCTTAACTATTTTCATGAACAGTCCAAAAATGGATTAAGCCTCCAATATTTTCATAAAATCACTAAATTTATAATTTAATAATAAATATATTTATTTCTGGTATTATTCAATCCATTATTTCTTCACCCTCATAAATTCATTTTATTATTTTCCCTAAATCCACACTTATGTTGAAATTTTCTATTATAATATAACTACTTTTCATGATTTAAATTACATAGGGAATAATTATTATATATGTTTTATTATTTTTTAATGACCATGAATGATTTAAATCAATTTGTTCATTGATACCATTCTTATATGCCCTTTAGTCATGTATTATGACATAATTATGATACCAATTTCCTTTCATTTGTAACACTTTGGTTTATTAAAAATGTTTGATTATTAATTTGTTGGAAAAAATTGCAAACATATTATGATTGGTGAGAAAATATGGTTCTACAATTATTTAGGAAATGTTTATTTCCAATGATAAGTTATGTATGGTATTTGGGAGTAAACCTAATCTATTATAGGAACTTTTTCACCATGCGATATACCCTTCGTTGTTATCTTTGATTTAGGCATATTTCGTGTTATATTTTGTTTACAAATTACAATATTTACATGATATAATTATTTCATGTTCTATATTTTATGAATTAATGCGTTTATTCATGATCCATGACTTTTATGTTTTATGTAATATCATATGAATAATTTTTAATGAAATTTCCATACTTATTACCTTACTCGGATTTTTAGATCGTCCCTCTTTTCAATGTATTCCCCCGTTTTACATTTGGATTTGTAGTAGATAAAATTATGTTAAGATATCATTAAAGAGATTAATAATAAATGTCCAATTCTAGTTTCATGTTTTTTAATTATGACCCATGTCTACCAAAAAACTAGATTTTTCATTCCTTGGATTAAATTATATGGTCTATTATTCATAAAATAAAGATACAATATGTTAAAATGTCTTGGGTCTCTATAATATAAAATAAATTAGGTTCGTAACATTACAACATTGCTTAATATGGGGAAATTGAAATGATGTCTTTTACCCCATGTTTTCCAAAACATAAAAACACATTAACATTATATAAAATGGTTTTAGTCATGTTATTAATTTATATAATAACCTTAATCGAGTTTATAAAATCTTATATTGTATTATTTTTATCATTTTTACACATTTTGTTAATTATATTTGATTATTTTCACTGTTTTTTATGTTAATCACATATTCTATCAATGAAGATTTTTTATGATAGTTCTGGTTCATTTGAATAGTATATAGTTCCATAAGATCAAGAATAATAATCATGAAATAATAATAAAATATTAACATAATTTATATTTCTAAAAAATATTTTTGATTATGGGTTTAATAAATGAAGTAAATTACGATTAATGGCTCGGTAATTAGTACATATGCATGATTAATGTTTCCATTTTACAAAACTAATTATAGGAAGTGGTAGTTAATTATTTATCATTAATGAATAATAATAATATATCAAATAACATAGTATTTAATTTTATAATATTATTTATGTCCTCTAAGTATTATGGTGATGATAATGGGGTCACATCACTTCATGATAACGGTAGTGCACATATACAAAAACAATGTTTCAATTTTTCAATTTATGAAATAATATGCTATATTATTTTTTCTAAATAATACATATGTAATGAATATAATAATTATATCATATATATATATCATAGATTTATTAAAATTAAAATAATCAACATCCATTTTACTAGTTAGTGAAAACCAAATCACATCACTTCGGGAGTCGATACTCCTCCATACATAAGAGAAACCTTATAATATCCCCTATGCAATGGTAATTTAAAAGAGAATAATATGATATATTAAACCCATATTTGTAATTATGTTATAAATAAATTATATAAAAACTATATCCATCATCATACCCAATTTTGGGTTGTTGTAATGGAAAAATTAATGGCCTCAGTTTGGGAGCCTATATTATGTCGTAAAAAAGAATAAGAATTTCATGACCCATTTTATAGATGTGGAGATGTTTTTAATTCATTACCTTAACATAAAGACAAATAATTATAGGGAATATATTTAGGATATAATATTACACTTTTTTATAATAATTTAATGGGATAGATAATGATATAATACAATGATGCTAATTAAAGAACATATATTCTTCTCCAAGAAACCTCCACAACCTTTCACCAAATACATCCCAATGATGGATTTATGTGATTAATATGACATCTAGTATTAGGGGAGGTATTTTGGGAATCATTTTTATAGGTATTTCCTTATCCAAAATTATTTCGATGTGTGAGGAAGTGAGGAGAGGGGTTGGTCATTTTTTAGGTGAGGTAAGTGGAAGACTTGTAATTTTTGGAGAGTGAATGTTTTACCAATTTTATATAATAAATAATGGGTAAAAATATATAATTAGATATTATTCTGAAACATATGTTCTAAATATGGACACAAAATATAGTTATGAAGATTTATTATGTCATTTTAAATCATATTTTTTCCATTTAACCACTACTAAAATAAAAGTGATCATAATGAGAGTAAATAATTTTTAATGTCTTCACTATTCATTTTGGAAAAAAAATATTTTGACTATATTATAAAATATAAATTATTCTTATTATGAATAATTCTTCCATTTGGTGAAATTATATTTTTCTAAGTGGGATAATTTAATTGAAAATTAATCCCCCAGAGTAAATAAGAAAACATGGGTTTTAAGAGAAATGTTCAAAAGTATACAATGTTTTTACATAAAAATTCATTATTAAAAATATTCGTATAACAAAAAATAAATCAATATATGTTTCATTTAAATAATTTACTTTGTAACCAGTTAAAAAAATTATTTCAAAATATCAATAATTTACAAAAATGACATTCTTCAATTAAAATGTAGTATTTTTGAACATTCAACAAAAAAAATCATTTTAGAAAAATAAAAAAATTAACCATAAGAAAAATTTGATAATATAATTTAAAATAATAACTAAATATTATCTAATAAATCTAATAAATGTTTTAAAAACTAATTTTATCATATTTTTAATGAATTGACGATATAGTTTTTTTTTAAAATAATATTTCATAAAAAAAATTATTTTTTGTTAAATAATTATTATTATTAATTATATTAAAAAGGTAAATAATGATTGTCAATTAACTATATAACTTTTATAATTTATTTATTTTCATACCCACTAATTAAATTTATTAGTTATAAGGATCATTTTTATAAAATATAGTATCATATTTCGGTTAGACCATATATTGTGTGCATCACAAGCTTTCGAAGAAAATTAATTTATTCTAAAAGAAAGAAATTGCAATTTTTGGTGGTGTCATATGATTCCGACCAAAAAAATTAATCCTTGAAATTTTATGAATATTAATTTATAAATAAATGATGTAAATTTCTATTCATAATATCCTATTTTGTATATGATGATTTAACCATTTTTTGATTTCTAAAAAGTAAATTTATCAGTAAAGTTGTATTATTTCTCAATAAATGATATATTCTAAATATTGATGGGATCTTTAGGGTATGGTAAATCAGTTTGTATTTATATTTCATCATTGTTGATTACATTAATTAGGTCTTGTATGTTCCTTTATAACAATTAATTATGGAACACATCATACAGTTTTGAGAGAATCATTGTATTTTAAATTGATAATAAAAAAATCCATTGATTTAATAAAATTTAATGGGTCTGTTATACATGGATATTACATTAACATTATAACTAAGAATTAAAACAACAATCAATGGGAATAAATTCTTGAAAACATGATCTACGCTTTGGAATTCAAAGTGATCACTTTGAATTTTTGGTTAACACTTTTCCCAAATTTGAGTTATCATAATGTATGCCTAAATTTTTCATACAAGTATCAATGTATCTAAATAATTGTATCCCCAAAAGTTTAAATACAAAAGAAAAATAAAAAATTTAATATTAAGACAACTAGTTTAATACAACCCTTAAATTAACACAATTTTAATACATTAATGCCAACTATTTTAAATGAAAACTCTATCTAAGGTAAATATTATTCCCACAAACCTTTAATGTAATTTGGGATCCACCTAAATAAGTATTATGGTGTAGGAATATTCCATTTGGGATAAGCATAAATTTTAGGATGTTATTTAGTTATCATAGAATCTCAATATTGAGATCCTTATGATGAAATTTCCATAATTTTGATTTCATACATGGTCAGTGATTAAACACGACTGGAAGAGGTGCACGAGGATGTCATGAAAAATTATTAATAAAGATCCCTTTGAGATTCTCAAGAGGTACATATTATCTTTGAGAAATCAAAATTTAAGGCAATTAATAAAAACCAATATTGAATTAATTTTTCTAGGATTATTTGGTAGTCATGTAACAAACTACCTGGTAACATCATCCCACTTGAAATCTAGAATATTAAGAGTTTGTAAGGCTCATAAATAATTATGTGTCACTTAATTAACATTTTTAAAAAGAATATGATTTGGAAAAAGAATCATAAATTTTATTTTTCATGTTATCCCTACAAAAACAACACATCAAACCACTATATTGGGTAGGAGGGGTTAACTTATATATATCATATATAACAGTTACCATTTTAGGATATTAAGAAAGGTAAAAAGTGATACATTTTTATGGAATGATGTTTTAAAACATATAAGATATTTATGACTAATTATATTACTTTATTAGGTCTCGGTTCCTTTTGTAAATACATCATGAATAGTTTCTATCCTTACATACCTAACTTCATTATGATTCCTTATTTACCCTCCCCCCCAAAAATCCTAAATTCCTTGTAAAAAATACACATATTTTCACTTATAAATGGTTGTAATTACACGAACCCAATAAACCAGAGTTGATTTATTTTTTGTTAAACTAGAATTGATTTAAAGCTAAAATATCACTAATGAAATGCCAGTTTAGTAGTTTTGGAGATCAAAATACAAACATGATACAAATTTTAAATTTTCCTATGAAAATAACATATATTATACAATAAAATCAAATGAAATACATCTATTAAAACCCATTGAAAGAACTCTTTTTTATATCATATAGAAAGGAAACAAAATATGGGTTTCATCAAAAGATATATAAGGGTTAAGTGCACTGGATGAGGTCACAATTTAGTAGAGAAAAATAAATATGGAATGTAAATAACATAATAAATATTAACTTTTAATATATTGAATGAATGAATAAATAAGTCATAATCAATATGGAATGGTAAATTACTGAAATCCCATTTGATTTTACAGAAAATTGATAATGAAATTCGTTTAGGGATAATATCATTATTAAAATATATTAATAATCATTATAAATTATTAATGAACGAAATGTTTAAGTGTTTATCATTGTGTTCTCATAAATCATGATACCTCTACCATCAAGACCATTTGAAATATTTATTTATTAATACATGTTGAATACTATTTAATTTGGAAAACTTATTAATCATAGGTGACCTACATATAAATTGAGGAGCAATACTTGATCGGTCCCCACCCATCATTGTAGATCTAAATCATTTATCACATATCAAATGATCTATTTAATCCAAAAATTATTATTCCTTATCATCCTATATATGTTTTCATTAGAGGATACACATTTATAAATATTTCCATAGTTAATCAAATAAAATTATAAGAAAGTACCAAGTGAAAACAATATTTTACACTATTTTGGAAATAATCATATCCATCATTATTAAATATGTTTATTAAATGAAAATTTAATTTTAAATTAGAAATTTGAAAAAATATGATTCTTTAAAGAAAAATAGAATTGTTTGAAAATTAAATGAGGTTGTATTATAACTTTCTACCACTTCCTAATTTTCAATTCAAATCAACATTGACGGAATAATTAGAATTTAAAAAACATATAACATGAATAATGAAATATAAATGACATTACATGTTCAAGGGGTTGTCTATACACCATATAAGTAATAAATTGTAATTTTATCATTGGAATGTACCTGATCATAATTTTATCACGTAGTAAAAAAACATACTATACATATATATGTACGAAAAAAATATTATTATAAATTAAGATTTATAAATTAGTTTGAAAATAAACTAATAAGTATTCCAAATTTTATATCAATAAAATAACATATAAAATAAGAGATTCAATATATGATAATTTTGTTATGCTCGGTCAATTTGAAAAAACACTATCATGAACAAATATTTAGAAATTATACATAATATTGGTAATAAAATATTAATTTTGAAAATTAAAGTGTTTATAAAATTTGTATTAAATTGATTATAAATAAAATTTTATAAGTAAAATTTATAATAATTAGTTAACCAATGTGATCATAAATAATATGACCATTGGAATAGTCATCTGACTATTGGAATAGTTACCAGGAAATTAGAATATTAATTCAAGAATTAGTGATAATAATGTAACCATTAGAATTGTATCCTTACATATGTAAATATAAAATAAATTTTATATATCTTATAAAATTGATGTATTTTATATCTATTTCATGTACCATGAACATATATGTTTTAAAATAACAAATTAAGTGTTATTATTTTCATAAAACTTAATTGTTTTATTTTCAACTTTCATTTGAATATAATGATATAAATGAAATGTTATTTTCATAAAAGAAATTTATCTATTAATAAAAAAATATGACTATAATTATATAATATTTTAATTATACCATAAATAAATTTTTAACCGATCATAAAATTGATTATAATATCAAAATATGTACTTCTCGAATAAAAGATTGTTTTAGTCAAAAATTAAAATTTTTATATAGAGAAAAATATTTTCAAAAAATATATTTCATTTTTGAAATCTACATATTATAAAATGGTTAGAATTATTTATTAAGATATTTCTAAATTCAAAAAATTTTAGTGACTTGTGAAGTATGGTAGTTTAAATAATTTAAAATTATAATCCAAATTCAATATTTATTTTTGTAGCAGATGGTGTATGAATCAACTATCTACAATTAATAATGAATATTTCTTATATTTATTCATAATAACTAAAACTGTATAATTTATTGAGCCAAAATAATAATAAAATGAATATAATAATAAAAACACACCTCTCTTACCCATATAAATACTACTCCTCACCACCCATTCTCCTCAAACCATCAAATCCATAATGATTTTGAATTAAATTCCATGACCATTACTCTCGATTATCTACATAAATATGTAATATGGGTTTCACCAAAATTCCACATCCATGTTCCCAAGGGGACCATCAAGGAGGTGATAATCAAGATCTAACTTTCTGTAGCCACCTATCTTAATTTTTTTCTACTTCTAAATTCATCTCAAAACATTTATCCATCAAATGATATAAACTATAATAGAATTTATATACTATAATTATATGTTTTTAATGAAATATCTTCCTTCAAACTTTTTTCATATCCAATTGATTAGTGAAGTGAAAACATTTTCCATATTATAAATGTTAATTGTATCCATGGATAATGATTTTCCATTTAAATTACATCATTCATGTTTATTCATAAAAATAATATTCTTTTTAAATAATATTTCAATGTTTATATAATAATTTATTTCATGTTTTTTAACTAACAAATATATATATTATAATAAAAAAAACAAAACAAAACTGTGATGTTTGGAAAAAACATCAAATATAAACAATACAATTATCATTAATTTTTAATCAAATGAATAACCGTCATTCTAGATATAAAAAGGATATTTTTAAAAATTTTTAATATTTAACTTCATTAATTCAATATAATTTCAAATATGGAGTATTATACGCATTTGACTAGAAAATCCATAAATATACATTAGTTAAATGGCCATGAAATAATTAAACAATCACTTAAAGAATGATGACATTATACTGTATCACAACTCAAATTAGAAACAAAGGATATTCATAAAAATAAAATAAATAAATTATATTTTAAAGAGGTAACATATTATTTAATTAATGAATATAATTGGATTATCTGAGACATTAATTTAAAATTTTAAACGCATTCGGATATATGGTATGAGATCTCTCTAAACCACCATATTTTATTATGTTATGTGTTTCTCTATTTTTTCCTCAATTTATAACTTCATTATTATTTTTTATTTATTATATATATTATATATTTGTTCCAAACATATGTATTCATATCAATTCATCATTATTTGAACATAAATTACATGTTCTAAAAGGTTTTCTACTCAAATCCTCTCAATAATAAAAGGAATCTTATTTGTCTCTTAACTATTTTCTTGTACATTCTAAAAATGAATTAAGCCTCCAATATTTTAAAAAAATCACCAAATTTATAATGTAAGAATATATATTTTAATTCATTTCTTATTTAATGAATTATTTCTTCATCCTTTTAATTTTTTTTTATTTTCCCTAAAAAAACACTTATGTTGAAATTTTCTAACGTTATATAACACTCTTTCATACCTTAAATTCTTTAGGGAAATTTTTTTATTTATATATTACTTTTTTTAATGACCATGAATGGTTTAAATCCTTTTTTTCGTTGATAAAATTCTTATATTTCAATTTAGTCTTGTCATATGACATGATTATGAAACCATTTTCCTTTAATGTGTACAAATTAGGATTATTAAATATGTTTGATTATTTATGTGATAGAAAAATGTGAAAACATATTATGATTGGTTAGAATATATGGTTCTACAATAATTTAGGAAATTATTAAGTCCAATGAAAAGTTATGTATGGTATTTGGGAGTAAACCTAATCTACTATGGGAATTTTCTCACCATGTGATAGAGCCTTGGATGTTAACATTGATTCATCAATATGTTAGGTTATATTTTGTTTACACATTTCTATATTTATATCGTCTTATTATTTCATGTTATATATTTTATGATTCATTGTGTTTATTCCTGATCCATGAATTTTATGTTCATGTAATACCATCCAAATAATTTTTAATGAATCATTTCCATATTTATTTCCCTACTCTAATTTTCAGCTCATGCCACTTTTCGATGTATTCCCTAGGTTTACATATGTATTATTTGTAGATAAAATAATTTTAAGATATCATTATAGAGATTAATAATATATTTCCAATTATCTTTTCATGTTTTCTAATTATGAAGCATTTCTCCCTAAAAACTAGATTTTTAATTCCTTGGATTAAATTTAATGGTCCATTAATCAAAAAATAAATATACTATATGTTTAAATGTCTTCTGTCTCTAAAATATAAAGTAAATTAGGTTCATAACATTACAATATCCCTTAATAAAGGGAACTTCATATGATGTCCCTTACCCCATGTTTTCCCAAACATAAAAACACATTAAGATTATATAAAATGGTTTTAGTCATGTTATTAATTTATATAATAACCTTAATCAAATTTATAATATCTTACAATATATTAGGATTATCATTTTCACACATGTTTCTAATAATATTTCATTATTTGCACTATTTTGGTTGTTAATCACGTTTTCTATCAATGATGATTTTTATGATAGTTATAATTCAATGGAATATTATATTGTTTTATAAGCTCAAGAATAATTATCATGACATAACAATAATATTAATATATAAATTTTATTTAAAAAAATTAAAAATGGTTTCAAAAAATGAACTACATTACGATGAATGGGACTATAAATAGTATATATGCATGAGTAATGTTTCCATTTTCCAACCGTCATTAATGAAAAAAGGTATGCAAGGATTTCTAATTAATGAATGATAATAATATCTCAAAAACCATATTATTTAATTTTATAAAATTATTTATGTCTTCCAAGTATTATGGTGATGAAAATGGGGTTACCTCACTTCATGATAGCAGTAGTTCACACATACAAAAACAATATTTTCATTTATCAATTTAAGAAATAATATGATATAATTTATTTTATAAATGATAAATATGTAGTTAATATTATAATTATATGATATATATATATCACATATGTATTAAATTAATAATAATCACCTTCCATTTTACAAGTTAGTGAAAACCGAATCACATCACTTCGGGAGTCGAAAGCCCTCCATACATAAGAGAAACCTTATAATATCCCCTATGTAATGGTAATATGAAAAATAATTATATCATATATTGACTACATATTCTTAATTATGTTATAAACAAATTATATTAAAATTATATCCATCATAATACCCAATTGTGGGTAGTTTTAATGGAAAAACTAATGGCCATAGTCCGTGAGCCTATAATATGTGGTACAAAAGAATAACGAATTCATGATCCATTTTATAGATGTGGTGATGTTTTTAAGACATTACCTTAGCATAAATACATGTAATTATAGGGACTTTATTGAGGATATTATATTAAAATATTTTGATAATAATTTAAGGGGATAGATAATGAAATAATACAATTATTCTTGTTAAAGAACATCTATTCTTCTCCAAGAAACCTCCAAACCTTTTCACCAAATACATTCCAATGATAGATTTATGTGATAAATATTACATCTAGTATTTGGGTAGGTATTTTGGGAAATCATTTTTATAGGTATTTTCTTTTACAAAATGATGTGAATGTGTGAGGAAGTGAGGAGAGTGGTTGGGCACTTATAGGTGATATATGTGGAAGATATGTAATTTTTGGAGAGTGAAAATTATACCAATTTTATATAATGAATAAAGGGTAAAAATATATAATTAGATATTATTATTAATTATATATTATATATATGTCCTTAAAATTTAGTTATGAACTTTATTATGTCATTGTAAATTTTGTTTTTTTCATTTAACCACCACTAAAATCATCGTTAATGTAATGAGAGTACATAATTTTTTATTTTTTCACAATTCATTTTTGTAAAAAAATTATTTTTACTATATTATATAATATAAATTATTCTTATTAATAATAATTCATCCATTAGGTGAAATTATATTCATTTATGTGGAATAATTTATTTGAAAATAAATCCCCTAGAGCATATGAGATTGTGGGATTTTTAAGAGAAATGTTCAAAAGTATACAATGTTTTTACATAAACATTAATTATAACAAATATTCATATAAAAAACTATATATATATATATTTCATTTAAATAATTATACATTTTATCTAGATAAAATTATTATTTCATAATATCAATAATTTTTTAAAAAATGACATTCTTCAATTAAAATACTGGCTTTTTCAACATTCAACAAAAAATGAATCATTTTTGAAAAATAAAAAAAATTAGCCATAAGAGAAATTTGATATTATAATATTAAAACAATTTAAATATTATATAATAAATCTTATAAATCTTTAAAAAAATAATTTTAATCATATTTTTAATGAATCTATGATACCATTTCTTTTTTGAAAAATAATATTTCATAAAATATTTCATTTTTTTCCAAACTATTATTATTATTTATTTTATAAAGTTAAAAATTAAAGTCTATAATCTATATATTTTTAATAATTTATTTCTTTTAAGACCCACTAATCATATTTATTGGTAATAGGGTTCATATTTATATAATATAGTATTGTATTTTGGATAGACCATTTGTAGTGCGCATCACAAGATATCGAAAAAAAATAAATTTATTCTAAAATAATGAAATTGAAATTTTGGGTGGTGTCACATTATTTCAACCTAAAAAATAATACTTGAAATTTGATGAATATTACATTATATATAAATGAGGTAATTTTTTATTCATAATATCCTATATTTTATATGATTCTTTAACCATATTTTTATTTCTAAAAAGTAAATTTATCATTAATGTTATATTATTTCTCAATAAATGATATATTTTATCAAAAATATTGGTGGCATATTCATTGTAAAGTTAATCAGTTTCCAATTAAATTTTATCATTTCTGATCACATGAATTTGGTTTCATATGTTCTTTCAAAACAATTATTTATGGAACACATCATACACTATTGATCGAATTATTGGTTTTGAAAGTGATAATAAAAAAATCCAATTATTTCATAAATTTCAATGTGTCTGATATACATAGAAATTACATCAACTTTCGTAATATGAATTATAACAACATTCCAAGGGGAAAAATATTGAAAATATGATCTACCCCTTGGAATTTAAATTCATCACTTTGTATTTTTGATAACACTTTTCCCAAATTTGAGTTATCGTAATGTATACCTAAATTTGTCTTACATATATTGACGTATCCAAAATATTTATCCCCAAATGTTTAATTACCCAAAAATAATACATAATGTAAGAGTAATACCACTCTTTTCATTCAACCATTAAATCAACACAATTTTAATAAAAGAATTCAAACTATTTTAAATGAAAACTCTACCAAAGGTAAATATTATTCCCACATATCTTGAATGTAATATGGGAACTACCTCAATAAGTCTTACATTTCTTGAATATTCCATTCATAACAAACATTAGTTTTATGATGTTATTAAGTTCTCATAGAATATCGATATTGAGATCCTTGTGACAAAATTTCCAAAATTTTGATTTCATACATGGTCAATGATTACTCATGATAGGAAGAGGTGCATGAGGATGTCTGGAAAAATTACTAATAAAGAGACTTTTGATATGCATAGGAGGTACACATTATCTTATCAAAATGAAATTTTTATGGCAATTAATAACAACTCGTATTGGATTATTATTTATAGGATAATTTGGTCTTCCAATAATAAACTTACTGGTAACATCATCCCACTTGAAAACAAGAATTTTAAGTGTTTCTATGAATCTTAAGGAATGATTTGTCACATAACTAACTTTTGTAAAAAGAAAATCATTTGGACACGTATTCATAAATTTCATTCTTTATGTTATACCTCCAAAAACAATACATCAAACCACTGTATATCTTTATGTTACTAATTTTTATAGAGATATCCTATCATTGAGCATCTTTCAAAAATTGCATTTTTCATCCCAGTTAATGTTGTATCACATTAACTCATTCCAAATTTAATATCAAAATCTCGACAAATGATCTATGGTTATTTGCAGCCAGCCGAGATACACATTTGTGGTTTTCTAGAGCCAACCCCTCTTAGGGTGGATTAAAATCATTATGGACATAGACTCTAAAGGAAATCCGGGTCCCACAAGGTGTGGTGTTATCTTCAAAAATCATCATGGTCAGATCATCAGGTGTTGTTTTTGAGGCTACAATAATATAACCAATCTGAGTGCTGAAATTATGAGTGTGATACAATCCTTATCTCTCTCATTTCACTAAGGATGGAACAACGTGTTGATTGAAAGTGATTATACTACTGTAGTGCATTCCATTTGGATGGGGGTGATTCATCAAGATTTGATTCTTACTACTCACTAAATGAATTGGCGTTACTCTCTTCAAGACATCAACTACATTGCAAACCATACCTAATGATATGTGAATATGGTTGCAACTGGTCTCTCCAATAAAGTGGTTTTTCGGGATATAACTTGAATAGAGGAGATCTCAGACAACTTTAATTCTCTTCTTGTAAAAGATTATAATAAGATCCCATGTCATAGACTCATATACTCTATTTTTTTAAATAAATTTTATTTGGTCTTTTGACCAAAGATCCACCTTTTTTAAAAAATAAAATAACCCCTTTTAATATATATATTTTTAATGGGATATCTTATAGGGATATATTCTGTATAAATTGTTAAGAGTAACATGTCAAACCAATGAAACTAATAGCTTAGATATGATTGTTGTTATAGGAAATCATTTTCCTATCATTATCTTCATAGGATCCAAATATATTCCATAAATAGAGGCAATATAGCCAAGTACAAAACGTCTTAGTTCTACAAAGAAGACTAACTAAATTTATCATCAAACACCTTACATTAATGTGTCTCAAGTGTGATATGTGAGTGATTATCATGGTTCTTGTATATATTTGAATACAAAAAATTATTGTCAAATAATAATTCAAAAAAATCATTAAATTTTTTCATAAATTCCCTATTCAATATATCCTAAAAAATAGAATTTTCCTTATTCATTCTAAATGAAATTACTCTTTACATGTATTGTAAATAACTCATTTGGAACTTTTTCTTGAAAATGTATTCCTTATTTACTTGCAATTGATGATATCAATAACGAATGATAATCATTGAAAATTTATATTATCTTTGTAGACAATTACACAATTCATACAGTCAGGGAATATGATACATGTTATTCATCATAATAGAATTAGTCAAAATATAATCAATCCACAACCTCATGGTTCCATCATTATTCATGATGAAGAGAATAGGGGATCCTAGTGGAGAAATTATTTTCTAAATAAATTCCTGATAACCATACACATGTTTATTATTATTCTACTCTAATAATTCAATAATAAAAATTCTATAGATATTCAATTATATTCCTCTTGCATTAGGCATTACGTCAATGTGAAACTCAACTTTATTATATGGGGAATGTACCTGGAATTCAGTAGGATATAAGAAATATATATTCTTATATAATTTGTATATCTTATATTTGAGTATTACATTCTCTATCCTTAAATTTTTTTATTGTCGTCATCATTAATGTCATTTTATAGAGCTATTAATGGTTGATCAGGATATAACATGGATGATGAAGTATTTTATCTGAGAATAAGGAAATATACATAATCCTCACAAATCATAATTTCATTATTCTGAAAGTAAATATCTGATTAATATATTGAAATCACTTTTAAATAGATTATTGTACTTAACCCACCCATATATATGATAATAAGGTTATAAAATAAATGAAGTTTATGATTTATAATAGGGTCATCCTAATATATAATTATTATAGTGTGACTTACACTTTGAGTTTTTACTGAAAATTATCATCATAAATTTTAAAGGAATTGTCTAATTGTATTGAAAAATAAAGTAGATATATATGTGTGTGAGGATAAAGTATAAAATAATTCATTTGATTAATTTTATATTAAGATTAAATTACATTCCACCATATCATTGGGTGTATCCACCATCGATGTAGTAATCACATAATCTAGGCCTTCTCTCTGTCGATAAGTTTTTAGTATATTTATTTCATTTGTGGGACATTACTATGAATAATGACTCAATTAATTATATTTGAAACATTGGAAATTATTTATGTGTTTCTAAAACATTCATTCAAGTTATATATTTAACTTATCACTACACTGGTAACACATTCTCATTACCTTGAGACTATGTTCTCCTAATTTTAATTTTATTGCATAAATTGTTTCGGATTGTAGTTCAAACAAAATGGTAAAAACATAGTTATTCATGGAGGTTCATGGGGACAAAATAAGATTAGAGGTGTATTATTTAATTAATCCATGAACATACCCTCAAATAAAGATCACTCCCTTATTAGGATATTTCTCAAATTATTGATGCTAGTAATCCTCACCCCCTGATAACATTACAATTGATAAAATGGGAAATAGTATTAATTTCCCATTTTTATTTAGAAAATAGATGGTGTTATTTAATTTTACCTTAAACATGCTTATTTTTTAAGATAAATAATAGGGGAAATATATTATGCCATGAAAACGTTATTGGATGATAAGAGAGAATTTTCCTACTAACAATAGGTGAATATTTTCTTAAGTAAATAGTCATATAACAGTGAGTATTTATATAGAATCATATATGAGGGAACAACCTTTAGAAACAATAGTGAAGACCATGACAAAAAATCCCTTGGGTTGAAAAAATATGCATACCCTCATGAAAAACATGTCCTAATAGCCTACCATGTTAGACATGAGACACAAAATACGAGGGTTCTAATATATCTAAATCCCTTTGATGGAACTAATAGATATGTTGGTAGGGGTTCAGGTGGATGAGATTGTTATTAGGTAGGGGGATTATTCCCTTAACATCAGCTGATGAGTTAGGACAATATGAATGTTCTTGGATTGGATGTTGAGATTTGTTCCCATGTGAGAGGATCCATTGTGATGAGATTCATTCACTTACTACCAATTACACCAATAACCTCTTGAGAGTATAACATTCCTTGAATTTAATTCATTAACATAATTTACCACAATTTGGAATGAAATGTGAAGGATTTTAAAAACTATTACCTCTAGAGAAAATATGCAACTGAAAGTAAAAAAACTATTTTCATACATAACACACGGAGTCAAAATTAAAAAGTAAATGAAGGGAGGTATATTGATAATGATACATAAAACATGATAACCATGCATGAGAATTTTTTTTATTTACTTGAAATTCTTATCAGATGGGAGGGTTAGATTCTTAACTTCTGTAATTGGAAGCTATATTTACCTGGGACCTCCATTCAACAAATCACCTCCTCAAATGATCATGATCAATAGTATCGTCCAATATAATATGATAATATTTAAACCCAATTTCCACCATTAAGGACACTATAAAGATACGTTGTTCAGGCTTAGAGTTTAAAACCATCATATCAATGATATCACACTAGTCTTTATACATTAGGGATGTAAGGAATCATTGATTAATGATTTGTTGTGTGAATTTTTTGTCTGCTAAAGGGAATCATAGGAATCTAAGAATGAATTCCACCAAGCTGTGATGCCTGAAAAATATATTTCCCAAACCCACTATCCATCGAGTGTGATTTTTGAGAAATTATATGGTTTGATGATACATAAAAAATATAGATGATGGTATCTCTTTCATCTTACTAAAATTTTTCATTTACTTTTCCCTCATATTTCTTCAACATAGTGTACATAACGTTATTATATCCCATTCTATACTCTCTTACAAGAATAAAATGATTCCTAAAATTGGTTATTATAATACCTCTCTTCATTATTGAAATTTCCTATTTGAGTTATAATCCCATATGAATGAGGTAAAAGTGGTTGAAATAGTATTTTTAAAAATCATTGGAATATTGGGGATAGAAAGGACATGAAAGCGAATTGATGATAGTACACAATTAATCTGAGTAATTATTTATTTTATTGATAATAAACTATTCATATAGTTCATAATTAAATTTATTATATTGTATAAAACCCGATTATGGTGATTAATATGATGACTATATGGGGTGATTGGGGTACTCGGATAATATAGTGGAATTATATTTCAATGTATATTTAAGATGTTTTCTAAAAAACTCACATCTATGTCCAAGAATCAATTTTAAATGTAGAAGAATCACTTATGATAGTTAACCAGTCATAGGCTACATTTTTATTATTCCTCTAGGATCTCATTGGCTCTTCATATTTATATCTCCCTCGTATTTATGAGAATTATAGTTCTCGATGCATTCATCAGATAGGAAATAACCAAGGAGGGAGACTATCACCAATAATGGATGATTCTACCCATCATGATGACTTTTTATGAAACTAGTAATGTTGTATATCCTATTCCATTAAAGTAATTCCAATGAATCTTCCTTCCAAAACATTCACATGATGGAAATTGCTACATCCTCATATTAATCATTGATGAATTTTCATCATATTAGTGATTAGATGACCTCCTTTTCTATTTATTCTCTATGATTATATTATATATATATAATTACTCATTAATTATTATGGAAATTATTAATATTTAATCATATGATGAAATTATTTATATGTTCGACTCCTTTCAAAAACATTTATTAATAACACAAAAAAATAGTAAAACATGAACTCCTTGTGACATATATTATTCATAACAAACAATGGTTTCTTTATAGAGGTATCTTTATTTGTAGAACCACATAACCCTTAAATTTCCATTAATATAGTGGTAATTCTCCTTATTTATGTTGGTTTCTAATGAGGGAAATATTTTTTGAATAGTTCCTCTATAAATTATTTCAATTCAATGAGTTATTTTACAACATTCTCTATTGTATTCAGGATTATTGACCTCCATTGATCAGAATTACCTTTAATAAAATATATTTCATATCAAAACTTTTCGATTTTAAAACATACCAATTCATTAAATAATATCATCAGGGAATTTATCCACTGATCTGATTCTATTGGACTATCGATCCCAACTAATTTTAAGGGAATCTATTGCATTAATTTTCATGACCTGTCCCATGGGGCCCGTGTTGTAACTACCCCAAGCCCGCCTTCTATAGGCCAGGGGCTGGCGGCTAGCACTAAAGGCGTAAATCTCGATAAAAAGGGAAGGCATTGCCTTTATGAAACTTAAACAAACATAACTATAGTACAAGAGGAAGAAAAACACTAAGAAAAACTAAAAACAAAGGTATTATTAAAAGTAAGGGTCCAGAAATACAACCCCAATAGTAAAGTACAAGTATAGGACAAAACATCTGGAAGGTGACAAGCAGCTCCCAGATTGTCCTCCATGGATCCTACCTGAAGGGTAGGTACAAATAATGCAGCTCCTAGATTATCCACCACAAATTCTACCTGAAGGGTAGGTACAGATAGCCTCTTCAGCGCCCTCATCCGTCAAACTCCTCTGGGTACTGACTCATCGTGAGGTCCACCTCCAGGTGTCGTCTATTCCTCATACACTTGGCCTCCGTCAATGTTATCTGTCATCTGCATCCAACACAACGAGGTGCAGGCATAGCCCATGCAGGGGTGAGTATAACGATACTCAGTAGGGACCCTAAGACCCTCAAGGTCTCACTAAATCCATCAAGGATAAACCACAAAAAAATAACTCAATAGATAACCATTACTTAGGTATATTCCCACACATATACCTAAGTAATTAAGTAACCCATCTCAATTATGAGGGAAACACCAAGTCCATTGACTCACCTCAAACTAGGATTTTTATTCACGATGATGAAAACACGACTACTGGAGAACTTCTCCTCTGTCGAGTGAAGTAGTCCTGCCACAAATCTGAGGTTCCACTCACTAACTTTAGACTGGAGAGGTACTCCTCCTGACAAGTACCGCGGGTCTTCCACCTCACAAAGTAGTGTTCCTCTGCCATGGGTCTACAACCTCACAAAGTAGTGCTCACCCTCATATCCAAGAGAGGTACTCCCCCTATCGAGTACCGCAGGTCTCCCACCTCACAAAGTAGTGCTCCCCAAGGGGCTATAAAAGTCACTTCAAATCAAATCGGACAAGCAGTAATTATGTCTCAGCCAGCAACAAGGTCACCGTACTCCGTATGCTCATCTCCAAGAGGATCTGCTCCATGAACTACTGGTCGATACTTCCAAGTTTCATGTAATCTCACGTGGAAGTATCTCAAAGGACCGCCTCATCATAGAGGTCAAAACTCAATAGTAGATGCGTCAATCGGACGCTCGGTCTGTGAGTTATTAGCATTTCCGTTCCAGGGGCTCTGTTGGATTTTGGGTACAATCCAACTCGGCCATACTCCATCTGTGTCCAAACCTCTAGTGAAGTATTCCGATGAACCGTATCATCAAGAGGAATCCAACAAAGTCAACGAAACGTCAAATGGACATCTGGAGCTCATGTTATAGGTGTTTCCGCTCTGAGGGCCCAGATGGTTTTGAGTTCGAACCAACCCGGCCATACCCATACTACACCAAAACTTTGTGTGTAATATACCAAAATGACCGTCTCAATTCATGAAATCATACTCAACTGATTGTGTGTCGATAATAGGTCCATAGCTCAACATAATCATGTTTAACCGAAAACATTCCGAAAATAGGGGGTCTGGGCTAGGTATGACCCGGCCCAATACACCCTGGGTCAGCCCGAACCGGGGCGACCCGACTCAGGTCGATGTCCGGCCTGGGAGGGCATGGCCTGGCCCGGTCCGCATGGCCATCCCTGGCCCGGCTGGGGGAGGCTGGCTCGAATAGTTGGACGAGCGTGTTGCGCCGAGTGGGGGCGCGGACCCCCGCTGATTGATACCGGTGGTGCACGCTGGTGCTTCCCTGCCTCCCGGATCCCACGCAACTGCGTGATCTAATGAACCACCTCCATGGCTGTTGCTGCTGCAGGTTCCCTACGGCGGAGCACCACCACCGCCGGACGTCAACGCCGCCATGCTGGTGCGGTGGGCCGACAACGGCTTCCGCGGACCACCAGACGTGATCCGATGGTCAGATTTCCCCCCCACCTACGCATATGGCTCTCCTGCGACCCGTTCTTCCCTACGATGGCTTCCAAACTCCGTTGCGGTCCCATTTCATCGTCACCCGTCATTCTGCACATAGAAAAACAATCTGCGGAGGGTCGTCGGGTCGTTTTTATTCAGTCCGCGCCCTCCGCGTTAGTCAGTAGCAATTGGTCGGACAACAATAATATTCAATGAAAAATGAGGTACTCTTTTAATCAATTAAAAATGAACATTATTTCCAACAATTTCCCTGCAAACAATTATTCCCAACCGACAAATAAAATCATACGCGGATCCTCTTGATAATGAATTGATCAGAATTCTTTGTTTTAGAAGGGTAGAAACATGGGAATATAAACATATTCAAATTAAACCCCTACCTCGATTAAAACTATGTTAAACGATGGCGATTTGCGGAAGACAGGTATCGCGGAATACATGTGTCGCTTCATCAATGTCGGGAAGTAAGGAGTTGAGCGTGGTGGCGGCGTTCTTCATTCTTCATTCTTTGTTGGATGAAGAGGAAAACTCTCCTAGTGCTGGTTGTCATGCTTCAATGCTAGAATTCCGCCGCTTGAAGAATCCATCCAGAACTCCTTCCCCTAGCCTCCGTTATATAGGAGTGGGAGGGTTCATCGTTGGCACGCAAGTCAAAAATATAGGATTTATGACAGTGGGTTCCACCCAACTAATCCGCTGTGGTGGCACATTAAAATGGGGAGAAAGTCAAAACAGGATTTATTAGCCTGGGTGGTCCCCACAGAAGAATATCCTCAAAAGAGAGGATATTTCCTGGTGGGCCCCACCATTAAACCCCTACATCATTTAAAATGGCTTTAATGGTTGGAGAGTCGTGGAAGACAGGCTTCGCAGATGACATGCGTCGTTCCATCAATGTTGGGAACGAAGGAGCCGAGGGTGGAATTGGTGTTCTTTGTTCTTCGCTCATCATTGGAGGAAGAGGAAAACTCTCCAAGTGCTGGGCGTCGTGATTCACTGCTAGCATTCCGCCTCTTGAAGAATCCATCCAAAACTCCTTCCCCTAGCCTTCTTTACATAGGATTTGGAGGGTTCGTCGTTGGAACGCATGTCATAAATGGAGGATTTATGACTGAGGGCTCCACCCAATTAATACACTACGGTGGCGCATTAAAATGGGGAGGAAGTCAAAAAGGGGTTATTGGCCCAGGTGGTCCCCACAGAAGAATATCCTCCAATGGGAGGATATTTCTTGGCGAGCCCCACCATTAATTAACGACAAAAAGGAAGGGGGTGGTTAATTTTTGGCTGGTCCCCTCATTGAAAGGGAGGTTTAATCCTCCTCAAATAAGAGGGGTATTTAAAACTATATGCTCTCCCTCATAAATTAGTGGGAGTCTATGAGTTATGATTCCCCTCCCATTAATGGGAAGCCTCGTATAGTTTCCACCACAAACAACCTCACATGGGAGGTTGGATCTCGGTGGCCCCCACCACCATAACCTATCATGGGGGTTAGTGTGTGGTGGTCCCACCACCAACTCCCAAGTAGAGCTTCTAACCACTTTATCCACACGACATGTGTTTAACAAAATAAAATAAATTGTTCACTTATTTTATTTTGTTAACCCACGTAAAACCCCAAAAACTAACATTCATACCCGATCATCTTCCGTCGAGGTGAAAGTATTCATAAGCGAAAACCCACACTGTGATTTCAACTATGCCTTAAAATTTCAATTCTGAGCACCAGTTCAAAAGATAGAAAAACACGTTCATTTTTTTACTGAGTGTACTCGAGGTAAACTTCAGAAATTGATTCTGGGCACACCGGGCCTCGAAATAAAGTTCTGTCAGAAACTGCGTACTCGAAAAATTCCAAAAAATTAAGGAAAAAAATTTCCCTGAAATTTTCGGGTCTTTACATTAATCCCACCTCAGGGCTTTACCTCCTTATAAAGCTATAACATAAACTAGGGAAACTAATGAAGGTACTGAGAATGAATTTGAGCCTCCCACTCCCATGTGCTCTCCGGGAGGTTCTCGTGCTGCCAATGAAAGCATAAAAGCGGAATCGACCATCCTCATAGGACCCACTCATGTAAATCCTCAACCTCTACTAGAATCCCCACAAAGGTCACCCCGTCATCGATGTCCAGCTCCCCGTGGTCGATGATGATGGATAGGTCTTGAACACATCTTCTCAGCTATGATATGTGAATGACGTCGTGCACCCAGTGCATCTGAGGTGGAAAGGCCTGGAGGTAAGCCACTTTCCTACTCTGTTGGGGACTTGGGAAGGCCTGATGAAACACGGAGATAACTTGCTTCCTCAGCCAAATCTCTGTATATCCCGTACAGTTGAGACCCATAAGAGGACGTGGTCATCACCCTCGAACTCCAGTGGTCTCGTCTCCGATTAGAATAAGACTTCTGTCTGCTCTGTGCAGTTTTCATCCACTCCTGGATGATCTGAACCTTCTCCGTCCTAGCCTGAAACATCTTTAGTTCTACACGTGCTGACTCCATCACTATCCACAAAGGATATCTGAAATGTGTTCAGCTGCTATCTCGCCACTGCTAACAGCTAAATGCCCAATCTCCTACGAAGAGAATCTACTAAAATATTCCCCTCCCCAAGAGTATAAACATTCTTGAAGTCATAGTCCTATAGGAAAATAAATCCATCAATGCTATCATAGATTCATTTCCTTCTTTGAGAAGATACACCTTGGAATATTGAGTTGGAGAGAACCGTAAACTGTTCGCTTAACGAACATTGGGTGAGACTAGCCAAAATTAAGAACTCACCTCCACCCTTCTTCGTCTACGTTCTACCAAAGAGATACTGAGATTTCTCCTCTGCTAAAAATAGAAATCTGGTCTCATCCCCTGGATGAACCATTTTCTTTTACTATTATAGTCAATCCTGACATGAATGGTACAATCCATGTCTTGAATGACGTTGTAAGGCCTCGACGCTACCACTAATAGATCCAACTGTCACTCTCTCATCCAAGGGTTGTGTCACACTGTCAGCATCAGTGCATGGTTACTGGGTCTCCATGAGTCAAAATATCAAAAGTGAGGGTCATGTCAATAGTTTTAATAGGAACATCTCAGTATCAACCATACAAAAAGACAGGATAGTAAACATCACAAAGAAAAGTTTCTTTTATTACTGCAGATCAAAGTACAATGACACATGACAACCAGAAACAACAACCACATGGAAACTAGAAGCACTAAGAACAAAGGCCACGATGCATGGAACTAGTCTCGTTGCTTCCCATTTGCTTCTGGAGCTCCATAGTCATATGCTTCAGCTACCTAAAGTTGTGCTCTACCATGTCCACCAATTCCATACGATCGGGGTGGACATCATGGTGGTGGCAGTGGAAACACCTCGAAGCGCCATCCACCTCTAGCTGCACAACCTGATCCCATGCCTCGGTCTCTTACTCCTTATGGTCTGCCTCGATCGAACCTCTACCCTTTCATGGGTGGTTTTTCTTCTATCTACTGATCGTCTATACGGCGGGTCAGATGGTCACGTGCCATGTGACCCTATATTCCAGATGTTTAACACAAAAATGAAGGTCTAGATCTGTCACATACATTGGTGCCTTGCAATACTGATCCTGAGCCGTGCGGTCGACCACCTGTAGGTCTGGCCCTGTTGGTTCTCTGCGTCATCTTTCTACTGCCAGCTGCAGAAGAATCCGCTGCATACCAGCTAGTAGTGGGTACCACAGTTGGAGACTACTCAGAAAGGAAAATGTCCACTAAGAGGGCTCTCTCCAACACCGTTGTCTGCATCGGGATGCTGTGAGAAACAAACGAAGCTCTAATATCTCACCTGAGCCCCGGATCGAAGGTCTGGGCACTGAAAACGGGTCACATACCATATCAGTAGAGTAGCACGAGAGGTCTGTGAACCTCACTGAGTACTGAGCAACACTCATGTTGCCCTGCTGCAGATGAAGTAGCTCCAGTATGTGCACTGCTCGAAGAGTGGCTGGTACAAACTCCATGAGGCGTAGGCTCTCGAAGTCTACCCGTAGAAGTGACACCTCGTCATGCATCTTTAGCATCAGGCTCCACCATCTGTCTCCTGCTGTCTGAAGGAGGTTGGTAGCAAGGATCACCATGATGTCCGATGGGGTACCGACAAGCCTGATGACTCTGACCACAGACTCCATCCAATCCTCAACCGCCTGTGGATCCGTCTCTCACCAGAATCTGGGTGGCCTCTGATGCTGGAACTCATGCAGCGCACCCAAGCGGCGTGCATCACCTGCTGCTGGGGCTGGTGGCATCGGTGGACCAATAGGTGGTAGTACCTTTGGTGCCTCCGCTGGTTCCTCAACTGAAAGAGGGCCCTGTACTGAGGCCTCGTCCCTCGGCAAGCTGTCATTATGTACAAATCTCGAGGCTCTAGCTGGCCGTCCGTGGGAAGTAATCTTGAAAGAAACAGATGCGAAATGGTCAAAAGAATATACCTATGATCTTACCTGGTTTGAGCTGACTTAAAAACACTTTTGAAAACACACACACAAACAGTGTTTTCGTGCACTGAGTCATATATCAGAAATTAGGGTCCTGCTGTATGGATACGACGGACGCCCGCACCAACACTGGACTCCATGAACTGAGAACCACACTTGGTACCCTTAAAACTATTTTTTCATAGAATGAAAATATCAGAGTCCTAAGTTCTGTAGTAGAACTGACTCCTCTGATACCAAGTTGTCAGACCCGTCCCCCAGGGCCCGTGTCGTAACTACCCCATGCCCGCCTTCCATAGGCTAGGGGCTGGCGGCTGGCACCAAAATTGTAAATCCCAATAAAAATTGAAGGCATTGCCTTTATGAAACGTAAACAAACAAAACAAGAGTACAAGCGGAATAAATACACAATGTTATTCTGAAAACGAAAGTAGTGCTGAATGTAAGGGGCTAGAAATACTTGCCCAGCAGTAAAGTACAAGTGAAAGGAAAAACAACTGGAAGGTGACAAAGAGCTCTTGGATCATCCTCCTTGGATCCTACATGAAGAGTAGGTATAGATAGCCCAACTCCTAGATCATCCACCACGAATACTACCTGATGGGTAGGTATAGATTGCCTCCTCAGCACCCTTGTCCATAAACCTCCTCTGGGTACAAACTCGTCATGAGTTCCACCTCAAGGTGTCGTCCAATCCTCATACACTCGGCCTCCGTCAACATTGTCCGTCATCTACATCCAACACAACAAGGTGCGGGCATAGCCCGTGCAGGGGTGTGTTTAACGATACTCAGTTGGGATCCTGAGACCCTTAAGGTCTCACTAAATCTAGCAAGGATAAACCACAAAGAATGATCTCAAAAGATAACCTTTACTTAGGTATATTCCCATACATATACCTAAGTTATTAAGTAACCCATATCAATCATGAGAAAAACACAAAGGTCATTGACACAGCTCAAACCAGGATTTTTATTCACGATGATAAAAACACGCCTGCTGGAGAACTCCTCCTCTGTCGAGCACAGTAGTCCTGCCATGACTCTGAGGTCCCACTCACTGTCTTTAGAATACTAAGGTACTCATCTTGTCGAGTACCCTGGGTCTTCCACCTCACAATGTAGTGCTCCTCCGCCATGGGTCTGCCACCTCACAAAGTAGTGCTCCCCCTCATAGAAAACCGAGGTACTACTCTTGTGGTGTACCGCGGGTCTGCCACCTCACAAAGTAGTGCTCCTCTACTATGAGTCTGCCACCTCACAATGTAGTGCTCCCCACTGGGCTATACAAGACACTCTAAACCGAATCCGACAAGGAGTCATCAGGTCTCAGCCACCTACAAGGTCACCGTACTCCATATGCACGTGTCCGGTAGGATCATCTCCAGAAGCTACTGGTCGATACATCCAAATGACATTTAATCTAATGTGAAAGTATCTCAAAGGACCACCTTGTCATAGGGGTCACAACTCAATAGACTGCGCATCAATCGGACGCCCGGTCAGCGAGTTAGTAGCATTTCCGATCGAGGGGCCCGGTTGGATTTCAGGTACAATCCAACCAAACCATACTCCAACTACGTACAATACTCCGGTGAAGTATTCTGAATGAACCGTATCATCAATATTAATCTAACAATGTTGATGGTACGTCAATCAGATGTCCGGAGCTCAAGTTATAAGTGTTTCCGCTCCGATGGCCCGATTGGTTTTTTGAGTTCAAACCAACCCGAAAATACACAATAATCGACAAAACATAGGGTTTAATATACCAAAACGACCTTCCCAATCTGAGGAATCCTACACAACAGAAGGTTCATCGAAAGGAGGTCTGTAGCTCATGATATGAACATTTAACAGAAAATAGTCGGAAAATAGGGGGTCTAGGCCCGGTCCCACCCAGCCTAACACCCCCTGGGTCGGCCCGAACAAGATCGACCTGACCTGGGTCCGAGTCCGGCCTAGTAGGGCGTGGCCCGGCCAATCTGGCAATACCCCGCCCAGTCTACATGGCCCGCCCCGGCCCGGTCGGGGGAGGCTGGCTCGGCCAGTTGGCCGAGCGTGTTGTGCCGAGCGGGGGGTCCAGACCCCGCTGATTGATAACGGTGGTGCCCATTGGCACCGCCCTGCCGTCGCGGCTATTTCCGCCATGGGTTCCCTCTGACACCGCGCTGCCGCTGCCGGATGTTGGCGCCTCCGTGCCATCAGGGCGCGCCCGCAGCGGCTTCCGCGGACCACCGGACGCCCTCCGGTGGTCCGATTTGTCGACCGCTTGCACTTATGGCTCTCACATGACCCATTCTTCACTACGATGGCTTCAAAATGCTGTTTTAGTCCCGTTTATTCATCTCCCATCAATACACACATAGATAAACTACTTGAGGAGGGTCATCGAGCCGTGTTTTTTCGGCCCACACCCTCCGCGTTAATCGGTAGCAATAGGTGGGACAACAATGTTGTTCAATGGAAAACGAGGTACAATTTTAATCAATTAAAATTGAACTTAATTTCCAATAATTCACCCCGCAAACAATTATTCCCAACCCGCAAATAAAATCATTCACGAATCAACTTGATAATGAATTGATATGGATTCATTGTTTTGTATAGGAAGAATCATGGGAATATAAACATACTCAAATTAAACCCCTACCTCGTTTAAAATGACTTTAAATGATGGCGAGTCATAGAAGAGGGGTTTCGCGGATGACAGGCGTCGTTCCATCAACGTCAGAAATGAAGGAGCCGAGGGTGGCATTGGTGTTCTTCATTCTTCTCTCTTCATTGAAGGAAGAGGAAAACTCTCCAAGTGCTGGGCGTTGTGCTTCACTCCTAGCGTTCCGCCGCTTAAAGAAGCCATCCAAAACTCATTCCCCTAGCCTTCTTTACAAAGGAGTGGGAGGGTTTGTCGTTGGCACGCATGTCATAAATAGAAGATTTATGATAGAGGGCTCCACCCAATTAATCCACTACGGTGGTGCATTAAAATGGAGAGGAGGTAAAAAAAGGGGTTATTGGCCCAGGTGGTCCCACAGAAGAATATCCTCCAAAGGGAGGATATTTCATGGCGAGCCCCACCATTAATTAACGACAAAAAGGAAGGGGGTGGTTAATGCTTGCTTGGTCCCCTAATTGAAAAGGGAGGTTTAATCCTCCTCAATTAAGAGGGGGATTTAAACCTACATGCTCTCCCTCATAAATTAGAGGGAGTGTATGAGTTATGATTCCCCTCCCATTAATTGGAGGGCTCGTGTGGTTTCCACCACAAACAACCTCACATGGGAGGTTGGATCTCAGTGGGCCCTACCACCATAACCTCTCATGGGGGTTAGGTTGTGGCAGTCCCACAACCAACTCCGAATTGGAGCTTCTAACAACTTTATCTTCACGACATGTGTTTAACAAAATAAAATAAATTATTCACTTATTTTATTTTATTTTATTAACCCACGTAAAACCCCCAAAACTATCTTTCATACCCAATCATCTACCATCGAGGTGAAATTATTCTTATGCAAACACCCATGTTGTGAGTTCAACGGTGCCCTCGGATTTTAATTCTGAGCAACAGATAAAAAGATAGAAAAACTCGTTCATTCGTTTATTGAAAGTACCCGAGCTAAACATTAGAAATTGATTCCGGGCACACCAGACAAGGAAATAATGTTTCATCAAAAACATCATACACTCAAAATTCCAAAGAAATTATGAAAAAAAATTCCCAGAAATTTCCGAGACATTACATACATTTATATAATAAAGGATAATTTCGCTCTGGAACTGGTTTCTTCATCTAAAAAATATATTTTTCATAACATAATTAATATTATTTAATATATCTATAATTAGATTAGCTCCAATACCAAAAATATTGCATTACTCAATACGGATATATCTACAATGGATAGAATTATTGAAACCCTCATTCCTTCAAAGTATCATTTCTAAGCAATGTCATGCACTACAATATCTCATAGAATTTTTATCATTAAATCACTATATATATATATGATGTAACACAAATCATAAAATTAAATTTATGCATTTTTACTCACATAAATATAATCATTGTTTTTTTGGGATATCATTACTTTCAAATTATTGATAGTTTTTTTCATATCTATTACCCATAAGAGCCTATATTCTAGAACCATTCCTACATATATTATATATGATTGGATATATATCCAAAAAGTATATCGTAGGGTTAGGTTTCCTGATATATGTTTTAATTAATCTTGTTACCATTATATCAATTAAATTTCCATGTTTAGAAACTATAATAACCCCGACCCTAATAACATTTTACTGATGAATCCTTTATTATATTGGAAAAGATATAAATGATAAAATCTTGAAGAACTGATCAAAATAACAATTTTTTAGAGAAATATATACTCATAAAAAAACAAATTACATTCAGAATTGAAAATAAAACATAATAAAAAAACATAAAAAAATTCACTACATCCTTGATAACACATTCAAAGACATCTACGTTATATCTTATAGAACTGGGAAAAAATTGGTGGATTAATTGATTAGTGAAGTATATGTAAAGTAGAATATATCCAAAATAAATATATTATAGTCAACATGGAGTGTTAAATATATAATATCATATATCATTTAAATAAATTGAAAACATTTAATTTATTTGGAATAATCAATATAATAGGGTTAATAACTAAAAAAACATTCCATTTATTCTGTAAACTAACAATATAATGCCTCTATAGATAACATCATTATGCCAATATCATAAATATTAATAAATACTTTACTAATAAATAAAATTCATAATTATTAGATTCCATGATCTACATAATTTTAAAAATTATACTGTTAGGACCTTCTACAATATAGTTAAAAATATAAACAATAGAACCCCATTTAAATTGGACAAAAAATTTGTCTCGTGAAATATACTAGAGAATTAATGGGATATATTATATAGATTTCCACCCACCACTATATTTCCAATTAATTATATAAATATATAATTATCTATATCGTCTATTAATCAATTTGTCTTATAAGAAAATATATATATTTAGTAACGGATAATTTTTTATAAACATTTCCTTATTTATTTTAATTTTAATAAAATAAAACACTCTGTGTAGAAATTGTATACACCTCGGTAAATATATATATAATTAATTGAAAATTACGTATATTTAATATAACGTAAATCTCAAATGAAAATTGACCATAATACAGTGACTGTTTAAATAGAATGTTAATAGTCTAAAAAGGTAGTGAGATTTTGCAGTAACTTTATACCAAGTAAAAATTTTCATGTCAAATAACTAAGGATTAAATAAATGAAAATGAAACTAAAATTATCATATATAATTATGTATTAAAAATATTACTTATTAATTTTTTTTATATACAAAATATAAAATAAAATAGTTTTAGACATTACAATATGCCTCAATGAAAAATAAATTGAGAGTAAGACTCTTACATAACACATTCCATTAGTTTAATGATTTTACAAATCTTATTTAATTGTTTTATGAACATTATAAACCTATAATAGATACATAATAATATTTATAATATCATATATTATCCTCTTATTAAATTTTACGACCCTCTTGATAATAACATTTCGTTATTTCTATAGTTTTATGTGTTTATCATCTTGTTTTGTCATTCATTGTTTGTTATGAATAACATAGATATTATAAGTATTATATAGTTCAAAATCATCTATAATAATTATAATTATATAATAATCATATATTATTTAATGTATTCATATTCAACCAATCATGAGTGTGGGTTTTGGGAAATTATGTATGTGACAATCGTGGATATGGTAGGCCCTATGTAGGTATCAACAACATTTCCATTATTAAATAATCATTATAGAAGTGAGGTATGTAATGCTTTATATTTATATAATTTTAATAATATCAGAAAAACAATATTATTTATTTAATTACACTTATATATTTCATCCATGTGGTTCGATAATGAAAAAATAGTCACATCGCTTCACGAAGGTGGTAGCACACAGGTACAAGAATGAGGTTATCATTTTAGGTTATAGAATGTAAAATGATATATTATCATATCATAAAGATTAAAATGTCACTAATATATAAATTATTTCATTTATATAATATATATTCATTAACATTATCCTAATCCGATTCAATGTTGTGTGTTAGTGAAGGACGAATTACATTTCTTAGTGAGGTAGTAGTCTTCCATAAGAAAAAGTGATGTTATTATATCACCAATAAAATGGAAGGTAAAAATTTTTTGTGTGATATAAGGACTTATTCAGTATAGTTAGGGTTCATATATCATATACATTTAATAAAAAATAATAATATCCAACTGATATAGTTTGTCATAGAAATGTGAATGACATTATTGTTTGATGTTGTAGTCCATTGTACCCACAATTGATGATTTTGTAACCTATTTTATTGATATAGAAATAGTTTTATCATATAAAAATTAAATAACAATAGATGTGTTCACTGAATAAAATTAGTTTATTATATTATCAATGTTTAACAAGAGTTTAAGGAGGTGGATAAAGAAATAAAATAAAGATAGTAGTTGAAGAATATTACCTCATATTTGGGTAACCACTATATGTTTGAAATAAAATACTTACTAGTTTGGATTTGTTCAACAAATAAATATTTTATGATTATGGGATTGAATATTTGAATTGGTTTGGGTAGGTATTGGCATATTAAAAATGGTGTGAAGGTGTGAATAATAGATGGGGTGGCTTTTACAGTTGATCTGAGTGGGACACATGTATGTTTTTTATAGAAAAAAGTTTACACACATCATTATGACTAAAATATGGTAAAAACGGAGTATTGAAGATAACTATACAATATAGGGTCCAATAATTTCTATAAAATAATTTTTTTTACATTTTTTATGTCATCTTAAATTCTTTATTCTTATTTTATGCACTAGTAAATCCAGTTTTTGCATCAAATGTAGTAAATAATTATTGATTCAAAAATTAATTATGTTAAAAAATAAAGTTAAACTTAATCATTTCAATATATTATGATGAATAAATATATTTAAAACATTTTCAAATTTAAAGCTATATTGTGTAATTTTTTAGTTTTAATCTAATCACACAAAAATTACGAAAATATGGGTTTTTTGAAGTGAAAACAATAAAAAGAATATTTTTTTATCCAAAGTCAATATAAAAATGACATCAGTGACCTAAATTGGATTATTTGATAAATAACATCAATAATTTTAATTAAAACGAAATTAATTAAAAAATTACCATTAGAAATACATTTAATGAATATTCTATTTTTAATTCAAATTATGTATTTTTTACGCGTCATAGAGAAATAAAACATTTCAGAAAAATTAAAAATGAAAACTTCTTTTTGATGTTTTAAAAATGAAATTAATCACAACTGTTCATGAAGCGAAAAACACATTTTAATTTAAAAACAGTGTATTTAGAAAATATTATTTATTATATCAAATGATTCTCGTTTAAATTTATAATAAATAAATAATTAATGAAATTTTGTGAAAAATATATTTTTGATAATTTCTTTCTATCCATAACAAAAAATTTAAATGCTTTTTAATATTGGTAATATTTATATAATATATTATATTGTTTTGTTTAAACCTAGTGCTTCTTGAATTCCATGAAATCAATGAAATTAAATTTATACTGAAATAATATATTTGAATGAATGTTGTGTCAAAGTACAGACTCCCTCTATTCCTTTACAATTTTTATTTTTCTTTACAAAAAATTTTTTTCCGCACATTACATCTCATAAAAGCATTCATTGAAATAGAAATCTTTTTATCCTCATAAGGAGTCCCAAATCTATTTTTTCAAAGGATCTTTTGCCTTGAAAAATTTATTTCATCATGTATTCATATTTGTTTTATTCTTATTATTCAACTACCTTCCCATATGAAAATAATATTAACCTCATATTCTAAAATAATGTTTCTTCTATTTTTATAATTTTAAAATTTATAAAATTATTATATTGTTATATAATTCTGAATATAAACCCATTCCCTAGTATAATTTGTTTTTTTTGGGTTTGATCAACAACCTATATGAACAATTATTTATAAATACTACTGTATTCTCCGTATCTATGAATTTGGACATTAACACTAGTAATATATTGTATTAATAATTCATATATTCCATAACTATGGTTTATAAAGGATGATTAAAAAATAATTTAACAATATTAAGAAACATGTTAATATCTTAAAATTACCAAAACAAATTCTCTATAGATTCCATTATCATGATCATTTCACATACATCCAATCAAATGAACTTTTTAATAAATTAATAATGGAATAAAATTTTTACACTACCATTTATAATGTAGTACTAACTGAGATTTTATAAAACATTGAGGACTAGTATATCTATTATGATACTTCTATTAAATTACAAAAATCACTAACAACTGATGAGGAAAATTAAAAATAACGAAATAATTTATGATTAATGAATGATTATAATTAATGTTTTTAAATAGAAATACATATAAGTATATTTCAAAAATAAGTCATTAAGATAATTATTTTCAATATTTAAATGGTGCAAAAACGAACCCATATCAACTATATAAGACTCCAAAGCTGAACCATCACACAGAGGTAAAAAAAGATAATAGAAAATGTATTTAATATAAGCTAAATGAGACATACTACTGTTTTACTGTTAAAACTAATAATATTAAACCAGATCCATAAAATGTATTTATAGTTGATGAAATATTAATTATTTAATCATATAACACTATATAGTCCCCATGTGAACAACCATCGCCTCATTACCAACTTTTTATGAAGTAATTTTCAATAAGAAATCCAAATTACTTCAAGAATACCTTCACATTACATGGATACTTCAAAATAAAATCTTTAAACTCCATATGGAAAATGTATAATGTGATCCCATGTACTATTAGGATAACACTACAATGTATATACAATGCATGATATCAATTATTAAACAGTTATAGTATTTAAATAAAAATAGTTTAAAAATAATTTTTCATAAACTAATAATAATTTGTAAATAATTTTCCTACATTTATTCATATAATCATGTCATGTTCACAAATAAAATAATTTTAGATGTATAAGATAAATAAAGTAATGTTTATAAATATACCATAAGGTAGCCATGTAAAAGAAGACTTATTACACAATCCATCATGAGAAGCCATGAAATACATCCTCACATAAAATAACATAAGAAATAATCTATTAAATAATCTATATTGTGATATGTAAACCATAAATTAAATGACACTCTATACTGGGCTACGATACATGAAAATCAATACTAGATATAACAGATCATAAAATAGAATTTGTTACAACTAACCAATATTTATTCATTCCAGATTCAATCAATATCCCAATTTATCCCAGAGTTGTGCCACACAATATATGGTAACTTATTTTGTTTACCAAGCATACGCATGGATCCATATTCTCCACATTTTTTAAAATCATTTCAAAAACGAAATCAAAATAAAAACCATATTCACTTCCATTAAAATCCACATTGGGGTTTTAAACGCCATTTTCAATCCAAACCATCATTCAATTATATAATGGAACTCATAGTGTGACAAAAAAAGCTTTCAATGAAATACCACATTTATTCATGGATCCTTAAATGAAATATCTGTAAATGTTAATTAAATTCAATTATATTAATAAATTAGTTAATTTAAAAATTACAATTACAAATTCATGAAAATAACCCTTTTTTGAAAGATACAAATACATTACAATAGACGTATAACTATTAAAAATTTACAATAGTGAATATGGAAGAGTAGAGTAGGTGCTCATGATCCTCGATGGAAGAGAAAAAATATAAATCCCTACCAGGACACTTAAATATGGCATAACTATACCCTTTAGTTTCTATATTATTAGTGGTGAAGGTATGTATTGTAGATCAACAAATAAGAGGGGAAATTGATAAAAAAAAATACAACATAAGTTGACTCAATCCTTGAGGAATGATATAAACACCCATAAAATCTAAGGGTGGGCACTTCCAATGCATTGGAGCCGGTCATGGATGAGGCAAAATGACATTTTTGGTTGAAAAGTATTTTAAAAAATGGTCTTAAAGTTAAAACACCATTTTTAATATTTTAGTGGTGGGTTAAATGATTTCTTGTGGCCAGATGCACGTTTAAACTAACTCCACATCATAATTGAGTTCACAAATTGGAATTTCTATTTAATGAAAGAATGGTTTTCATTTGTGGGGGGTGAAAAATTTTGGATAACAATGAAAAAATCTTATAAACCCACTAAATAACCATTATTCACCCAACACAAATCATGGTTCATGCCAAACAGTTTGACTAGAAGTGTGTAATATGTATGAAATTCCCATGGAACCTTAGAGAGGAATTTTTTATAGTTACCACATGGTTAAAATAAACGTGAACCATAACCATTAAACTTTATAGTTTTCCAACATTTCCCATAATTTAATTCCCTAATCCCGTGAAACATCATGGAACTTAAAATAAAAAATCATTTGATCACCTAAGGCATTCATGTGACCAGGAGGGAGTCAAAATTCTCCCCATTATAAGAACATTCATTCCCCAATAATTCTTCCTGATTGTGGATCCAAAAAAATATAAGGGAACTACTACCACATTAATGATTCCTTCCATCATGTGTCATGGATATCCTTAATTCACTTCTATAGTAACCTATCCATGGGAATTTTATTACCACATAATACATTGTTCTAGCAATTCATAATATGAAATGGTTTCCTAAAAATGCTGGTATCAGTTCATGATCAAAATTATCTCATTTAATCACATGTGAGGGTCATTATAAATAACACTTAAGTTTGGTATCATTAAACTCATCATGAAATGATTCCAATAAAGTGTTTATATCAAACTGATATGCCTTGTTGTCATGTCATTACACAATTTCAAGGGGTCCAACAATCCTTATTCCCAACATACCATTCATACCCAACCAAAATTGTCCCCAATGAGGAGAAACTCTTTGAAAAACCTGATAACTATCCAAGAACCTTAGTGGATGATAATTATGGTGTGTATAATATTTTAGACAACATTTATATATGAACAATGTCATCTGGATCAACTGCACCTTGGTCATCGTCTCCGGATTGAGGATTAGAATAATCAATGACCACTCTCCAATATATTTCTAGAATATGGTTGATTAGCATGACCACCCATATAAACCACACAATCCTGAATCATATCCAAAGAAACATAGATATATTTTTATATTTGTTGAACCGTATATGTATGAAAACAAATTTTAAATGTATTTAGAAACTATTTCCTCTAAAAAAATAGTTATAGAACAACGATGTAAACCTCGGGTTATTATTATAAATAGTATTGAGGGAACCCTATGATGAATCAGAATCCCTCTTATGTACAATTCCCAAATATTTTCTACATTTTTCATCTATTTAATATGTATGAAATCAACCAATTTCATATATTGATAAATGATCATATAATTTTCAACCTTCCCACTAGGATTTCATGGTAAACTAATTATTAAGACCGTATAAATCTCATCCCACTTCCATATTGTAATAGGTAATGGTTTCAAAAAACCAGGAGGTCTCTTGTGTTGTGCCATTATCTTCTAATAAGTAAGACACCATGAAATGATATATCCAATAGTCTCCCTCATCCTTGGCCACCAATATTGATGCATAAAGTCTTGATACATCTTTTTCTATAGGTTTTATAGACCTACATGACCATTTTCCAATATCCATCAAACCCTAAAATATTGAAATCAGAACAAACAACCTATTGAAAAACTGAAAATCTCCATTGGGAGACTGGGGCCATGAAAATGAGGTTTCCTAACGCTAAATGATTCAGAAAAGAATTAGAACTTAGTATATATAACCTAATTGAGTATTACTCAACCATCAAAATATGATTCATATTTTATATAATCCAAGACCACATATTCACAAAAATATTTTATTCCTAATATCTTCTTGGTGATAAGTATCATTGGAGTCCACTCCCCGACAGATTCCTTCATGGATTTTGTTGTTAATTTTCTTCTCAACCCATAAACAACCACATTACCATTACATAGAATGTGTGAACCTCGGAATGTGTTTTATAACAAAATAAAAATCTTGACCATACACCACCAAGCGTCTATACCATATATTTATATGACTCTATGATGAAATATAATTTTCTATAATATAAGATTTGAATACACTATAATGAGATCCTATATAAATAGTGAAGCTGTGTTTCTATTTAATGAATTAGTTTTACCAAATCATCATATTAGGTTGGGTTATCCTTCTCATTATGGTATAAATAGTGATATCCATAACCCAAAACAAATTTTATCCTCCATCAAGACACATACCAAACCCAAACTAAAACAATCATAGAGAAAATAATAACCTAAAAATGGTTATAGAATGATGAAAATTGTTAATGATGAAAACCTCACCTTCTATTCAATATGTCTTGAATAATTTATCTTCCATTTAATAATTATACCCTATTTTGTTTAATTGGTCATCGAAGAAGCATGCTTGTATAAATCCTAAACAACCCATTTATAGTGATAGATAAACCCATAAATACCAAGAACTTGAACACATTTATGGGATTTTACGATGACAGAACATACTTTTTTTTCTTAGGATCCATAGAGAAATACCTTTAAAAGGCATCTTTCCTTATAAAAATATCATTTGGAATAAAAAACTCACATTATAAAATCATACCATAAAGGTGATGTACATTTAATTTTTAAAGAGAGATATTTAAATTATCTAAATTATCCTATTTTTGTTGGATTAAAATAATATATCATCCATGAAAACAAAAAAATAGAGTGAATGGACCAATGAATTGTCTAATTCAAAAATAAATAAATTCCATATGATCTTTAGTGAAATAAAATTTTATAACCAGAAACTCAAAATTCCCAAACCGACTCCTAAACATTGTCTTATGCATATAAAATTATGAGAGTATCAATTGGTTGTACCCTGGTTAATATTCAATATTTTTAAATGAATTATCCCCTTCAAGATCATTAAAGAGATAAAAATCCTAGGAAAATGATATTTTTATTAATTTTTACCTGACTCATCATTCATTATTCTACACAAATCCATTAATGTATTCCTCTTTCATAGTGAATAGGATTGTTGATGAAGATGTTTACAATATATGAGGAATATATCTTACTTTTGATAGTTCCATAGTCTGTACATTAAGATCTACCAACAATGTAGGTTTCAATGAATACAATGCCAATGAAATAATAATCATTCTAGGGGGAGGGTCAATAATAAACATGACTTGTATCTATGGTGGTAAACTAAAAATATTATTTAGAAATACTCTGATATATTCACTCATCACCAATGTAAGATGTATAACCAAAAAAATTTCATCAACATTGAGAAATATCTCAGAAAATAGGTACAAGATTACCACAATATAAAATTTAAAAATCACACCCTTCCTCACCTTGTATGCAACTCACCTTGAAATAAATGTGTCATCCAATAAGAATATAGATAGAAATCCTAGAATATAATATCATCGTAACTACTACATAACAATTATCATCTAATCCATTCTATGTATAAGGCCGACTATGTCATGATTGATAACTAAAAAGACTAATATCACCTCGTATTCAGCTATCATTACACCACACAAAGGACACCTGAATCTTTTCATTCACCATTTTTTAAAATTAATGTAATGATCCAACATAAAAAAAATATGATCCAAAAATAATACCAACATGTCTTCAAAAAATGAAATTATATAAGAGTGAGTAGAAACTGTATCAAAAACATCTATCACCATGGATGAAAAACCACTATATCACTAACTATACATGGACCTACATTTGAATCATTTGGAAAATTCATTTACACATAATTGTGTCCAGTGTTATCTTCATGAAAATCATTCATGGGATGAGGATTATAACCCACATCCTTCTATGAAATGCATAATCCTCCAAACCATTGGTCCGAATGGATCTATCATAAGTTACCTTACATATCCTTTCATAATAATGATTTTTATGGAATGATAACAAGAAAAGATGACATGTTTTATGTTCTTGAATACTTTTAGGATTGATATGGTCATGCTCCCACATTGATAGCATAAAAACTACAAATAACGTTATGAATCATGAGAAAATGGTCACGAATAAAACCGACCGACCTCAGATTTCATTTTTTGGAAAGAATATAACATATAGATAACAAGAACACAAATTGAAGCTCCACTAAAATATATACTTGTAGCTATGTCTACCTCGAATGAATATTCTTTTTAATATTTCACCAAAAAAATAAGAGGTTCATGGGAATAAAAATAGACTGAATATCATTTCTTATACCTTAATCGATAATCTAATCATTTAGAAATTCATTAATAACCATATCAGGTTCTAGATGAACTGGGTTTAAAATGATAGAGGAATACACAAGAGTGGTATGCTTCCCATTCTCAATATTTAGAAAATCTTTGGTATTTTTGAAATGTAACATCTCAAGGTAAAACTATTGAATATTTATTTTCTATAATGATATCATGGTGAGATCCTAATAAATGTATATTTCATAATAGATTTCCAAAATCACCATCCAATTCTCATTAACCATGTACATTCAAATCCTGGCATAGATTCATCAAGATTATTTATGATGATGATGATCAAATCAGTCCATTACTATAAATCCTCATGTTCATGGGACCCCTTTCACCATGGATGTTGGGTGGATGTAACCTGGTGAATTTAGAGGCATTATCCCTTACATTTCATGGGGTCTAATCTCTCACATAACCATGAGTCATAATTTCACAGATTACATATCTATGAATTTCAATTCATATTCTTGTTGTAATTTATATTAAGTACATGTAAATAACTAATAATCTTCAGTTAATATTAATAATTCATATAAAAAACATCATGAATTCAAATCTGTGTTTTAAAAATTCTGTTAGTCAATGCGATTATGAATTATATGAAAAAATACATCACTTTAAGATGTATCCTATTTATTTAAATATAGAATCAATTAATTTAATTTAAATGAACTGAAACATCATGACTCCAACATGGATAAAACTTCTTTAAAACCTTTGTAATTTTATTTAGGACATGGAAGACGGCTATATAAGAATCATCATATATGTACAACCCAAATTCTGATTGTAATAAATCCCCACTACCCATGATAAAGATCAACAGAAATGTAGTTTCAACCCCATTCAGGCTGGGAAACATTATGATTCAAAATATTATATGATTAACCTATATAAACTAGGGAATTCACCCAAGATGACCCATCATTCTTGGGTACATCCAACATAATCTAAAAACTCTTTTACATTATAAAAAAACAAATTTAGTTTAAAATGTGGAAAAAAGATACAACAATATTCACACAAACCTATTCATGCATGAAAAATAGAAATTATTAATTTTTTACAACTACGAAGTCTGATGCTGGGAAATGTAACCTTCAAACCATCCCATATCAAAGACAGTGACAACATGAGAATCCATCATGATTAAATATTCTCTTCCCTTTACATGGATCCTAAAATTTGACATCTATAACCACTCTTTGGGAAAACCTTGTTGTAATAACGAAGTTTAATTGGATACCATTATGGAGTCTTTAAAACGTCTCATACAATGAATTTAATAGGTCTATATTTTCAAACACTTTTATCTTTTCAATTAATTTTCATAAATCCAACCCCATTTTAAATTCATTTTCATTCATTTTTTTCATAAAATACTTTCATATCAAAAAATTGAAGATTATGAAATTAAAAGTGATGAAAATAATAATCATATCCACAATAAAAAAAGTTGAGAATGAAAACGAATATCCATGAAATAAGAATTCATGGGAATCATTTTGATACAAACTCATATAAAAACATTTTACATACATGACATGACATGATCCATTATGTGATAAATAATCCCTAATTACAATGAACCATATATTATTCTCTATCCTATAGGAATACCGAAAATGAATAATAGATAATAAAAAAATCATTTTTTAGTACCTACATGTATTCATTCCTTCCATATTCCTTCTATATCACAATGTATCCTTTAGTGGTTCCACACACAGTAGTATCACCTAGGAATTTTTTCCAACACACCCAAAGTTTCCAATGTAACTAGGCTTTCAAACCCAATTCAAAACCATGCAAAAAACTTATAAAAAAATTAAAAACTAATTCAAACAAATTTAGTGATTAAATTCTCATTTCTAATCTATAACAACAATTTGATCATTTAATAAGTCACATATTTTAAGGAATTTTTTTAAATAAAACATGTATATTTTTACTAAATAACATTATAATATAAAAAAATTAAATTCAATGAGTACCCCAATATAATTTTATAGTAATTATAATAAATTCAATGAATTTACACCTTGTATAATGACACCTACAACAAAATATAGGTAAAAAAATTCTATTATGTCAATATAGATCAAGGAAGAGTTGATTAGGTCATAATGTTCCATGATCCACAATAATCAATGTCAACCTGCTTTCAATGGTCTAATATCCAACATATGCATCACCTTTTCTTCCTCAAGAAAATATTCGAAGGTATGTAATGTAATCCAACAATTAAGAAGGGAAAAAAAACATAACATGATGTGATAATTCATAAATGAAAAAATTCTTTTATAAATCCATAGATAGAGACCACAATTGTGTTAGTGATGGTTAATTATCCATAACAATGAGGTTAGTGGATCATTATGTTTTAAATTGACCATTGAAAAAAAGTGAAAATTCAAATTTATCATATATTCATAGGGGTCTCATGGTTTTCAATAGATGGATACATGGTTAAAGTAATTGTGCACCTTAAATTTGCACCCGTATATTCCATTTATCTAGGGGTGAATATTTTTCAACTGTGGATAGTTGATTTTGGAAAAAAAATCTACAACCATGTGACATCCATGTATTATAATCATATTACCTATGTAGTTCCCTGTTCATATTTAATGATTTTATAAGAATATGTAATATATGAAATATTTTATTTGAACCTCATAGAGGTATTTCACACAGTTACTTGCTATTTAGAAACATAGTCCACTTCCACCATGTGCCCTTCAGTTTTACCCAATTTCCCTTGTTTTTAGCCTCTAATCTCACTGAACCTTCCTGGACAGATTCATCAAATAAGGCATACATATGACAGAGAGGGATTCACACATGTTCAAATAACATTAATTTAATAATGGATACATATTAATAGTTTTCTCATGAGATGTTATGCCCATATAATATAATTTAATGGAAATTTTATACAGACATTGAATCAGTATAAAAAAGTGTGAATAGAATATTATTTTGTTAATTATTTCTAAAAAATCATTTTTCACCAGTATAATAATTTTTTTATAATGAAAATTCCTCTAATTTTTTTATTTTTTTTGAATATATTGTTTATTAGAAATTTAGTTTCAATTAATTTAATTTTAAATATAATTTTTATACAAATAATGGTTTATTTATTTTTGTTTAATAAATAAATTCACTAATTATCTTATAAAATGATTTTTTATATATATCCACATATAAATGTGATTCATTTTATTCGTTATGAAATTGTATACCGTGGTGGAATCAATATCCTCTCTCTAAGTGTATTATGATTATTATTTTCAAATAGTCATGATTAATGTTTACTTATAATGGTTTAGTTAACATATTGTCAAGTTATAAATGTATAATGCTATTGGGAAAAAATATATGTTTTACTAATATGTGATGGGTTTCCCTATTAGAAATCTCCAATTAATTATTTAGTTTTGTAAACCACATTGTTAAAAAGGGATAAATGGGATTTCAAATAAAACATAACATTTTAATGGTCTTCAACCAAATCTTATAGTTATATAGGTACTCCAACCAATCCTAGGGGTACACGAGCGGTAATCACAAACCAAATAATGTAAAATGGTTGTTAACCAAATCCTACTATATTATGAAGTCGTGGATGTCGTAGTAAAAATTTATATGATTATCCTTATATGTATCCTTGATATATGTAATTAGTTATGTTATCATATTAATTCCTTATTTTTATGTAATTTTTTTCCAAAATCATGATATCATATTATTTGATCATGATTTATTTATTAGGTATTTCAAATATTTTTTTAGGATCCATGATTAATAATAAACATTTAATTTGTCACAATTTACCTTATAAAATATATATGTACCTTATTATAATATCATATATATATTATAAGAATTTTAACCCTTTGATCTTCTATTGATGACTCTAATGTTTTTCCATAGTGTGAATCTTATATAACCCCATATTTTGTTTCCAATCCCCAATATATGAAGAATACTATAATTTATGATATTCATATAGGGGTAACATATGTAAGAGTATTGTGGTGATATATTCAAGGAAAATTTTAAAATATGTTGGTTATTTATATATCCTCAAAACAAACTCAATACATATTTTTAAAATTATAGACACTTTAATGATATTGTTATATCAAAAATATTATTTATGAATATTTAATTTATCTACAAAATAAACATTACCACGAATTGTAAATGTTTTCGATTCATAAACACAACATAAAATATTTTACATTTATGTAAAATTTTTACCATCGAATACATATTTTTTAAGATAATGTACCCTACTATACTATTATTAATAGTTCTAATTTTATAACAAGATGAAAATTTTAAATATAAGATGTGTTCTCAAATTATCAAAAAGTGTAAATATGAGAGATATCAATCAAAGATCATATTTTAGTTTATAATGGGATTAAATTCATGAGAAAGTATCATTATCAATAGAATCTAATAATAAATTCCATAGATCATAATATTGAGCCATGATATAAATCATTATTAAATCACAAAATTGGGGAAACGTTCCATAAATCAATAATTATCCATGAGATCAAATAATGAATATATTGAAATTTATTTAGAGTATATAAATGTACTAGGCATAAAACAATATTGTGTATAATTGATATATATGTTTAAAGTAATTTCATATTAGATAAAGAATAACCTATTGATTCACACATCATAGTTATCGGGAATCAAAACATGTTTCACATGGTGGATCAAGAAGATGATCTTGTTTCCCATAAATATATAAAGACGTTAACATATAAAAACATTACACGTAAAATAATTTTATAATATATGAAAAATAGTTATAAAATAATGGTATATAAAATTAAATAAAATATATTAACATATATGAACAATATCTATAAAATAATAATTTTTCCTTTCACTGAATGAATGATAAAAATATCATTTTCCAATTAAAAATTTTATACTAAAAATAAAATAATATCATGAAAATAATTTTATTTTAAAATTTGGAAGGAATCTTGTATAAAGATTTTCAATGAAATTAATGTTCGTGTGGGAAGTAAAATCTATTCGGGTCATATAAATTAAAATAAAACAATATCTTCAATCATTCGTTAAAAATTTCAAAAAATGTAACATTCAAGAAAAATATTTCAAATATTAATTTTGAAAATTTGGTATGTAATTCCAAATGTAGGGAATGTCATGTTTGAAAATCATTTCATTTATAGCTGAGAACATTCAAAATACTTTTTTATGGAGTAAAAAATAGATGAATGTATCTTTTGACCAATGCGGAAATAAGTGCATATTTTTATAAAAAAATTATACCTAAAATTTAATTCGTAAAAATGTGAAAATAATTCAAATTCATGGAAATTAAATGAATAATAAATTATAATAATACATAAATGTTTTAAATGAAAGTTTATATAATGGTATCACCAATGAACATGTACTAAGTACAGTATTGAGAATAAATTAGAACATAAAAAGTCTCCTTAATTCATGTCTAGTTTTTTAATACACATTCAAATATCCCTTTTTAGGATTATATATTTATTATAATGATGTTAATTAAAACTTATTAATATATAAATTATTTTGTACCATTCAATTAAAATTTATAATTATCCATTTTATAATAATTTTCAAATTAAAAAAAAATCAATTGATAATTGGTCTGTTCCCTATGCATGATTATGTTTGGTGGTTGTGGTAAATGCACCATTGTAACACATTTATCATATAAATAATATAAATAACTATAAATATATTCAATTTATTCAGTATATAATCTTTTATAATTATTCATATATATTGGTGGTAAAAAAGGAGTAATACCATTTTCTGGAGATTGTAGTCGACACATGCATAGAAGCGATATTATCATTCTCCATTGGTTGTAACACTGAAAAAATGATAATATATTATAATTTACAAAGAATAATAATTTCATAAATATCATATATAAACATCCAATACATTATCATGAACTAGAAAAATTATTGGTGATGAAAAATCAGATACATAATCATATTGAGGAGGTAGTAGACATGTAAAAATGAATAATACATTCATTATATGTAATAAGAATAAGTGGATTAAAAAAATAAAAAGTTGAAACAAGTTAAATTTTATTATATTAAATATTATCATGTTATTATATTTCAAAATTTATATTTTTTATGATTTTCAAGTTGAAATAAGAATAAATATGAATGCTTGTGATTTATACCTCTTATGTGTCCATACCCCTTGTGTTTATAAATAGAGACAATATATACTGATATTGAGAGCCAAACATGAACACTATGAAAAATGGGGGGACATTATGAATGGAAATGGGTAGGTATTGGCCTAGTTAAAATGAAATTTATCTGTGGCTAATATATGATATTTTCATCCATTTATATTACATGACACAATTATATTGTTTGAAATGATTTTAAGACATTTATTGACTCGATCAACCAAAAATGGATCCATGGTGGTTTGTTCATAAAAATTGGACTATGTATTTTTTAAATTTGATATAAAAAATACGATTGATACAACAAATATATGTATATTTTATAGTTAGAAATGTATTTTCACCCTTTTACAAATTTTTAATTGTGAATATAGTAACTGAAATTTTTGAAATATATACATTTCATAAGGACCAAAAAATTAATGTATTAAAAATTATTATTTTTAATGATTCAAAATTGTGTAATTATTTATTCACAAGACAATTATATTAAAATTATGAAAATAATATTATATATTTATCAACAATCCATGCAAAAAGTTTATAGAAAAAAGCATATCATTCCCAAAAAAAAGATTTTCAATTCATTAAATTGCCAATAAAAAATACCAAATTAATTATAAAATATATAATTTAATATATTATATATACATTTCATTAAAAAAAGACATAAAATGGAAATAAAATAATTTATTAGTTTAAAAACACATTTCATGTATAAAAACATTTTTTTTAAAAAAACACTTATAATAACAAATATATTTTTTTCTTAAAACAAATTGGTAACCATTAAAATAATTATAAACATGTCATCAAATTAAATTTTTAAATTTTAATTATACATGTAAATATCATCGAATCCAAAAAAAGATGACAACTATTAGGTTAAATATTATTAAATAATCATTATATCATAGTTTTTTTGAAATAATGTGTTACGTTTTTTTGAATGATATAAAATAAATTTAATTAATTTAAATATAATCATTTCATAAAATTTAAATGTTTTATATTCTATAATAGTTATAATAATTTCACCTTACAAATTACATAACTCTTGTGACACCAAGAATTTTTATGGGTATTTGGAATTAATTTTTTTTATTATTATGAATGGGGGATGTGATAAATTTGATTCAGACCTAAAAAATAGATTTTTCGGACCTCAATAGAGTTATTTTGGACTTTTAATAAATATTATGTATCAGTATTATGATCATGAGATAATTTGGAAATCGATGAGGTTGATATAATAAACTGAAATAGGGCACCGTTAATCCTATGGGATTCTATAAAGGAGAATATAAAAAATCCCCTTGACATTTGAAGTTGGAATCCCGCCACTTCTTTATGTTTTCTTGTGTGTGGCCATTAGTAAATAACATGTTTCGAAATGATAGAACCGTAGGATTTTGGATTTCCATTTGGATGAATAAAAATCTATATAATAATAACATCACCCTCTACCATTATTATTTTATCTCCTTATTTTATATTAATAACTTTTATTCCACTGATTTGTGTTTATAATAAAAATTCCACCATCATATAGTGGAATATCTTATTTAATTTGATGGGTTGTTATCCATTGTATAGAATTTCCAAATGATGTATTTTATAGTAGTATCTCAATGTTTTATTTAGGTATAACATCATGGTGATATTTATTTCAATGAGCTAAACTTTTTTCATTGTAATTTTCTTTATTATAATTATTAAACACTTTCATCAATTGTATATCCCAACTAAAACTTCATTATCATAAATTAATGAATAAAATATTAATATTAATTGAAATTAAGGAATATGTACTGAGGGAATATCAACCTGACCATTGAAATAGCAACATGACCATTGTGAATATTAATATGTCCAATAGAATCTTAACATCACCAATGATAGTATAAATAAATTTAATATATCTTATAAATGAATATATAGTATATGTTTTAAAAATGATAAATTAAGTCTTAATTTTTTTCAAACATTAATGTTTATTTATTGTGTTATAATAAATATAATGATTAAATATAATGTTATTTATCATTAAATATATTCAAAAATTAATATTTTGTTGTACTATAAATAAAAAAATTATGAGAGATAAATAAATTTTCAAAAACATTATCAAATAATATATAATATTAAAATAGATATTTTTTTGAATAAATATGCATTATAATAATAAATTAAAAGTTTCACATTTAAAAAATTATTTTCATAATGTAAAGTCAATTTTCTAATTCCACACATCTAAACATTATCTAGGTGAATTTTTGGAATATGTCATAAATAATGGAATTTTTACAAAATATTTATATACAATAATTTATGATATAAGTTAAATAAATGTATTATAATGTAATTGTTTGTGTTTGGATAAGGTAAACCCCATTGGATCGAAATATCTTAAACCCATTATAGTATTCACTACAAAGAATAAACAATATATTATAGTCTTGAGTGATAAATAATAAACTAATGGGTATAATAATCAATAAAACCTCTCCCCTCACCTATATATAACAAAAGGGAAGGAAAAAAAACTACCCATAAGTTGGCGGCCTCAGGCCCCTATGATGTTAACCAGCTTTGCCTGGACTATTTCCCTTTATGGATTTGCGATTGTACGTTCGCTGATCTCCGACACTAATGAATTTGTCTTTTAAACAAAACATCCTAAGAATATTCGACATATTTGAGAGCTACTAGATGTAACAAAAAACCAATCCCAAGTGAATTATGGAGGTTACACAGGAGGAGAAATTCAAGAGTCAAAATCATCATTTTTTGTATTTTATTTGATATAAAATTATTATTTTCTCCTCACATATACTATCCAAAAAGGAATTATAAATCCATTATTATATATTTTGAAATTGTATTTTGTTAATGGAATATTTATTATTAAAACTATTTAATAATCATTTTAATCCAAAAATTAAAACAACCTGTGTGATGTGATGATTCACTGCCTTCATTGATGACGAGTATCCATTGACCATTACCACCTACAAATATGGTCATAAAACCATTATTATGATTAAATAATATTTTAATATACATATTTTTACTTTTATCATGTACTATAATGAATATATAATAATGATATGAAAAATATTATACAAGTTGGTGATGGTCGTAAATATCACACAAATAAAATGAAACATTTTCACCAATGATTTTTCTAATTATGTATCCTCATACAATATAAAAAATTATATATGAGAACATTTTAAATTAATAGTTTTCATTGATAACCCATTATTTTACTTCTAGATAATTATCCTTATTTTACTTGAAATTATTTAATTTTATGCATGTAAACCAACCATAAGGCCCTGAAAACAAATGCACCTGAAATATTGAAATTGAACTCTGTAACATTAAAAAATTGGAATAAATTAACTTAATCATGCTATCAAAACTAATTTAAATCTATATGATTTTCTGGATTTTGTAAATAGTGAATATATTTTTATTATCCATAATATTAATTTGAAGTAATATTTTAGACATATAGTGAGGGGATTCTTGAACCTAACTCCTTTTCTTTGGTTATTTATTAATTTTGAAAAATAAAATTATGGATATTATTTTAATATTAAAAACATATATTTTTATTATCCTTCCCTATCCTTTTCTGGGATGTACATGTTTTGAATAAAATTTTATGGAATATTCAATGATTTTACAAAATAACTCTTTTATACAAATCACATATTTTCTTCTCATATGATTGATTTTTCTGAAATCAAATGTTATGATTTATACACCAACTATTTTTTCCATTTCACATTTGGGAACCCCATAGTTTATTATTGAATGTGAAATTTAAAAAATTCTTAGGAACTCAATTATTGTTCATATATCATTTCATTTTTACAATTATTAATTGTTCTATGTGGTATGCATGATTATGTACCAATTTTGATGTGATAGGTGGGCCCGATATTGTATATACCTATAATAAATTGTGTAATTTGATGTTTCTTGTTATATAATGTGAAATAAGTTTCACTAATATGATATAGTTTTCAGAAATTTTATTATGACTACTAAAATATTATATGTGTGAACATTATGCTATCTATTCTCAAGACTATGTGTGGAATTTGACCACTAAGTGAAGATATTTTATTTTTTTTCATTTCTACATTTGAAGAAATTATCATATTCTTCTTTTCATGATAATGATAATGATCACACCTTTCTGTTTTGAAAATGAAGATTATGTTCACCCTTGTTATATTGATTCATGTCCTTATTTATCCTCTTATTTCACCTTTTGATCATCCCCTTCATTTATATATATATCCTATGATGACTAGATGTACTAAGGTAAATGTTAATGTAGAAGGAAGTATAATAATAATTTAAATAATTTATTATTATTATTTTATTATGAATAAGATATATATTGTCTTAATTTCATAGAGATACTAATCCTTTTAAAACATGTTTTGTAACGGTGTTATAGTTTTTATATTTAAAATTATGTCATAGTCGTGTATTAAAAATTAGGATCAATATAGTTTTTAATAGATAATAGAAATTTTAATTTGGGAATTATGATTAAAGGCCACTAGTGAAAAGACTTAGTATGATACTAAGAATATATAAGCTTCCTTAAATTTTGTTTTATAAAAATGATAAACATAGGGATCCCACAAGATAGGCTATCAATTTTAATTACACAAGAAAATAAATTATTTATTCAGTAGTTGATAATTTATATTTTGTTCAAACCTTTTTTATAATATAAAATTATCAAAACTATTAGAAGCTTGGATATTTACCCATGTAAGGGATAATGTGGTTATTTCCTGAATGGCATCCCCAATTCCATTGGAGGGGGATTTCAAAATTTCCTGGGAAAGCTTACCCAGATGGCTCAAACAGTAAACAAAAACCTAATTAATGTAGAACATGTTTCTTCACCTAAGATGTGTGATTGGTTATCGAGCCTTTTATGTATAAATTTCCACTAATATTTACTAGATCTTATAATCCACTCTTCCTTGAACTATGTATAAAATAAATGAATAAGAACATTTATGATAATTTCTATTCTGAGAAGGATAATGTGACACAAGATGTTTATCATTTAGATGGAGAGTCTTAAAAATGGTCGTAATTGATTAGTAACACTATACTGAAGAATGAGAGGGATGAAATAGTGTGGGAAGACGTTGTGAGAATATTTCCATCGAACACTTCATACAAATACAGAGAGAGAATTTATAGAGATAGTAAAAAAATAATGTGAATATATCATGACTTACTAAAAAATTAAAAAATTATTTTAAGTTAAAACAAGATTTGTTTGTCAAAAATGATAAAAACATAGATACATTATTTGGTTTTATAAAAAATCACTTTTGAGGGGATCTACATAGCCAATTATTTATAGTTTTGAATATGTCATTTGATGTGATCCCAAAGTGGTGAAGGGCTCAAGGATTGTATTAATGTATTTGTATATAAGAAATGAAATATGGAGTTTCATGACGGGGGATCAAATGTAAATTGGGTAAAATAAAACAAAACCATTCACATGTTAAACATGTTGAAATAATAATCCTGGTAATTTCATCAAAGGGATTGGGATATGGCTCATGTGTGGGAAAGAATTCCTCCAAACCCATGAATGTTTGAGGGAGATAATAATATGGCCAATATGATGGGTGAATGGGGATAAAAACCTATGTTTTAATTCTAAAATTCTAAGGATAATTGAATGAGTTTATTCAATTAAACTAAACCTCGAATCCCTGATGGTACACAACATCAACAACCACAAAAATCAAAAGGTATGGTCCATGATTATCCCATTATTACTACTAATTTGGAGTAAGAAAATTATTTCATATATGGTACACATCCTATTCATTAAATAATTAAACAATTATTATTTGATTCTAGTTCTACAAATTCTTTTATATCTTTTAATTTTTCTATAACTTCTAAATTTTAGCCCATATTAATTAAGGAAGATAAATCCATGAAAAAAATAAGGGTGAGATAATTGAAACACATGTGATGGAATCTTCTGCTATTTTTGTACATGGGATGATTATTCAAAAGAATAATTTAATAATTCTCTTGGTGAAATTCAATCCTATAATAGGCATGGATTGTATTTTTTATACAGATAAAACATCAACTATTTAGAAAAAGTAAATACCTTATCAAAATTAAAATCAACATGTTATCCTATAGAAATGCAGGGAAGACCATAAATATCCTTTGGAAAATCTATCAATTGTGTGGGTGTTGATTCTCTATAAATAATAATACTTAGATCAAATGGTTCAGTCGAATCCTGGTATCATCCCTGAGAAAATTTCAATGTTGAGGAAATATGGTGATGTATTTAACAGTGTTTCTCATTTTTCATTCGTGATGTGAGATGGAGTTATAAATAAAACATATACCCCAATCTAGACCTATCTCAAAATTACCCTACTGGATGGCCTCAATCTAATTAGAGGTGATAATGAAGTTGTTTCAAAATAATTTGGGAAAAGGGTTTTTAAATCATAGTGTATCACTTTGGGGTGGTCTAGTTATCTTTCTACTGAAAAATAATGGATCAACATGGCTATGTGTCGATTACTTGGAGCTTAATTTGATCACCATAAAGAAAAAGTAACCTCTTATAGGTTTTTATTACTGGTTCGATAAACTATGATGTCCCCAATACTTTTCAATTTTGAATCTTCATTCTAGATATCAGTAACTGAAGGTGAATAATGAAAATATTCATAAGACTTGTTTCTATAAAAGGTAAGGGAACAATTACTTTCTACTGGTTACCTTCAGACATACCATTCCCCAATAATCATCATGTAGTTGAGGGATATAGTATTTATATATTAAATTATAGAATCACTATTAGTGTTTATCAATCATATTCTCATATACTATATGAAAATGGTGGAAAATGAAGAACATATTTGGATTTTTCTACAGATATTAAAGAAAGGGGAATTGTATACCACATTTAGGAAGGGTGACTTCTGGAAAAAATGAGTCACAATTTGGGACACATGATCAGAAGTGAAGGAATTATAATGTAACCCAAAAAATAAAATAAAATAATGGATCATACCACTTAGATTCATAAAAATATATAGTTTTAAAATAATTTCAATGTACTAAATAATGTTATGGATTAATTTCTCATGATTTCATAGCCTTCTAACTATGATAATAATTAATGAGTTAAAGTATTTTTGGAATGATGAATGAAAATAATGCTACAAGAACCTCAATGGGTGGATAATCACTACACCTTTACACACACTAACAATAATTTGAGAATTTTTTATGATATTTAGTGACTATTTAAATAATTTTATTTGTTTTATAATCATTTACAAACACTAATTCATATCCTACCCCTCACGGAAGTTGATGATTCATTAATAAAACTAACCGATTTATATTATATAGTTAGTAGTAATGATCATCACTATAATGATTTGGAAGAACTATGTCTATGGTGATAAGTGTGACATACGTACTAATAAAAAGAGTGTAAATCATATATTCAATCATATTGAACTTAACATACATCAGAGGTGATGATTAGATCATACAGAATCCAACATTTATATTACATAACATTTCATTACATTTTACCCATATATGATCTTTAAAGTCTACTGTCTTGGAAATAAGGAACACAAAACATGAAAACAACATACAACATTCTTATAATCCACTTGTAAGGCTTCATCATAAGTTTATCCTAAGTAAAATTGCTTCTTCTCATAACCTAGAGACATACATAAAAGGAATGGGTGATAAAAATTCCTAGTAATGAAATCATGGGAATCAATTTACTTTTGATATCAAGAAGAACTTGATGAAACCCACAAGACATGAGAAAGAGAAAAAGAGTCATGTTATAAGAAAAATAACATGAATAAAAACATGAATATGTGTATACAAAATTTCATTTCGACGTTCAGGAATATACCAACAAGGTTCATTAACAAGGTGTCAAAAAAACAATACCATGGTTATTCACCTAGGTATCGTGAAAAGTTTCATCCTTATAGATTAATTCATTACCCAATGCATTAGAGCACTACCAGGGTGAACCCTTAATATTTATTTATTTTCATGTGAGACTCATTTATCATAATAAAATATTTCATAAATAAACCAAATAGAATCAAATAAATGGGCTTCCAGTCAAAATCGTGATGTTTATAATGTACTTAAAAATAACATCATTATGTCATTTTTAACCCATGTAAAGGGAGTGAGGGTTATATGTATTTCAATTAAATAATAAAATTGATCAATTTTATGTATTTATGAATACTCTAAGAAATTAAAACAGATTTGGGTATCCGAATAAATAATACACAATAATTTTTGGAGAAAAAGAGAGATATTTTGAGACGAAAATTCATCCGTATGACTGCTATATCACACCATTTTCGAAAACATTAGAAATAGAGTGAACAAGGTTCATCCACTAATAAATAATTAATTATACATTATGGGTACATAATAATATAATATTAAGTATGTTTTAATGAAATAACACATGAAAAGGAAACATGTAAGGAAAGAGAATATGTTGTTACTTTAACGAAAAATTCGTCGGCCTAGCTGTGTCTCTTAAAAATTCCGATAATAAATTGATGAGAGCGGAAATGGTATCTAATAATTTTGACATGAAATGGATAGTAATAATAATATATACAAACACACCACCACATAGGAAGATGGATTCTATAAGACATAATATAAAGGAAGTCATGACTAAAAAGAGGCGGGTGAAAGGTTCACTTACTTGAATAGTTTCTTTGAAAGCTCGATGGTTTGGAAGTTGGGGGGATTTTAGGAACCTTGAGAGGACTACACGGGAGGTAAAAAGAAAAGATAATTATTGATGAGTATGTTTTAATTTAATTAATGAGGGAATGTCTTTGTATTTATAGGAAAAGTGAGAGAATATTTAATTAATTTTCACGGGACACCTCAATAGTGGTATTTGCAAAACCAGGGGCTTGCCCATGGTGTTGTCCCATGGTATTGGCCACTTGGGACACCTCATAATATATATTACTATTCAAAAGTCTACCAGAATTATTACATCATTATTGCATCAACATTGATGTCATTAATCACTAGAAACTCAAAACTGTATTTTTACTATTAACTGAAAATTCAACTTTTTCAGAAAAATCCCAAAAATTCAGCAAAACCTAATATCGATGCTCTGAATTCAAAAAAGAACTTCATTTTTTGAAAATAATTTTCAAAATAATTTTTATTTATTTATTATATAAAATCATTATTCATTCAAAAAAACAACCCTAAATCTATAACTTATTTAGTAACACCTTGAAAAAGTAATCAAGGTCCAATAAACATTTCATATAACCATAAGAAAATAATGTAACAATTTTTTATTACATTTTACTAAAATAATTTTTTATTTTAAATTATTAAATAAATAATAAATTTATAATTAAAATATTTCTGACATAAAAATAAAAATACATTTATTATGACCATTTTTTTACTTTTAAGATGTCTAAATTATATTTATATATTCATAGGTGAAGATTCTAATTTTTGGCTGATTTATTGTTCGTTACTATTCATAAGGGTGTATTATTATTCACACTTTACTATTTACCCATAATTTTTTTTGATCTTATTAGACTCTAACTTTCATTCTGTTCACAATTGTAGAAGACCATGTTCTAAAAATCTTTTGACATTATTAATTATTTAATTTTTACAAAAAATATTTTAAAACACCCATTTTTCAAAAATTCATCAATAATATAGAACTGCATCCTATATTTATCCGAAAATAAGAAATTCACAAATTTAAAACAATAAGAAATAAAAATTTTATTTATACAAAAGGATTGCACAACGTAACTAAGGTCTCATTATGTAGCCCCTTATAACACTTGTATAAGACCTATTTGTAAGGTGAGATATGGTGATAGAATCTTGGGGTGGCTCAAACCACATTGACCAAGTGGGGATTTCTATCAGCTTGAACTTATACCTTTGGAAATTCCATTCAAGATTCCCATGTTGAAGCTCATCTTGGGCTTGGTCCAGAGCAAAGCCCAAGGATACTAAGTCCTTCCCATGCTCTGACAAATGGACTTCGTATGGCCTGAGTCTACAAGATGATTCCATCGACTTCTCTTATTGTTTTAATTAAATTATGTCACTTGTATTTATAAACAATAATTATAATGTTAAGTGTTTATTTTTTAATAGTCATATTGACCAACAATTTTATAACAGTCGAAACCCAACAACATCACTTCATTAATTAAAGGATATTATTATGTGGAGTATAAAATGAAACAACACACAAATTTAGGAACTAAATATTATTAAAATGATTGGTTCATTACATTCATTCCCCATAAGAAATTCTATCCCTGAAATTTTAAATCATACCCTCAAAATAGAAAAGTTGTGGGTACATATCCCTCAGATACTCCTCTAGTTACCTCATAGCTTCTTAACATTTTTGGTTCCTACACAACACCTAAACAAGGTGGGTAGTATTATTCCATGGAACCTTGTCCCTACGATCCAAGATCTCCACCGGCTATTCCTTATAAGAGAGTTAATTTTCCAATTGTACCACCTCCAGATTTAGTAAATGTGAAGGTTCAAGTATTTAAATTCTCAAGAGGGATATGTGGAAGACGTCATGAAATTGTGTTAGATTTTGAAAAAGTGCAAGCTGATGGGCCACTGCTCCAACACGATCAAGGATTTCATTGGGGCCAATGCACCTAGGTATAAGATTACATTTTTTCAAAAATCTCATGAATCTATTCCAAGGGGAAACTCGAAGAAAGACATTGTCACCAACATCAATCTCTATGTCCCTTTCATGGTTTTTGGTATAGATCTTTTACCGACTCTGAGCAGCCTTAATGTGTTTTTGGTTGGCATGGATGTTTTCTGTCATCTCTTGCAAGAGATCAGGCCCAAGAAGCTTTATCTCAGTAGCTATAAGAGAACAGCTACGAGTTCTACACTCCTTACCATATAGAACTTCATAGGGTTCCATTGTAATGCTCTAGTGGATGCTGTTTTTGTAACAGAACTCAACTAAAGAGATATGTTGATACCATCCACCTTTAAATTACTTTAATTATGTTCTCATAATTTCCTCAGGTGTTTGAATAGTCCTTTATGATTGGCATCACTTTTGGGGTGATAGGCTGTACTGAAATTCAATTCAGTTCTCAAATATTGTTTAAGACTTCTCTAGAATTTTGATGTGAACCTTGGATCACGATCAGATATAATAGAAAGTGTAACTCTATACAGCCTTACCACATCCTTCACGTAAATACTTGAAAGTTTTTCAAGAGAGAAATCATCCCTAATGAAGATAAAATTGAATGATTTGGTGAGACGGTTCACAATAACCAATATAACATTGTTTATCTTGTAAGTTATCAGGAGATGAGTGACGAAGAACGTAGTCATATTGTCCCACTTCCATGCTACTATGGGTAGTGTTTACAATACTCCTTAAGGAAGTTTTCACTCTACCTTTACTTGCTGACATACCAGGCACATTGAAGTGGAGTTAGTAATCTCACTTTTCATATTATCCCACCAATAATTATCACGAATGTACCTATACATTTTTATGCTTCCAGGATGTTTAGAGAATTTTGAGCTATGAGATTCATCCATCACCTCATTCTTTATTTCAAAAATAGATAGAACACATAGTCTTGTAAAAAATTTCAGTAAAACTTCTTGATAAATATTGAACTCATGAAACATCCCATATTTCACAGCCTCAAACCGAATCTAAAACAAAGGATATTCTTTCTGATATTTCTTGATCATATATATTAATGATGTTTGAGAAATCATTTGGTTTAGGGTTGATGATGTCCCTTACTTTATAATTCCCATTTCTTGATTTACTAGGTAATTGATCAATGGATCACATTGAATCCTTATCATGGAATGAACAACTGGGTCTTTCCTACTTAATGCATCAACAAATTTGTTTGCTCTTCTAGGATGATAATTATTCGAACAATAATAGTCTTTGAGAACTTCCAACTATTTCATCTACCCCATGTTCAATTCCTTTTGGGTGAAAACATACTTCAAACATTGATGTTCTGTGTATATATGACATTTCCCCCCATAAAGATAGTGCCTCCATATCTTCAGAGAGAAAAATTACCATAGCCAGCTCCAGATCATGCATAGGATAGTTCAGCTCATGAGTCATCAAATGTCGAGATGCATAAGCAATGACTCTGTCATTTTTCATGAGGACACATCCAACCCCTTTCATAGATGCATCACTAAAAATAAACAATACTTTTCCACATGGGGGAAGAGTTTACACTGGTGCAGTAATAAATTTATTCTTCATCTCATGGAAGCCTTCTATACACTCCTTTGTCTAGATTAACTTGACAACTTTTCTAGTTAAATTGGTTAATAGATTATAATGTTGTGAAAGTTTCTTCCAAAACCTCCTATAATATCTCACTAATCCAAGGAAAATATGAATCTCAATTATTATTGTAGGTTGGGGCTAGTCATCTACAACCTTTGTCTTACCAGGGTCAACTGTGACTCCTTCATCGGAAATAATGTGCCCCAAAAGGAAACATGTAGCAACCAGAATTCACATTTGCTAAACTTTCCAAAAATCCTTTCCTTCTGTGGAGTTTGAAAAGTACACCTTAATTGATCCTCATTCTCCTTGTGAAAATTAGAATATAATTAAATATCATCAATAAAAACTACAACAATGTTATCAAGGTAGTCTTAATGACTCTATTCATCAAATCCATAAAAATGGAATGTGCATTAGTCAGTCCAAAGGGAATAACAACAAAGACATAATTACCATATCCTTATTGGAAGGCAGTTTTTTGGAATATCTTTTTTCATCACCCTCAATTGATGATACCCAGATTGAAGATCAAAAATAGAGAATAATGGAGCCCCACAAAGTTGTTCAAATAAGTCATCAATTCATGGAATATGGTATTTGTTCTTCACTGTGATTTCGTCCAGTTCTCTATAATCATTGTATAATTGCATCGATCCATCCTTATTCTTTAGAAAGGGAACATATTCTTAGAAAGGAGACACACTTGTTCAGATAAACCCGTTCTCCAAAAGATCTTGTAGTTTCTTCTTTAATTCTTCTAGATCCACATTTTCCATCCTATAGGGGGTCTTAGATATCGGATGTGTCTCAGGTGCGAGTTTAATGGAGAACTCTACCTCTCTTTCTGGGGGAGGTCCGGGTAACTCCTCAGGAAATTTGTCAATGTATTCTTGGATGGTTGGGATATTTTCTATCCTCAAACTCTCAATTCCTTTTTCATCTTCACCAATCAACTCCATAATTATGGATATAAGAGGTTCTTCTAGTAAAGGATCAGGATGATATATCAATCATTAGAATATAACTATAGGTTTTCCATTCAAAACTACTGATATTCCCTTACTTATGAATTTGATCATAGCATTATACCTTGAGAGCTAGTCCATCCTTAGTATAATATCGAATTCCATCATGGGGATGACTACTAGATTTGCGATAAGATTTTTCTCACTAAAGTAAATAATAGAGTTTCTAAACACTAATGATGCTCAGATAATCCCACTAGGCGCCCTGACTAATAACACTACTTAGAGAAAATTGGTCGTTGATTCTAAATTATTTCCAAACATGGAGGAAATAAAAGAATGTGTAGAACCAGAATCAAATAAAGTAATTTCTAGTTTTGAGAGAACAACAAGAGTACCTGGAACCAAATCATTTGGTTCTTCAACATCTGCCATTGTGATTGGAAAATCACGACCTTTCTCCCTTGGACTATGCTAAAACTGATGGTTATTCCCCTCCACTGCACTCGGATTTGAATACTAATTGGCATATTACCATGTTTTCCACACCTTTATCATTGGACATCAGGTAGGGACTTCCCCATATTATATTTGTCATTAGTTTTGGGAGGTTGTGGCTTCACCTCACTATAACAATTATATGCGATATGGCCATCTCTTCCACAGTTATAGAATTTCTTGATTTCGAGAAGGCAGTTCCCCGAATTCTTTTTCCCACATTAATTACATGTGGGATATTTCACTTTATTTACTCCTCTTCCCCGATCGATGCTCCTCCCTATTCTTGTATCCTTAGATCATTTCTTCTAATTGGATTTATGAGACCATTTCATCTCACCAAACTCCAGTTTGACTTTCATCGCACATCGCACGATCTCCTCTTAGCTATCACAATCTCAGTTGGATATATTCTTCTTCCGATGTGGTATTAGTCTACCAAAGAATCAATCTACCATACCATTTGGATCCCTGAAAAAGATAGAGTTGTAACGTGATATTCTTATGAAGTTCATCTCATAGCTTCCCATAGATTAATTCTCCCTCTACTTTAGCTCAAGAATCTTTTTCTCTATTTATGTTCTCATCGATCGAGGGAAATACTTGCTCAAGAAGATCCCAATGAACTCTTCCCACTCCATAGATTAAACCTACACTCTTGTCCACATGTTTTTAATCAGTTATCACCACTTATAAGCTTCTCCCTCTAAGTGATAGACTATCAGGGTTACCATCTCTTGCTCTGAATAAAATAACATAGAAAAGATCTTCTCGATAGAGTTGATCCACTATTCAGCAAACAATGTGTCGGTATATCTATGGAAGGGTGGAAATTGTTGACACAAAAAATATTCAATAGAAATTTGCTCCCTTCATGGTGATATCAGCCTCTTAGCTTTATTCCTGTTATTTCCCATAACTTGAGTCAGTTCGTTCATCATTTTCCTGAATGTTTCCATTTAGGCTTCCATCGGAGGGTCTTTAGCGCATAGTCCCTTATGGTCACCATTTGTACGGTTCCCCTTATTTCCTACCATTTTCTAAAAGAATAAAATCATAGTGAGAAACTTATTTGATTTAATATTCTTTTAACCATTTATTATTTTATGTATTAAAAACTCATGCTTTAAACAATTATATTTCTCTATAAATCCTTCATAATGATTCATAAAAATTTTATGATTAACCAAACATATCTCTTAGAAGTGTCACAAAAAAGAGTGCAGCAAGGCCCGTCGTCATATACCAAGATACCCCAGGTCAATCCAAAAACCCCTTTTCAGAGCATTTACTCCTAGGTACATATGTTCCAGAGCCACATTTACCTGCTCATATCCAGACAGGATGTATTTTCTTGATAAACCACATACTCAATACTCAACAAAATTCCAAGAAGTTTTCTGATATTTAAACTTTTATATAGTATTCTTCATAATGTTTTCATAGCCTAATTTCCAAAAAAACAATCATTCCTTTGATACCAACTATGGCATCCTGCCTTTATATTACATGACATTTCATTACATTTTTCAAATAGAGGATATTTAAAGTCAATTGTCTTGTAAATCAAGATCATAAAACATGAAAACATCATAAATTATTTTTTTAATCCACTTGAAAGGAATATTGATAAGGTCATCCTATGTACACATTCTTCATCTCATAACCTGTAGAAATATATCAGTGGAATGTGTGAGTAGAAGGCCTAGTAATGAAATCAAGGGAATCAGTTTACTTGTTATATCAATAATAACTTGATGAAAATCAAAAGACATGAGAAATGAAAAATAAGCCATATCATAATAAAAAGAACATGAATCAAAACTTGAATATGTGGTGAAAAAATTTCATTCAGACATTCATGAACACATCACTAAGGTTCATTCCCAAGGTGTCGTAAAAATATTACCATGGTCATTCACCAAGGTATCATGAAACTTTTCATCTTAAGAGATTAATTCATTACCAAATGCATTGGAACGAGATCAGTTCACAAAATTAATATGTATTTATTTTCTATGATCCACATATATCATAATCAAGAATTTCATAAATAACCTAAATAGAATCAAATAAATGTGTCTCATTTCAAAATCATGACGTTTAAAAATTACTTAAATATAAGACCATCATGTCAATTATTAACCATTAAAATGGATTGAGGGGTATATGTATTTCAATTACAAAATAAAATAGATCAATTTTTTGTATTGATGAATACCCTTATAAATAAAAATAGATTTGGGTGCCCACATAAATAATACAGGAGAATTTATTGTGAAAAAGAGGGAGATTTTTAGACGAAAATTCGGCAGCACAAGGGCTACATAAAATAATTTTTTAAAACATTAAAAAGAGAGGGGAAAAGGGTTAAAAAATCGTAAATAACTAATAATACATTATGCGTACATAATACAATCATGGTATGGATATTTTAATGACATACCACATGAAAAGGAAACATGAAAGAAAATAGAAGACGTTATTTCTTATACAAAAAAATCGACAGCCTAACGGCGTGGCATAATAATTTGGAAAATAAATTGGTGAGATAGGAAGTATTCTCTCATAATTTGGAAATGAAATGGATATTAATAAAAATATATAATAACTTACCCCCCACAAAAGAAGATAGAAACTAGAAGACATAACATAATAAAAATACAGACTAAAAAGAGAAGGGTGAAAGGTTCTCTTACCATGAAGAGTATATTCAAAAACACGATGGTTGGGACCTTGGGGGACTTGAGGGCACATTGGTAGAACTTGTTGGAAGGAAGAAAAATCAGTTCTTCATTAAGGAGGATGTTAGAATTAAATTAATGAGGGATTGGGTTGGTATTTATTGGAAAAGTGAGGGAATATTTAATTAATTTCCAAGGGAGACCACATGGGTGGTATTTGAAAAACCACGGGCTTTCCCATGGTTTTTCCCATTGTATTGTCCACTTGGGACACCACATAACATATATTACTATTTAAAAGTCGAGAAGATTTTTTACATCATGGTTACATCATCAATGTTGTCATTAAACACCGAAAACTCAAAACTGTATTTTTTATATTCACTAAATATTAATCTGTTTAAGAAAAATACCAAAAATTCACCCTAACCTAAAATTGATTCTCTAAATTAAAAAAATGAAATTAATTTATGAAATTAATTTTCTAAATAGTTTTAATATAATTTTAAAATAGAATAATTATTTATTGAAAATAAAACCCTAAAAATATAGTTTTTTTGTAACACCTTGAAAAAGTAATCAAGGTCCCATAAAATTATCGTATAACCATATGACAATAAAGTAAAAATTTATGATTACATTTTACGAATATTAATTTTTTTAATTATTAAATTAGTTATCAAAATTGTAATTTAAATATTTATGACATACAAAAATACCAATACTTATATTATGACCATTTTGTAAATTATATTTATAGATTCATGGGTGAAGTTTCTATTTTTTGGGCAATTTACTTTTCATTAATATTAATTACTATTCAATACGGTATATTACTATTCACCAAAAATTATGTTGATCTAATTGGAATATAAATTTTTTTCTGGTCACAATTGTAGAAGAACATTTTCTATAAATCATTTCACATTTTTAATTATTTAATGTTTACAAAAATATTTTAAAATACACCTAATCCAACATTCATCAATAATATGGAACTTCATCCTACATTTATCCTGGCATTTGAAATTCCCAAATTTATCATAATAGGAAATAACAAATTTATTTATACAAAAGGATTGCACAAATTAACTAAGGTCTCATTACATAGCCCCTTATAACAGCTGCATAGGACGTAAGTGTAAGGTGTGCTATGGTGATAGAATCTTGGGGAAGCATAGACCACATTTCCCATGTAGTGATTTCTATCAGCTTGAACATCTCCATTAGGAAATTACATTCAAGCTATACATGTTCAACCAAAGCTTGGGCCTGGTCAGAATCAAATCCCACAGATGTTTCCTTTTTCCCATGTTCCGAAAGATGGAATTCATATGACATGAGTCTATAGGATGAGGCCATCGACTCTTCTTTTAATATTAATTAACCAATATCACTTGTGTTTATAAAAAAATAATTATAATGTTAAGAGTTTAATTTCTAACAGTCATATTGAAAAATGGTCATATTACAGTAGAAACCCAATGGTATCACTTTAATAGTTAAAGGATATACTTTTGTGGAGTATAAAATGAAATAACAGAAAAATTTAATAAAAAAATATTAATAAAAAGTTTGATTCGTTATAGATCTATTATAGGACAATGATTCATTTTTTCATTTCGATATAAGAAATGCAAACATTGTATCCTTTTCTTATATAAGATATAAACCCGATACTCTATCTATGATGTGGAATAAGAAATACCCTCACTTCATAGAAATGTAAATGATTTAATTAGAAAACATAAAATCAAGGAATAAATCCTACATTTCTTAAATGGTTTCCAAACCATCTATCATAGATGCAATTCCGGAGGCATAATGTGATGATTTGGAGTTCAAAAAAATGTGACTCCAATAATGGAATGAATATTTCATGATTCCAGCATTTATTATGATGGTGTGATTTATTTTAAAATTATTTTTCGTGTTTCTTCATCGCCTTAGACAATGAATGTTCTCTTGTAAAATTCACACATCCCACAGTTCCCTATCCATACATCTAGTAAAATGTTACATAGTTATTTTGTGAAAACGTTTGGTTGGAAACATGATGAAGAGGATTTCAAATTACATGTCAATATTCTTGTATGTCATCAAGTTAATTTAGTGTGAATGTATTCAAAGGGGGTGAAGAAACCAAAACCAATACCAAGGTGGATGTTAGAGAATTTCATTATGTTCATTGTCACCAGTCTCCTAAATAAATCCAAATAAAATAATATTATATGGGTTATGGGGGATCGACATTCGAAGACATCCCACTGTATCACTATTTGGGAAGAAATATCAGTTAAAAGACATGTATTGATATATGTAAATAAAGTGGTAAGGATACATGGGTCTATATATTATCAACTCTGATCATGATCCATGGTTCACATCTAAATTCTACAGATGTGTTCAATATTCCGTGATTAATGAATTGAATTTTAGCATGGATTATTACAAACAAACTGGTCACAAATATGAAAGGACTATTCAGAAGATTGAAGAAATGATAAGAATCTACTCAATGGATTTAAAATTTGTACGGGATCTACATTTCCCATTGGTTCAGTTCTGATTCAAAAACATCTTTCACTAGAGTATTTAGATGGATCAATAGGAATCTATATATGGGAATAGATTTAGAACGTTGTCCTATTAAGAAGAAGTTGGTGAATGAAAGATGCATGGACATGATATTGTGAAAGAGATAACAGATAATGTTCATTACATCGAATAACTTATCAATGGTTCCAATTGTCAGTAAAAGTTATATGTTGAATAAAATTAGTGGTACTTGTAGTTTAATGTCTCAGAAAAAATTATTTCATCAAATATCACCATGGAAATGATTTGTGTGGCTTGTAAGGGAAGGGTAGTTTATCCTTAGGAGTATTTTCCTATTTTTACTCAATGATCACATAGGAGACGTTTCATATTAGCTTAACCATTCACCAAATATTTCTAAAGTTCATGATGCATTACATGTTCTTATCTTGAGGAATTACACACTTGAGCAATCACATGTACTTCATCTAGAGGTGGTACCACAATAGAATGACATATTATGTGAAGAGAAGATGGTAAAAATCATATAATAATTATAATATATCCCTTGGAATAAATTTTTTTTTGTTCAACGTGTTTTGGGGGAATAATATGTTTGAAGTGGGTACATATAAAAGATAATGAAATAATGAAGGAGAAGTACCATTGCATGTCATTTCCATAGTTTGTCAAAGGAAATTCTGAGAGAGAAATTTGAAACTGGGGGAGGAATGTAACAACAAAAATTTACATCAATGGTATTTACTTTATAATTTTATTTAAATCACATACATCACATGAAGATACAAATAAAAATATAATTTGCCTAAAATAATAATGAAAAGTAATATTTATAGAAATAAAAAAGAACCATTATTGATGTAATAGTAACCAGACCGATGGAATAGAAACATGGCCATTTGGTATTTTATTGTGACCAATGGTATTCTAAATTCATCAGAGAAAAAATGGATTAAATATATGTATCTTATAAATTAAATCATATATAATTATATCATAATGTATGAAAATAAATTAATTAATAATAATAAACTAATAATTTATTTTCTATTGAAATAGAAATTTTTTTACAATTTTGTAATTAATATAGTGATTTAAAAAAATTACTTTCCTAAAATGGATTCCTAAATTCATATTTGTTTTGTATTATAATTATGATAAAATTTTAGGATTCCTTAATTAATTTTCCAAAATTTCATGAAATATATTATGATATTAAAATCAGTATCTTTTGAATAAATGATGTTTTTTATTAAAAATGAAATTCCTAAAATTTATAAATGTATATATATAAAATGTAATCCATTAATAAATTATACAGGATTAAAACTTTTTAGGGATACCTTCTTATATTTTTATAAAATAGTTAATTTTATGCCTAATAGTGAAATACAAAAATTTACAGTATAAGAAAAACACATGAATAATTGAGTCATGTTTGAGGTAAAGATAAAGTAATAACCAATTTATAGAACTATAGTAAAACATTTACTTTAACTTCTCAAAAAAACCAATACTATTGACATTTTTGATAAAAAATAATAAGCTAATGGATAAATTAATCAAAAAACACATCTCTCCACCCCTATAAATAACAACCCTCACAGCCTCTTATCCCAAAACATTTTATGTCCGGAATCATGTCTAAATTTTAATAAATTTATTACCTAATACACTTCTCCATTTCTATGAGAATATAGTCTTAATAAATTCTCAATCCAAAGTTCTTTAAGGAAGTTTTCAAGGAAAATAAATTCAGGATGTAAACTCATCTTATGATAACTTTTTAATTAAGATTTAATGTTCTCCCCTCTCTAGTCCTATTAAAAGTGATATGATTACTACAGTTTATATATATATACTAAAATTTAATTTTTCAGATAGGAAATACATCATTAAATATCTTATATCAACCTTTTATTCATCAAATTAAAAGGTTTTTCGTGATGTGTCGATCCACCACCTACATGGACAACGCATTTTCTTTTTCTTATACTTCCTTCACAGATAATAAAAAAACTGTTATTATAGCTAAAACAGATTTTAATATATCATATTTTAATTTTCATCCTGTACAGGAACCAATATATAATAATGATATCAAATAAAATGATACAAGTTCCTGATGATCTTTAAAATTTCTCAAATAAATCAAAGCATTTTCATCAACATTATATCTAATAAATAATCATTATAACATAGAACCAAATTATATACAATACAATTTCAACTTTTTATGTTCTTTAATAACTAATAATTTTACTCCTGATTAATTATTATCATTTAATATGAACATCGATAATTATATACATGTAAAGTGACCACAAAACCATGGAATGAAATGATCCAAAAACAATTAAATTGAACTCTATAACTTATCAAAATTTCCATAAAAGAGCCTAATATACCTATAATTTAAAATATAATTTTACAAGACATTCGAGATTTATTAATTGAGGTAACCAATTATATTATCTGAGTTATTATATTGACTAACATATTCATAAATAATTTATGGTGATTCTCAAAATCAAATATTTTTTGGGTTGTTCCGTTTTCATGATTGATTTTACTATGTGTATTATTTTAATATTCCTAAAAATATTTTCCTTATCTTTCATTTTATTTTTATGGGATATTATTATTTTCCATATTATTTTATGACAAATAGAACAATTTTCCAAAAGAACGCTTCCATACAATTCACATATTGTCTCCTCTTGGGATTTTTTATCCCTTACTACGATGTGTTCACTATACACCATGTATAATTTTCCATTTTTCATTTGGGAATCCCAAATTTCATTCCTAAATGCATGATTTATGAAATCCATAAGAAAAACACTTTTTAATGTGTTATTTCATGTTAAAAGTTTTTATACGCTTTCTATATAATTATTGATTATATAACTCTTATACTCTGATGGGTGGGAATGAAATTAAATATCCATCCATTCATTGGATAATGTGATTTTTATTATGAGATATTTTGCATCATACCAGAACTATATAATATATTTATGCACAATTATTATGTTATGGAAATGCATATATGATAGGAATGAACAAGATACTATATTTGCTTATAACAATGTGTGGTAATTTACCACTAAGGCATGAGGTTTAATAATTATACATTACCACATTCTGCGAAATTATATTATCTATCCTCCCGTGATTATGATGTATTTATCATTATTATTTTATGACGATGGTGAATATTATCACCCATTTTATATTGAATAATGTCATCAATTATCCCCTTACTTGGCTTTTAGATCGGCTTATTCTTTGACTTATATCTTTATATGAAAAAAATTAATATAGAGAATGTAAAATTTTAAAGGAATATCATAATGATTTTAAATAAATGTTTAGGTTTTATTCTACACAAGAAATCTATAGACCAAATTTTCCTATGATTCCAAAATTTTTTATCCAACTATTATTATTTTGTTATTTCTTTATTAATAAAATTACGTAATAATCTTGTAAGAAAGAGTAGGGTCTATATATTTATTATAATTTTATATATTCTGTTTTATATAACGACATAGTTTCTCTTTCCTCTTCATTATTTTTATTAGTGTGTGGTCAGGGGTTTGTCAAGGGACTTTAGAAAGAGGTTGGTTATCCTTTATATGTGGAATGAGATTTAAATACCTTATTTAAAATTTGATCATTAGTGGTTATAGAAAATGAATATAGCAATTTAAATTATTTTTTAGTGGAAAATACTGCTAGGTTGTCTAAATTATTTCCATTAAACTCTAGAACTTATACTACAAAATTTCATAGTGATGTCAGACTGTATTTTTAAAAACATGACCAAAATAAATATGTTGAGTTGTTTAATTAATTTCTTAATAACATAGAACAACCATTGACATGAAAATGGGGTTTGGTTATGGAGAAATGGTGTTTATGGTTTATTAGTGGTAATATATTTCTTGTTCATCACTTTTATTTAACTAACAGCCATCGTGGAATTACATTTGTGATGTAATGGATTGATTTTGAAAATTAAAAACCTAGGAAAACCTCTACATAAACTATATTCCTTTTGAAATATAATGATAAAATTTTATTTTTAATTAATCCAAAATGGTAAATTTATAAAATTTTGGTTTTTATTATTATTTTAGAATTGGACTTATCATAATACTAATGGTGAAATAAAAGAATGTTATTGATTTTTGAAACTATTGTATAATTTTTGGTATTTTTTAAATTATGTATAAGAATGGGAATTTCTTTTAATAATCCTTGGATTCAATATGATAAAAATTAAAGTGGAAACAAGGGGATGAACCTAGGAATACATTTGGGGAAATTTAAATTATCTATTACAGAGACCTATTTTTATTATATCTAGTCAACTTTAAAGGAATTACTTAATAAATACAATATACACCACATAGATTAATAAATTTGAATTCTATTTATGGTTCCCAATATGATTCTGGTAATGTTTTCAATTATAAAATTATATAAATTATTGTCAGGGATTTTTAAGGGTGTGTTATTTTTAATGTTTAATGTTGAGATATATAGATTAGCCTCTATTAGTATTATTATTGAATATCTGGGTTGTGAAATTAGATTCCAATCTAGTTATTATTATAAATGTAAACGGTGATTCTATGAGTTTAAACCATTCTATTTTCTATTTTCAAGAATAAAATATATGGAGTGACCATTTAATCCACACATGTTCTTCCTGGGAGACATCCATATAGTTGAATCTATTATTCACCATGGAATTTATTAGATATATGATTGAATAAACCATTTCAAAAATATGATTTTTGCTATATATGCTTGTGTCAACTTGGGTTTTCTCCTTGAAACAAATGGAAACACCAGGCTCTTTTACTTTCACCATCCTTGACCACATGTTAACTGCTCTAGTAATGTTCAAATCTGATGAATGATATATTTATGAATAGTTTAAAATTTTTTCACTGGGAGTCATTCCTTATCTTAGGACATTAATGGGTTATTCCCATTATCCCCTTCTTAATTTTTGATGTTTTTTTATTATTAAATACTACCCTTCTGGTTTTAAATATATCCACATTATTTTATCACATGGGACCTAATATAAAACCACGACCTGAGAGTCATTTATAGAGGTGCTCTGTTTTTTTTCACTTATCCTCAAACAAAAATTTCAATATTCTAGTGGCTACCAACATGAACTATGGGTTTAATTAATGTATTGTGAGGATACTATATCATATACATCAGTAATAAAAATTTCATGTAAATAAAAAATTAAGGTATAATAATAGTATAACACCTCTTCATCGATAATAAATTAATGATTATTCTTTCAGAACAAGATATAAAAAAATATGGAATGGCATAGATAATACACTAAAATATTTATAGAAATAAATTAATTAAAGACACAATGGGAATCCCTAACTGAACAAGGAGAACAAGATAAATCATTTACTCCTCTTCTCTATCCTATAGTAAAATCACAACAACAACAAGGAACTATCCATGAAAATTATCATTCATACCTCATTTTTTTTATGTAGAATGTATCTAAAGTAAATTTTTAATGACTTCTCAACTCCACCTAGGATAGGTTCATTTAATCGCATCTACCATAGTCAATTGTTTTTAATGAAATTTTATTCATTATGGTTTTTAATGTCATTAAATTTTATTTGGATCAAAAAGATTTAATCAAGGATTCTTAAAGCTCAAAATACCCATACTCTTTATCTAACACTAATATGTTTATATACACTTGATGATTCTGATCAACAATAAAGAATTGTAAAACATGCATAGAAAAAAATTGTTGATAAATAATAAATTAAAGGATAAGAACAAGAAAGAATCATTATAAAACATTATAAAGATATTTAAATCCCATAAAACAATTATTAGGAATTTATAAAAAACCGAGGAACAATGAGTAGTGATGAAAAATAATGAATGCTATCAAAATTGATCATTAAAGTAAAACATATTTCACAATGATTGATGAAAATAATTAAAATGATTAAAAAATAAGTAGTATTTGATAAACACCTACTAGAATAAATTAAAACATATATTAAAAGATAAAAATAATAAATCATTAAAATAAAAATGAGAGAAAAATTAATTTTTAGAGCTCCTCTATGTGCTAGAGTGCATAAAAATATATAAGTCGGAAAACTACAATAAATATAAATCCATTTCATCATGTACTGAATTTTATTGGATTTTTCACAATGTATTCATGTTTTTTAATAAGGATTCATGTTGTGTGCTTTAGATACATAATCTACTCAAAAAAATAAGGCCATATATTTTTATGGTTTAGATCAATAACATCCACCATCATGTAAAATTTTCATATTGTTTATGTAGTTCACATTAAACATGATTACGATTTATAAATATTTTACCTTGCATAATGTATGTACATTTCATGTCCTGTTTTGAAATGATATAATGTATTCATAGGATTATAATGTGTTAATGTAGCCATGAAGTTAATGGGGACAACACATTGTGTTCGTTTCACAAAACATGTAAATACTGTCTTATCCACCTAACCACATTTATTCCATTGAGCCAAAAATTACTAATTAATTGGAAGAAAATATTGACCCACATTATTATTGAATAAAAAATTAATATAATTTTATTAACTAAATCCAGTGATTCTATAAAAATTATTCTTATAAAATTCCTCCAAACATGAACAAGTGTTTATCCTCAAGGTAAAAACATCAAAATAGGGATTCCAAAAGAAAAAATTATCAATACTTGAAAAATTAATTACAAAAATAAAAATAAAACTAAGTACCAAAAATTCATTCCATTAGAAGAAATCCATCATAAAAAATAAGTCATTGCTTATACTATAGTTTATTATCAAGATATATTCTTCCTTTAATGAGAATTTCATTATTGTTCCTTGAATGTTATACTCATTTTTTTATTTACCACATAATAAATTGTATCTCATAAATAAAGATAAAATTTAGATGTATTTATACTCATAACATGAATATATGTAACAAAAACATTCGATTTTATTGGTTATATCATATCCATATAGTAAATAGAAATATAAAATCGATCGTGAGGGTTTCATAAATGTAGTTCAATCATATCTGAGGATGATCATGGTATGTATAAAATTAAAATAAATATAAAAAATTAGGTATTTTCTAATGTATAATTCCTCAAATTCATGATAAATATAATAAAGTGACTCTTGCACAATTCGAGTATGTTCTCTATAACTCAATGTGGGTCCATGAGTATGGAAATAATATATTAAGATTTTACCATAGTTCCTTTGTTTTTATTATTAAATAGTTATTTAATACCATTTATCGGTAAGTTATCACACCAATCCCCTATCCACATCTTATCTATCATAGGATTTACTAATTCATTAATGGTTATTTATGTCCCTCCTTATAAACACCCTATAATCAATTTTTATTTCTTTTTTTATTACTTTTTTCAACAGCAGAGGATATGGGTGGAAAATTATTTAACAATTATTTGACCACATCATATGAATATGGTGAAATTGAATCTGTATTTAAACTAAATTATAACATACCATGTCGGTCAATACTGAAAATTATCCCACAAATGATCAATGGATAATCATGTGTCATAACAACTATGGAATAAGATGGTATATTTAGATTGAAGCAACTTTACATAAATAAGTTTATCGATGAATATGATGCGCTAAAAAGGATGTATTTTCAGTTGGATCCCAAGAAAATATATTCCAAATATTTTCATAAATAATTTCATATTAATTTTTTCTCAATCAAAGCCTCAATAAGATATCAATGCATGTTCTCATGGGTTTACAAGTATCAAATTTCTCTAATGGAATATTGTTAAAAATTAATATTATAGTGTTTAAATATAATTCACTTTGGAATGATATAATACAAAAATAACTAGATATAACTCAAGGAATTGAATCCAATAATAATAAAATAATATGATTTTGCATGAATCATTAATTTGAAGTAAATTACAGAAGTAATCATTCATTATTAAATGAGAAACAAGAGTAATTGTTGGATTCTTAATTATTTGAACTAAATTTTTCATTTATCCAAATAGTTGTAATTATATTTCATGTTTAATCGATTCTTTCAAAAAATCATTTCTGATATACTAGTGAAATTAAAAAAATGATCCATGTGGATCAACAATAAATCATAATAAAACCACCACTACACATAAAATTATATTGTTTATATAATTTTCATGAAATAATCAAAGATAGATATCATGTAATACAAAGAATAAAATAAAATGGTATTTTATTAATTAAAAATAAGGAATAGGGAGCTCTCGGTATAGAATTTCCTTCTATAGGAAAACATGCCATATGTTGAATAGAATTTTTCCTACATGAAAATGTTGTTAGAACAAAATACATGCACTGGATAAAAATTTTAACCATTGTATTAAATTAATATGGAATATCATTAATGGTAGGTAGACATAGTTGACAGTGAGAAAAACCGACTTTGATAAATGGATTAAGGTGGGTACATTGGTTTTTGATATTACCTATGAACAATAATTGTAGAAGAATAAATAATAACAATTTAAAGAACGTGAATGAAATGATGGAAAAAAATTATGATTTTCTTCCATAATTCACTAACATTTTCATCAGCATCTAGATTTATTTTTGTTTTTGTGAATTTGAATCTAAAAACACAACACTTGTTTATTGCTTCTTAGTAAATCATAAAAAATTTCCCACATAACATTAATGGTAGTTATCGACCATTATGAATCTAAATTCATCCATTTGGGAAAATTAAACAACTTAGTAACAACCCATCAATTATTATTTATTATTTCAAGATAATAATTTTAATCAAGAATTTAATAATATAACATTATCTCATAGTTATAATATTCAATGTGAAATTATTCGGTCATTACTCTTAATTATTTTTTTTGTAAAATGTGGCACAACTATAAGAATCCTTCATAATTTCATGCTTCTCATTAATTTATTTAATTATGAATACCTCAGGGCGTTGAGCATCAATATTCAATTTTTTTATCTCATAATAAGATTAGTACATGAATTCCACAATATATGGAATTGATATCCATACACCAATCAAATTGGTTCAGTGTTAATGGGAGTCTTGAATTCTTTTTTATATTCCCAATGGGTGTCATCCAACTTCATACTCCAATCATTCTCTTGGGTTTGACCATCTTCTCAATGAAATTTTCCCCTAGTTGATAATTTAGAAATCCTCCTTCTTTTAGGTTGTATGGGGTGCCAATGTTATATTGAATTCCATTATTTTGAATAAATCCTTTCAAAACATCATGGGTGTAGTGAGTTCCCCAATTATTAATTGGAAATGAGGGGAATTAGAATATTAAAAATTATTATGATTTTTCATTTTCAGTACCACCTTTTATGTGTCATAAGTAGTTTTCTCAACTATAAACTATCATTGTAAATAGTCAAAAATAATAGGGATATAAAAATGACTATGATTTTGGGGTGGTCTAAAAATATTGATCCCCTACATGTCAATGATATCATCATCCATATTGGATTTTGTGGTATTTCATTTGTTTTTTCCAATGGTCCTTGTTTACTGGCAACCATTATAGATTTAAAGATTGTTCATTTCATCAGGACGATGCATGAGCTACAATAAACCAATTATAAGTTTTTTTACATGCTACATTTAGGTATATGATTCCCTCCAACTAGTGCTGGGAGATGCATGTTTAGTACTCAAATAATTATCATTTTGAATGAATCTTTGCATTATGACATCAGCACAGTGTTTATAATTCAATGTATCATTCCAATAGTAATGCCAAGCATTATCTATAAAACTATTCCTTCGTGGATAAGTGAGGTACAGGTTGAGTTAACTTATAGAAAGATAAATTGTAATAACTAAGTGGCATAGTTAGACATAGTAATTTATAATGATAAGTTATTCATTAGGGATTTCATCCTCAATTGCAGAATTATTATCATATATTATGTTGGGAACTGGTTTTCAAGATAAATTATAAAAATATAACATTCTCAAATATTTTTTTTCCTTGATTACAATGTCAAAATATTCTATTAGAAGGATCCAATATAGCACCCATTGGTTGGAATCCTTTTTCTTCTGTTTATATGTTTGTCCAACATGATCATTGTAGACCAATAAATTGGATAGAATAAGGTATGATGGGAATAATTTTAATTCTATATAAACTATCTAAATTATAATTTAGTTATCCTAGAAATTTACATGAGTATCATACAATGTGTAACTAGAATTTTATATTGGAAAAATATATCTCTGACTCAAAATCATAAGGTAGTGCTAACAATTAATATTGTTATATTAGACAAAAAAACTAATGTAATTATCCAAATATTGTGAAAAATTATAGGAGTGTCCATGATGAATTATTTAAGGTGTTAAATGCATTTTGAAAATCATAAGTGATCTCAAAACGAGTGTATTTGGACAACATGTGTGTCTAGGGGTGAGATATATCCACATAATCATTAAATAAGGAGTAATGGAATACTGTGTGGCCCAGAAAAATAATTATCCATTTTACTATTGTAAGATTGGATAATTATTTTATAAATTTTATTATCATTAGATAAACATTAATTCCTTGTTTTTAGATTTTATGTCTATGGACTGTTCCTCCTAAGACCATGATGTCACATTTCTCCATGTTTAAATCCATGTATTTGTCTTCAAATTGTGGTAATACTAGATCCAAATTACTTAGTCACACCATGAAGAAACTGCCATATGCAGAAAAAAAACATCCATGTATATCTCCAAGAACTATTCTAAAAAATCATGGAATATATATGTCATACACCATTGAAAATTTACATGAGTATTGAATAAACTAAATAGGATATGTCAAAAAGATATGGTACTAAAAGTACACATTAACATGGTTCAAGATTAATCATTTAGACATAATATAATTTTATTTGTTCCTGAATACATTATTTATAATATATATAATTAAATAATTTGTGTTATTTTTTCATCACAGTATGAATTGTAGTGGAAAGTGATATTTTTATGATTCCTTATTATTGTTTCTACAATCAATGTATACACACTAACCCGTGGTGTTTCGATTAGAGAACAAATAATATCTGTTTTTTTCATAATGGGTAGGCATACCTTGTTTTGAATGGCCCATATTATACACACCCATTCACTTTCATATATTGAAAATATTTTCCACTATCATTAACTTTCCTCAAATCCTTATTAAGCACTACTTTCATTAGTAGTGTGGGTCACCAATGGGGTTGGAATTTTGGTTTAGCACTATATTACTAGAAATGTTTATGTGTGAAGATTATGAGGATGATCCACTTCATTTCATCAACTCACTATGAAATTGATTTATTGATCCTTTTTATAAATTTATTCAAATTTTTCACTTTTTGGGTTCATCTCTAAGTAGATAAAGAATGGAAGTGTTTCAATAGTCTCTAAAAATGTGTAATTAACAGTCTAGAAAAAAAAGATATAGTTGAAATGTTTTGGGATTTCTCTTTAAGAGTATGAATGGTTTGAATGATTCCCTTTTAAATGGGTCATGATAATTTTAAATATCTTGATCACTACATTTATCTTCATTAGGGGATACGATGTATCTATCATCCATAATGGCCATGATCTCAACTCAATCATCTATAGATGATATGGAATTATTTTAATATGAATGAATACCCTTAAATCTATTTCAATGTCAAACACAACTTTTTTATCTCCTACTATGAAATTCATCTGACCATTATTAATTTTCCTCAAATCCTTTGTAGTGGGAAAAATTGTTCTTCCTAAAATAAGGGGAACATATCCATCTTCTTCGATGGATAGTATGAGTAAATCCATATGAAATATAAATTTCCCAAATATGACTAAAGATTCTTCAATAATTCCTTGAGTGTATTTTTTTAATATACCAGCTAATTATACTTACACTCATATTGGATTTAGTTCATCAAGACCTAGGATTTTTAATACTCACTTTAGAATAAGTATGTTGTATGCACCTAGATTATATAATACCATTATGAAGAATAACTCTCTTATATTGAATAGATTTAAGAAACTATATGGGATATCTTATTGGGGAGGATTCTTATGAATTGAGGCAGATAATCATTGGTTTAAAAACAATTAACTAATTCTATCATCTTCCATTTTTGGAATGTAATTAAATGATGAATTTTTCCATGTTAGTTATATCAATTAAATCTTCTTCAAAGGGTATTTTTATGTGTAATTTATCAAAAATCTCAAGAAAATTCATATATTTCCCATAAATATATCCTTTCGTCATAATTTCATAGAATGAAAGAGTGGGTTCATACATTACTGGTCCAACATAAACTTCTTCCTTTTTTGGATATTCATCTAGTGGATCTTTCTCAGTAGTGTTTGGTTATAGATACATTTCTTTAGAATTTTCCTTAGTGTTATCATTTTTGTCCATTCTAATCAATATCACTTGTTTTTTTAGGTTCATCCATATTCATATCACCTTTATTTCAGGTTAAATAGAAGTCAAACGTTTTCCATTACTAAGAATGGCATCCTATTCCTCTTCTATTGTTTCTATCTAAGATTCAGTAGGAAACATACATAGATGTGGGTTTTATAAGTTATTTGATATCTTACCCACTGGTGCTCTTGTTATAATAGAGAGTCATTGTGGTTTTAAATATCCACCTATGTGTTATTCATTAACTAATCTATTTTTTATCAACTGATGAGATAATGTTTTCAATATTAGACTGTAGAGGTGGTCCATGTGATTATATCTACAATGCTGGTTGGAAATGTAATTGATCATTATAGGGAAACAATTATTTCGGTATTTAATGTTGTCTTGATGGATTTAGAACATGAGATGGGTACCCAGGTGGTCCCTAATTTCTTGGTGGAGTTTTCAACTTTTATATAAATAATAACCATGAATTTTTATATTTTCTACTAACTTGGACATTATTTGTAGTATTTCTACTGTTAGTATGGTTTAGAATCTTGAAACGTTATTTCCATGTTGATTTTAATTTATTTAATTGAAATATTGGATATTATATTCCTCCATCCATCCATAAGACTCACTCTCTGGTTATTGTAATCCACACATCCTAATGGATTCAATATCCATTATAGGAGATGAAGGGGTGGTGGTATAGTATGAAATTGCAATTAGTCAAGATTCATTGTAAGAACATCCACATGGATTTCCATGAGTATGGTATCATCATCTAGGTTTATTCAGTAATGAGTATGTCCTCTATCATTTTTACACATACTGGCATTGTCAAAATCTTCATCAATAATGGATTTTCCAACTCTATCTATATCAACATCTACTATAATTCATTCACACGGTTGATTTCATTGATATTAAATTAAATATCTAATCCATTCAATTATGGTTATGTGGTAATTTATTGGTGATCTAATTGAAAATAATCCATGCTCCCCATTTTTACTCTCCTTCTATGATTGAAATTTTTTTAATTTCATTTTTTATCATCTATATCTGTTTCAAAGGGAAATAATTTACTTGAAATTTTATAGGTATATTTTCCAAATTATTGATCAACTCAAGATCATATTTTTGATAAAATAAAAGGCTCACTCATGAAATAATAATGATAAGAAACCTATTCTTATTAAATCTAAAAAAGTTCCCATTTTTGGAATGTAACTCAGACCTCTATGAATTGTTAAAGGATAACAAGGGGTATTCTATTTAATGACTACTAAATTGCATGATTTTATGAATTATTTGAATGAGTGCATGTATGATTTCTATGGTGAGTTCTTAAATTGGTTATCACACCATTCATACAATAATAATAATAATTTATGGAATGATTTAGTAAATTATGGTGAAATCCTATAATGCTAGTTGCTCACCCAAATTTGTAGGTGGCACATATTGGTTGTTATATGAGTGAGGTGTTGAATGATCATTGTGTTCATTAAATGATGAACAAAATCCTTCAAGAAAAAAATATCATAATATATATCAAAACTATTTTGTTCACATGTATTCATGATCGTTGAATGAGTAAAAGGGACATGATTCATATAGTAGCCAAAATAAGGGAGACATCAGATCTGGTCCTTAAAAATAAAATATTTTTAATAGAGAAAATGGGATGTTAAATGAAAAAGGGTCAATGGGTGAGGTAATATATGGTTCTATTTAAAGGCTAATGTAGATAGATAACAATAATCCATTACAAAAAACTCATAATTGTTTGTCCCCTCATGTGATGTTAAAACACGAGACCATTTATTAGACTGTAAATTAATGATCTAAAATTTTACTAATTACTAGGTTATAATAAAGGGTAGTGCAGCCACGATCTGATGGGGGTAACTTGTATGAATGTGATAATTCGTTAAAAAACCCTTTGAAATTATTCCTCACATATACTCTACAATATTTTGTTTTTATCAACAAGGATGTTTTTATTTTAATTTAGATAACAATAAAGGAATGATGGTCTATTTCATGGAACACGGAAAAAAGAAACTCCATAATATATATTGAAATTTTCATAGAGCTTATGCTGAGAATCTATGCAAGGTTAAAAAATTAGTTTTGGTCACAAAAATCTGATCTTTTATGCTAAATCTATCAAAATTCGAGATATAGCTATACAAATAGGTGAATTACAGTTATATTATATGTATAATGCATCATATGCTACTCCCCATATATTTCTCAACTCCAACCAGGTCTGGTACCTTTAATTTCACCTCCCATAGTAAAGGCTATGCAAGATAATTTAATGAATTTTCAAAAAATAATTTTTTATTTTATAGTTTATAATGTTTAAGTCATGGATTCATTAGGATGAAACACGCCTACTCTACACCACATACACTATGTTGGTTATCCAACCATGATGGTTCTGATCAACGAAAATGGAATGTAAAACATGCATATCATAAATCTAAATGGTTGAGAAATAATAAATAAAATGATTAGAACATCTATTTATTAATATAAAAAATATAAATAAATTTAAACACATTATTACACAGACTTGTAATGATGTAAAATTAAGGAACAATTGACATTGATGATGAATTTGGAACGTTATCAAAATACAATGATTAAATAGAAATTGATTAATAATTCTTAATGAACAGATATGGAATATTTAAGAAATATTTTTTGATAAAAAACAAACATTAATTAATAAATCTTGGGTTGGAAAAGAAACATATGGAATAAAATAAATAAAAATGATTGAAAAATTATATTTCAAATCTCTTCTATTTGGAAGAGTTATAAAAAATATATAGGCTTTAAAAACCCAAAAGTTGTAAATCCAGGTCATCATGTATTGGATTTAAGTGGATTTCTCCTGGAATATACACATCATGTAATAATGATGCATTTCACATATTTTAGATATATAATATCCTTCAGAAAATTTTCTAGTATCATAGATTGGGTCGAATATCAAACATTGTGCATCATGTAAACGTTACATGATTGGTATATGATTCAAATTTATGTGGATTATGTTTTAAAAATATATACAATGTGTAATTTATGTACACCTTATATACTATGTTGACATAGTTCAAACTCTACCCAAGTTTTTGGTATTGATCTATAGACATGTTGTGAATGAGGAATATATATTTTGTATATTTTATACAATTGGTAATGCATATTTTATTAATATATCGTCATTTATTAAATTATGTCCAAAATTACTGATCCCTTAGAAAAAAATTATTCATTATTGAATAAAACATTGATATAACTAATCAGAATTCATTTATAATATCAATATAAATTTATTTTTTCAAATTCCTCTATAATATAATAATTTCACATCATTGAGAAAAAATTGTCCCAATAGGGTTCCAAAAAGAATAAATTTTTAAAACAAGAAACATGTATTAAAAATAGGAAAACACAACTAAATGTAAGAGGAAACATCTAGTCCTCCAAAAACAATCTGGAAGTGAAAATAATTCACTTTTCATAGCTTTATTCATTATCTAGATTAATTATTCTGTTTATCATAGTTTCATTAATATTCCTCAAACATTGTATATAATTTTCAATAAACCACATAATAAAATTTCTCTCATCACTCAATATAAAATTTTAATAAAGTTATGTTCATACCTTGAGTACATATTCCAAACTATAGGCTTTCATTTGTTCTATCATTTCCAAAATGTAAATATAAATAGAAAATACATCATTATGGTTTAAAAAGTATGGTTAAAATATCTTTGAGGTAGTGAAAAGAAGATATAAAATTAAAATCAATCACAAAATAAATGTTATCTCTATATTATAATGTATTAAAGTCATGAATATTTCTGAAATTTAAGTCCTCCTAGAAAAACAAATGTATGTTCTCTTTATCTCAATGTGGGTCCATGAGTAAGACAAGTATGTATCAATAATGTACTCTCATTCTATATTTTTCATTTTATTTATTCTTTCAAAATAATGTCTAGGGAAGGTCTCAAACCCACCACTTAGAAAGATATGTTCCATCATAGGATTCATCATTCCATTAATGGTGTTCTTCTCCCTCCTAATATAATACCCAAAATAATTATATTTGTTATTAATTTTTTATATTTCTTCTTTCAAATGAAAATGTTATTTCTGGGATATTATATATATAGAAATGGATGACATCATATCAATATGTTGAAATATCCATCGTATGACCCATCAATTCTAACACCACATTTTCATCATTTGTGAAAATACCTCATAGACATGAACAATGTATAATAATGAATCACACCATGTGAGAAATCAGTAGGGAAAATTGGATTGATACAACCCTATATTGAAAATTATATTAATGGTTACACCGGGATAGGAAATTAATGATGTACAACCAAGTATCGGGAAAATATTCTCATAATTATTAACTCAATCATTTTATAATTCTATTTCTTTAATCGTGTACCAAATAATATTTCCATGAATTTTTTTATTGGATAAAATGATCCAAATAAATAACAATGAATAGTCACTGAAAAAATTACAAGAGTGTATATCTAAAATATTATTGGGAATGTGACTATACCAAAAACATGGAATCATTCATGGAATAATATCTAGTGATTATTGAATAGAAAGAAATTTCCAGAATCATGAATTTGAATTAGATTTCTAGAATCATAAATAATGTTAAAAACTCAAAATATGAGTAAAAATGGGTAAAAAATATTCTTAAACCTTAATTATTTTTGTCTAAAGGGTTAAAATTATATTTCAATAGTAATTCTATCTAAAAATGAAATATTTCTCTACTAAATGTAAAAATAAGTTATTATCCATGTATATTAACAATACATTTCTAGAAAACAGCATCTATGCATAAAATTATATAGTGTGTGAACATTTCCTTAAAAATCACGGGAGAGAGAGTATGTAACACATATATAAAAATGAAATGTAATTTTGGTTATAGACAATAGGGAATCGATATCTACCTATATAGAATTTCATAGCATAGAGAAACATTCTAGATCTCAATTGAAATTTCTTTACCTAAGAATATTTTCAGTAAAAAATAGATTACATGGATAAAAATTTTGTTCGTATGGTTAAAAAAAATTATAAAGAGTAATGATCGGTGAACATACATGATTATAAAGAATATAATCTCATAAAATAGAAGATGTAGAGTTTATTGATGTTTTAGATGACATAAGAATAGAAATTATAGAAGAATAAAAAATAATAATACTAAGAACATGACTAAAAGAAAATAAAAAACAATATGGTTTGCCTCCCACAAATCACTAAAATTATAATCATAATCTAAACTCTTTCAATTTTAAAGGAATTTGAATCTAACAACACATACCTTTTGAATTGGTTTTTTGTAAATCATATATCATTTACCACTTACATTGAAGCCTATTTTTCTTCCTTTCTAAATATAAATTTATCAACATGGGAAAACTATATGAAATTGAAAGTATGCATCATTTTGTAATATTTCATTCAAGGTAATAAATTTAATCATTAATTGAATACAATAACATTATCCCCCAATGTAAGGATTCATCTCAAAATTCTCTGGTAATTTCATTTTTTTATACATCATATAATTACCATAATAATCCATCCTAATTTCATCATCATCTTCAATTTGATGAATTTTTACTTCCTCGCCTATTTGAACATCAATGTTCAATTTGTTTTATTGCCTTATTAGATTGGTCCTCAAATCCCACAAGTATATGAAATGGATTTACATACACCATTTGAAATGGTGTAATGTCAGTGGGAGTCTGGAATGCTATGAAATATGTCTAAAGAGTGAAATCAAATTTGATACTCGAATCATTCTACTAGTGTTCACTATATTCTCTACGATTATATAAATTTCACTCTTTTTACAACTCTATATGAGCAATTTTTTACTTGTCGATGGTTGTACCATTATTAAATTGAATTCCATAATTTTCAGTACATGCTTTCAATTATTTTATTGATATGAGTTCCGTAATTATAAATTAGAAATCAGTGGATTTAAAATTAGAAAAAAAAATATTTTTATTTATAAATTTCATTTATACATTTTATGTTTCATGAGTAGTGGTTTTAAATTTAACCCATCATTTGGCATAATTAATGATGGATGAGATATAAATAATGACTTGATTATTTTGAATACTACCAAAAAATTGATCCATTTTATGTAAAATAGTTTATTTTCCATGATGGGAATTTGGGGTATTCAATTAATTTTCCCACATGCATATCCACTAGCACTGATCACATAATTAAAAAAAGTTCATTTTATCCTAATAAATCATGGTATAGAATAATCCCCATTGAAAGACTATATCAATGTATTGTTTTGGTCCATGAGACCTTCTATCTAGTGATTTATGACACATTTCTAATACACTTTATATCTTTCATTCTACAATGAAACTCTACATAATCTATTATCACAATTTTTAAAATGTAGAATTTTATCCCAATAGTTATCTGCCACATGATCTAAAAATCTCTTTTTTTATAGGTCAGGTACAGTTACAATTTTCTTGTGGAATGATAATTATAAATATCTGAGATTCACTGTCAGACATGGGTGTTTTTCTTGAAAAGGGTTTCATCAGAGATGTTACATTGGATTTCAAAATTGTAATTATCATTAGTGATTGGAAGAGGATGTCCTTATAAATGATCATAAATGATGTTCTCAATTTATTTTGTTTCCTTGATTACTAAGTAAAAATATTTCATTTGAATGATCTCCCATATCAGACAAGGGTTGAAATCCCTTTTTTCATTAGACATTTCTATGCTACACGAATAGTGTAGACCACTGCATTTGTTAGTACGAGGTATGAGTGAATCATTTAAAATGAATTCATAATTTTATGAAAATCCCATTAGGAAATTTTGTAATTTACTAGAGCATCATTCTGTGATTAAATGGAATATTATATGGGACAAAATATATTTTTGACTATCTATCTTGAAGCATTGTCAACTACAATGTTTGTTGCATTACACAGTAAATCAATGTACATATCCCAATATTGTGAAACAATTATGGGAGCCACCACTATGACTTTATTTAGGCTGATGGATTTATTTCAGGATTCTTCGATTACATAATGAAGTGTTTAATTTGACAACATGTGTGTATAAAGGCGAGCTATTTCAATAAAATAATTAATGAAACAACAATAGAATTGTAAATGGTCAAAAAGTATCATTATCAATTTCATTATTGTAGGCATAGGTAAGTGTTTTATCACTTTTATTATCACTTTATCAACATTCATTCATTGTCATGAGATATTATGTCTAGAAAATAAGACTCCTTGGACAATGACGTGAGACCTTGCATCTTTTCATCACAATATTGTAAGACTATATCTGAATTACTCTGGAACAGTATGAAAGATATTCCATGTATATAAAAATCATCCCTGAATATCTATATGAACTCCAACTTAATATAATGGAATGTATTTTCCATGTACCATTAAAAATTCATAGGTATATTATAGTTAACAAATTACATATGTCAAATATCGATGGTACTGATGGGACAAGTGAACCTAGTTATGGAATAAAAATCTAGAACTACCATAGTTTGATTTTTCCATAAATATAAATGTTATAAAAATTATAATTCACTCTCTACTATTATTTGTATCATATTTAGCATAAATGGCAGTGGAATGGAACAATTTTTTGTTTCCATATCATGGTTCCTATAATGAACACGTACTCACTATCCATTGATAGTTTAACTAGAGATTAGCTAATATTTATCATCATTCATAATGGTTACGAAACTATTATTTGGAATGAATTATATAACACTAAATTACTCAATATCATATTTTTTAATATTATTCCACAATATTTATTTTTTATCTCTTCCTTCATAACCACCAATTTCATTGGTGGTGTCGGTCACCTCTGAATTTGGAATTTTAGTTTATCACCTTCGTCCTCAAAAGAAATTGTTCTGAATATTGTAATGGTGATCTTATTTATATGATCCACTCCTAAAGAAATTTATTTGTTATATATTATTGTTAATTTATTAAACATTTCATCTTTTTATTAGTTTAACTCTGATCCCATAATGAATGAAAGTTTTATTATATTTTCTAAACATGTGTAAATGAGTGTTCTTAGAAAATGATTTATTTCAAATGTTGGTAGCTTAATGTATGGATGTAGTAATGGTGGTAATGTCCCCCTTATTAATGGTTCAAAATAATTTCCATTATCTTGATCACTACCATTTTCTTCTTTAGGGGTCAAGATATCTCTATCATCCCCAGTGGTCATGATCTAATTTCACTCATTTGAATAAAAATTGGATTGATTTTTTTATAAATCAATGTCAAATGTAGCGACCATTTCAATGCCTATCACATCTTCTTAATCTCCTACTCTAAATATCATATTACATTTATTCACATCTATCAATGGATATGTGGTGGAAAAAATCGTCTTCCTAAAATAAGGGTAACATCTCTTTCTTCATCTATATCTTGTGTAATGAAATCCATACAAAATATAAATTTTCTAAATATGAATAAAACATCCACAAGAATTTCTTGAGGGAAAATTTATAATCTATTATCCATTTTTAATTACACTCTTTTTTAATTCCATTTTTCAATACCTGTAATTTTAATGATTTTTATCAGCATAAAAATTATTTTCTCACCTAGATTACATAATTATATTATGATGTTTCACTCTCCTACAATGAATCTATTGATGAATCTCCATGGGATGATATTTTTTTGGGGAATATTATATATAATTAAATAATATGATTCATTTTTTAATTATATTATAACTAATTCCTGCATATTTTATTTATTGGAAGGTAATTCATTGAAATATTTTTGAAAGGTATGAATTTGAAGGATTTCATAAATAAATGGGTTGTTGATGTGAAATTGATTGAACATTACTAGAAACTACTTACATTTCACATAAATATATCATATCATTGTTATTTTTCAAAATGTAAAAGGTGGTTTGTACAATGATGGTCCCAAATAAACTTCTACATTTAATGTCTATTATTTGGTTGGATATTTTTTAGTATTGATTGATTATAGATTTTTTTCCATATAAGCTTCTTTTGTGTTATCATTTTCATCCTCACTGATTACTACCAAATGTTTCTCTAGTTCCTCGAAATTCATGGTCTCCAATTCTCATATTTTTTGAATATCATAAACCTTCCCACTACTAAGAATTTATTTATTTTCCTCTACTATTGGGTGCGTCACAATGTAACTAGGAATTGATCATAAGAGTGGATATTATAATTTCATTTATATTTGAATCAGTTGGTTCTCAAGATTTCACAAGAGAATCCCTATGGTTTTACATCTACATCGTAGTGTTAGTCATCACTCAACCAATTTTTTTACAAATGATCAGTACAATATTTCTTGATTACACTACATAGGTTTTCCTTATTGTTTCCATCATTGTGGTACTAGTTGGAATTACTACTAAATATTAGGCGGGAAAGGGTAGCTAAGGAATTTAATATTATAGTAGATGACCATTATTTTGATATGTTTACCCTAGTTTTAATTGATTTCATGGTTGCATCTTTCCACCCCAATGTTGATAATAACCACGATTTCTTTACAGCAGCTACTGAGCCCGAATTTATTTGTACTATTTCCACTATTGGTATGGTTGAGAATGTGGGATTTTTTAGCTTTAGTTTTTATCATTTATTTTATTGAAATATTGGCATTTGGATTCCTATATCCATTCTTTATTAATCTTGGTATTTATATTGACCTCTATACACACTAAAGGAGTTTATCTCCATTACATTAGTAATTGAGGGTGGTGGTGTAATAGGTGACTAAAATGAATCGCATTTCCTTGTAATAACCTACATATGGGATGCCATAAGTTTGGAATCCTCTTATTGTTATATATTGCACCAAGGATATTCTCTATCCTTTTTCAACATACTTTCATGGTGTTAGAAAACATCTAGAAAATATCTCCCATCATCAATCATTTTAAGTATGATTCAAAAATTGATCAATCATTATTGAGATAAAAAGAATGTAGTTCTTATATATCAAGGATTCTTTAATGATTAAAAGGACCTTGATTCATGAACAAGCTATAAGAAGTTGGACACATGTTATAGTTAGTTAGTTGAGAAGTTTTCCAAAATGGAAAATGTAAATGGGAAGGAAAATATGGTCGAATAGGTGAGGTAATCTCAGTTCTATATTAAGGATAATGTTCGTAGGAAATATTAATCATTAAAAAAACATACATATTTAGTGTCCCCATATGCATTATTTAGGACACATGCTCTTAGAACATATTATAAATTTATCTTCCAATAAAATGCTACTTGTGAATAGTAAAGAGGTAGTATGGATTCTACCCTACAACGATCACTAGTAATAAATTTTTCATATAAAAAAATTACAAAAGGATTCCACAAATTTACTCTTAAATATTTGGATTTAATCATCTGGGTAGTTTATATTTTTTTAACGTAATGAATATGAGATCATTGTCAATATCATGGATCTTGGAATAAAATAATCTAAAATATATATTGGATTTATCCTACCACATAGGATGCGAAGTAGTTCTTGGTTCAGTAACTGCTTTTGGTTAAAATAAATATTTTTTCCTATGTTATAACTATCATTTTTTCTAGGTATTTCTGTAACCTAGGTGAATTACAGTTATCTTATATATTGAAATTGTGAATGACTATTGGATATATCGTGATCAACTCCTACCATAAAATTTTTATTCAATTTAACCTCCCATTATCAGGGCTATGGAATATATGGTAATGAAAAAAATATTCAACATAATTATCGGTTGTACGGTTTCAAAGGTTTAACTAAGGGATTCATTATGTTAAAAAAAACTGATACAAAACCAGAACCCCATACTAAACATCCTCACATGATGTTCTTGATCAAAATAAAATAAATATAAATCATGCTTAGAATAATCATATTGTGGTTGAGAAATAATCCATCTTCAGTTTAGATTAATAAAAAATGAATATAATTACTATGAACCAAATTTAAAAAATATCAAAACAATTAATAAGAATGAGGAAATAAAAATTGAACAATGAATATTGATAAATAATTGAGATAAGTATTTATATTAGATTTTAATACATAAATGAATTCTAAATTGTTGAGGAAATGATGTATAATGATAAATAACAGAAAATAATTTTATAAAACAACTAATTGAACAAAATAAAATTTACATTTATGGAATAATGATGAAAATAGATATAAAAAAACTTGATAAGAATTCAACGTTTCATGATCATATATGTGGTGGATTAGTAATAAATTTACAGGATTTAAAGCTACATTATTGGTGAAGACTTTATGTTTTTTACTGTTATTTGTGTCTTTTTGAAAACATCGTCATGTCATGTGATAAATAAGAATATAGTGTATTCGAGATCAACTATATCCGATAAAAAATCATCTTGTATCATTGAGTGGATGTATCTTACTTATATCACATAATGTAATCTTTGTAAAACATATATGTTACTCAAATTTAGTGGGATTATGAATTTGAAGTCCAAATGTCATGTAATGTATATATATGTCATGTATTGTGGTCATTTCATGTAACATCTTCAAAAAAAATTCTATGGATCAACATGGATGTTATTGAAGTGGAACACACATCATGTATATTGTACACGATGTTGAAAGCATATTTTTTCACATTACAAATTGTCTTCCATCGTGTATAAAATTTCAAATTCCTTTAATAAAACTAAAAAAATATCTATTTTTCAAAGAAAAAATCAATTAACTATATTTAATGAAAAAAAATATCTATAAATTTTTTGATTATCTAGTACCAAACAATGTCCCAAATAGGGTGTTATATATACTCAAATTTACACCATCAAGAGTGTCTATTAAAAATCAAATCAATGAATATAAGATGTATTTGAGTCGATATAACATGAATAAATATTTAAATATAAGCGATTAAATCTATTCTATATGATAATTTCATAACGACCTATCTATAAAGGAAGAAAAAAGATAAAGAGACAAAAGAACCAGTTGTAGCCTTTACTAGTATATCAAGTATCAAGCATATTTAAAATATGATGAAAATTAATTTACTAGACCATTGAGAACCAATACACATGTTCATTTAACATGACATCCTCTTTTAGTCTATGGAGCTCATTCAATGAAATATAATTGAAATTTAGAGGTACTAAGTCCCAGACCCAAGGCTAGTGACCAAGGTGTCCACTTCGAGTCAATGGAGTGCATCTATAAAAGAATAAGTAATGACTATGTTAGAGCCTAAGGAGGGTGTATGATGTGGTCCAAGAAAGCTAAATCCAAGAATACAATCAAATTAAACCAATGTAAATATATATATTAGTTGATATTTAATTCTATATTACATTACATCATACCATTGTTATACTATGTAATCTAAATTATTATATTTCATCTAATAATTCAAGGGTCTATGTTGGTGACCATTCTCGTATCAATTTAAATTTTCACATTAAATTCCAAAATTATTTCAAAGTGAAGAGATGATATTTAAGTACATGATAATATCTATGTCATTTCATTTAAAAACTACATAAATATCATATATAATTTCATTTCCATTTCATTAAAAACCTACCATTTCATCACACATTTTATTTATAATTGAAATTTTACTTATAAATGTTCATGGCCTTAATAATTCATATATATTTTTGGATTCCATTAATAAGAGATGAGCACTGAACACTTCATAGGTTTGTGTAAATGTGGTAAATGACAGAAACCCACGATAAGGATTTTTTGGTTTTAGGATTATGACCTCCAATATTTGATATGGGTGTTATTGAATTTTTAAATAATGGTTTAAAAATTCAATTTAATGATTTAAGTAATCTAGGATATACACATGAAAATAATGGTGTGTAGTATTATGTCAAAATCCATAGAGCCCTAGGCCTTCATGGAAAAAGATATAAACTTCCATACTAGTGTATATGATGGTTAAATAGACCGATAATGTTCCATTATTTGATCTAGAAAAGGATAAATCAGAACTATATTTAGATAACATTAAAATAGTGGAAAGGCAATCACATGGAGTTAGAATTCTCTATGATGAGATAAATTAATGGATGAAGCAAGTGGATTTGAGATATTACTTTTATGCATCCAACACTATTGAAAGAGCCTGAATTAAATATTTTATTATTGAGATATCACAATTCTTATGTTTGATGAGATTATCTCAATAGGAGGGCTATTTTTTGTGGGAGTAATATGGGAGAAAGGTGGTAAAAACGTTTAAAGAGGTGGGCCCAAAATAATCATTTTCCCAATTTAAGAAGGTGCACAGTTATGAGACATATTAGGGAAAACATCAAACCAATTGTACACATCTCCCAACACATGTTTCTTATAGCCATGATATGAAAAAATATGTGAAAAAACTTATAGGTCCACACTGTTTCTCCTAAGGGGTGGCACGACATAAATAAATTATTTGACATGTTTATTTCTTCCCAAATGTATTCATTAGAATTTTTCTACAACCAATAATCATATAAACTTCCACTAAACCTATAAACCACCAAAAATGATAATAAATAATACATTCAAGTTCAATAAAACCTAGATTTTCATTTTACTGGTTAGTAAATTATTCATCCTATTCACGAATACAGAAAAATCAATTTCATGTGAAAAAATTCACCCCTTCAAAATATGATACATTAAAATATACCATAATAAGAACTTATCATCCATATTAGGTATAACCAAATTTATTGAATCCAACCATTTACTAATTACTTAATGAAATTTATCTCAATAATCGATATTTCATTTCAAAACACCCAAGTAACAAGAATCACTGCATTAGATATGTTATACGTATGAACTAGAAATATGATCCAATGACCATGATAAAACTAAATAGACAAGGAAATGACAAATCATGACCATATATCCATATACACAATCATATTATTGTCTATTTACTCATAAATTCCAATGCACTCCGCATTATTGTGTCTATCCTTCCATGACTAATTCCAATCAATGGTACATCGACCACCAGAATTTTCTATCAGAACATGGACCTGGTGTCATACTGAAGCTTTTGGAATGATATTCAACTCATAAAATGTGTTTTTTCAGGAAATATATGATATAGGATAGTTTTTATCTCATAATAGTCTAATTCTAATCAACCCAACTCAGTGTAATGTCTAGAACCTCTCCAGACCAATACATTGTAAAACATATATTGCATGTAGTGTACTGGGAGTTCATGGTGACTCATGCTAAGAATTTTTTAAAAAAAACTAGTTTTGCATTGGTGGTTAAAAAATCATTATGTGGTGATGTTTAGTCACAATGGTGACATACAATAGGGGGATAGTTCTAGTGGTTCAGGATCAGTGAGTTATTAATTGTGAGTTAAAATGGTCACTCACACTGGTGACTCGCAATAGTGAGTTGCTAACAGTTGGTAACAATTGTTGGGCGTGAAGTTAGGTTGTGACGATAGGTTACAAAGGTGACTAACTATGGTGAGTCAAGACCGATGATTAAGTACCAATGAGTCAGGATGGGGGAGTCAGAATGGTGACTCACATCGGTGACTCGCAATGGTGAGCTGGTGACGGTAGGTTGCGATGGTAGGTCAACAACGGTGAATCATCCAATGGATGCTCGTCCAATGGTGAGCCACCCAATTGTGACTAATCCACTAATAGCTCACCCTGGTTACTAAAACCTGTATCTTTATAGTACTAGATTGTGTTGGTGACATGCACCGGTATCTTGATAGTGATATCTCACCACCGGTGACACATGACGGAATCTCACCCAAAAGTGAGGTATTTTCAATGGCTTTTGAAAATTCCAGATATCAATAGTTTTTCTATATTTTCACTTATGATGTTTCATTTGATGCTAAATGTTCTAAATACCATATTTAATATTTTTTGGAGCTTTTTAGAATCATGGGTATCTTCTTAAAACATAATGCTTCTTCTGACTTCTAAACCGCGTGGTCATTATCAAGATCCACCTTTAATGGAGTATAAAATTGGTTTCTCCTGTTGATTTACGATCTATCCTTTCTAAATATGAGATCATCACTTCCATGTGTGCATTAATTTTATCTTAGTTCCCCATGAACCTTTTTTCCCTAAGTAGTTCTGCCTTTGTGCTGCACTAGTTGGTTCATGTTTTACCTTTGAGGCTTCTTCCTTCTACCTATGCACCCCCTCTATGGGAGAAATACTGATGTGATGATCATCTGTTATATGATGTAGGTATTAATTCATATCTCGTTTACTTTTATATCATGTTGTGTAGGTTTATAAATGTATCCTAATCATGATAGAAGAATACCAAATAAATTAAGATAATTGAATCAGTTTAATATCATCATGTGGGGATGGGAAAAGTTACTTATATTCTTCATGATATATATTTGATGATTTAAATTTTATGTGCTCTATGACTACTAATATTCATTTCCATTGGGGTCTTTTTTTGTGCACCGAATAGATTGTGGTTTAGATGTTGTTTGTTTCCTCTTGAACAGCTGTAATGAGAAACATGTTAACCACATACAATCGGCTAATCAAACGAATTCCCCATCCTCAAACAGTTTCTATGAGAACCCCTGAATTAATAAGAGGAAATTTTATGAAGAATACATTTTTAAAACTAAATATTATTTTCCTTAGTCTAGGTGGGGGTGTGTTGTGTGCGGAATTTTTTAACTTGTGTGGTTGTAGGGATTTGGGATTGTATATGTGATTTGGGATGATACAGGTGGTGTAATAGAATCTATGGTTGAGAGATTGATTGATTGTGAAATTTATGGGTAGTTTTGTGATGTAGGGAAACCAAGAATGGTAGTGGTGAGATGTGTTGTAGAATGTGGCTACGATTTGGGGGTTGGTTGTGGTTAAAATAATGGATTGGGTGGACTGTATTTGAATAATGATGATGGTAGTGGTGGTTTTGGAAATTATTGGGGAGTTTCTCCATGAGTTTTATGAACAAATCATCACCCTGTGTCTCAGGAACAATGGATGTTATGTTATGAATGGGTATTAGATTGTGAGGAATGTGATTCTACTTTAGTTTATATGGATATTATCTTTCTAACTTGACCTTTGCTGTGTTGCCTATTGTGGATTATGTTTACTAGTTTCCAGGGTAGTGATGGAATGAAAAACCTTTTTATTTAATAAATAATTAGAATTGGTTAAATGATTTTTTTGAAGGTATGCTTTGAGTGGTGATGTGTTGTTTGGTTGTATAAATAAAAGTAACAGAAGAGGTGGCATCATGATTTAGTTGTTGGACAAAAAATCATATGAGGGGATTAAGTGTTTGGTATTATATATATATGTATTTCCATTGTGATGTATATACATAGTGAGACCTAGTTGAGAAACATGTTTCAAACACCCTCATTATCCCGAGGAGAGTGTCTTTTGTGAACATCTCTATGGGAGGATGTATGGTTTTCCAGCCACTCTTCCAAGATCCCTCTTCCAGATGGTGACAGCCAATGATTTTTGAAACATGTGTTGATTTGTTGGGAATAGGTGTGTGTGGGAGAGTTGTGTTTCCCTAGTGTCTTCAGGACCAGATGTGTTTTTATTCCATCTTTCATTGAGAGGATTTGTGTTATGTTCCCATGTGAATTTTGGATGGGATGTAGTATGTGGCCAAGGTGTCTCCGAGTGATATTTAGTTGTGAGGCCCTGGTGTGTGTAGGCGGGTTGTCATTTGGTATGTTCAGAAGTGGTGGGAGCACTAGGATAGTTATCAATAGGGTGTGAGAGTAACTAATCAGTTGAACAATTGTGTGGGGTACCATACTATCGATGTTCATAATATAATAATTTATGTGTCTTTTGTTAATTTTTGAGCGTGACATGGTGCGGTATGGATGGTTATTATACCATTTCTGGTGTTATTGGTTCTACTATTTTCTCATGAGAGTATTAGTATGCTTCCCCAACATTTTCATGAGGGACTTTGGTTTTCCTACTGAGTATACTTGTATGCCCTCCCGATCATGTATACTAAAAAATGGCAATTCATCCCAATTTGAGAGATTTTTATACCCTTAGTTCTGGTCTCCAACTCGGGGCCTACATGTGGTGCGACTCGAGGGTAATTATTTTCCTTTTTTATTTCCATCCCATGAGGGGCATCATTGGAGGGAGGGTGTCATTACATAATGTTTTTAAAAGAAATTTTTGATTGTTATTATGGATTTTGGAGTTAGGGACAATGATGATTTCATGTGTTTGGTATGGTGATAGTGTTATTCGATCACTATGTGTGAAATAGGCAAGGTAAGACTAGGTATGAAATGGGATTTTATGCCCCCTATGATATTATACTAGCATTCTGAGCCTATTGAATGACCAAGTGAGGCTACACTGATTATAGGGTAGAGACTATAAGAAATGTACATGCATCATGATGAATTGAGTTTCTATTTCTATTGGGGTGTTTTAGGGAATTTTAAATGAATATAAAATGAGTTAAATGAATTAAAATGAATCTTCAATAAAATTCTTTACTACTCAGTTTTACAGATTCCTTGTTTAATTTTTCAACTGTAGAACCTAGTTGTCATCCATGTGTGTCTTTGGCAGTTGAGGTTTAGAAGGTTGACCCAGTGGATCATAGAAGCATTGATCTAATGGAGTTGGATGACTAGTGGTATATAATGTTATGTGGTTTCCCATGACAGACTCTAGAAAAGTAAGAGGGTAGTGTTTTATACATTGAAACAAATAGATGGATCGAGGATCTTGATATAACCTTCACTCTGATCAAGTCTCCCACAAAGTACTATGTTTATTTGGTATTGATATTGATATAGGGAACTGATCGTTAGACATGGAAATTTTACCTGAGGTAGAGGAAGGAAGATAACGTTCTGTGGGTCGGTTTTGAGAAGGATTTTCGATCATAATTCTTTTACTCGACCATGAAGGCTAAGAAGATGTAGGAGTTACTCTCATCTTATAGGGGAGTCTGTCTTTATGTGAGTTAGGGATCATGTTCATGGATATCCTTTCGTCTTCTCCAGATCTTCTTCATTTTGAGGATTCTCATGTGAGAAGCCAATATGAGTCCCTTCATCCTTCTATCAAGTACATGGTTACCCCTTTAAGTTATCAAAGTACATAGAGGTCTAGAAGGTGGAAGACGTTATTTCAAAGATGCACTCAAGAGGAGTCCTACCCTGAGAGGGGATCCAACATGGTTCTTCAAGTGTTTTTGTTACCAGCAGCATGTCTCCGATGATTGGGCCTTTAAGGTTTCGAATAGTGGGGTGTAAACCTCAACATTTTATCATTCGACCTTCAACTCCTAATTCCTTTCCTATGCGCATGGGGGTGATTTGCTTATTCTGTTTGGTTTGTGGCCATCTAAAAATGTAGTGTACAACAGACATTGGTTCTCAGTATGGTGGATGGGGACATGTTTCCCACCATCCTCAGAAGTAGTTTCCTACTTGGGTGTTTTAGTAGTAGAGACAACATGCTCATGTTCCATGGATGTGAGAAAGGGAACTTTTAAGATGACCTTATTTTGTTCCATAGGGACTAAAACATAGACATGGTCATGGAGGAGGTATTAAAAAAGGGGCATAGGAGCCGGGGTAAGGTCATTTTGCCTCTACAGTGGTGGTTGTTCTAGAAGGGATAGAGATCATCGATGGTATGAGTTAATTTTGTTAGTACCCTTTCATGTGAATTGTTTGATTAAATAAATTTTCACTACATTGATGCACCTAATCGATCCAATTATCTAGGACTAGACATAGATAGTCTTCTCATGAACCTAGTGTTGATTACACTAATTGAATGTTAAACCAGTTTTTTTGATGTGTGCTGGAGATGTAGACTGAAGATAAGAGCAAACCAATACTATGGGGATATTTTCATACTACATATAAAAAAATATTACGTTATTATCTACATTGAATGGTTGTATCTCATGCATTCCATTATCAACAACCTCTAGAGTAGAGTTGTTTTTTCTGAAGTGGATGGTCAGCGTGTGGAATTCATCGATGAGCAGACCTGTTTAGTTGGTTACAGACATGTGGAGCCTCTTATTTCTTTTTTATATGAGTTTTCAGTGGATGTAGTGAACACTGGTGTCCCTGGGGTCATTGGAGAGTTCATGGATGTTTTTTTCCTACTAAGATTATGACTCTACCCACTCTATGTGATGTAATGTTTAAAGTAGACATGTAGCCCGGTGCTTCTTCAATTTTGATGGATCTTTATCCGATGGAACCTTCTATGTTATAGGATCTTAGGAATCATATAGATGATCTGATGAATATGGGATTTATTTGGCCCATTTTCCTATTGTGGGGTGCTTTTGTGTTTTTCATAAAGAAGGAAGATTGTGGTATGAGGTTTTTCATAGAGTATCAAATGTTGAATTAGGTAACGACCCAGATTTTTCACCCACTTCTGAAGTTAGATGATCATATTTTTCAACTAATAGTTGTTATTTGGTTTTCCATGATCGATATGTTGTTTGTATATCACCATTTGAGGTTGAAGGAGAGTGTTATCAAGAATATATCTTTTATATGCTGGTATGCGGACTTTGATTCTGTAGTCAGGACATTTGGTGTTAAGAATATACCAAAATTGTTCATGGGGATTATTAAGTTAATATTTCATGTTATTCCAGACTAGTTATTCATCATATTCAACGAAGAAATCTTGATAAAATCTATTTCAGAGAAGTTTCATACCTATAATATCATGAATATATTTAAGTCCTTTGATGCCACCCACTCTACGAAAAATTTAGCAAGTATATGTTCAGGACATGAGATGTACATTTCCTTTCCCATGTGGTGTCCTAATTGGGTGTAGCAGTAGATCCATCAATGGTCAAATTATTTCTTTCTTACTCATCACCCAAGAATATGCCAGTGGTTTAATGTTTTCTTAGTATTTTGGGTTATTACCAGTGGAATGTACCCTATTTCTCTCAATTTGTAGCTCTATTATCATCTATGACCCATAAATATGAGGCAACTATGTGGAATGAAAATTTATATGATGAATTTTTCAATATGAAGATTATGTTGGTTAGAGATTCATTACACTAGTTTCGAAAGAATTGGGTGATGTTTTAGGTGTTTCTAAAGCTTCCCATCAGGCCTTGGGATGTGTGTAGACACAACAGCGTGGGTTATCTCTTGTGGGTCTATAATTTTATGTCTCCACAAATGTAACTATTCCACCCATAATTTGGATATAACAATGGCCATGTTTTTAATGATGTTGTGTTGGAATTATCTCATTGGGGAGCACTTTCTGGTATCCATGGATTAGAGGAGCTTGAGTTATATCTTTTCATAGCACGATATGAACTTGCAAAAATGGAGGTCAATGGTGTTCATTAAGGAATATATTTTCAAGATATCCAACACCTAATGGAGAATAAATTTAATTGAAGACTCCTTGATTAGGAAGTCCCAAAAGGAGGTTTCTTGGCAATCATCATATTCTTGGAAGGAAATGGATGGATTAACCCCCGTGTACTTGAATACATGGGTGGAAAACAATATTGGTTATTTATCACAGATGATGTTGTAGTCTCCTATGATTCATAATGTGGAGGTGTCTCTATGGGGAGACTCAGAGTTATTGGTGTGGTGTCATCATGTTTAACATGGGGATGCACTGGAGAGGTTGTTAGAATATGGATAGAATCAGTTGTTGTTCTATGGGAGGTCGTTTTTTAGAAGCTATGGGCAAGTTAGTTCTTCTTGAGTTTCATAAATCCTCTTTAGCAGAACATAAAAGAGTTTACAAGATCATCCATGGATTCATAATTCATTTTTTGTGGTCCGTGATGAAACGAGCAGTAACAGTGTCTATGGAGATGTTCATAGTATGCCAGTATGTGACAGTTGAGCACCATGTTCATGTTGGGTTGTTGTAACCCTTATGTGTCCTTGAGTGGAAGTGGAATGAAATCTCAATCAAAATTTTCATAGAGTTACCAAGACCTTTGGGAGATTGTGATACAATATAGGTATTAGTGGATCAAATGATGATATTGGCTCACTTCTAAGTGATTAATGAGTTTGGAATAGTGGATGAATTAACACATTGGTATGTGGAAGAGGTGGTATGATTGCATAGAGTTCTGAGATCTATTGTCTTGGAATGGGATACATGATTTACCTGATTCGTATAGAGGGATTATGACATGATTTTATGACTACATTGCACCTTAGCATAGCCTTTCACCCTGAGATGGATGGGAAAACAAAATGGAATGTCCATACACTAAATGATATATTATGAGAATTACACTTGGACTTTAGCCGATAATGGGTGCGACTTTTTACATTGGTGGAGTTTTCTTATAATAATAGTTATAATTCTTACATTGGAATGCCTCTATTTTAATAATTATGTGGAAGAAATTGTTTTTCACCTTTTTGATAGTAATAGTATGGGTAGATCTTTATTCTTGGACCCTAGATAGTGCAATGCATGGGGGCATGGAGGTGAGTACATGGGAGTGAGAACTACAAATGCGTACCTACTTCCAGAAGTTGTTTTCATGTTTTTCGTGTTCTGTTTTTTTTTTCAATGTGATGTTTGAATCCTATTTTTTATGAGATGAGTTTTTCCCATTTCCATAATGTTCTATAATGTTCTAACATGTGAAAAGGAAAATTCATATTCAAAATCAGGATGTATTAATTTTGATATGATTAAACCCATGCAACTAAGTTAGTTTCACCCAGAGTGGTTAGTATCTTGAAATAGAGGTTGGGATTATCTTATTTTTGTGTCCAGATAGTGTGGTTATTGATCTTGTGTGGTATTTAATCTGGTTTATGGGTTAACAAATGTCATAGTAGGTGATCCTGGATGTTGAGGATTCACTCTAGCTTTCAAACAACACAATGTGGTCTATCATTTAACATTTATATTGGTATCTTTGTTTTATTTGTATGAATATCCATGAAAGTTTACTCTTAGGGTGGTATTTTGGACCCCTATTTTCCTTTTTAGTATGTTTTTAATTATCAATAGTAATAATAGTTTGATAGGTATCTGATGTAATGTCTTGAGCTGTCAAGTCCATTACTTTGTGAAAATTCATTGTTTGGAGTGCTCTGAGAGGCCAATGTGACTCGTTCTCTAATTTTTCAAAATAAAGTCTTCCGACAATGATTCTACCACAAGTAGGTGATGATAGTAAGTCATAATAATGACTCGGGTAGAGGATTCCAAACTGATGAGTCTTGAACGCTGAGTCATAACATTGAATCACACCGATGACTCACAATAGTGAGTCACTTATTATTGGTCGTCATGTTAGGTCAAAATAGTGGCCTATGACGATGAGTCATGAACTGTTGAGTTAGGAACAATGAGTTATGACTAGTCAGTTAGATCAGTGTCTTGCACCCATGACTCAAAATACTGATTCATGGACTCTATGTTGTGATGGTAGGTCACGATGGTAGGTTTCTAACGGTGACCCCTCTACTGGTGACTCAACCAACAGTGAGACACCCAATGGTGACTCGTCCACCAATAGCTCACACCAGTGACCCACATAGGTATCATTATATTGGTATCTCATACTGGTGACCCATTCTGATAGAATTATAGTGGTAGCTCGCCACTAGTGACTAACAACTGTGAATATCACAATAGTTAGTCATCTTCTAGAGCTTGTCAAAATTCTAGATTTCTCCAGTTTTCCAGTTTATCCCCTTTAACATTTCCTTTTATGATAAATGAGTTAAATTAAATATTTTATTGTTTGTTGATCTATTTTAAATCGTAAATACATTTAAAAAACTGGAAGCTTCCATTGAATTTCAAACCACATGGTCTTGGTCATGATTCACCTTTAATAATTTTTAAAAATGTTTTTCCTATTGATTTAGGATTTAACCATTATCAAGCCAAGATCATCGCTTCCTTGGGAACTATCATTTTATCCTAGTGCACCCAAAAAGTTTGTTCCTCAAGTAGATTTAATTTTTTGATGTGCCACTAGGTTCATGTTTTCCCCTAGAGACTAATTCTTGTTTCTTGCACATCCCTGTTTTGTCTTCAGAAGGATTGTTGGTTTTCTTTTCTTAAATATAGGCATTCCTTCATCTCTTTTTTATTTTTGTATCATGAGGGGTTCGTGAATTAATGTATTCTTGTAAATAAAGTTTAATACCAAATAAATTAAGAAAATTTGATCTGTCTATGATCATATTGTGAGGCCAAGAAAGACACTCATGTTCACATTTGTTATCTGTTTATGTTGTAAATTGTATGGTAAATATGGCTACTGAAAATCAGGGTTGTCAGTTGTATTTTTTATGCATTGAATAGATTATGTTTTTATTTTTTATCTATTGAAATACTATGATAAAGAACATATTAACCACATACACTCGGCTAATTAAATGGATTCCCCGTGACCAAATTGTTTTTGTGACAACCCCAGAATTAAAAAAAGGAAATTGAAGGAGGAATTCCTTGTTAAATCTGAATATGCTTTTCCTTGGTCAATGTGGTGTAGTTTTATTTGTGGGTATGTTATAATAGGTGCGTTAGTGGGGTTTTGGGCACAAATTTGTGAATTGGGGTTGTGTGGGTGGTGTAATAGAATATCAGTTTGAGAAATTAATTGATTGTGGAATGGATGGTTCAGGTTGTGTAGCAGGTAAACCAAGAATCGTTTTGGTGAGATGTGTTACTCAGTACAAATATGAGTTGGGGGTTAGTTGTGTTTGACATGATGAATTGAGCATAATGAAATTGAATAATGGTGATGGTAGTGGGTGGTATGAGAAATTCTCATAGAGTTTCTCCATGAGTAGTATGTAGGATGATTCACCCCATGTATCTGGATCAAAGTATGTAATGTTATAAATTATTTTTAAATGGAGAGAAATGTAAATCTACTTTATTTTATTTGCCTCTTCAGCTTCTGAGGAGATTTTAGTTGTGTTTCATATTCATTCTTTTGTTTATTAGTTTCCTGGGGACTAATAAAATGAATTTATGTATTTTTTAATAAAGAATTATAATTTGTTAAATAAATTTGATGGGGGTATGTTTTATGTTGTAACTAGTTGGGAGGTTGTGAATTTAAAATTAGCATGTAAGGTTATTGTGAGTTGGGTTTTTGTTGAAAACTAATAGGTTAGGCTTGAGTGTTTGGTATTATATATATACATGTGTTTCCTTTGTGATTTCATTATTCAATCCACCGTAGTTGAGAACCATGTGTCAAACACCCATATTGTCCCTGGGGAGGGTGTCTCTCCCAAACATCCATGTAAGAGGATGGATGGCTGGCCACTCAGTCTTAACAACTCTATCATCTAGGCGACAATAACTAAAAATTCATCTGAAAAAATTTTGAATCATGAGGCCCAGCTATGTGTGGGAGAGTTGTGTTTCCCATGAGTCTTTGTAATGAGATGTGTTTTGTTTCACATGGGTCTTTAAGATGAGTTGTGTTGTGTTACAAGGTGTCTTTGGGATGTGATGTAGTATGTGGCCCAGGTTTTTAGATGTATGATGTAGTTGTGATGGCTAGGTTTTTGCAGGTGGGTTGTGATGTGGTGTGTTCAGAAGATGTGGGAGCACCATGACATTTTTGTAGGGCTGTAGAAGCATATAATCTGTGGGAAAGTTGTGGGGGTACCATACTATCAATTTTCTTACTATATTACTTTACATTAGTTGTGTTACATGGTGAGCATAACATGGTGAGTTTAGGATGGTTATTATACCTAATCAGGTGTCATTGGTTCTATTATTTTCTCACTGGAGCATTTGTATGCTTCTCCAACGTTTTCATTAGAGACATTGATTTTCCTATTGAGTGTACATGTATGCTCACCCTATGTAATAAATATACTCGTGGGTTTATAGGTGGTCTACATGGATGGTGTTGGGAATTACTAGATCTGTGTTTCGGATTGTTTTTGTGTCACGTATGATCTTTAACATTTGTATTTACTATAGGGTTTATTTGTATTTTTAGATGTTTGGTTTTAAACATGCATGCGGGATGTTTTTGGAATTCTTTTATATATATGTATTTTATTTTTTTGAGGTTGATACAACTTAAAACCCATTTTTTTAATATAAAAGGATAATGCCTCCCATTTTATGAGATTTCCATACCCTTGATGTTGTTCTCAAATTTAGGGCCTATTGGAGGTTGGACGTGGGGGGCATTATCTCTCTTTCATAATTTCTAGTCTAGTAGGACATCTTTTGAGGGAATGGGTCATGAAACTTATCATGGTAGACATGAATTATCCTTTAAAATCTCTACCTGACCTATTGGTAAACACCCATCTCATATTTATATAATTCAACATGTGATACCTCACTAAAAACATCATTTTATATAGGAGAATAGAAGTTGAACTACCTCCAAATGAATATTTCAACATTGCATTGATCTTATGATTGACACAGAACCAATATCATATTTTGAAGCCATTTCCCATGCCATAATAAGATTATTCTTAGATGTCCTATCGAAGACCATACCTAACCTCCAATGAACTCTCCAAACAAAAACATATCCTTTGCAAAATCCATCTTAATATAATAAAAATATAATAGATATTATCCATTTATAGAATCATAGGGTAAAAAATAAAATTTTGAGCATAATGACAACATCTAGGATCCACCAAAACAATAATCAAACTCATAGATGAAATATTCCACGATTTCCATCCATACATTATTCATTTATTTAAGATAATTTGAGTTCTAATACTACTCCATTAGGAATAGTCTTAATGACACAAGTACCATTTTACATAACGTTATATGACAGGATACTGAAGTCCTACTCTACACCATAGTATCACACCTATCCCACTTCAAATATTTTTTTATTACCATACTACATACTTTATCCGTCCCCAAAACTAACAACTAGAATTTTAGTGTTACTTATCATACAGTGTTCAAATTTAGATGTCACCAATCACTATTTCACACTCCTTGATAATGGTTCCCATGAAAATTAATGAAATTATAATCATAACTTAGGTAACCAACTTAAAAATGGACTCTGATTTACTAAGAACCACATTGATTCTATTAAACTATTCATCATGAATAACTCTTGAAGAGTGTCATCATTAAACATAATATACATTTAGAAAAGTCGTTTGGAGTGATCCAATTCTCTATCAATGAACCCAACAATATTTCATGATAAAGGGTATGATCACCACTATAATATTCGTACAATTAATTTTGTATTGGTATACATGACGTGCTCCCCTCATTCTACTATTTGTTTAAAACAATCCAAAAATTCCATTTTTTACTCTGGAAATAAAATCTCATGACTGTGTATGTCAAGGACCAATTAGGGGTCAAAACTCACAAATCACCATGTTTATTTTCGGATTCAAACCTTCTTATAGGGTTATTATGTTAAATTAATGAAGAAATTGTAGATAGCATTCCTATAATAATATTATTATTGAAACCACTGATCCATGCCTCACACTTGGAGACACACTAAAGTTTAATTAAACTAGATTACATAAAAACCCCAGTCAAAACTTCTTATTACATAATAAAATATATACATCATATACCACATGGTTTTAGGACTAAATCATGCACCTATGAGCCATTCTATGATGGGATGTAACAAATCACACTACAAAGAACATCAATTTTCATTAATATGTTAATTACATTGGAACTCCTATTGTTAATTTAATATCATGCCTATTACATGATTTATCAAATGAACAGTCACCTCAAGAAATCATTTCTGAGAATAAATAATCAACCAATAAAACTATATGTAATCTAGTGGAGGTAACAGAACTATCCTACACATTTAAACTAGTTTATATAACAACCACTCAGAGTGTATTTCAAAAAATATAGATCACCCTTCCTAAATTTAATTAATTGAAGAAATGAAATGAATTATTCTAGAAATTATAGAAAAACAAATGATATTGAATCAAGGAGAATATACTCACAAAATAACATCTTCCATAAGTTTCCATAACAAAACAACCTCATTGACCTATACTGGTTCGGGTCAATATGATGAAATCATTGTTCTTACATCTAGATTTATGGACTCCAACATAAGAACCTTATCCCATTGATGATAATTATTTACAAGGTATTAATTGAACCTATAATCACATTGTTAGTACTAGTTGAAATAGAAAATTAATGGAATCGAAAACATATAAGGGTCAGAATCTATCATCATCATCATCATCATCATAATGAAATGGTTTATGAAACATTCGGATACCATGACATGGTTATTTATGAGCATTTGAATTTCAAAAACATCTCTATAATTTTAAGGATATTATCTTAATGAATAAGACATGAAACTCCCATGGTATCCAAATTCGATAATACCCTTTCTAGGATCATCATACCTAACATCGACCCATCTAATCAGAGGTGTTGTTAATTTTTCATGAGTAATTATCATTATGAATGGTACCATAATCTTACCCCAAATTAAAAAACTAAAAGAAATTATTTAGCAATTAATTATGGTCATAAGGAATTAACATAAATGAGATATCTCCATACAAAACCATTGCATTGGCTACAAAATAAGGTCAATCATGAAGAGATCATGATCTTGTGCCACCTATAATCTAGTTTCAACCCAACATTAGAAGACATAATTATGTATCCACAAAAAAAACCGGCATTTCAGTACATAGAAATTTTTTTAATATCAACCCATTATAGAGGGTTGAATCTAATACCTAAAAATAAGGTTTCATTTTGATGGATTTAAATGATTTAAATTTAATACAATGTTTAAAACAGTTTTTATATCATATACATCATATACTTGTTGTCATAAAATGCATCACAATGTACATTATTTAAATAATTACATTTAGCATTAGGCCTTGATATGATAATTCCCTTTTATCCCATAAATTATTATACCCATATGGTTTCCATAATTTTTCTCTGTTAAAGGTACACCGTAAGTAAATCTATAGATTAAAATACTCAATATATAGTAATTGGATTTTTAATCAAATAATACTTCATAATAATACATCTTAAAAGAATATCATAGATATTTAATGAATTTTGAGGACTTTTAAAGTATGATACCACCATATGTTTATATGTATAACCATATAAGTGGTTTTACAATCAATAAATAGACATCCCATTATTATAATAAAACACCCAATGAGGATATGCATATAGGAATAAAAAGAATGAATGGAAACCAACTAATAAACCATAAATATAATATGGGTTCAATTTAGTGAAACCAATATTAAATAATTAATTAAATGATTATCATATCCTCACTGGGTTTATATTATTACAAATATTCCCTTACTGAAATACTTGGGTCTAGTTTTGCATTTTGTAATTTAGTTATATGGATAATAATAAACCAATAATAGGTGTATCAATATTTATAAGGAAAAACATATTCTATAAAAATTTGTATTTATTATATATGTATAAGCATAATGGTATAGTTATATGATTTACTATTCTAATATTATAAATGTACAAGAATTTATAAGTTATAAAAAAATCTATATAACATTAACATGGTTTTTATGTCTTGATTCATAATATAATAGTCCATTAATGATTGTTCAATTACATGGATCTGAGTTCTCCAATTCATAAAAGCCAATTCATAGAATAAATTTTTGCATTGGTTCCTTTTTCATTATAACCAATAATGGAATAAAAACAATAATGTTTCTAAATCATGTATCTTGGTTTATATGTAATAATGATAAATAATTAATTTAGTTGTGTATAAAAATTTATTGTGTCGAGAAATATATGATTCAACCTTCATGGAATGGAATATGCATTGAATGTGAATTAGTTATACCAATAATGATGTATGTAATGATACATACATGCCATACTGGTCCAAGGGTAAACTTTATAATTCATAATTTCATAACTAGTGGATTTACAACAACCACCTAGTGTGAAATAAAAATAGACAAGAATATTAATTGAAAAAATTATCACATCCCTTAAAAGATGATATTTTCACCTTAATTGGGTTATAAAACCCAACTCCCAACCTGCTTACCATGTTTCCAAAACATTCCATGTCTTCATCTACCATATTAGAAAAGTAATAAAAAATTAAAAGGGAACCCTATAATACAACATGTAATTCTATATACTGAGAGCAACTTTGAATGGTGCATCAAGACAGTTTTCCAGTATGCACCAGAAGCTATTGAATATAAGTCATATGTGAGAGAGTTATTTCTCATGCACAATACACTCTACATCAGAAATAAACACATAAATATAAATAATTGATAAATATATAGTAATATAAAATAACATATCATAAATATTAAATGAATGAGTAATCATACATGATATTACCAAGCATAAATTTACGAAAGTATGGATATTTAATGGCGATACAAAAAAGTATGTAAATAAATAAATGACATAGAGGACATTAGTGATTCTTTCATGTTCACAATCTCAATAATTTACATCTGTTCTCTATCATATACTATTATTATTAAAGAAAAAAATAATAAATGAAGCAAGTCATGAAATCATGAGGTCTATATCAGTTCAAAATGGAGGCCCAAATATGGTGTGATAAATACTTACTAGGATACCCCCTATAGTGTCAATAAAAAATACAGTCATTGTATATATGAAATAGAAGTGTGTATATATAATCCAAACAAATCTATAAAGATAAGTGATTCAATAAATTGTAAAATAAAAATCTTTTACAATAAGACTATAAATTTTGAATAAATAAATAAATTAAATGAACCAACTAGAATCTACACAACATGTCATGTATCCATAAAGTACAAAATATTCAAAATAATCATGTATCATACATATAAGGGATGAGACCCAAGACAATTGACCATGGATTCCTCTTATAGTCCTTTGATCTCATCCAAAAAAAACTCTATGAAATGTAAACCAATACGGGCTAGGAACCGAAGCCATTGACTAGAGCTTCCACATTTATACCATATAATTCATCCATAACAATAATTGTTATAAATTTGGTAGATCCCAAGTGGCATGTTCAAGGTTTTCCATGCAATCTAGATCAAGGGATACATTCCAAGGATTCTAATGAAAAAATATATATAATTGGTTCATCATTTCCAAACCTTGTTTCATCACACAAAATCCAAAATGTGAAATTACATTTGACATAATTCATATAATAATTCAATGGACCATGGTAGGGTCTATTCCCTTATAAATTTAATTTATTAGGCTCAATTATAAATTTAAATCACACACTAGAGGTGATAAGGAATGCCAAGATTGTGTCCATATCATCTCATTAAATATTCACATAAATATAATCAGTTAATGGATTTTTGATTTTATTCAATGTATCCCATATATTCCATTTCTTTTCAAATTTTTGTTTTAAATAAAAATGTGATATGAAAGGTATATTACCTTAATGATACATTGAATCTTTATTTATCTTCAATCAATAAGTGGACAGCACTACACACTCCATGGGTTGGTGTGAACATGGTCCATAACACAATGCCACTTATATGGTGGTTAGGGTTGTTTTTAATGACCTAAAAACTTGTGTAGGGGTGTAATAAAAATATAAAATATATTAATAATGAACAGATATAAATATTTTACAATTTTACTAGAAGGATCCAAAATGTATGGTGTAAACACTATATTGAAATATATCAAAACCATTAATTTATTGATAAATCTTTATACCGCATACCTCATTGATAGGATGTTCCAATCAAACCATAATTGGACATAAACTAAGATAGAGTGCGTGAAATCATGGGAATTTTCAAATGAGCTAAAAATTTTGGAATAGGGATTGAAATGATTTAACGTAGGATATGGAATGATTATCCTTGGAAATAAGAATGAGGTTTTGAGATCTCATTGATGCACAACCAATCCAACTGAATATTCAAAAATGAGAGGTTGTATGAGGGGGATCTACTGAGGCATAGGTGGGAGGAGAGGATCTTGGGATGAGGTTCATTGCACGTGGGTGTAATAACGGAGAATTTATGAGAAAATTACATTTATGGATATATGAGATATCATAATTTTCCCAATTTAATGGGGGAATGTTAAATTTTAATAGTTTTCCTAAACATGTATCTCCCAATACCAAACTAAAAAAACCAGATCCCATGCTCCCAGATTTGGTGCATGAAATGATTTGTGTGTTTTTTTATAAAAGAAACTAAAACAATACATAACACTTTATACATTAGAAGACCTTTACATATCTAGGTTTTGGAAAATTAATCAGACATGAAATTTTTATCTATTATTTAAAAGAATAATATATAACCAAAAAATACACCACATGCACTAACATTGTAATCGACTTGAATGTTTTCAGATAAATCTACCTAACCTATAAAAAATTAATTTTAAGCATGGGGTGTTCATTAAAATTCACACTAAATGGTTTTAATAATCATGGATAAATTATATTATAATATTCTGTTGAAAATAATTTTTATTATACATTTAGAAATACCTTTTTGATTTGATAATTTAAATTACTTATGTCTTAAAATAATGCATTTCCAAGAAATTTAACTACGCTAAAATATTAATATAAATGTACTCCAATGGTTTTTTGAAAAATATTAAGCAAGCTCTTGAAAAGAAAACACATGAGGCCCCATGAAATATAGATGGTTTTCTAGTCCTTCCCACTTTCCCAAGGGATGGGGTCAATACCCTCTCCCTATCATATTCACGATGTCGAAGTGATGATTTTTATGAAATCCAATTTATCCTTCATTCATTTTTCTAAATATTTGTCACTATAGATTTTCTTACAAAAAACATAATAATTCATTTATTTTACTTACAAATAATTTTATGTATAAATATATAAAAAATAATCTTTTTTATACATGGTGAAACCAAATATAATGATACATGAACTTTTCATAATTTTCATTGAATATCAATTAGCACCCATGTACTTAATATTACATTCATAATCACATAAAATACATATTTATGGTAATTCAATTATATGTAAAATTTATTCAATTCTTATTCATAAATGTTTAAAAATATAAATATATTAATGTATGACATGTCATGAAAAAATCATCGATGTATGTCCATAATTATGATTTGTGTATGACATGTATATGACATGATAAAATTATGATATTCCTAACTTCTAAAAATCATGGTTAATCATAACTTATTTAAAATATTTATAAACATCAAAATTATAAAATTATATATACATATACATATGTATATACAATCTTGAATAATTTTAAAATTGAAATATTGTTATACTAATAATTTTTAAACAAAATAAATATATAATAATGAAATCATTCACTTTAATAATATGAGAATTATGTAGGAAATACATAATCGAATGATTTACCCCATATTATAATTTATTAAAAAATAGAAACTTATAAATATAGATATAAATACTTGTATTTTTTTAAGAAGGTGGTTCCACAGTCAAAGGCCAAGGAAGAATATTTTCAAAATAAAAAAAAGGTTAAATGAGTCTGAAAGATGGAATATTATTACAATATTAATAAGAAAGCAGGGTTAAGTCATCTAGAAGTTCTTCACACCATGTTTTGTGGTGGTTTACTCCCCTATTCACGCGACTATCTGAAACCAGATTCTCTTCATGAAAGTCAGTAGCGACGATGAAGTTAGTATCCAGAAGAAAACCAATACAGTTAATCCAAAGGGTAGTAAGCAGCAAGAAGATATGCACCACACCATTCCAAATGCCCTGAACAATAATAGTCAAATCACATTCAATCCAAATTTTTTTCCAATCCTTTATTGAAATGTCAAGTACATGGATAAAACCCCTAATTTCTACTTCCATAGACTAGGAAACACCACAACTGGCAAAGAATCATATGTGGCACTGACCAAGGTAGTCTCTATAAATACCACCACAACCTGCAGGGCACGGGTTGCCATTAAAGGCGACACCGACATTCACATTGATGAATCTTGAATGAGGGGATTTCCATAAAATCTCAAAAGTGTGTCTAGGTTTCTTGTAGATACCATCAATTCTTAGATGATAGAGGATATCACTGTCTCTAATAGAATTTTCAGGATACGTTTTTTGAATCACGGTAACATCACGAATGGAAATAAAAATCTACATCTGACATGCATTAAGTCTAAAAGATCCATTAATATGAAGAATAACATTTCTATCATTCTAGATCAAGTGGAGGAGCTCAGAAAATAGAGTTTAGAAATGATTCTCAATTTTTTGAGATGTTCCAAAAACTACAAAACACTTTAGTTGGGAACTAATTGAGTCAGAGGGTAACCATTTGCAAAAAAAATGTAAAAAATATAGTTACAAAGAGCCGATACGATGGACCAATACAGAAATAGATGATTGGTATCTTCCATATGTTGGTTACATAGTTGACACTTAGAGCAATGTTGGATCCTAAAATACTGAAGGCAACCCTCCATGGGGACTCTATTGTGTGCGATACACCACACAAGAGTAAGTCTTGAGCATTTTATCTAAGTATTTTGAAAAGATTATATCCAACAAAAGTTATAATCAGAGTTTAGAAAATTATGCTTGTAAAAAAATTTGAAATGAAGGATTCCATTATAAGGAGGTTCCATTACAAGGAAGTCATCAGAATTAGAGAAGGGATAATTTTCAATCACATGAATGATGTTATCAGAGAGATTATTGTTATTAGAAATTAAAACATCCCTAATAGTGAAGTTAGTGCTCTCTATAAGTGAATTAGGAGTCAACAAGGAGACTAAAGGAGATGCAGTCCAGTTGTTCGGCCAAAAATTCATAAAGGAATTATAACTAACTATCCATATATAATTGATCATAATATTAGTGAAGGAATTACTAATAGATGTCTAGATGGAAGATGAAATATAATTCATTTTTCCATTCTATAACTTTGTGAGGAATCACTGTTTTAGGAAACCAATGGAATCGGGGTTTTTGTGCATCAACCTCCAAGTAAATCTTGCATGTAGAGCCTCATTAAGGTGCTTATGATTTTTGATGCAAAGACCACACTTTTCTAAGGGTTAAAAATGGTAGCCCAAGGAATGGATAAATGATTTATTTTAAGATTTCTTCCATTCCATACAGAATTTTCGATATTAATATTAATTTTCTTGTGATAACCAGCTGGCCATTTGTAGACTATCACTGAGTATACCATTTTGGAGACAATAGTAGATTTCACAAGATAGATTCTACCTTCCATTGAGAGGGATATACCTTTCCACGTTGAAATATGACTGATGAAATCATGAAAAATGGTAGAGAATTAATCGGATATAGGTATTCCCCAAAATATGGGTACACCAAGGTATGATAATGGAAAGGATCCCTCCTTGTAGACTAAAAGGTTTATGATAATATTTTGTATAATATAAGAAAATATTTTTCAAAAAAACACATAGGATTTGTTCTAACTGATAATCTAACTCGAGATTTCATCATAATGGGACAAGGAATTTTTAAGAGTTTGAATATTTCTTTTATCACATTGTAAGAACAAGATGATGTCATCATAATATTAGAGATGAGTGGGCCCAGTCAGGTTGCGGGATTCCAGAATAGGTTTAATCTTGATTGGATAAACAAGATTAGTGAGAAATCTGCATTGGTAATCTTCCACAATTTCCAAAAGGATGGAAGACAGAGGGTCTCACTGCCTAACTCCCTTGGTACATTTAAAAATACCTTAGATGAACCATTGATAAGGATGGATATATATGAGGATTTGAATAAGGAGTCTATCCTACTAATTAAATTATCCTTAAAACCAATTACTCTAAGGACTTTGAAAATAAAACACCAATCAATGGTATCGAATTCTTTCTTGATATCATGTTTAATGGAAATATTGCCTCCTCTATTGGTATGGTTAAGGATTTTGGTGCAATCTGAGGTTTTGAAGATGTAGTCCTGTATAGACCTACCCATGATGAACCCAATTTCGTTTTAGGAGAATATTTTATTACATATAGTTGTAATTATATCAGAAAGAAGATTCATAATGATTTTGAAATGAGTATTATTAAGCGCAATAGGTCTAAAGAAATTAATATCAGAAGCATTGTCCACTTTATGAATTAAAGGAAGGAATTGATCATTTAGATCATGGGGAAGGACACCATTGGAAAAAAGGATTTTAGAAGTTAGAAACATCCAAATGAATAACCTCCCAATAGTTTTGAAAGAATCAAGTTTTAAAACCATCAAGGCATATTCCAATATCTGGATTATGTATGATCAACTAAAAATAACATCTCCCTTATTAATTATGAAAATAAAATATTTAAATGGATATGAAAAACATAAAAACATTTCAAACTAAATCAATATTGTTTATCTTAAATAAAACCGGACCAACACCACTGACGTACTGGGTTTGGACACACCCAAAATTTAGAATACAATGTAGAACTCAAAATAGATCCAAGAATGATTTTTCAGAAATAATGTTCATATTTATAACTCAGATTCACAAATTAAATAGTGGAAAAAAATCCATGAAAATGTGAATAATTTTTCTGATAGAAAAAACACACATTTAATATAATAGAATCATTTGGATAAAAATCAGAATAATAATGAAGACAAATATAATTTGATAATAACAGTACAAGGATATAGTAAATGACATATGTCGACCAAAACAATTTCCATTATTTTCCAATTCCAAAATAAAAAGAGACAATAATAAATTGATATCATATTTCAGAAAAAACAATAAATTAAAATTCCTAAAACAATAACATCAATGAAAATCATCACAAGTATTGATTAAAATAGTTTAAAACAGTAATATGTAATTTATAATTTCATCTACTAATAAATCCAATGTTTTTTAATGTAGAAAATGAAGGATCAGACAAAAAATTCTCTGACCAAAAAAATCCTTCAATTAAAACCTTTAAATAAAAAAAGGAACCTACCTCATAGAGATTTGAAAAATACGGAAACACTATGTTCGAACCCTTTACATTCTAATATAGTTATCAAAACCTTAACCTACCTTGGATATCCATATAATGTATAACTACCCTGATTTATTACAAACATAAACATGATTTATTAAAAAAAAATATTCACTTGATACAACATGGATGATTGAGCGGTCTACTACCTTTTGGGATTATGATGATTACATAACAACATAAAACAATAAATTCAACATCTTTATTTAAAACTTCCTTTATATGACCACTACATTTTCTCATACTTAACATTGCATGGGATAAACTGAGGACATGCATAAGAAAATGGTGAGCTATAAAACCAGTAAGGGAATAAAAATGGAATAAGATGAGGAATAAAATACATGTTAAACAATAGGAATATCAATGGAGCACAGGAGAAACATGAACATATAATCATGATAAAGCATGAAAATCATAACATGGAAATTTGGAAATAACACTTAACATGGAATTAGCAAGATCCCAAGCTTATTGCACATAAAGAATGAGTAAACCATTATTTAACTTTAATTTCCAGGATTCAACACTCAATGTACTTGATGAATCATGATACTATACTTTACCCAATGCATTGGAGCGCTATCAGGGCATACCCTTCTTAAAAATTTCACTTCATTCATAACTGTGCCACATAGATCATACAACATTGAGTCAATCATCGTCATTTATTCCATTATAATGCAATGTAGAATACATACATGATTCTTTATAATAAATAATAAAATGTTTATAAAGATAAATTTCTTTGATAGAGAAATGAACATTGTGTTCCCTACATCAAGACATTGGCTTGGAAAATCGTAGTGCAATTTCTGCAGCATAACTATGTGAAATAAGAACTCATAAAAATGGTTGATGATAGATAAATGGGGTTATCATCATATTTACATGTAATGGATATTAATGTGTTATATAGATATATGTCTCAATAAATGTAATGGAATTTAGTTTCATAATGCAACAGAATTACTTGGATATATATGAGGGGAGGTAAATCCCTCACAGAATTTCGGCATGGTAATAGGTGTACATTGGAGGAATTTGTAAGAGATAAAGGGGTCTCCCATCATCCATAAATAAAGAGGAAATTATGGGTGATGTGAAAAATCATACCCCAATATTTTTACTAGAAAACAAAAGGGCATAACAACTTAAATAATTTTAGACAAAAATGAGAAAAGAAGAAATCCGTTACTTGGAAGTGTGATCCCAAAGGCTTGATAGAGGATTGAGATAGGCTTATTGGGATATTGGGGAACCTTGGGAGGATTATAGAGAGTGTAGGGTAGGGTTTGGTAGAACTCTAAAGGCTTTGAGTAAAGAGGAATTGGATATTGTGGGGGGGGGGGTTATATAGGAAAGGAGAAGGAATTCATTATTTTGTAGGTTGGGACACCTCAAATTAAACTAATAAAAAAAAAACCAGACCATGGTTTTTGCCCATGGATTTTTCCAAAGGGGAGTAAAAAAATTTATATTATATGGCCAATGGCCTAACTTCTTAAAATAATAGGGTTTTGTATTTGGAGGTGAGTTACACTCTCAAGGAAAACAATTTATAAAGACAAAATGTCTTATAAGTCTTGACAGCTCCACTAAAGCTTTGTAAACTAAATATAACAACCAAAAATCACAATATTTTAATGGTAAACCATATATTGGCCGAAAAAAGTGTTTATTTTGTTTCATTGCATCACTATTGGGTCATTATAATGTCATAAAGCACATTATATATTTTAACAGTATTTAATTTTTACCTAATACATTGACTGTCTCCGAAAATTATGAAACAATTTCCATAGGATAATTTCAACGTCCTGATTCCAAAAATAATATTCCTTTTATATAAATAATTTTCCAAATATGTGAATTATTACTTTTAAAATAAAACAGACATTTATCAGAAATTAGTTTGTTTTGACAACAACAGCTTTAAATCCTTAATAAAAATTACTATTGCATTAATGAAATTATATGATCATTTATATTTAATAAAAAGTAATTTAATAATAATATTATTAAAATATTATTTAATAAAAAATCAATTATTTCATCAGAATTGATTTCTTAGTTGAATATTAACTACAAATACTATTTGGGATTTAAAAACTATATACAATGTGACAATAATAAAATGAAGTCACATTATTTATAAAGAAATAATGTACATAGTCATAATTCTATGTTCATATTACATAACCCCTTATAACACCTTTATAAGACTGAAGAGTAAGGTGTGCGATCGTGACAGACACTTGGTGTGGCTCAGATAACATTACTCAGGTGGTAATCTCTATTAACATCCAATTCTCCCGTAGTCGGTTATGCTCAAGCTTATATTGTTCATGATCATCTTTAGATTCATCAAGATTGAAGCCCAATTACACCACCTCCTTTTCAAGCTCCAACAAAGGGGCTTCGAATGGGAAAAGTCTACGGGGTGTGGCCATCACTTCCTTTGTCTGAGTAAATTTGACTTGTTAAAGCCATATATTTATAGTAATCTTGTTATCACTATTCAACATCTATATTGGAAATAGTCACAATTCATAATGGTATTTTAGAATCTAAAAACATAAAACCAATGTAGTTCACATTTTATATAACCATAATAATACATTAAATAAGATCAAAAGGAATTTCCATTAAAGAAAGTTTTTGTCATTACAATCTTCCCCCCTTAAGAAATACTACTCTCGAAATTTCCATTTCCCACACTAAAACAGATGTGGGTAACTCTACTTCATCATTTACTCCAATTATCACTCCGCTTCTTCAAACTTTTGGTTTAGCCACAACATGTTAACTAGGGTAATTGTCTTATTTTGTGGAAATTTTTCTCTACGATCTATGATCTTCACTAGTTCCTCCTTGTTAGAAAGATCATCCTTTAAATGTACTGCCTATGAAGATATTACATGTGATGGGTCAATTATGTCCTTCCATAAGAGGTATACATGAAATATATCATGTACTTTGGCCATGGTAGGTGGAAGTGCTCATCGATAGTCCACAGCCCCAATACAATCAAGAATATCTATGGGGCCGATGTACCTAGGACTTTACCTCTATTTCTTTCCAAACCTCATGAACTTCTTCCGTGAGGATATGCATAGAAATACCATGCCTCTAACTTTATATTCAATGTCTCATCGATGGTTATTATCCTAACCCTTCTGTCGACACTGGGCTTCCTTGATATGTTGCTGAATGGTTTTCACCTTATCCAACATTTCTTCGACCTTTTCTTTGATCCTAGTAGCTTACACTCACTGACTTCATCCGAAAATTTTAGTGTTCTACAACTCTTCCCATACAAGTCTTCATAAGTTTCCATTGTGAAGCTCAAGTAGAAACTGTTATTATATTAGAATTCATCTAGTGGAAGATGTTGGCACCAACCTCTTTTGATGTCCATGGAACATGATCTTAACATATCCTCCAGTGTTTGAAGAGTTTTCTCAGATTGGTCATACGTTTGACGATGATAGGTCATACTAAATTTCAGTTCAGTATCCAAATCATGTTGAATACTCTTCCAAAAAATAGATGTGAATCTTGCATCTGGATCAGACACAATCGATAGTGGTAACCCATTCAGCCTTACCGCTTCTCTGATATATATTTGTGCCAGTTTATCTATTGAGAAATCCTCTAGAATGGAAATAATGTGTTTGGAATTTGTAAGATGATCCATAAAAACCTATATTGTATTGTTGCCTTTAGATGTCTTTAGAAGTCCAGTGACAATGTCCTTGGTGATGTTTTCCCATTTCTATGCTGGTATGGGAAATGATTACATCACCCCCTTATACTGATGCCTCTCTACGTTCAAATTCTAACACACGAGGCACTTGTATGTATACTTAGTGATCTCCATTTTCATAATATCCCACAAATAATGCTCTCTAAGAACTCTATACATCATTTTGTTTCCTGGGTGAATAGAGAAATTTAAACAATATGCATCATCCAAAATTCCTTCTTTAGACCTGGACATGATAGAACACATAGTCTTTTCCCAAATCTGACAATTCATTCTTAATTAACATTGAACTTTGAGGATTCCCCTTTTTTGATAGCTTCCACATTCTTCTTAATTCCCACATCATCATTTTTAGCATTCACTATTCATTCCAAAATAGACGGTTGGGCAATCATTTGTGAAATGATTGATGATGTTCCCTTCTTTATGATTCCTATGTATGTATTCTTCAAATCTAGAAGATTGGATCCTTCTAAATTCTCATCAATGATTGAATCATTGGATCCTTCCAACAGAGAGAATCTTCAACCTTTTTCGCTTTCCCAGGGTGGTAATGGATTGAGCAGTCATAGTCATTGATCATCTCTAACCATCTTTATTATTGCATGTTCAAAGTTTTCTGTGTGAATGTATACATGAGGAATTTTTTGGTCCATATATATTTCACACTTCTCCCCAAAAATATAATTCAACAAAACTTTTAAATAAAAGATCACCTCAACCAACTCCAAATCAAGTGTTGGATAATTCTTCTTGTGCACATTCAATTGAATTGAAGCATAGGCAATGAATATATCATTTTGAATTAACACACATCCTAGGCCCTTCTTCGAGGCCTCACTTAATACAATAAAAAGTTCTATATTTGTAGGTAAAGTGAGCATGGGCATAGTGATAAGCCTCACTATCAACTTTTTGAAGCTTTCTTCACATTCATAACTCCATGAAAACTTTACTCCCTTTTGAGAAATCTTGGTAAAATGGTTGGACAATCCGGATAATGTTTTCACAAATCATCGATAAAATCCCGCTAACCCTAAGAATCTACAAATATCAATGAATGATGCTGGCATTGACCATCACATAATTGCATTGGTTTTAGAGGGATCCACAGATGTCCCATTTCTTGGGATTATATGGCCCAATAATGAGACTTCCTTTAACCAAAACTCACACTTTCAATAATTTTCATAGAGATTCTCTTTCCATAAGGTCTCTAGTACAATTCTTAGATGCTCCTCATCATCCTCCAAGGTTTTTGAGTATATTGGAAAATAATATATCAATACTACCAAAAATTTGTCTAGGTAATCCTTTAATACTCTATTTATCATGTCCATGAAGGTTACTGAAGCATTAGTGAGTCTGAAAAGCATTACTACGAATTTCTAGTGACTGTATCTTGTATGAAAAGCAGTCTTGTGGATATCTTCCTTCCTCACCCTTAATTGATAATATCCCATCCGTAAATCAAACATGGAGAAGTATTGTACTCTATGTAGCAGATAGAATAAGTAAAAAATTCATGGGAGAAGATACTTTCTCTATATCATGATATTGTTAAACTCACAATAATCGATGAAAAGGTGCATTGACGCATCTTTCTTCGTGATGAAGAGGACCGGTGCACCCCATGGTGAATCACATGGATGTATAAATACTTTATCCAGATTATCCTATAGCTATTTAATGAGATTTTAATTCTCAAAAACGCCCATTATATATGGATTCTTTTATATTGGCAACGCCCCAAGTATAAGATCAATTGAGAATTCAATATCTCTTCTAGGTGGAAGACAAGGCAATTCCTTGGGAAACACTTTAGTGAATTACCTCACAATATGATTGTCTACAAGGATGGTTGCCTCATTAAACTCGACCATCAAAGCCAGTTACATGTGATCCTAGAGAAGTAATATCCATGAATTACAATATGGAGCTAAATAAGATTCATCTTCCTCCTTGAACTTATACAAAATTGGGGGTCGATTCATGACATGGAGGGTGATTTCCCTCTCACAGAAATTTTTATTGTCCCGATTTAGCTAACGCCAATCCATGCCTATAATTGTATCAAATTACAGTAGAGGGAGTATGATGAGGTTCACTGAGAAGTTCATTCCACCAATTATTGTAGGGGAGGAGTAATATTCATGGGATGCAATGGTTCCCCATTTCTCGTGATCACCAACATCTTTACTTCTATGATTTGTAGTGGTGGTGAAATTGTTCTACTAAACATTAGGGATATAAAAGAATGCATTGAACCTAAATCAAAAAGTATGTTTTCTATTCTTAAATTAATAACCTGCATACCTATCTCCACCTCTTTTTTGGGGTTCACTTAAGTAGTAGTGATGGAAGAAGCTCGCTCTTTCTATCTTTTTAGGTTGTTGGATGCCTCAGAAAATCCTTGGTGTAGGGCACTGATTTTTATAATTTCATGGTTCCTTGCAGTTGCAGAAATGAACAATGTGTTGAGGTTCAAACAAAGATTTCTTCTCCTCTATTGAATCTGAGGGTTTTTCTTGTTAGTAGTTAACAACTAGGTTCCCTTCTCTTCCACACCTAAAGTATTTATTCATCCCATTCTGGCAATTTTTGGGGTGCTTCTTTCCATACCATTGGAAAGTGGGGTGCCTGATCTTTTTATCATCATTTGATTTACCCATCGAACTGCAAGATTTGAAGTACACCTTACTATTATTATCCCCATGATACCCCTATGGTTCTACGATCTCCATTTCGAACGTGAGAGAACATCAGACAATTTCCTCAGAGCTGTCGCAGTCACAGATCACCAGTGCTTTCCATAGGCTAGATTTTAACCCATCAATGAAGTGGTCTACCCTGCATTTGGGGGTAACAACAATGTCAGAGGATTATCGTGCAAGACTTATGAACTTTTCCTCTTATGCTCCGACAGATTCTTCATCCTTTTTCTTGAGGGAAAGAAAATCCTTTTCCATCATAAGCCGGAGGGTGTGAAGAATATAATTATATAAAAACATCTCCTGAAAATCCTTCCATTCCAATGCCTCAATCTCCTCCTCAAGGTTCATATTTTTTATCAATCTACACCATTGGTCTTCTTCACCCTTCATTCTATAAGCAGCCATGAGAACATTCTCATGTTCAAAACATTGAAGGATGGAGAAGATATTATCAATGGAGTTGATCCATTATTCTGTGATTGAGGGATCAGATGATCCATTAAAAGTAGGAGGCCTTCGTCTCATGAAGCTCACTATACCGAATTATTCTTTCTTCGGTGGGGGGGGGGTGAAAGTTCCTCCTGACCCATGTTTCTAATAAAATCTTGAGTTAACTAAGAGATAAGTGTGAAAATGTTTGCGATAACCTCTCTCATCGGAATGGGCATCTCATTACCATAGTCATAACATTGATCTTTATATCGACTGTTAGCCCGAGTACTCCTATTACCAGCCATTGGCTATAATAAAAGGAAAGGTAGGGGTAGCACATAATGGATAATCCACGTAAAAAACTGATGACATATAAATAGATTTTATTTTCTGAACATAGGAATCCACAGGCTTTAATCTATGGTATTCATGATCTACTTTCTAACATATATTCTTAGTGGGATTTTTTTAATTCTCTTATTAAGGGTTCTTTCTAAGAATGTGAATTTACCAGAGCATATTCCCCATGAGTTTCATAACCAACAGTGTAGCAAGGCCCATTGTCATGCTGTAGTTTTCATCTTAGTCTAGCACAAAGTGGTGTTTTCGGTTTTTACCCCTATGATACATATTTTCCAAACCCACCTATACTTACTTGTATCTAGATAGGGATGCATTTGATGGATAAAACACATACTCAATACACACCAATACTTAGTGATGTTTTATTATAATTGTTCTTGTGTCTAATTATTCACTAGGTATTTCTAATCCTAATCCCTAAAATAACGAAACCTATCCTCTGATACCAACTATAATAACCCTTATTTTATTAAAAACTTAAACATGATTTATTACACAAACTGTTCACTTGATACAACATGGAATATAAAGAGGTATAGTGTATTTGGGGCATAGGATCATTACATAACAACTTAAAACATGAAGTAAAACATCTTTATTTAAAACATCCTTTACATGACCACTACATTCCCTCGTACTTAACATTGCATGGGATAACCTGAGCACATGAACAAGAAAAAAGTGAGATATAAAGCCCAGTAAGGGAATAAACATGGAATAACATGAGGAATACAATATGTGTTAGACAATATAAACATCAATAGAGCATAAGAGAAACAAGAACATAAAAGAATGATAAAACCTGATAATCATTACATTGAAATGTGGCATCAACACATAACATGAAATTAGCATGAGCCCAGGCTCATTGCACATGGATCATGATTAAACCCTCGTTTCAATTGAATTTGATCAAGTCAACACTCATTTCCCATGACGTGTCATGATACTATACTTTACCCAATACATTGGAGTGCTATGAGGGTGCACCCTTATTAAACATTTCATTTCGTGCATAAATGTTCAACATGGATTATACAACATGGAATAAATAATCATAATTTATTCCATGATAAAGGGATTTGTAATACATACATGAGACTTTATAACCAATAAGTAAATCTTCAAGAATAATAATACCCTTGATAGTGATATGGACATGGTATTCATTACAAAATGACATTGGCCTGGAAAATCATATTGCAATTTCTACAGCATAACAACATGAAATAAAAACTCATAAAAAATATTTGATGAGAGATAAAGGGTTGTATCATCATATATACATGGAATGGACAACAAGGGGTCATAAATATACATGTCCTAGAAAATGTAATTTAATATAGTTACACAATACAAAATAATTACTTTGTTGTAAAAGAGGAGAGAGAAATACCTCACAAGATTTCATCATTGTAACGGGTGTACATGAGAGGCATTAAGGAGAGAGAAAGGGGTATCCCATCATCCAAACAAAAATAGGGTAGTATTGGGGAGGAGTGAAATCATACCCCAACATTTGTAATTGAAAACAAAAGGGCATAACAACATAACGAGAATTGGACTTAAATGAGAAAGGAAAAAATCCCATACTTGGAAGTGTGAACTCAAAGGCTTGAGAGAGGCTAAGAGAGGCTTCTTCTGAGCTTCTGACACCTTGGGACGATTATAGACAGAGGAGGGCAGGGGTTGGTTGAAGTCCAAATGCTTTGAGTGAAGAGGAAGTGTGAGCTTGGATGGGTTTATTTAGTAAATGATAGGGAATTCTATATTATTTTGGTTTGGGACACCTCACATTAAACTAATCAAAACCACAAACCAGCCCATGGTTTTTGCTAAAGGTTTTTTCCAAAGGGGGGTGGAAAACAATATTTTGTATGGATAATGTACAAAAATCTTAAAATAACAGGGTTGTTTATGTGGAGGTGATTCACACTCTCAACAAAAACAATTTATAAAGACAAAATGTTTAATAATCCTTGAAGGGTCCAATAAAGCATTGTAAAATAAATCAAACAAACCCAAAATAACATTATTTTAATGGTAAACCATAGTTTGTCCAAACATAATCTTTATAGTATTTTATTACATCACTATTGGTTCATTATGATGTCATAAACAACATTATATTTTTAAACGATATTTAATTTTTACCCAAAAAATTGAATGTCTAAGAAAATTAAGAAACTTTCACCATTGGATAATTTTGACATCATGTTCCCAAAAATAATATTCGTTTTATCTTAATAATTTTCAAAATATGTGTATTTCTACTTTTAAAATAAAAACCTACATTTATGGAACATTAATTTGTTTTGACAAAAACAAATTTCAAACCTTAATAAGAATTACAATCACATTTATAAAATTATATGATCATTTATATTTAATAAAAAATAATTTAATATTAATATTACTAAAATTTTATTTAATTAAAAATCTATTAATTCATCAAAATAGATTCTTAGTTGAATATTAAATAAAAATAAAAATTTTTCTTTAAAACCCATTTACAAAGTAACAATCATAAAATGAATGCACATTATTTAAACAAAAATAATGTACATAGTCATAGTACTAGGGTCCTGTTACACAACCCCTTATTACACCCTCACAAGATTGAAGAATCCGATGTGCGATGGTGACATACTCTTGGGGTGGCTCAGATAACATTTCTCGGGTGATAATCTCTATTAACTTCCACTTACCCCGTAGTCGGTTCCTCTCAAACATAACATGTTCAAGCCCGACTTGGGATTAATCAAGGGTGAATCCCAATGATGACACCTCTTTTCAAATTTCCTACAAATGGGCTTTGTACGGGGAATCTCTACTGGATTCGGCCATCAATTTCTTTGTCTGAGTAATTTGGATTTGTTAAAGCCCTATATTTATACTAATCATGTGGTCATTGTTCATTGTCTATATTGGAAATGATCATAATTCATAATGGTATATTAAAATCTAAAAAACTTAAAACTGATGATGTTCACATTTTATTTAACCATAATAAGATATTTAAATAGATCAAGATGAATTTCCATTAATGAATGTTTTTTTCATTACAAAAGGTTCTTAGAAACAAAACCCTAACCTAAAATATCAGTCAAACACATTCTACGCTGATAGATGATCTCACTATAACAACATTACCACCACCCGATCTTCCCTGGAGTTGGGCCCTCTGAATTGACCTTATCTCAATGGATACCTTATTATCACCGTGTACTCGACATCTGGGTTCCCTTAGATGAAAATGAACCTCCCTAATATCGAATCATATGGACCCCAAACCCCTAATCAATATCTTCTTTTTTACAACATTTCCTTATTAAATAATCATTATATGAAAATCAATTAACCTATTTACATTGTTTTATATATCAAAATGTTATAATTATATAAAAGTGATTCAGAAAATTAAAACAGACATGACATATTCATATATATATATATATATATATCATATTTCAAAAATAAAATTACATTCTTTTAATTATAATAGTATATTAATATAATTATAATTTAAAATAATTTGTTACATAATTTTTTTGATAAAATTAAATTCTATTTGAAAAAATAGAAAAAATGTCGTTTAATTATATTATATTAAAAGTAGGAAAACTATATTTATTTTTTTTTTGAATAAATTTGAAAATTATAAATAATAATTATAATTATTTTTATGTATTATAATTGATTTATAATAAAATTAATTAAAATGTATAATAAGAATTATTATTTTTAAATAAATTTTTCTCAAAAAAGAATATTAGTTTGTTTAAATTATAAGATAATCCATATGATAAAAATTAGTTTGGAATTTCTAGGATGTTACCGTATTCCCCTTTAAAAACAATTGTACCCTCACCATTCTTTCATTTTACTTTTATAATATTCTGAATTTTTTCCATTAGGATTTAGAATACTATGTCTCTTTCACTCTACCGCATCGAAAAAACATCTAATATCCAATGTTGTCTATACTGTTTCTTTGATACTAACAAAGACAACCCAAACCCGAACTTCCGTATTTAGAATATAAAATGTCGTGTATATTTTTTATAAAAAAAATTGAAATAATACACAAAAATTTTGAAAATAAAGGACCCTTACCGGTTTTGGATTTGGAAAAATAGACAAACATTAAATTTATATTAGAGTTGTATAAGAATCATATAAAACAAAAAATATCTATATCATGTGATAACTCAATAAGTTAAGAGAACACCTTTATATAAATCTACTAAACATGGGAAAAATAAATTAAAAAAATGTGGTGAGAATTAAATTTCCCAATAAGGGGTTCTAATAATCAATAACAAATACTTTTAAAATATTATTATGTAAATTATTTTTATAATACAATTATAAATAACTTTTAAAAAATAATTAAAATGAATTACTGCATTTCCTTGAAAATTAATTATGCTCAATGATTTCTTTGAACATACTCATGGGGTTTTTTAAAAATTATTAATAGAAATATTGAAAAAAAAACATAAGAGTCCACCTGAAATTTAAAAGTTAGTTTGGGGTTACCCAATTTCTCAAGGGATGGGTTTACTCACTACTCCTAATCATGTTTACGTTATTCAAGTGATGATTTTTATAAAATCATTATCATCATTCATTATATATATGTATGACTCTGTGTGTTTTTTGTTTTCCACTAGAGTTTTGGTTTCTAAAATCATCATCATGCATGAATTTCACTTACACATACTTTTATCTATAAATATATAAATAATAATCTTTATTAGGTTTGGTACAACCAAACATCATGATAAATAAACTTTTTATAATTTTCATTGAAGATTAGTTATGATCCCTATACTTAAAATTTCATTTATAATCCCATAAAAATATTTTTTTAAGGTAGTTATGATAAATTTAATATTTATTCAATTATTCGGAATAAATGTGTATACATATGAATATTTAATTTATTATGTGTCCTAAACAATCATCGATGTATGTCCATAATCATGATTACAGTATGACTTGTATATGGTATGAAAAAATTATCATATTCATAACATCTAATAAATTAAGGTTAATCATAATTTATTTGATATAGTTTAAAATTGAAAACTTATAATGGTATATCTATATATATATATATATGATTTAATAATATAAAAACTATTATATTTTAATAACTATAAAGTCTGAAATCAATAAATATTTAGCAATTAGATAATTCACCTTGATAATGTGAGAATGGATATCGAAATACATTATTGAAGTATTTCCATCGTCTGATAATGTCTACAAAATAAGAAATTATATAGAGAGACACACACAGATATATATATATCTATGTGTGTGTCTGTGTCTGTGTCTGTGTGTCTCAACCTTTATCAAATATCATAATTTGATCAATATATTTAAAATCATACATAATAATAACTTAAAAAAAGTTCTTCTAAATTTATATGGGTTTCAAAATACTAATTTGAGGATGATGAATGATCAAATAAAAAATAACATCTCCCTTACTAATTTTTACAGTTAATTATTGAAATTTATTTTACAAAAAAATAATTTTTTTGAAACAAATCAAAATAAATTCCCTTGCCTCTAATAAAAATATAACCACTACTAGTCATTAATTTGGCACCCCAAAAATGCATAGGACAATATAGAACTCAAAATAAAACTGAGGTAGATCTTGAAAAAGGTATAATCCAATTTATAACCAATATTTGTATTTCTAAAGTGAAAAACAAGCATCATAAGAATTATAAGTAAATATATTCTAATTTCAAAAACACACTTTTATTTCAATTGAATCATTCAGGGAAAAACCATACCCCTTTTTATGACATAAAAAATTTGAAAACACTATTATAGGATTGTGAAAACGACATATGTGAATCAAAACAATTTTATTTATATTATATTCCTAAATAAAAATTGACAATGACAAAAAAATCACTAATTGTTGAGAAAACTATAATTTAATAGTAAAATAAAAAAAACATTATCATTGATCAAAATAGTTCAAAATTTTGACAGAGAATGTAGAATTATCACTAAAGAGATATATAAATAAATCATGGTATAAAATAAATGGTATGGAAAAAATCCTCCCTGACGAAAATGATCCTTGATTAGACACAAAGAAAGAAAAACATGGAACTTACCTCACATAGATTTGAATATGAGGGAAAAACCATGGTTGAACCCTTGACATCCAATACAAGTGACCAAAACACTATCCAAGCATGGATATCTAGAAAAGGTGCTTGGAAATAGAACTGTAACCTCAAAAGGTGGAATAAAAACTTCCTCACTAACGACTGATCACTCTCAAACATCCCAAAGGTAACTGATCCTCCTTCAGTAAGGACCCTCAATGCTTATCCTTATACCATTGGAGGCCTTATTCTCGACCTCTAGCTTCCCTCGGACGAAAACAAGCCTCCCTTCTCTCTACTCAAATAGGCCCACAAAAATCAAATCATGATTTCCTTTTTTATCACATTTTTATTTCAATTTTTTAAAAAATTAAAATTGGTTAACATATTTTTGAGGTTTTATACAACAAAAAATCATTTTTATTAACATGAATCTACTATTTCAATAATAACATTTCGTATGGATATATATATATATCATATTTGGAAAATAAAAAATTTATAAAAAATTACAATTATTATCATGTATAAATAGATGAATCATTAAAAATAATCTATTAAATAATATTTTTTTATTAATATAAATTATACATAACAAAATTAATTGAAATAGTTGTTTTAAAATATTTTTTCAATCATGGAAAAAAAAAATTTTATAATAAATTTCTGATTAATAAGTAATAATATGAATTAATAATAGGTACTATAATTAACTTATAACAAATTTTAATAAACCACTTAATATCAATTATCATTCTTAATGAGAAACATCTCAAAAATATTATTAGGTTTTTTTATTATAAAATTATCTATATAATATAATTAGTTTAGGAATTTATATGATGTTACACCAATATATATACCCCAAAATGGTTTGCTCACAATGTTTGGGTTAACTATATGACTACCATGTTGTAATGCTGGTTATGGGGAACTACCCATGTGGCTAAGCGTATTGTTTTGAAAACTATTGGAAACTCCTCTATCCACCTCTAAACATTTCTGTATAAATTATGAATTAACATGTTCCTTAACATTTATTTTTTAACGTTCCATGTTACAACCCTTATAGGGCTTAATTGTTTCTTCTATGGGTCATCATGGTTTAATCAAACCATGTTCCCCGGTTGTTCCTCCCAGAAAGTGAGATTTCATATCCTGGTTGACATGAATATCATGTAAACATCTAGGAAAACACACTAGACATACAAATAATCCAAAAACTAAAAGTTCAAGTGATTTAATTTTTTAGTAACATTCTATTTCTGTGTTAATTATTTTTTTGTTCACCAATCAAGAAAACTCGAATTCCCCTGGATAATTTCACCCACCCAAAATAGGGGACAGTAAACCTGACAAAATGTTTTTATTTTTTGTCTATTTATTTTTGTTGTGACATGTATTTTAGATCCTTTATTATAATTATGCTTAACAATGAACATATGGTATAGTATCCAAATTTATTCATATATTTACCATTACTACATGTTGGTAGCCTTTGTAAAACTTGGAGGTGCACATGAGGCATTGTGACGCACTGACCTGGTGTAATGATTCTATGCATTCTATGATAGGGAATTAAAAATGGTACTATATGTGATATTCTCAATTATAATTTTATTTATTTATATCTCATAGTACATGAGTATTTTTTGTGTCTCTATAATGGGATCATATGTAAGAGTTTCATATACACATACAAGAGATAATCTATGTTTCGAGGGATGTGAGGTATTTTTTTCTTACATTCTTCATTTGTAATTTATTTATTTCCACAAAAAGTGGTTCAAATTAATGGGATATTATTGATTCAATTTAATTTTCTCTATTATACTCTTAAATAAAGTTGGTGTCTATATTTAGGCCTCATTAATTTCAAAAATAATTTTCTTACAACTAATATGCTTCATATGTTCATTTTCCTTTAGGTAGATACATGTGAAACATTATAATTACTCTTATAGATTATATCTATTATTAATTTATATAATCTTATATATTCAAATAAATAATATAGGTTAGATAATTAATATTTTTATTACTATCTATACTTTTTCCTACATATAGCTATGTGATGGAACTCTATTTGGAATACTGATAGATTTACCAATTAAAAATTCTGAGCATCAACGATTGTGCTATTAATGTAATTTTTTATGTTAAATTAGGTACTAGAAAGAAAATTACATTGTTTTTTAAATTTATATAATCTATATGGAATCTTATTGATCCAATCCAAGTATTTTAATATATATATATATATAATTTATAAATAGTTAATTCATGGAATCATAATGGGTAGTGGAATTATTTCTAATGTAAATCCATGGGGATGATGGTTTATAACTTCATGGTTATTAATTTCTTTGTTATTATCATTTAAAATATCTACCAAAAACAATATAATGATGATTTTCCTTTATAAATTGTTTATAACCCTCCATATAATGTCATCATTCTGACAAGAATTCATAAAATGAGAAATACCTATAACATATATCATATATGAGATTAGGTAAATGTATATTATGTTCCATGTTTAAAATGTTTAATTGTGAAATTTATAAGTTTTTCCCCTATCAGAATGTATTATAAACCTAATCTAGATATGCTTTGGAATGTAGTTATTTAATGTAGAAATAATTTATACTCGAGTATCTTGAATAGAATAGTATATTTAATTTCTAATGACATAGTCTCTGTGATTGTAAACCTTGTAAGGAATGTTGGACTATTGAGAGTTTCCATATTTTAGTAGAGGTTTTGAGTAGAGTCCTAGAAAATATCAACTATTATGGACTTTGGGAGGATCAATTTATTTTTTGAACGTTGTTTTTGTGGCCCTTGTTGTTCATTTAACTCTTAGAATGGGTGATTTTGGATGAAATGATTATTACCATGTTACTTTTATAAGGGATATTCGGTTTTATGGACCATATATTAAATTTAATTTTCTACCTTTCATAGGTTGTGAGCCCTATAAATTTTTATATGGATATTGGAACAGTGAGTGGGATATTGTTCTTAATGATATCCATTATATGGTTCATCCTAGTCCTTTTTTAGATCCATGAATTGTAATTATATACATTGGATTAATGGGAGAGGATGTGCGTGGTTCTGTGGATGGTTTCTCTTAGTTTCATTAGACGTATCAATTTGTTGTGATAAGAAAACATGCACTCATGCACATGTTTTCTTCTTCTTTTATTTGTTTTGGATCATTCATATGAATCCCATTAACATATAATTGTATCATTAACAAAGTGTGGTCAATGGAAATTCTACGTGGGTAAGGCAGTGAATGGTGAATCATAGAAAAGTTCACTAGGATGGATCTAAGGTAAAACAAATTAATTTATATAATCTACGAATATAGTTTCTCTATGAAATAATTGATAATGTTAGACATATCTAAAGAGGTGTTATGGTTTTATTCTGGAGTTTCTATATGGTTGAGGATATCGTTAAATAATTCAGGAACGAATTATGAGTTTCCTTATCTTTTGAGTTACAGGAAAACGTGATTTTCGGCCCTTGTGGGTTCCGGGATAGATGGGGTGGTGTTTGTGGGATGGAAGGGATTAATTTCTTATTGTACGTCAGCATTCCAAAAATGTGGTCAAATTCTCTAGATAAGAATGACACTATGTAACAAGGGGTACTGAGTGGTTCATTGGTGTTGAAATGACACCTCATTGATTTCAAGAACATTGAATGTAGTAATATATGATTCCTCGATCCAGATAAGGATAATAATCTAGGTTTCATTTTCAATTTCATGAGCGGGTTTTTATCATATTTTTAATCATTAATGACTCTATATATATTTTATTTCGATGGAAAATGGTAATACCTTGTAATATGAAACTGAGATCTTTTTTGGTCAACATGATAGCCACATTATAGAGATATGTGACATCATTATGGTTATGTGATTGGAGTGGATAATAAATAACTATTATTTTTATTTATATGAAATGTGTCAAATATTGTTTAAATGTGAGAATTTGTGAAATTTTTCATGGTAAATTCGTCTAGTGGTATCCCATTTGGAATTATAATATATTTCAGAAGCTATATTTGTGTTTTTTCAATACATTCCCTGCACATCGCAGTTAAAAAAATTAAAGAATGTAGTCATGGTTTTGTGGTTGGTCATGTGGTATATGTTTCCCTTAATTTGGGGTATCGACGGCTGCATGTAACCCTTGGGGGTTGGGATCTTGAAGCCTCTGAATCTATGTTTTGAGATATCAATCCAGTGAATGCAGGCATTATGGGGCCACTAAAATTTTTTTTAATAGATGATCATGTTTTAATGGTTGAATGAATAATGTGCAATTAGAGTGAGTTGATCATTGGTCATGTGAGTGGAATGCATTTTAAAAAATAGTGAATGTGCATGATATAGTTAAGGATCAGTACAAGTGAAGTCATATTGTATGATGTGCACCATCAACCATTTAATGGAATAGTGCCTTATTATAGAGAGGATAAAAATAACTGTACTGGGTTCTACTATCGAAATCCTACAATGGGTGATGTTTTTACTACTATAAATTTGATAATGGGATATCTACATCCAATTTGTGTGTCATGTGATAGATAAATCATGGGTGGTGGAAACATTTAGTTTCTCATGAAAGTGAAGACAAAAACACCCTTATGGTGGGGACTGATGTATTATCCTATTAGGTCCACTAGGCTAGATACCCTGACTGGGTGGTGAATCTGGGTATGACAAATAAAAACAACTACCCCTTTTGATCTTGTTTTTTAGTTAGACAAAACCCTCTTCTCCATCTCCTTCCTGATGTAGTGTATGAATGAATCTTAAAACAATCATAGGACAGAACAATTTTACATGGTTCACCCTCACTGGGCTACATCCAAGTAGTATACACTAGTGTTGTGTCGATGTACCAAATCCACTATAAGCACATTGTTGTTTACATGGTCAAAGTGGACTCACTGTCCGTCCAGGTTTACAACCACTCACAATATGAAAGGTCAATGCACTCACAACTAAAGGGTTCTCATTAATTATTCAGAAGATCCACTCACATTTTAAAGTCTTGTAGGTCCCTTTATTATATCTAATGAAATCTGTATCCTTAACTATTAATAGTTTCTCTATTGACATCCCACTTTCACCCGCAAATGAATCTCACATTGCACTGGGTGTATCGGGCAACCCAAAATTTTTATGCCCAGCATTTACTGCTCCGTGTGCATAATTCCCTTAACTTTTATGAAATACAATTTTCGTGGAATACCACATTTATGTGAAACCACTTATTTTATGTGCAACTACATCTTTTACGTGAAGCATCTACACTACCTTGCACGTAATTTTTTGATTTTGCGCACAATCCACTTTTCATACATCAATTTTCTTTTCCGCGCAACCTCTGCAATGCAACCAAATATTTATGTTACGTGCAAAATTGTGGTTTCCACGCAACTCTCTTATGCACACCATTTTCGCACTCCAGATCTCGGATACACTCTAATTCTTGAGCTCTTTTGAATGAGGGGGGCACTTCATATTTATAGGAAAAATTGAACCCTATTTGAAAAAGCCTCATTTTGTCTGTAATCATCATTGAACACGAAAAAAACATCTTCTATGAAGCACCTTATTTCTCTTCATGCTCAATTTTTTTTCACTTCATTACTCTATGAATTTCCAAGCATCTATTCTTGAAACACTTTTCATGTGAAAAAAACCATTCCTCTATTTCATTCACCATGCTAATATTTCGTGCACCACTTTCCTTTGTCGAGGTTCTTCAATCAATAATGGATGGAAAAAAACTTCTCATGAACCAGAAAAATCAACTTGTAAACCCCCTTTTTCAACAAATTCTACATTGTGGCCTGCTTTGTGAAGAAAAACAACATGGAGACCCACTTTGTCAACAAACACAATCACCTCAAAAATGATTCAATGATGCCTTGAAGGATTTTTCCCAACATATCCATTTTTATAGGAACTAAGAACCGAATGTATCATGGTCATGTGGAACTGACCATGGGATAGTGGGGTGGCATTATGATTCCAAATATGAGCTAGTGAGGATCATACCGTTACTCCTTAGGTGATGTATTGTAATAAATTTGACACAGTTGTGGATTAGAAATATGTATTTATATTATTCTTGGGGTGATTTTGAAATGATCAATGGGATCTTATATTTAAGGATTGTTGGTGTATATGAAAAATAACAATGACTATTTGGTTGGTTATTGATAAATTCAAGGAAACTCGTAGAGATTTTAGTATAGTAATTGAACCATTTTTTTAGAGAAAGCTAGATGCCTTTAGGTGTTATCGAATTGAAATTAGGGTTTTTGTTTACAAATTGGATATAGGGGCCTTTAGTATTCAAAAAATCAAACCACGAATCGTTCTTATTAGGTTCTCATATTTTTTCTGGATTTGGTATATTTGGAACCTCATTATGTTTATCTCTCATGGAATAACAGATTTATTTTAGGATTTGAAATGGAATTTTTATAGAATTCAATAATTTTTCCTAATTAATTCATGGAAAATTTTTATGAATCTTTTTTATATTGGTAGTATATCATGAGGTTTCTTACATATTTTTAAATCTATGCTCTCAGGGTGTTCAAGTTCAGTCAGTTTAGAACCGCATCAGTCATGATGTTAGAAAACATGTTCATGGTTATTCAGTGTATAATAAAGAATGATGTGTCAAAGCATCTGATTTTAGAGGTAATAAGTGTAATCATGTTTTGGGGAGATCCATAGGTGCATTAGGTGTTTGTATTTATATATCAGCAGTGATTGGAAAAAATGTTTTTGGCCAAGCGGTATATCCATTTTGGATTATTAAAACATTACATTATATCATGTCTTGTTGTTTGGAAGGTCGTAATAAAATGCATGTTCAATGGTGATTTTTCATGTGTTTGAGAAGTAACTTATATCATTTAAATTTAATAGGTGATCTATAAGTTTCTAAATGGTGATGGAGGACATCCAAGACTTCCCAGGTATGACAAGTGTTATGTTGGGGAGTTAAAAAATCATTTCATCAATATGGGAATCTTGTTTTCAATTGTAAATGGTTTTTATAAAATTGTTAATAGGATTCATTTCTATTTAGAAATCAGAATGAAATTTTGAGAGTTTGAGGCCTTCAAATAAGGTCTTATGGAAACAAAAAATTGCTCATGTAGTAGTCTAAATACCTTGGGATCTTCAATGAATTGCTTGGATGGATTCTAAAAGTTGCATTTGGAAATCAGCCCATCGATTAGCCCCAATGACTCACTGATGCAATATTATGTGGAAGAAGTAACACTGACTAGAATATTTAAAGGTAATGGCCTCTATTAGTTTTCAGATGGGGTTATTAATGGTGAAAATTAGAAAATTACACACCACAACGTTTGTAGGTGGAATCGCCTTTTAAACTATTTTTTTGGACACCAGTGAATCATCCCATTTTCAAAACCTCACCACCTGATTTTTGCTGTCTTTATAAATTATTCATTAGATATTTAAGATTATAATGGTAATAAAAAATTTAAAATTTATCAAATCCATTATTACACATTTTTTATATTACTCGTATTTGTGTATTTAATTTCAATACCACCAAATTGTGGTGGAATCATCTATTTCATATGGGTATTTTTTCAACACTGAATGAGGACATTCATGAGTAATGTTTACTATTAGTGGATTATTTTTCCATTATTTTATTCCTTTTTGGTGATTCTTAATTAATTTTTAATTAAATTATTTTTATACTAAAAAAAGTGTTGGTTTTTCTTCTTTGGGATTTAGTATGGTTAACTCATGGGGGAACAATGATATGTATTAGATGCATAATTTTGTTGAATATTATTTTTTATCACTAATTGAACTTTATACAATGACCATTGGATTCCCAAAAATATTACAATTATTAAATGATATAGTTTCAAGGCTGGGTAGAGGTGATTCAAGATGTTTTTATGGATATTATGGATAAGGGGAGGTGGGATTCTAGATTGATCTCATAATGTTCAAAAATTATGTTATATTTTGGTATTTACCTTTTATTTTATCCTTAAAATAGTGTAATTATTGATTATTATGTACAACCCCACCTATTTAATATGATGCAACATTATTTTATCATACTATATGTGATGATGGGTTTTTAGAAGCTATTTATATTTTCATGAACTGACCTCTATTATATTTTTTTAATTATATTGAATTCTAACCATATCAGATATATATTCTATCTTATGAAATATGAATCAATTCTTATTGTTATCATAATTTGTAGAATGGGGAGGTTTTAATGAGTCCTTATAGAACAATGGAACATGGAACTTCTTTAGTGAATTTTGGGTAAGGGTGTTTCATTGATGAATAAAAAACAATGGATACACCTATCATGTTACATCATTAGGTTCCCTTATAACTTCCTTAAAATTTCATTTTTACCATAAATCATTAGACAGATCCTGAAACATATTTTCACATCAATATAGAATCTAAATAGACTATTAATCATAAGAGAGATCATGATCTAGTCATAGAAACATTCAGTCTAGTAAATTTCATCAATGAAGTATACACACAATCACAAGTGATAAAAGAAACACATCAAAATCCTAGGATAGTTTGAGTGGATTCACCATACATCAAGCATCCATCCCAATATGATCAATAATTTTTAATGGGATGATATATCATGGGATAAATTTTCTATTATATCCAAATCCCATAACCTCATTTAGTGTATATAATAATAATATAAATATCATTTATATATCTTTTAACTATATATATCACCAAATATTTTCAGCGTAAGATTTTTATCCTCTAGTTGTATCACTATTCTATTGCTAAATGATTTTAAATTTATTTTTTATTTCAACTTCTAGATGAATTCATAGTTTTTTCTATTTTTAACTTTATCTGATCATATTAGATCTCATCAATTCATGATATAGAGGGATTTGTGAGGATAAATTATAATGCATGAATGGAATTATTTGATTAAAAAAATTTGAAAATATTATTTCGCAGATCCCAACTTCCTTTTAAAATCAAAATCATATTCTCTCATTATGTCATCTAGATACTTAATGGTCCTCCTGAACTGAATATATTTATATGGAATATATGAAAATTTGAAACAAATTTCAATATAGAGAGCCTATAGAAGACTTCTCCAGAATAATGTGTTAATTAATGAATCATGATAATATATATTTGATATTTTTAATACATATAGTCTCAACAAATACTTAATGTATATTTGACTATGTATTTTGTGATATAAAAATTCTATAATACTTAATGTATATTTGACTATGTTTTTTATGATATAAATATTCTATAATAGAAATAAAATGTGATGAATATGTAATAATATTAAATTCAAAATTAAAAAAAATTATGACACATCGATATCCTAAGAAGCCCTGTAACCAATTCTATGGTGATGTTTAATAATTTACATTTATTTATGGGTAATGGTTGTATAATCACCTCAAACCTCTCTCTATAATACTTAACTTGTTTGAAAACATCAATTATGATACATACTCTACAATTTCAATTTTATTTTTTCACCCAAGAAATAATATTTCAAATCCCCCTACTTGTTCATACTTCCATGATGAATTAAAAATCATGATATATGATCATAGTCTAATAACACCGTCATTGATTTTATTATTTATTTGGAATATACAATGTTTCTGAACATTATTGTTCAATCCCAATTAAAATGTAAGTTCGTAACATTTCTTAATTTCATTTTAACTTCTACTTTTTCTATACTTTCATATTTATTCCTCATTTTAATTGATTATTGATCTTTAATTTTAGAAATATATTATTTCTCCCATTTCTATAGAATTAAAATGTCTAACATATTTAAAAAAACATTATTATTTTATATAGTTTTCTTGACATTAGGGCCAAACGAGCTTAATCTTTTGTCTAAGATCATCAACAAACATTTTATGTTATTAGAGGGGTAATGTACTAAGTAATTAATGTAATTAATAAACTGAAACCATATAAATTAGAAGATAGGGAAAACTTTTTATAATGATATATATCAATATTTTTGGTTTCGTATATATATATATATATATATAGCATCATTCACCATAATCATAATGCCACTAAATATTTATGGAAAAATGTAGAACTCCCACCACCAATCAATCAGGTGGGTAATTTTTCTCATGTATTTTATAATTATCAGGGTAATATAATATCAAAATATCATTCCACATAAGGATATATAATTGTATTTGTTGTAATGAATTAGTAGAGAAAAAAAAGTCTCTAAGATAGGGTTTTTGAACCACAGGTGTTGTAACAGCCCAAGATTTTATAAAAAAATATTCTTTTTAATTTTATTAATGTCTTGTGTTGTACGCTACACCAAAAGGAGCTTGCACAACACGCATCCTTGTCTTGCCTTGCATTACACGCAATCACGACCTTCCTCGATAGCGTGTGTAATACGCAATACCGAGTTTCACTAAACAACGATGTGCTATTAAAATATTATTAAAACTATCCGTTATGAATAGTAATAACCACTTTTTAAAATTCTGTAATCTTATTTTTCAAAATGAACTTCATTCTTGGATTCGGAGTATCGAATTTAGCATAAGGTGAAATTTTGGTACTTTTCGGATAACTTTCATATTCTGATGAATAGTGAAAATTACTAAATTATAATTAAAAACAACTTTTTTTAATCGAAATAATTAATAGTGATAAATTATTAATTTGAGTGGTTTTAAAGTATATTTAGAATATATTTTTACAATTTAATACAATGTTGGTCATTGGTTGTAATTTCACATTTAAACCAGACATAATCAAGTGTCAATCTTTTGATATATATTGTTTCCTAAAAACACGCTATTTATTTTAACAGCAGGATTTAATTATAAAATTAATTAATGCAACTTCTATGTTATGAATTTGGTAAAATAGATTTCATTTTTGAATTCGGAATATGAAATATATATTAGGATGAAATTTTGGCATTGTTCTGAAAAACATCAATTTTTGATGAATAGTGAAACTACTAAGTGGTAGTTAAAAAAACTCTAAGTTTTCATAAAACTTAATTTTTGCCACTTCTGTGAATGGAATTTCGAAAATCCGAGAGACACGGTTAATATCAAGGACTAAAATGTGGTTCAATGAGATGAAAATAATTTTTTTGGTGAATAGTAACTTTTTACTTTTTTTACCGCGGTTAATAGTAAATAGGGTAACTAAGGGTAAATATGATATTACTATTACCCTAACACATGTCCTAATTCTATTGGACAAGTGTAATTCGACCAAAAACAAACTTAGGAATAAAATATGACCATTTAGGCCCACATGGATTAGATTAGGACATTTATTATTAATTTATTTAAAGAAAGGTTAAAATAGTTAAAATCAAAGTTTAATAAGTAAATCATTTTTAATATGGGGTTATACATAAGATAAATTAGATTGTAAATATTCATTAGAAAGCTAAAAAGATTTCCTACATGATGGTAATTTATTTGTAATTTTTAGACATAAAATAATTTAATTTATTTATGACACAACGATGATGCAGTAATTATCTTATTAATGAAATATTGACATAATTGATGTTATAAACACAAAAATAAATGTAATTTGAGATTTTTTATGAATTCCACTAATTTTCTAGGTTACTATGATATATTAATGTTGATTTAAGAAACATGGTTCGAACATTTAATTCTGTTATGACTTTTAAAAAAATCATATATCAAATAGTGTCAAAATTGACACAAAATAGTTTTTAAATCAAATATTATATTATTAATTGTTATTGTATTCCTAAAAATCTAAGGTTCGGCCAAATGACTTAGATAAGGATATATGTATTAATAATAAACAATTTGGGGTTCGTTTGTAATGTTATAGTAAGTTTATTAACCATATAGTGAAAGAAAACAAAAAGACATGGTAAAAGTTAAATTATTTAACTTAGAGTTAAATCTAATTGATAAGGTTAAAATAATATCCTAAACTTGTCTAAATTCTATTGGTTGATAGGATTTCGACCCATCCCCACTTTAGCTTCGAAATAAGACCCTTTGGAACCATTATAAACCGATTTTGACTTTAATATAAAATAATATTTTGAGATATTCCTAAGGTGCCCCTCTCCTCCCCTATAAAAGGACACCTCCTCCCCCTCCTCCTCACACCAATTTGAGCACTCAAGCTCGGCCAACCCCTGCCAAAATCTCTTCTACACTTCCCTAGCAACATCCTAGAGGTTATGGTCTTCCTCAAAGACCAATTCTAGTTCCCTAAGAGGAGGTCTCAAAGAGGGACTTCAAAGAAGAGGAGGTTCGGACACATACGAAGCAAATTGGACCTAAGGTAAGGGAAAATACCACAATCTCATTTTTAACCGAGATTGTTTATTCGTAAGTATTTACTGGGGTGTATTTTATCATCCACATCCATGTTCCCTAAATATGTAATATTGTTTCCATCCACTTAAAATAGTTTAAATCCAATTTTACCCTTCGGTGAGTTTTTAGTAAAGAATATGAACAGAATCTTTTGTCGTTTTTTTTTTCGTACGAGGTACTTTTTGACTTTTCCGACAAAGGTACGAAGAATGTTTTTTTTAACTTATACGGCATGAATGGATTTTTAAAATATTATTTCCAAGAAGCTTCCTTTAAAAGTTTTCAAGTTTATTTTTAATCAAATACTTTTATTTTTAAGTTGTATGACATGTTATGAAAGGAAAAATGTTTTTGAAGAAGAAAGGATATTTTCCTCAAGAATGGAGTTCAAGTGTTTTATCAAAATTATTTTCCATCTAAGATAATAAAGGGTTTTGTTTTATCCCTATTATTAAATTGATTTGTTCATGTTGTGATGGAATTAATTTTATGAATTCCTTTGTCTTATATGAATTGATTTATGATGTCATGATGTTTCAAGAATCCCATTTTTGTTACATGTGTTATGCGATGATGTATGTTTTATGATTATGTGGCACACATAAGAAAGGATTCATTATAAGACGAGTGGGACCTATATCTCCCTCCAATGCATTGGGTAAAGATTTTATATCTCATGAGATAGACATGGCTGGAACGAAAGGTTATTTCGGTTCAGTGATACAGGACTGAAACGAGGAGTAAACTCGGTTCAGAAAGGGACTTTGTCCACTAAGATAGTCTTGGAAATGAGTCATGACTAACAAGAAATGATTTTCCATGATTATGTGTGCATGCCACAAAGTTTCATGTCTTATGTTATGATTATGGGGATCTCATTTTCACTTCTATGATTTATTCCATGTTAAGATATTATGATCTCTTTTGCAGGTATTGATTTTCAAAAAGATATGATATGATTTTTATTTCCTTTATTTGCCCTTGCTGAGCATTTGAGCTCAACCTTTTATGTTTTCTTTTCCCCAGGATATAAAGAAAGGTTTTAGGTAAAAAAAAAAGAATATCTTTATGGGAGATATTGAAGAACTTTCACCACGATTAGAAGATTACGTTCCGAGTTTCCAAAGACACTAAACTATTACGATCCTTGTGTGTGTGTGTTTTTGTTATGTACTAAGTATTCTGCAAATGTAATGTAATGTCCATTTACGTCAGGATACGGGTCTCTACAGTTGGTATCAAAGGAAAGGTTTAGTCAACCTTTGGAAACTAGGATGCGAAAACGTTAGTGATATCCCTAGAGATATTTCTAAGGTATGTCTAGGGATGTCCCTAGGGATAAGTATACGTATAGGTTATAGTAATAGAATTACGCTAACGATCATAGAATTAAACCTAAGATTTTGGATATTGAAGGTACTCCCCCTTTATTATGTTGTTTTCCCTAGCATGATTTTTGCCTCTCACACTATTATTTTTGGGTTTTAGACGATGGCTGGAACCCGAAGGAACCGTGTTGATCAATGCAATGGACAATGCAATGATTGCCCTCCTGAACAAACAAATGTTATGGGAGATGGAGTGCAAAATCTTATTGCTATACTTACACAAGCTATGAATCATTCTGGACTTCCAAATGAGCAGAGAAGGGAACAATATTCTATTGAGTCCTTCATGAGGCAACGTCCACCTTCTTTCAGTGGGACTTCCGATCCACTTGTTGCTGAACAATGGATCAGTACCACTGAAAAGATATTTTCAGTTCTTCAATGTTCTGAACATGATAAAGTCATCTTAGCAGTATATCGTTTGGAAGGTGAAGCTGCTCAGTGGTGGAATCTTATCAAGAATACGAGGCCAAGGGATGAAATTGAGTCCATGGAATGGGACGAGTTCAAGAACTTGTTTTTCAGTAAGTACTTCCCTCGTATTCTTCGAACAAAGATGGAAAAGGAGTTTATTGAGCTGAAGCAGAAGGATGATGAATCTGTTGGTATATACGAAGCGAATTTTACAAGACTTGCAAGGTATGCATCTGGCATTATCATCCAACCTGAAAGTAAAGTTGATTGATTTTTTAGTGGCTTAAAACCAAGTCTTTGAAGGGCATTAGCTATAAGAGACTTCAGTAGCTATGAAGAAATTGTGTGTTGTGCTATCAAGGTAGAAATGGAAGTTGGTGTTACATATCCATCTCATGGTTTTGACAAGAAACGAAAGATGGAGTTCAAGGAGAAATCTCATAATAATGGTGAAAAGAAGATGAATGTTTCCTTATGCACAAAGTGTGGAAAGAAGCATGGTGGAGATTGTCTTAAAGGAACTAGAAAATGTTTTAAGTGTGGAAAAGAAGGTCATCGAGCAACTGAGTGTCGAAGTAATGGAAAAAGGGTTTCTAATGATGTGAATAAAGCAAACACTGCAGATAACGCACCACCAACACTTCAATGCTTCAAGTGCAAGGAAATGGGGCATTATGCTAATAATTGCCCTAATCCAAGGGTTAGTGATGATCAACATGAGCAACCACTGAAGGCAAAGGACAAAGGGATGTCACATGCGATCACTATTGGCGATGTTGAATATGATAACGATGTGGTGGAATGATTAAGCGTTTATGTAATGGGATTCCAAAATAATGTTGTATCATTGTGTATTGCAATATTTATTGATGTGGTATTCAAAGTGATTGAGATATTTTTTTTGGAAATAAGATGATATGCGCATAATGAAGACGAGAAAATGAAATGTTTAATAGTATTCATGAGCTCATGATTGATATAAGGACTAAGTGATATCATGGTTTGAGTATATAGAATTTTGAGGATTTTGGTATGTGGAAAGTGTTAACTTTTAACTGCATTCAAGTTTTCACTAAGGTTCAATGGGTATTTAAGAGAATACATGATTAAGGACTTTGAATGTTTGGAATGTGACCAACAAAACATATCTTATGATATATGGGGATCAAAGATGGTATTAAATCTCTGGTAATCGTTTTCACTATGTTATGAGAATGGACTGCAGTATTATGGATAAGCCTAAAGATTGGAATGGATTATGTTGGACATAAGTTAGTATTGTTTAAGGATAGATGTTTTTTTTCGATATTATTGATGGGATGTTATAGTAATATAGTTTTAGAAAAAGGACAACCTGCAGGACGGGCGACAGCCCATCACTTCGGACAAGGCTGTGGGAATCGAACCCACAACCGAAGTGCGACTGGCCTTTATCGCCTACCACTGGCCTACAGGAAGTCCCTGTTTAGTAGAAACTAGTTTTATTATATTAAGCAGTATGATATATGAAGTATAAGTCCATTTTAGGAACCATATATGATTAATCTCACTATAGATCGATTTATGCATATAATTTTTGCTAACCTTTTGTTTGAGACAGATGGAATGACCCGTCATTCTATCACATGATCTGCTAACACTTCACGAATAACAAATTCAACTTCATTTATTTAAGAGATGAAGTGGAAATTGTTCAAGGCACGAACAACTGTGAGATTGTACCAAAATAAAGTAAGTATTTATTAAAATTCAAATTTTCAACTTTAGGGGAAATGATCTTGAAAACCAAAAATGTTGTCCTAGTGATCTTATACCTGATGAATCAGATGGTACCTTATATCATCACAAATCTATGGATTTGTGATTACTGGCTTTTCCATAGCCATGTTCTCTACCACTCTCCATCAGAACATGATGGTTAGATTTCTCTTCCATATCCATATTTTCACCTATGTGGAAACCCAATGATTAGTTTATTTGGGTAACCGTTACGTTTCATACTTTTGTTTCTAAAGATTGGTTTTGATATTCCTTTTTACGATGTGGGTTTCTATTAAAGAAACTTTCGAATAGTAAACCATTTATAACCCCGACGAATTTCGAGGGCTAAATTCATTTTAAGGGGGGTAGAATGTAACAGCCCAAGATTTTATAAAAAAATATTCTTTTTAATTTTATTAATGTCTTGTGTTGTACGCTACACCAAAAGGAGATTGCACAACACGCATCCTTGTCTTGCCTTGCATTACACGCAATCGCGACCTTCCTCGATAGCGTGTGTAACACGCAATACCGAGTTTCACTAAACAACGATGTGCTATTAAAATATTATTAAAACTATCCGTTATGAATAGTAATAACCACTTTTTAAAATTCTGTAATCTTATTTTTCAAAATGAACTTCATTCTTGGATTCGGAGTATCGAATTTAGCATAAGGTGAAATTTTGGTACTTTTCGGATAACTTTCATATTCTGATGAATAGTGAAAATTACTAAATTATAATTAAAAACAACTTTTTTTAATCGAAATAATTAATAGTGATAAATTATTAATTTGAGTGGTTTTAAAGTATATTTAGAATATATTTTTACAATTTAATACAATGTTGGTCATTGGTTGTAATTTCACATTTAAACCAGACATAATCAAGTGTCAATCTTTTGATATATATTGTTTCCTAAAAACACGCTATTTATTTTAACAGCAGGATTTAATTATAAAATTAATTAATGCAACTTCTATGTTATGAATTTGGTAAAATAGATTTCATTTTTGAATTCGGAATATGAAATATATCTTAGGATGAAATTTTGGCATTGTTCTGAAAAACATCAATTTTTTATGAATAGTGAAACTACTAAGTGGTAGTTAAAAAAACTGAATTTTTCATAAAACTTAATTTTTGCCACTTCTGTGAATGGAATTTCGAAAATCCGAGAGACACGGTTAATATCAAGGACTAAAATGTGGTTCAATGAGATGAAAATAATTTTTTTGGTGAATAGTAACTTTTTACTTTTTTTACCGCGGTTAATAGTAAATAGGGTAACTAAGGGTAAATATGATATTACTATTACCCTAACACATGTCCTAATTCCATTGGACAAGTGTAATTCGACCAAAAACAAACTTAGGAATAAAATACGACCATTTAGGCCCACTTGGATTAGATTAGGACATTTATTATTAATTTATTTAAAGAAAGGTTAAAATAGTTAAAATCAATGTTTAATAAGTAAATCATTTTTAATATGGGGTTATACATAAGATAAATTAGATTGTAAATATTCATTAGAAAGCTAAAAAGATTTCATACATGATGATATTTTATTTGTAATTTTTAGACATAAAATAATTTAATTTATTTATGACACAACGATGATGCAGTAATTATCTTATTAATGAAATATTGACATAATTGATGTTATAAACACAAAAATAAATGTAATTTGAGATTTTTTATGAATTCCACTAATTTTCTAGGTTACTATGATATATTAATGTTGATTTAAGAAACTTTGTTCGAACATTTAATTCTGTTATGACTTTTAAAAAAATCATATATCAAATAGTGTCAAAATTGACACAAAATAGTTTTTAAATCAAATATTATATTATTAATTGTTATTGTATTCCTAAAAATCTAAGGTTCGGCCAAATGACTTAGATAAGGATATATGTATTAATAATAAACAATTTGGGCTTCGTTTGGCATGTTATAGTAAGTTTATTAACCATATAGTGAAAGAAAACAAAAAGACATGGTAAAAGTTAAATTATTTAACTTAGAGTTAAATCTAATTGATAAGGTTAAAATAATATCCTAAACTTGTCTAAATTCTATTGGTTGATAGGATTTCGACCCATCCCCACTTTAGCTTCGAAATAAGACCCTTTGGAACCATTATAAACCGATTTTGACTTTAATATAAAATAATATTTTGAGATATTCCTAAGGTGCCCCTCTCCTCCCCTATAAAAGGACACCTCCTCCCCCTCCTCCTCACACCAATTTGAGCACTCAAGCTCGGCCAACCCCTACCAAAATCTCTTCTCCACTTCCCTAGCAACATCCTAGAGGTTCTGGTCTTCCTCAAAGACCAATTCTAGTTCCCTAAGAGGAGGTCTCAAAGAGGGACTTCAAAGAAGAGGAGGTTCGGACACATACGAAGCAAATTGGACCTAAGGTCAGGGAAAATACCACAATCTCATTTTTAACCGAGATTGTTTATTCGTAAGTATTTACTGGGGTGTATTTTATCATCCACATCCATGTTCCCTCAATATGTAATATTGTTTCCATCCACTTACAATAGTTTAAATCCAATTTTACCCTTCGGTGAGTTTTTAGTAAAGAATATGAACAGAATCTTTTGTCGTTTTTTTTTCGTACGAGGTACTTTTTGACTTTTCCGACAAAGGTACGAAGAATGTTTTTTTTAACTTATACGGCATGAATGGATTTTTAAAACATTATTTCCAAGAAGCTTCCTTTAAAAGTTTTCAAGTTTATTTTTAATCAAATTCTTTTATTTTTAAGTTGTATGACATGTTATGAAAGGAAAAATGTTTTTGAAGAAGAAAGGATATTTTCCTCAAGAATGGAGTTCAAGTGTTTTATCAAAATTATTTTCCATCTAAGATAATAAAGGGTTTTGTTTTATCCCTATTATTAAATTGATTTGTTCATGTTGTGATGGAATTAATTTTATGAATTCCTTTGTCTTATATGAATTGATTTATGATGTCATGATGTTTCAAGAATCCCATTTTTGTTACATGTGTTATGCGATGATGTATGTTTTATGATTATGTGGCACACATAAGAAAGGATTCATTATAAGACGGGTGGGACCTATATCTCCCTCAAATGCATTGGGTAAAGATTTTATATCTCATGAGATAGACATGGCTGGAACGAAAGGTTATTTCGGTTCAGTGATAGAGGACTGAAACGAGGAGTAAACTCGGTTCAGAAAGGGACTTTTTCCACTAAGATAGTCTTGGAAATGAGTCATGACTAACAAGAAATGATTTTCCATGATTATGTGTGCATGCCACAAAGTTTCAAGTCTTATGTTATGATTATGGGGATCTCATTTTCACTTCTATGATTTATTCCATGTTAAGATATTATGATCTCTTTTGCAGGTATTGATTTTCAAAAAGATATGATATGATTTTTATTTCCTTTATTTGCCCTTGCTGAGCATTTGAGCTCACCCTTTTATGTTTTCTTTTCCCCAGGATATAAAGAAAGGTTTTAGGTAAAAAAAAAGAAGATCTTTATGGGAGATATTGAAGAACTTTCACCACGATTAGAAGATTACGTTCCGAGTTTCCAAAGACACTAAACTATTACGATCCTTGTGTGTGTGTGTTTTTGTTATGTACTAAGTATTCTGCAAATGTAATGTAATGTCCATGTACGTCAGGATACGGGTCTCTACAGGTGTGGTTGGTAACCATTATTTTGCCTCCTTGAAATATTACTCATATTCATACATCCAAAGGATCCTAGATCACTAATTATTCATCATGGTTATTAGATTATATTATCATGAAAATTTACTCAAATTTAATTAAAAATATCAAACCATCAAATGAAAAATATAGATCACACTCTCTATGGTTTATCTAGGCCACAACACATTTAATTCTATCATTGAAGAATTCCATAATAACCACTATTTTGTTATTACTTTATCAATTATTATTGAAAAATCACGCACTTTAAATATAGTATAAAACTTCTCCTTTTTCAATCTACTCCTTTAAATCCTCAAAAAATTAAATATATTAATTAGTATTCTGATATATATGAATTTCATCTATAAGGACTACCAAAATTTGAAAATGTTAATATCTAAACTCTATATTGATTAATTAAATATGGATAGTATGAGAATTATTATATACATGATGCATCAAAATATATTCATAATTCCTATTCATCAAAAAAAATGATGTCTACGATATGACCTCCATTTTAACCTTTAAATGATGGAAACCAAAATGATATATATTTATTAAAAAGTATTGGGGATCTTATAATTCGTCAAAAACCATTGATATGGGTTATATGATAAATTATCATGATAGATATTTATTTATGTTCATGATAATCTATACAATGAATAATTGACCCATCATTATTATTAATAAAGATAACATGTTTCCCCCAATGTGATGTACTAGGTTGAATAAATAATTTTTCTATATTTTTATGGACTTTATTATTCATTTATTAAAACTCAATCAGCTATATTCTCTATAGATTAATAGAAATATTTGAATTACTAGGTTTGAGTTCTACTGATATACATGGATTCTGAATCATGGGTTAGACTAAGAATATGTTTTCTTGAAATATGTCAATATAATCTTAAAAAAATAAAAATCTTTGGTACTATGTTTCTTCCCAACCCTTTAAGATATGTATCCTCAATGAATTTTCTATAAGACCCATACAATGGAATTAAAATCTAATTTAATTTAATAATCATCCTTTCACTAAAATATAATCATATGTTGAAAAATAATATCATATCTGACATGTGTTTTAAAAAATCCACGCCAAATATTACATTTAATTCAATTTGAGACAAAATCAAATAATTTATAAGAATATCATTAGTTATTAATTATAAGCATTAGCCTCTATCATCATATAAAAATTAATTTTCACAAATAACACAACATTTTATCATGTTTTTAATTTGATACCTATATATATTTCAATAAATATTAATGTTTGGGTATGAAATCAATAAAATATTATATTTTTTATTATATATTGGACGATAAGGGTACCACTTACAACATTACCCTCATAACCCACTTTAGTATTCCTGATCATAACATATATCTATTGTTCATCTCTCTTAATATGATATAGATGTATATAATCATCATTAAACCTCAAATTATTTCACTACTTAGAGAAATGATGAGACACATTTCATTTAATGACATAGATTGTGGGCTATTTATTTATTGAAATATTATTTTATTCAATAGTATGAATCAAAATATTTATTATGTTTCGTCATTAATAGAATTTATGTGAAGCCCTTATATATTCGAAACACCTTACAGTATAATTTAATTAATTACCATGGTGTTTTTCCACTAATTATGATAGGATGGTGACATGAATTTTCTTCCATCATGTGATTTATTAAAGATTTCATGATACATCAACTTAATTTTATTACCAAAACTTTTGAAATGATGGTAAAAAGAAATTATCATTTTAATATTTTGGAAACATTGAATGAATTCATTATTGATAAAGGTGTTTAATATAATTACTACCTTTGAGATTCATGGTTTTATGGAACCAACAAAAAGATATATTTTCCTTTTAATAATGATGAAAAAAAATATTTCCTAGATTTTATAATAAAATTTCCTCATATGTAAAATTAAATTTTCCAATTTAATACATAATATTATTTAATTTCCCCTCATTATTTGTATGTATTAGATTGGGGAATTAAATAATAATAAAATAAAATCATAAACCCACACATTACATAGAGTAATATTTCTCTACATTTATCCTATTCCTGAAAATATTAATCTATTGACCTTAATCAACTTCCAAATGATAACTTGATAAATAAATTTTTATCATGATCTATGAACTATTGAGTAAAATAATATTCTTAAGTGGTACTAATCCCTCACTCATCCACTAATGAATGAAAAATCCCAATAAAATGGTTTATTTTTTTTATCATAAATGAAAAAAATAATTTATTTCATAATTTAATATTTTATTTTGTGATCCTAATTCATTATTGGATAAATTAACGCAAGATTATAAAAAAATTTCTACATTCCATCTCTGAAAATGTTAATTTTCTGAGGAGGAAAATAATCTAATCATCATAAAAAATTCAACCTAATTCATTTTTGTTATATACATGGACTAGAAATATTTGTGTTCCAGCATCATGTTATATTATTATGAATGAATAATTGTACGATAATAAAAATCATCCCCATGGGGTCCATAATATTAAACCATTCTTAAACATATATTACACCTATTCTTCTTAAAATATCATATTATGTCAAAAAAATCTTTGTAGGAGGTTCCATCACTCTATTTAACATACTCTACTCTCCCAAAATATAATATCATTGTTATGATACAAACAATACTGACTAAACTATAATATACATATACATTAAAATTTTTCTATAACTATTAAATATATATCCTAAATAATACTTATTTTGAATCATACATGACTACTGGACATAGAGAGTAGATATATAAACATATTAATTTAGTGCTATATTCACCATATTAAATAACATTCATTGCATAACATTACTTTCTAGACACATCACAGTTATAACCTATTTCCATAATTAGTGTAAAATATTAAAAAAATATAGTTTGATCTTAGATTAACATTAATTGTAAACATAGAATATATCATCCTAAATTCTCAAGTATGTATAGTTTTATAACATTGGAATTCAAAAAATAGATTATAAATTGAATACTATTCCAAACAATTCAACGAAAACATTCATGTGTCCTGTTGTAAAAAATGAATATTTGACATACTTATCGAATCATCAAGAAAAAATCAATCATGATGAATTCATTCAAATCATGATAATATCGACATTTAAAAATGTTGTGGAATGATCATAGAAATTGAAACCATATAAAATAATAATGTTAACCCATATGACTGTCATATTATTATATATTATGAGTAACCACATATTTCCCATATCACTGGGGATCCTTCATCCTTACCTTTTTCCTAAAATCGGATAAGAACCTCGTCTAATTTCTATAATTTATCTTTTGAGATATAAAGATATCAAAAATTCCTTGGAGGGATATATAATTATGTAACTATCCATTTCCAAGTGACAATGTATATATATGTTTTATGTGTGATCTGGATACATTTCTAATATAAAAATATTATAGATTTTTTGAAAGAATAATGATTTATTATTAGTTATTATTTGTTACATCAAAACTCTTGGAATATAAATGAGTTTCATAAAGATTTCCATACAAATCAATTATCATTTGGGAAATAAATGGGTTTCCTGAAATCTTTATAAAATAGATATCATCATTACCCATCCAAATAAGGAAAATATATTGTACCATAAAATCATATCCCTCATGAAGCAGAGAAATTTATAAATTGTGTTGAAAAAGAAGAAATATTGGTCTAATATAATAATCCAACATATTTGTGAAAAAATTTGTATGAGATCATTTTCCATTGATTATATTTTTCTAAAAAATAAAATCATATTAAAAAGGTAATTTTCCATCAATTCAATCATGAAAACATAATAAATGAAATTAAAAAACATCATGGTAGGAAAATATTATGAGTTTGTTAATGTTAAATAAAAATATTCATTACATATTATTGAGAATATTAAAAAAATGAATTATTCCAGAAACAATTATGATTATTTCAGTTTAAAGCATTTTTTAAAAAGTAATTTATATTGAATGTATACCATAGAAAAAATTTCATGTATAACTAATTAAATTCATATAATAATATCGATGTGTAAAAATAGTTTAGAAAAAAAAATTTAACCATAGAAGAAATATTGTGGACTCATCATTAAAAAATATTTTTCAAACATTTTATGTAAATAAAATATAAAAGATATAGGAACTAATTTAAACAATTGGAATATACAATGTATATGAAAAAAATGGTGTTCTACGGATAAGAAGTACAAAATTTTACTCCACCAAAATTTATCACAGAAATCCTCAAAATTAAATTATATTTTAATGCTAACTAAAAATTTAATAAATATCTTTCTTTGGTCAGATCAAAAAAATAATGTATAAAAATAAATGAATTTTCACTCATATATTAAAAAAACTTCATCCACAACATAATATTGATTATTTTATTATAATTTAAAATTACTTTTTTATTTTAAAATCATCACATTCAAATAAACAATTGATTGAAAACTTGTATATTTCCTATAGGTGTTTCAAATTTGTGGTTCCAAAACATGCACACTGCACATGGTTTAATCGACTCTATAATTTTAATAAGAATATGACTATCATACTTTTTTATCATAAACAGTCGTATTATTGTTAAATTAATAATGTGATAAAAAATTAATGACATCGCTTTCTGGAGGTGGTAGTTCGTATGAACGCAAAAGTGACGTTATAATTTTCTAATAGATGGGAAGGATATAAGCTATGTAATATCGTATAATAAAATAAATAAAAATATTCACATAAATATCATATATAAAAATTTCTTCCAATAATATCATCAATTAAAATATTCTTTTAAAAAATACATAATTTTTTGGAGGCACTTGTTTATATGTATGCAAAAAAGATGTTTTTATTTACCATTTGAGGGTTAGTATATGAACAATATTATTACATAAACATAAAAACATATGAATATTTGGTATATACTGATGAAATTACAATAAGGTGGATAACATAGTTTTCAAGTAGTTAATATCATAACAGAAAATAGAACTTTTTTGTTGTTAACTATATCTCTTCTTGATCCTTCCGACATTGGTAATTACAAAAATGCTTCATTGGATTGTATTATGATCAAAAATTGAAATATTGAACATGGGGATAGATTTTATGAAATTATAATATATGTTATTTTCTAATATTGGAGTCTCATAAATTTTGGGGAAATAGGATATTTTATATCATTTTATTAGTGATGGTAAGGGTATAGAAGTGATTTTCCAAAGTCTAAAATATATTAACATCATATTAAAGAAAAATGGAACAAAACATGAATATAATTTCTAGATGATATGAGATATTTTCTATTTATGAAAATACAATAGGATTTAAATAAGTATATTGGTTATTTTATCCCTTATCAATTTAGTTTTTACCCCTTTAACATGTTTTAACTATTACCATGGTAAGTAAGTTTTTTTACTATTGTAACTATTCATAATAGAAAAAATTTATATTAAACATTTTAGATATTATACATAATTATGACAAAAACTATTGAATTTATTTACTATATTATATTTCTATATCTGATTGGACATCTTTTTAAAAAAACAACACAATACGAAAATAATTATTTTTAACAAAACACATTATTATGAAAAAAAAGAATTTAAATTCATTATTTTACTAGTAAAAAATATAAAATTAATGATAAAATATTAATTTCAATAGATAATATATAAAGTTCCTTAAATTAATTCTAAAAAATTTATTAATTTAAATTTTTAATAAGAAAATTCATTCTATACATAAACATAGTTTTTATTAAAATATATGTTTATTATATTCATAATATTTTATTTTATTTTATTTAAATTAAATAAAAACAGAATTATTTTCCTATATTTATATATAATATTTCTTAAGTAATATTTTTAATTATATTCATACCAAAAAATCAAACTACAATGATGTAACTATCATGTTAAATAACACTATTTTATTTTTTTCATAGTTATTTTAATCGTTGTGTTGTATGAAAAAAATAATGAATAAAAACATATTCACTTATTTTAAAAATTATCATAACACCATGGGGTGAATCATAGATTTTATGCATTATTTTAAGTTACGATTAGTATTTATTTAAAACAATGTACTATATATGTATTTTATTCTTGGGTCACCACTATTTGTATAAAACCATGTACAATGTTATTATTTAAAAAACTGATAAGACAGTACCTGTCTATGCATGATAAGGTATAATGAATGTGAGAATTTTTTTGGGTCTTATGATATGAAAATTAACATTTTTGGTCCTAAAAAATCTTCAATGAACCAAAAGTGATTTACAATGAACCAGATATTAAATATATTGAAATAATGGTGTAATAATTAATAATATATTAGGGTCAATTTTATGAATAATATTATTTATTAATATTTTTTTTGGGTTATAATACTGAACATATCAAAACTTTATTGTTTTCAATAATAATAAACAAGATATCTTGCATAACATGAAACATTGTTTTATAAGAATATTTTTATATATAATAGAAATAATATTAATTAAATTTCAATGTTATAACATGGATATTGATGTGATAGTTAGTAATACGAGTAACAAATCTATAAAATATTTTTATAATTGTAATAATAAATTAAAATTTTATGATTATTTATTTTCAAAATAAGTAATCAATTTATATTATTTTTCTTTTAGTCTTCCAAAAAATGTTTCCTTCAAAAATAGTTTTGTTTTTTTTGTTTAAAAATATATATTATTTTTTGGATATTTTTTTAATTTTTTAAATAAATTATAACATATAAAAATAATTAAAAAACTATAAAATATTGTGATATTTTAATTTTTATAAAAATATTCATTTTTCATAAAATTGTATAAAATATAAATTATATTGAAAAATATCACCTATTAAAATATATTTTTGTAGTCCCATTTTTTATATTAGTTTTAAAAATTTATTATTCACCTTAATTATTAAAAAAATTGTAATTTTTATCAAAAACAAATTTATTCATAATTTTTGTATAAAAACATTTTTATACATAAATAGTACTTTTTCTAGAAAACTGTAAGTTATCAAGTTTTGTAGAATTTTAATTTTAATATTATATTTTCCCAACTATTGGGATTGAATTTTAGGAACCATAATCCCTTTATAGAATCCTAATTTATAAATTTGGAAAATATTTCAAATTTTGTTTTCATCAGAATAAATTATAATAATAGTAAATATTTGTCACCTTCATAAATGTAAATCATATATGATCAAAATAACGTGATAATGATTCAAAAATATTCTTAACACCATCTATATTTAAAATTTATGAGTTTGGTTCTTCTGTAATCAGACAATATTATTTGACATTGATATTTTTGTATAATTGTTTTGTGATAGTGGCTATAATATTATTTGAAATATAGAATACATACACAATGACACTCTTTTTTAATTAATATATCTAATAATTTGTTTTTATGTTTTTAATAGTCATATTAACAATTTTTTAATTCTAATTTATTTAGTTTTTTATGGAATTATTTCAATAAGTACATAAGAATCACCAACACAATTTTTATAACTATAGTAGTCTAATAAAGTAAATGATTTATTAAAATATATAATGTAATTTTTTGGATGAGTCATGGTTTAATAATATATTTGGATAAATTTCATTTATCAGTGAAATGATATGTTTTTATAATTTTCTTAAATTAATATGTTTATTTGATGAAAATTTCTACTATGTTAATATTTTTGAAATGTAGTCTTGAAATATATTTCATAAAATAATATATTATTAAATTAATAAAATTTAAATAAATCATATATATAGACAATATAAGGGTGTATAATAATATATGTATAATGTTTCCAATTTATTGATCAATTATCATTTTATATAAAAATTATTGGCCATAAATATTTATAAATATTGATAACATGGTAATTGTCAAAAGGGTTAGAAAAGGTTAAAGTAAATATATAAGGTTGAAAACATCACCTAAACATGTCTAAATAATATTTTATTAGTGAATTTCAAGTCATATTCATAATATAAATCAAATAAATTAATTTCAATGAAAATTAATAATAAAATTTATTTATATTAATCATTGTAATACGTAATTAACAATGATTCCTTTCTCCACATTTACATAATGAAACCACCCATCCTATTTTGCACAGACCACCATGATCCACATTTTAGGATACAAACCTATAAACACCTCTATAGATCATCCATATTTATGTCATATGGGTTTTGTTTCATCATAAATCTATCTCAAGGATAATTGCGAAGAAATAAAAATTTTGACTTTCAAATAGGATGTAATCATTTTAAGAGATATCATTCATTTTACATATTTTTTTATGACCTTATTATAATAACTAAAAATTCAAACAAAATAATATATGTAATATAATAATAACTTTTCATGTGTATTAAAAACATTGATCCACCTCTATACGAATCATATGTGAAATGGAATTATCGCTCATGCGTACTTTCAAACATCCACTCCCACACAATGATATGATACATTTACAAGCACCATCACTCATTGATGATTATTATGATTTATTAATTTATTATAAATTAAATTTCTCAAATTTAAATACTTATATTTTATTTATATCTCATATAAAATATTTCTTTTCGAACCACAGAAAATGTAATTTTCTCTCATGTTGATGTGTATACTGCCACATATATGAAGAGGTGTGATTCAGTTTCATGTTATGATTTCAATGAATCATATTATGGATATATTAAATTATTATATATATGATATAGATGTTATAATAATGGTTTTTTTAAATTTTTAGCAATGTTTTTTCTTTATATTATATGGTCCATTGAAAAGTAAAAATATCACTCACATTTACCTATGAACTAGAATCTCCATGAAGTAATAGATTTAATTTTCATCACCAAAATAGATGAATGATGATAAATTTGTATCTGATGAATAAATATGATAATTATTTTATTAATTTTTTTAGATGATATAACAGGGCTTAATTTACGGAGACCTAGATGGGCATCCTTAATTATGCATGAAAATCCATTTATAATCATTAAAAATAGAGACTTTAATAAATAATGGAAAATTAATGTGTGATAAGATGTTATAAGTAAATAATATATGGAATAATGTATAATACAATGGATTAGGAATGTATTTATAACAAATCTGTAAAATTTATACTAGGTTTAATAATTCACAGAATGAAATATAGGGAATCAGGTTATGTTTTCTCATCTCACTTATTATTCAATGAGAAATATTCAATATTCACTAATTTTTTGTTTTATGGATGTATATAAAACCCATGAATTCATATTAAGTTTATTTTCACGAAAAAAATTAATTCAAATCCTTATATAGTTCTCATGAATATCATTACAGTAATAGAATTATATTATAATCTCATTTTTTTTGGGTTTTCTTATGGTAACTATATGTTGAGAGAATTTATATATATATTAACATTTTAAACTAATTTTTTATTTTATCTAATTTATAGTAATGGATTTTTCATGTGATACGAAAATTTTATTCTATTTTGTATGTAAATTTTTTTGAGAATTTATTTTATGTAAAATAGACTTTTATCCTTATTGGTGGGGAATTTTTTTCTTCCATGTCTATATTCCATATTATATGTTTTCCGGATTGGTCATACTACTTTCTAATGAATTGTTATATTTATTATTATGAATATTTGTTTTGAAAAAATCCTTAAAAATAATATTTTTATCTTTTCTAAATTAACATATTGTTAACTATGGAATTAATTAATTTTTATAATATATTATAGATCAATGAATTTTACTAAAATCTTGAGTAATATTTTCCATGATGAATGAATTTGAATATTATATGGTTATTTTCAGTGAAAATATTATTCCTAATATTTTGGATGTCGTTAGATTATATATATTATTTTTTATTTAAAATGATAATTTTGATAAATAATATTAATCTAATATTTTAATTTATTTCCATACAAGAATAAATCCACAGATATTACATATACATCACAATAGACATGATCCATTAATTCCATAATTAATATTTCAATATGTGGTGACTAATTATAATTATTACTACTCGACTAAACAGTTTTTATCATTTATTCTACGAAAAAATGAGAAATATATCCATGACCATCTAACATAGGTATGAATGGATTACGTTGACGTTATGGGTAGGTCCATTGGTGCCCAAAAAATCATAGGTAAAGGTGATATTGATATCACATGAGATGGTGATGATACAAATGGATGTGAATTAAAACTGAATTATTCATATTTTAATATTTCTATATGATTTATTCTATTTTTTATAATAATATTATTCCTCGACATGATAATGATTGTATATGTTTATATTTGGATATGAGAGTATGATCATTATTATCTATTATAAACAGAATATGATTAGAAATAATTTCTAATATATATGATCATAATATTTTGGTATCAAATTAGTATAGTTCCACATGTCTATGTTATGAATCATGAATGATTAATAATGCATTGAAACCATTATTGATCATGCCTCTAGACCATACTGGATTTTGGAGAGAAAGATCTTGTATTTTTTTATTTTGAATCTTCCACATTGAGAATATGCACTTGATGATGGAATTATACCCTTATGATTATTTTATTCTCTCTTAATAATTTTATCTACCTTTTTGATCTAATTGATTATTTTATATCATTATTTATTTTGTTTTATATAAATTGGTTTTTATTTATTGATTTATTTTTGTTTTATATATATAGATAAAAATGTGATGATATAATTAATGACTATATTTTTATACTTGTGTTTACTATATATATAATATCTAAGGAACCTAAACCTATATGGTTCATGGATTTGTATAATTATGATTGTTCTGAAATATTAATTTAATATTATATTTTATTTTTTTTAAATGATTGGGTCTCTACAGTTTCTATCCATGTAATGTTTATATTTTTAGTGGTTATTATAATAAAATATTGGTGAAAACATTCTAAAAAGTTTATATATAACATAACATCATAAATATTTTTTAAAATATATAATTTATATCTTAAGAAAATATTTAACTATGCTTGGATATTGGAAAGTGGATTTAGTTAAGGAAATCAAGCCCTTGGTACTAAAAAATCACAAATGGGTGGATTGGGTATTAACTCAATCATCACCATGTTATGATCATTTTTCACTAGACTACACACATGATTTAACATTCCATTGGATATAATATAGTATATAATCATTTCTGTTATGAACTATTATGATATAATTTAATAATTTATCACCATGAATGACATAGCTTATTTATATGGTGTTATATACTAGAATAAAAGTGGCTTGAGAAATAGAACAAAAAACTAATTTTCATGATTTTATGTTTTTGAATTGTTATTATAAATATTTAATTTCATTTTTGTTATAGTAAATTAATTGAACTAGAGGGAATCATGTTAATGGAAAATGGATAGAATGATGTAATGAACAATATCATTAAATAAAAAAAATGAAATTGCAGTTTTAATGTGAAATCATATCATTATACCAAAACAAACATCTTGCTATATGATAAAAAATTATAATAAGAGATTAAACGAGTGAGAAAATAATTGGAAAATGGAATTTTTTGAATATAATAGAGTAAATATGGTTTAGATTCCTACATGTAGAGAATAATAGAAAATTACCCAAGGAAATTTATTCATGTAATGGGAAGATGTATAATGTTTGAAAAAAGGGGATAAATCAAATAACATATAAAGAAAAAAGTTTTTATTTAATATATGAAACTGATGTTCATATTTAGTTGTCTTTTATTATTAAACATATTTTGATGAACATTTTTAGTATTCTAGTCAATTCATTCATTCAATGAGTAACTCGTAGAGAAATTATGGCAATTAGTTATTCCAGTCACTAAAGTGGAATTCTTATTGTGTTTTTATTTTGGGTTTTGAGAAATATGTTAAATAATTTTTTTATAAATGGAAATATAGATATAATAATTATGAAAAATCGAAGTATTGTTCTATATAATTTTATAAATAAGTATTTTTTATAATATTTTGAATTGTAAAAATAACACTGAAATTTGACTGTATTATCATGATATTTTAGTGATGTCTAAAGAATCCGAGATAAATAACCCTTAGAATATTCTTGTTTGTGAGATAATATTTTGTAGTTTATAAAAAGTGATGATTGATATTGATAATGAAAGTTAGATATTATTAATGATCATGTAAATAATTAGTCATTTTGTGAAAAAAATTTATGTTATCTTTAATGTAGTTTAATTAATTTTTTTATTAATGTAATTTGTTCAAAGCATTTAATATTGTCTTAAGAATAATGGTATATTATTTCTTGGAATTATTTATTTTATAATTAATTTTTTATAATGATTTATGATATTATTTGAATGTAGTAACATGTTTGGGGTAAATATATGATAATGGTATTCACCTGTTTGGTGTATAAAATTATTGTATATTTATATTATTCTAGGATTCAATGTTTATATTTAATTATTAATTTAGTAACATTATTTTTATGCATTTGTATTTTGAATTTAGTGAGACATTTTTCTGAGGATTCATATGGTCAAATAATTATCTAATTTGTTTATGATCAAAATTTTAATTTTTATTATGTTATTTATATTAAAGAATTATTTCATAATACAATGATCTATCTATATTTCGAATCTTATGCAAATAATTTAATATTTAATAAATATCATGAAATAGGTGAAATTAAATTTCACTATCCCATTAATATTATTATCCATTAAATGATAATTATATTTCATCACGAGTGAGAAACTCATATTTAATATTTATTTCATGGAGTCCTAGATTGAGTGGATAGAGATAAATGAAAAACCAAATGATGAAATTGTTCTTAAGAAATGTAAAGAAATATATTATTTATATTTTCTTGTATTGGAAAAAATAATTTCAGTAGAATCCATAAAATATATAAAAAAAGAATCATTAAATGAAAATTATACACTTTTATAATCATTTTTAGGAAAATATAGTCTTTTTGACCCCTTATGGGTTTTTAGTTGTGGTAATTATCATTCTCATGACCATGTTCACTTTTAATATGTAACACTTATTAAGAAAATTTATCCTCAATGTCAACACGTTAATTTTTGAATAATGTTTTCAAACACTAGGATTCCATTTATTTTTAATTTCTAAAAACCATTTTGTTGTATGCTTCCCCATTTTATTGTATGTTTTATTATACAATTTAAAAATAAGGGATTTCAACAATAGTATTTTCAGATATATAACATTTGATGACTGAGATAAAATTACATGTATAAAATTATTTATGGGTGATAATATAACAACTAAAATAGTTATTTTAAAATAATTATTAACATTATATATTTCATAAAACATGATAATGGTATTTAAGACAAAAATGATATAAATAAATATTATTTTTTGATAAATTTAATAATTTTGACATAACCATTGACATGAAAAGTTTAATTATGATTAAAAATTTGTTATATATATTTATAATTTATATACTCAAGAACAAATTTGTTGATTTTCATTACGAATTAATAACTAAATTTCTCATAAAGTTATTCTAATAACCAAAAATAGGCTTTCTAAAATAATGGTTCATTTATTTTTCATGAATTAATATTATAATTACTTTATAATAGTTTATATATTATATTTTATAAAATAGGATATTTTTTTAAATAAAAATTAAATTTTTTTAAAATCATTCTGTTCTTGGATTTTACATAAAACTATTCTTTTTTAGTGGATATTGAAAAATACTGATTTGATTGAAAATAATTGTTTCCATTAATTTATTTTAAGAGACCCATATTATTGAAAAAAATATTCATAATATAGTAATTGATATTTATTAAAAATAATTTATTATGTTCTATGTAAATTGGAATTATTGATTAATATCATTACAAAAACATTTTTAAACATATGTATGTTTTCAGTAGAATAGGTATCCAACATAGCCAAGTGTATGGAATATTTATCATTCTACCTCTTTCAAATAGTAGTTTATTATTATTATATAATAAAAGCTTAATATCCAATATAAAAATATTTTGTTATGGTAATTTCGAGACCTAAATCCATATCTTCACTAATCAAATTGGAAATAAACTTATCAATCATCTGTATAGCATACTACTGCACCATGAACTGATGTCATTTATTTCCCATGATCACCTCTCATATCTAGATATAATGATAAATTTGGAGTAAATATATGATAATTTTAATATATTTATAAATTTTATTTTATTATATATCATATTACATCTTATTTTCTATTCTATGGGCGATATGATAACGTCTCTCCTCTCTATATAAGACTACCATCTTGCGAAGCAATATGATTCGTTTTTCGACATTACATTACATGGATGTCAATAAATATAAATTAAATTAATAACTGAAATATAAATGAATAAATAGTTTTATTAATGAAATATTTTTAATTATTAAATGAATTTTTATTATTTTATTTCATAGACCACAAAATGATAACATCATTTGTGAATATGTTTGGACTACCTCCTCGATGAACTGCTGAAAAACATTTCTCATCAAGAAATAACATGAATGATATATATATAAAAATATCTAAAAAATTAGAATTTATTTATGATATTATTTTCATTATGAATATTTAAAATAATAAATGACTATATTCCATAACTATCATTGAATGATGAAATCATTACTGATGCTTTCCCACACCAACCATCTACATGATAGAAACATAATTTATATTTTATTAACAATAAAATATTTTTTGAATGTATATATCTTGTTTAAAAATGATAAATCTATCATTTTTATTATTTTTGATATGGTCAAACAATAACATCTTGAACCATTGTAAATACACCAAATCAGTATTAAAATAATGAACCTAAAATTCACAAAACACCCAAGATAGACTTAACTGATCATGTATTTGAAATTTTAATTAAAATATATTAAAATAAATGACCTAAAAACTAGGTATTAAACTTGAATATGGTTATAAATATTTCATCTAATTTATATACTATTGAAATAATTTTGTTAAAGTACATACACAAATTTAGACTATATGTAGGGTTTTCTTATTTGAAATTTATTTCATTGAGTCATATGCCATATTCACCACTTTTCTTCTTGAGTACGATATATACTAACCAGTTTACATGTAATAAAATAAATCGTTAATAAATCATGGTATTTTATTTTTCTATTTTAATTATTCCATTTTAAGGGAATTGACATGAAATTTATAATTTGGTTAATGATTTTGGAATTATTTTTTTCTTTGTGTCATCATACATTATAATAGATATTATTATGTAATTATTATATTTGTAATGAATTTTTTTATATTATATATTATTTGAACTTCATTATTGTCTTTTCATATTTTATACACGTAAAAGATTCATTTATTTATTCTCAAATTCAATGTTATAATTTTTTTGTTGGGTTATTCATCTTTAATTAACATTCCATGAGATATAAATTTATAATATGACCATATATTCATTTTTTCAAATATATGTATCTTTTACAAGTAATATCATGAAAATTAGAATGTTCATAAAATATAATGTTTCATTTTATGTTATTATTTCATAGGGATTAATGTTGAAGAGAAATCTAAGTGGAAATTATTTATGATACAACCTCAATTCTTTCATTATTATTTGTCTTTATGGATATATTGATGTAAATAATGTGATATTTTTATTGATCCATATATATTATATTATAATTTAGTAATTAATATGGTCCTCATGTTTAATTTCCATTTCCTATTTCATTGTTCAATTAATTATAAACTAATTCATTTGTAATTGTTGTTGATGTTGTATTTTCATTATTAATGAGAATATTTGTCTTATATATCATTATTTTGAAAAATATATTAATAATTAGATTAGAAAATTTATTATGAATGTAATAACTTATTTATAGAGATATTTTTTTCCAAAAAATATATAAAAGGTATATTACTCTATTTTCTGAACATGGAATGTTTTGTTTTTTCATACAAAAATGTGAATGAAATCAATATTTTTAATCTATTGAAACATAATATATATTTCTATAATGATTAGAAAAACATGTTTTAAAGATTCATTTCAAAGTATAATTTTTTAATTTTTTTTTGTAATTTGTGTTTCTAGAAATTCATTAAAAATATTATTTAAAAAAATTTAAATGATAATTTTATAATGAAATTTTCCTGGTGATCCTTAAAAATCATTTTTCATATATAATAACTTTTTTATGTAAATCAAGAAAAAATGGAATCTTACACTATATAATTTTAAATAATATTTTCATAGTATATCACTTCATTAATGAAAATAATTAATTTACATACACTCGAATAGGTATATGTGGTGTTGATTATACACTTATTATTTCTCTGGATAAATTTATTTTTTTTTCAGGAAATTTTAATTTTCCCAACATTCATCAATTTATGAAATAAAATTGGTTATTTTTATGATGTAAAAATTGACACTGTATATTTTATTCATGAGTGGTACTTGGAAAGTATTTAACATCAATGGGTTTTCCCAGATAGCACTGAGTGATCTTAAGAAAATATATGTGATGGGTGATCCTAGATGGAACTGAGTGAGACTGGTATGTATTATACAATGGGTGAAACCTGATATTACATTAATGAATTGGGTATTGTAATATATACTTGATATCAATAAAAAGGGTGTTATCTGGGGTCCTCTCTTATGGATTTAACTAATCTCCAGTTATTTCTGACATTTGTTTATGGTGAATTGTAAAGATTATTTTCTAAAATCTAAATATTTTTATTAATTCTTTAGGTTGTTATAATTATATATTATGATACAGTTTAATATAATATATATTATGAATATTTTTTATGATGAATCAATCATTTTTGGATTAGTTATTCCATGTATTCATGTATAATTATCCATGTATTGAGGCGTATGAATATTCATATTTCATTTTCATCCACTATGTTTTTTTTCATATCACATTTACGATAAAATTATTCTCAAATAATACATTTTGTATATATATATTATTTTTACCCTGAAATATAATTTTATCTCACAATTATATTGTTCCAATTTTCAGAAGTTATCAAGAATGATGGTAAATAAATTATGCATAGAAGGGTTAAAATTGGATTATGATGATGACCTAATTTGAAATTTGAAAAGATTAGTGAAGTGGGAGAAATTATCATTTAAATACATGGGTATTTTTTATATTAGAGTATTTACTAAATCAAAATAACTATAACCCTAAATTATGATGGAAAATATATGTGATCCAATATTTTGGTTTCATGTTGTATGTTTTATAAGGTGAAAATCGGTTCACCTTTATTGGTATCAAAGACAAAAATGCAATTTTAATGATTTCACAACCTGATCTGCTATGAGGGTTGAGTAATGAGGTAATTATTATAAATATTTCAAGATTAAAACAATAGGGAAGTGGTAACCAAGATATATATACAATTAAAATGACATTCATGCTGATCTATGCCTGAAAATTGATATAGTTATCTCTAGGATCATCGATTTTAGTAAAAATTGTTAATAAATGGGTGATAATTTATTTTAAATAAATTTTATGTGGTGTAATATAGAATATTATGTTTATTAAATATATTAATAATAAATATAATTTTTTTGTACAATAGGATCAAACATGTATGGCAAAATGAAAGACTTTAGTTACGGTTTTATCATCTCACTTTTATTTTCATGGGACATATTCTTTATTCACCACATATTTATTTTGTGTTGTGTACATATATAAAATGATTATAATTAATTTTTAGTTTTAAAAAAACAATATCTATTGAGAAAATAATATATGGTTCTCCCTTGGAAGAGGTATTTATTTACTGATTATGAAACATACAAGGGATTTAAATTATAATATACATTATCTTCGGGATTGTTTATGAAAAATTATTATAAGGGAAATTAATTGTATATTATCCTTTTAAACTCGTATATTTTCATCATTTATGATATTTAAATGATTTATTATGTAATAGTTCTCTTTACCCTACTTTTAGTGTCTATATAATCAAAAAATATATTTTTGAAAAAGAAAATACTTTTTTTATTTGGTTGGTAATATTTTTCTAATATGTAAATATTATTTCTAAATTAATTTCATTAAAATTTTAAATATTCTACAGTAATTTATAACGTAATCATTACACATTGTTTAATATTTTTAAAAAATATTTTTTTAAAAAAATCATCATAGGATTTTTTGAAGGGGGTATATTTAAAAAATGTTATAACAAAATAAATATTTAACATATAGTCTAAAAATTAATTTTTCCACCATAATTAAATATATTTTATTTAAATATTACATTAAAATATTCCATGTTAAAATAAAATATTTCATGTATTATATTAATTATATATCAGTTATTTATAATAATAGTAAATCTGAGATAACCCTTTTATGTTTTCATTCACCATTTTTTCTGCAAGGATTTTTTTGAAAGATGTTTAAAAGGTTACAAATATTTATATAATTTTAGGATATATTAAATATCTTTTAAGGAATAAATTTATTATGTATATAATCTCAAAATACATTGATCCATTGTGTTCCTTGGAAATGTATATTACCGACATCCATAGATTATTGATCTAATAATATGTAGTATTTATGTAAGTAATTTATGGGATTCAATATAAAAAATATTTGTTGTTATATATTCGATATAACATGTATTTATTAGGTTAAAAATGATTGTGATGGATAATGAAATGATTTTCCCAATGGGAAACACGAAGGGATATTGGTTAGTGTGAAAAACGATAATTTTTTTGTTAACCCAACAATGTCATATTGTCTATTAGAATGAGAATCATTCCATACACCCAAATACATAACTGATTGAAGAACTCAACAAAGATATCTTCTTGAGGCAATGTACATTATCAATTAATGGGTATTTAATCAAATAATATATTAGTAATCAATCAACATAATGGAAATGTTATTCCTTGTTCTTCAAATATAAATAAACAAAATGTCTTTATAGGTTGCTTATGAATTTGAAGGATAATTTTATTACTTTTGGACATTCACTAAGAATATAATGGAAAGGAAAGAAATTAACTCCATAAAATACTAGTACTTTTAAAATATTAGGTTAAATAAATATGTTTCCTCAACTTTAGTCACTATAATTGAATGTGGTTTCGTTTATCTGGAAAAAAAGAGAATAAATCAATTGGTAATTATTAAAGAAACCATCACATAAAATATAATGTATGAATATGTTATTATAAATGAAATAAAATTTACATTTTATTTTAGTATAATAAAAAATCACTGTAATCCAATATCTATAAGTAACCTTAACAATAATGACGAAATTGGTTGATGTTCTCTCAAGGTAGAAATGAAAATTAGAGTCACCTATTGCACTCATTTTTATGGGAAAATTCAGGATTTTTGATGTTCATGGTCCTCTGATGATAAAACCCATAGATGAAATTAGAATATCATTTTCAAATTCCAAAATTAGGGGAAGAATGATAAGGGTATATGTAACTAATTAATATGATGTATTTCGAAAAGATACGAAGATTCTAACAAATGAAATGGATTAAAATAAAATTTATCCTAATGAAATTTCTAATGGAATTCATTAACTTATTTGAGAATGGGAACATTCCCAAAAATTCTACCAATTTAAGGGTTCATATTGAAATCTCACATCAATAAGCTCCTAATAAAGGGGACAAAGGGTATTCCTATTCCATCACAACTATTTAAGTGTGTTAATAAAACAATATATTGAATTGTATAATTATTATTCACACATGAAATGAATATAATTATGTTATTTAAGATATATATCATTTAATATATTTTGAAAAAAAATGTGTAACAACATGATCATTTATTAATGAAATTCAAATTTTAATATATTATTACTAATAATAACCATTGGTAATATAGTAAATATATAGGGACCGTAAATATTTTAATATTTAATGTTATAATAAAGATCATCTAAAATAGAAGAAAAAATCAATATCCTCTACTAGTGTGATCAGACCATATGGAGTTATTTTATCCATAATTTTATATTAGATAGAATCATTGAATATTTTCTTTTACCAATCTCAAGATATTATTCAACTATTTAAGAATGGGAGAAACTGTTTATGGATTATGATCAAGCTCATTGAGATCATATCCCAAACACGATTGACTAAACCACCCTATAATAATACAAAAAATAACACACATTATCCATTGGGAAATCAATGGTCAAATAAATGTTTAAATATCTTGACCCTAACCGTCTAAATATTCATGTTTTAATTTCAATAAAATTATTATTATATTTATCTTTTTATATTATTACATTTTAGATTATTAGTTACTGAGTTAATTAAAAACTTGATTTTCACATGACGATATAAAAATTGTATTTTTGGGAAGAAACCAAATTCAATAAATAATATATTCTAATAAATTATATATTATTTAAAATAAATGATATTTTAATGTATATTAAATAAAAATAATAATGTTATTTATTGATATAAAATGTTATTTTCATAATTATTATAATAATTTTATTGTAAAAATAAATTTTTTAATAAATAAGGATTTTCTATTTAGAAGTGTAAAATATTAAGTTTGAATATTTATTTCTATATAATAATTAATTATTTTAATGTAAAATATTGATTTTATTCAATGGGTAGTTTTTGTAATTCTTAATGACTATCAAATTTAGAGTCTAAAATAAAATACATTTTAATTTTATGGAATGTATTATGAAAACATAAAATTCAAGAAATTGAGTAATACTGAGTATAAATATTATCTGAAACAAACATTTTTTCCACTTTAATATAATTTTGTTAATGTGTATGATTTATTTTTTAAAATTTTTATATACCATCAAAAAACTATTTTGTCATTTATGGCTTTATATTAAATTCTTTTCAATAATGACTCACAATTACATCAGAAATGGAATAATGTTAATGTTTTTAGTTGTTAAGTTATAAACATATTAAAAGAACTCTTCTTTGGTTTTATGTATTAAAAAACTAAAATATTTTTTTGGTGTTTTTATTACTTCATCATATGGATTCCAAAACATTATATTGGAAATCAATTAGGAATTCTACACTATTTTTTATGTAAATCCACCAAACAACTTATTTAACTTTAATCAAAACTAATATGGAAGGAAGTTAATCTGCCATTCCATTTATATAGCCCTAATATGTTTCTCCCATGATCTTTGTAATAACCTACCAATCAATATGAACAACCCTTTATGGTTATGGAATCCTCTCATTCTTCTAATTATTCACGAACTATCTATGTATCATGGCTTTTATTTTCATATTTTTTTCTTATGTGATATGGTTATAAACATACATCTAATTAAAAATAAAATTACCAACTAATTCCAAACTTTTCATATTATTCATCCCTTCTATATATATTTATATGTATACCTATTCTACTACTGAATTTTTTCTTACATGAATATTTTTAGTGTATACCCACCCACGTATTACACTCAAGGGTATTCACCTAATTATTTTTATACTCATATGATTAAGGATTTAAATTTAGTTAACACCATATTCTTAATACTTATTTATAAATTTATGAAACAATTTCTTATGTAGAATGTTTTATATGGAACACTTAAACATATACAAATTATGAAATTTACTGGTGGGAAAAATTATATTTCCCTAAAATGAATTGGGTAATGTTTTTATCTCTTGAGATTCCATGAGTGGTTGGATGTGATTTTATCTCAATCACTTTATGTTATGTTTACATAGTTATTATCATTTTAATTTTGTTTGTTATATTATATTCTAGGTTATAACAACATTTATAAGGTTCATTTATTTCTCTGTGTTATTTAATGACTCATTATTCCATGTTATGATTGTCACACCACTTATGTTCCCTTGGTATGAAACATGGCTCACATATACTTCGTTAACATTATATATATATATATATCTTATTCCATTATAGGTATTTATATATCTCTAATTTCTTATGTATACCCCTAGGTTACCTTGTGTATTTTTGGAAGATCCAATGAATATAAGGGCATGTATCAATGTTATTGAATAGTGATGCTTCACTATTGTTTCTTTTTAATGTACTATGTACATAATTTCATGATTCACTCGGACCTAATGAAAATATAGAGTTGTATTAATTGTGTCTTTACAAAATAAATCATAGATAATGTGTATTCAGGATCTAGTTTTTCACTGTTTGTAATAGAGGGATATTTAGTAATTTTCTTGGGATTAGGATTAAAAAACACTACTAAAAGTCACACATATAATATTATAAATAGGAATACATTCATAATTTTTTAAAGTGTAATGTATGTGGTTTGAATTATAGTATTTACCTACCAGGAAAAAATTGATGGATGTTTCCCTCAAACAATTATTTCTATGGATAATGAAACCAAAAGGGATATTTGAATTCAAATTCATTCCTCACATGGTGCATGAAAATGAGAGTTACTACAAAAAATGTATAAAATGACTAGGGGTTATGAATTTTTTAAATTCACAACTCCATTAGAAAACAATATTTGGGGAATAATAATGCTCATAAGTATCTTAATTAGTGAATTTATAATTGATAACATCGATTGAAACATAGAAATTCATAGGATAAATAAAATATATCATTTTTGATAACTATTTAATTTTCATGGTTCACAATTATTTTTAATAATATAAAAATAAACACGCATAATATTTCAATTATTATTATTCTATGGATATATATTGGATAAATATATTTGAAAACCAATGTGATGGGAAATGTGATGACTTCCCATATAAAATTAATGAACTCAAGGGAAGAGTAAATGGGAAAATTATGAAGAAATTTTATCAGTTAACTCGTGATTTGAACCAGAAAATGAATGATGTGTAATTCTGAGATCCCTTGGGATAGATAATTCTTTAGTTGAGGCATTAATGTGAAAAATAAATTTGAGATTCAATGGATATTCCAATCAATTAATGAAATAGAAAAGGATCAAATATTTTGAAAATATATAATTCCTCTATCAATGACCTATGAAATAGAATATTAGAATAGATTGTTATTATATGGAATTAGAAGATAATAAATGGACATTATAAAAATTATATATGATTCCCCAGTATGAGATCAATTTGATAGAGTGTACGGAATACTGAAAAAAAATTCCAATTTTTTTTCATGCACTCTCAAAAATAAAATTGATAGGAAATTCCATGAACTCATTTAAAAGTATATTGATTTAATAATATGGTATGGGGAGAACATCATAGGACTAGCATGATAATATTCCTGGTTTTTAACTTCACCCACATATTAGTGTTGACAACTTCTTTGGGTGGATAAATTGGAATATATTATAATAGATTGGTATTCAAAACATTGAAATATATAAAAAATAGTTTATGATGTTACCTCATAAAAATTATTGATTATCATATATAAAGTATATATTGGGACTTGATATAAGAATATAATAATTAATTTATATTCTTCATGGGTGATATGATAATATCATGTTGGTAAGAAATTCTATCATACCACTTGTCAAAATTTTGAGAAGAAGAACCCAAAAAAAATTGTTAAATGGGAATCAGGAATGATTTTGTGTAGAAATAGAGGGAAATGACTGGTGAATGATGATAGTAGATTCCCAAAAATATGATGGATAAATATATTTATCTAGTTATACATAATCCTATCATCCAATTTTTTAACTTTGAGGAATTGGGAGACTATGTCAATCAAAAAACTATGCCAAGGGTTATCTATAATAACTGATTATAAAAACCTCTAAGGACTATGAAAAATGGGATAGCATATTACATCATAATATCTAAGGTGGATCCTAAAAATGATGTTTTGAGAGGTATTCTAGTTATTCATTCAACAACAGAGTACTACCTAATTGATTATAGTTCCATAAATTGTTTTATATCACAAATGATTAATAGAATTGTTAAGACAAACCCTTATTAAATTGAAGTCAAGATATCATCGAGTATTTGAAATGTTTCAATTATACATCCCAATTTTATAAGTCATCCCCTATACATATTTGTAGTTTAAGTTTGAAAAAAACATGATATAATCTCATTAGTTTAAATTGATGTTATTCTAATCATGAAATTTCATTCCTTATACAGATAATACATTAATTGACATGAGAATGAAAACAACCCAATATATTGAAAATTAGGAATTCATTATATAAAATTTAATAGAGTATTAGAATAATTTGGTACCAATATCTATACTATGGGTATTATTTACTTGCGGTTAATCATATCAAGAACAAATAATCAAGACTAATGAAAATATCATCATTGAGGACATTCCCATTGTAAGGGAATTCACTAATGTGTTTCTCGAAAATTTTCATTGACTTCCACCTATACATGACTTGGGATTTTTAATAAATCTCACAAAAAAATATTTTAAAATATTAAAAAACACATATAGAAATATCCTTGTTGAACATGATTAGTTTTAGAAACAATTATATAAGAATCATTATGAGGAATTTATTTCCCCACATGATTCATCATGGGGTGAACCAATCCTCTTCACCATGGAAATGAATGGGTTCATGTGCCTCTATATTTATTATTATTAGCTAAACATGAAAATAAATATGAACAATTACCCCCCACCATAGATTAATGACTTGTTAAATAAGATATGTGGATCCCAATATTTATCAAAGGTGGATATTTATTCATGATATATTAATGTAATTGTAATGAAGGTGGATATACCCAAGAATACCATCCATTTAGTATATGTGAGAAAATACATCATGATGATGATATTATGACTCATTAAGGAACAGTCAACATTAAAAAACATAAGGAAAACTTTATTTCAGTTATATGTGGATAAATTTTTTTAGTCTTTATAGATTATGTTCGTATTTACTCCAAAGCAAGTAGGAACATAACATGAATTCATGTAATGTACTGACGACTTTGGGGATGGAATTCTTATTTTCAGTGTATATTAAATGTGAGTTTTGGTTAGGTTAAATTATTGACATCAAAGACTTAGTTTTGAAACCATAGATTATAGATAAAATCATTAGATGTTTCAGAAAAACATCTATGATGGAAATCCATAGTTGATAATGATTATCTGTTTACAATCATCGATTATTTGAAAACCATATAATGAATTTCAGGACTCCTAAATAAGATTACATAGAAGGGATTCGAGATTTTCATGAATGAAAAATGTCACAAAAACATTTAAGAGGAGAATAAGAGGCTATTTATCGAACTTGTTATCACATTTCCCACCATTTTGGAAGGATTTTTTTATCTAAAATTATACATACAAATGGGAATTGGTTGTGAAAAAAATCAATAGTTCATAGTGATACCCTTACCTCCATTAAATTATACATTAATGAATAGTACTGCCAAATTCATGATCTTGAATTACATGCAACAATCTTCACATTAATGTTTAGTTACATTACCACTACTGGGAGAAGTGTGACATTTATACACATCATAAATTCCTCAAATATTTATTCAAACTAAGTATTATAATATATTCCAATGAAGTTAATTAGATATGATAATTTTTTATGATGGTTCAATACATTACCATATTTAAAAGGAAAACTGTGTGGTAGATTCTCTGATAAGAAACGATCTCATAACCTTATCTATTATAAGTATTTGAAGGGCACCAATATTATTAGACATGTATAGGATGGATTTGGGAATAACAAATGGATCTTTATTCTACCTTACATAAATAAATCCAAAACACCTATTTTCTTAGATGATCATAGAGTCCAAGAACTATTTTGAGGTGGTAATAAACATGTTTTCAAATAATTGGATTTTCATATTTTATAAATGTTGAGTTGTAATAATTTATACCAATATATATATCCCATAAAAACTAGAAATGAATTGTAATATTGTGTATATTGTGTGTATTTAATCCTTCCGTATTCACCATGGATGAACTAATATGTATAATTATTTGAATGAAATAATTATGTGCATTCTATGGTTATGATAAAACCAATTTCTACACCGATATAGATATAGGAAAGAAAAGAAATATAATTATTTATAAAAATCCCCATGACACCTAACGAAAATTATGAAATCTTGGAGGTAGTCGATATCCTTACCAAGTGAGAATCTTTTTTTCTATTATATATAATTCTCGCATTACCAACACACCATGATATACCGATGGGATGTTTTAAAAATACATTTAATTACATTATCTGTTCAATATGATTATGATAAATGGTTTAACTCAAGGTTTTGGAAAGTCCTTATGAAATTGTTTTAGATAAATAAATTATTCACCACTGCTGATCACCCTCAGATGGATGCTCTGTCAGAATGACCATTTAATCACTGTAGGATATGTTGTGATCATTTTCAATGGAATTTGCTTGTATGATGGGACACACACCATTCTTTAGTGTAGTTCTCCTGAATCAATAAATTCCATTATATTTTCCAATGGCTCCATATGTGGATCTATTTTGTGATTGTTTTTAGACTATAAAATAATAATATGATATTAGGGGGATGAATATTATAGGTCATCTTGATAACCATGAAATTGTAGAGAAGGATCGATTAATTCAATATCATTCAAAATCAACAAAAATTAAAAATAATAGATATGAATACAATTATCAATAGTAAATGGATTTTGATTTTAAAGATAATGTGTTTCATATTATATCAATATGGAGGAAATTTCAATTGGTTGGGAAGAAGTGAAGTTGTAGTAAAAAATATATCGGCCCCATTTAGATGATTAATCACAACACAGTATTTTCATATCAATTTGAACTCCCCTATCTTATCTCACGTATAGATGTGATCCATGTATTCATCTTGAGTAAGTTCGTATAATTCCCCTAACATGTAAAATATCAATAGGTGGTATCATTGGTGAATTCTCATTTATATGAGTGTCATCCAATTATGATATTATATCATAGATTAATTGTTCTATGAAAAAAGACAGATCACATGGTCAAATTACTATGGTGGAACCACAACATTGATAAAGAAACATGGATAGGATATGTCATGAAATATAAGTACCAACATCTATTTTAGTATATGAAATAAAAATTATAGTGGCAAATTTATAAAGGGGATAGTTTAATCTCCAAAACATTTTTAAATGAAATATTTATTTATTAAATGAGTAAACTATTTATTTTGAAATAATTTTATATAGAACACAGGCACTATTGTGGTTATTTTGTACTATTATGGTTTTTAATATTAAAAAATATGTTATTCATCAATAATTTTAAAATTATAACTATTTTATAATAAAAATTAATATTAGTATATTAAGGGATATGAAAAGTTCTATTTTATTTTGAAAAAGGATGCAATAACCTCGACCAATAGGACCATACGATACCAATATCATTTATCAAAGAATCTAGGGTACAAAAAAGAACATTATTATTCACTTAACCTAGACTAATTTGTTATTCAACAACTATAAAATATTGAGATCCATTTTTTGGATAATCTCAAGATCATCAAGTTCACAACCCAAACCATGAATGATGAACTACCCAATAAAAATATCTATATTTCACACGGTACCGTAAATGAATGTGAATGTTTAATAAAAATATTTGTATCTAGATCATAACATTATGAATTAGAATATTTTATTTTTTGTAAATCATTTATTTTATTTAAATATTAAATTTGTTACATTTTAAATGATTAAATGACGAGTTTGAAAAGAATTATATTTTGATCCAATAAAATAGATATTGTGTTTTAAGGAAATGTATTATTTAAAAGAAGCCACACTTTTTAGTATTAAATATATTTTTTAAACTAATTGATATTTTTAAATATATATATGCATATATATATATATATAATTAAATAACATTTATTAATTATAAAAGGTAATATAATGTTTTGAGCTACAATTTTATTTTTATATGGTTTTAAAAACTATAATTGTTAAAATAATTATATACTTTTCAATAAATGGGTTTTTTTAAATTATATATTATCAAATATAGATAATTTTTTTAAAAAATAAATATTACTAACTAAATCTACATATCTTAATTTACAAATGCTGATTTTTTCATAGTTTTCTCATTCAATCAAAAATAATTGTGGAAATTTAAATATGGTACAATTATTCCATATGTATCATTAACACATACAAAAAGTGATGCAATTTACCATACAAAGAAAAATCATGACCAAATTTAGTTTCCCCCTTAATATAATATTTTTCAATTTTTTGATTAATTTTTATAAACCCTTAATGAATCCTACGAACTAATGTTTTATTTAATGGTTCTTAAAAAATTCCTTATAATCATGACTCACTTTCTCATCACCAATGGAATTATTTGATTCTAATTGAATCATAAAATTATAAGATAATGAAGACAACTCATATTTTAATGAAAACATGGGAAAACCCAAATGGGATGGTTTGTTGTTTTGATTTCATTATCATACAGTCTCCAAAACCTATTTTTTGATGTTAAAAAGGAATCTTCATCCCAATATATATTTAAAACAACAAAATAATCTATTACTCTTAAATAAAAATAATTATTGAATGATTATATTCTTCACTCCCCTATTTGTATTACTCTTATAGTTCCACTAATCTCTTATAAATATTTTCCTAATCTTTAAGAATAACATGCTCAATGTAATGGATCCCCTCCTTCTCTAATTAAGTCAATAACATTCATTACATTATTCATTTTAAATTCCGATTGGTCTTGTTTGGATATTTCATTATATATCCCTATTATTATTATTATGATTCCTTGACAATTATAGTCACCTTTACATCCCATTCTCCACTTCTACAATCCTTTGTATACACACACATTATGATGAGGACATTATCCTATGATTTTACCTAGTGTACATTTATGTAATGAATACCCTTATTTAGTTTATCTCAAGGGAATATTCCAAGTCCTACATATTGTCCAATTATTATGTATTCACATTTATGTAACCTAAAATATGTAATCAAAGGTCTAAATTTGATGAAATACTTCATTATATCATATGATTTTTGTGGATCACTTATGTATGTACATGGTATGAATATGATAGGTGGGTCCGGAGTTATATATTCCTCTAAAACATTAGGTAATGATTTTATCAGAAGGTTTTCCATGTACAGTGAACATTAGGTTTTCCTATGCACACCATGCTTTGTATTCATGGTAGTACTCCTTGACTTATATATATGATGTCATGTTTTATAATGATTCAATATTATTTTGTTTCCATTATGTTATAATTTTATATAATTCCACAATTTTTATTATGATTTTATTCCTTCATGGGATACATTTATATTCATCTTGGATCACATGTACTATATTTACAAATGACGTATTCTTTATTTTACATTACTGTTACTACCTAACCCACTAAGGACTGGTTGGCCGGTAATATGCAATGTGTGTCTGCCCAAACCCGCCAACAATTAGGTAAGGGATATCATATACTACCATGTAGGAATAAAACCCACATGTAATTCCATATCCTAATGTACTTATATACACACACACACATCTCCAATGCCCTGTAATTTAGAAATTGAATATCCAACAAATAAATATTTCAATAAAATATCCAAATCCAACAATCAAAGTAAGAAAATAACACTAGAATGAAAATGGGGTAAAATACTATGACATTGATAAAATTATTAATGAAAAAATAATCATGTGAATTTAATATATTTAAATGATAATTAAGGTACATGGAATAAGATATCTATCAAATATATGGTTATCGTGCTTGTGGTCCATGTTTCTCCCTATCAAATTTCATATTGTCTACAAAAAAGGCGACATGCACGGGCAGATCCCTTGCAGTGGTAAGTATAAAAATACCTAGAAGGACACCCTGAAATCACTACGCATAATTTATCATTTATATTGATCTCATAATAATATATTTCACTCATAATATATGAAATTCATAAAATCAACAAGCTATATACATTGACAAAAATAATTCACAATGTAATGTCACACATTTATTTTCAGTCCATGATTCTTCTCAAGAATCCATAAAAAACTAGATTGGGAGAACACACTATGTGAATGGAATAACACTAATGTATTCCATCTAAAATTTCATTCTCATTGGGTTATTCCTTGAGAAATCATACATTGGTTCTATAAAAAAATGGATTCATGTATGGGGATCCCACGTATCTAAATTATACAATATCGTAGAAACTGATAATGAATAAATATATATGTTCGGGATTGGTTCCCATGTATATTTTCTCATAAGGATTTTAAGAACCCCATCTATGGAAAATGATGATAGTGGATCCCATACCGGACCCTAGGAGGGATTCGTACAACATTATCTAATACTAATACCATAAATAGGATTTAAATAATATATTATTAACACAATGACATCATATAACCTCACAGTGAGTGATTGGGGGAATTGACGAATTTTAAAAAATTTCCATAATTATGGGAATAATGTCATTATGTCTACTTCAAAGATGTATATTGTTTGTTCTATCAATACCTTCTTTGTCCTTTCATGACATGATGCACATGGGCCTGATTAGTAAGTATCCCAAGACCACCTCTAATAATCCATAGGATGGAGACCAGTTCCGAGTAGGCATATCACACACATTGGAGGCCTTATCCTATGGTACCAATTAGAATGTACCCACATTTGTTTCATATAATAGTGCATATATAATAAATATGAAAGAAGATACACATTCATACAATTATCCCACAAAAAGAGTACAACATAAGTACTGAAAAAATCTAAAATGAAGAAAAATAGAAGAAAATTTATATAAAATAAGAAATTTTGCATAGATGGAGGGGACAACTGTCTAATGAAATAACCAGAAAACTCCTTGGTCGGCCATGATCTATAAAATACACCTTCTTTGGGTCCTCAATGTACTCTATCAAAAGGCTACTCTTCTATAAAAGATGCAATATGTATTTGGAAGATATTTCATGGGGTGATTGTTAAAATACCCAACAGGAACCCCTAAACCCCAAATAAAAAACTAGCGATTGAAAGGAAAAGGTATTCTATACCTAATCCATATCAAATCAAAATGAGGGAGATCGTAAAACATTATCTTTTCCACACTTCATTTATACATGACTAGTCAAATCATCTCTACATGCTGTTTTAATCGGGATATGTGATAGTACCACAATGAATCATAGAATAAACACGATATACACATCTCAAACTCTATGTCTCAATTGGTCCCGACCTCACAACCAGACACATGATTTTTCTAGAAGATAAAAGGTAATTTCCTTTAAAGAGAATCATACTCCATGATCCCATTTATACCTAGTGAATCTCATATGAGATATATGCTCCATGGATAATATCTATCTTTGTCTGACTATATTTCCCATAACCAAAGATCATTTCACCATGGTGTATCACCCATAACATTATCATATGATCCTAAGTAATGAGGCATACCATTTTCCACTTCCCACAGTCACGGCTAAACTACTCTGGACAATATACCATGTACATCATATCTAATGAAAGAGTCGATGTACATGCACTTCACCACCACCACATAGCTGAGGGAATTCTAACTCCTAAAAATACAATAAAACCAATGTAGTACTGGTATGGAAAGACCTTCACTATACCAAATAAAGGTAGAACTACCTCCTAACCATATTTCATGTATAACAAGTTTAAGATCCCCAACCATGAAACATCACTCCACATCCTATAGAGCTCCAACATCTATGGAGGTGCCTCACCATGTCGCTACTTGAAGAAAGAGGTGTACCACAATGTATATAGGATACCACCATCCTCTATATAAAAGATATCCATATCAACCAATATTATCATAATGGGGGACGTATAACCTGAAATAATACCAGAATACAATCCTTAGAATATATGACCTACACCCTAGAATAGTAGTGGAGTAATAACATTCCAGAACATTGTTTATAGTGAAAATTCCCCTACTGAAACATAGTCCCAAATCAGTGGATATAAGGCCCATACATCAACAATAATTGGGTTACTACCTCTATTTTCAGAATGTGGGCCCATTCTGTTATTCTATTGTGCAAAAATCCCTCAAGGAAATGTTGACACATTGTCTGGTTGGTTGTGTTTGTTGACAATAGAAGTTTCAATGGTGAATTGTCCAGTTCTATAGATTTTTTTGACATTCCATGTTAACAATGAACCATGACAAAGGAAGAGAAAATATGGAGGTTTTAAAAAAGAATAGATATAAGGTGGCTCTATTTTCTAGTGTTTACCATATTTTTGTGATCCAAAATTTGGCATTTCATGATCATTGAAAAATATGGATTTCCATGAAGATCTAATAAAAATATGGAAAATGCATTAGTTTTATGAGGATCAGATTCATGATTTGGATATCATGAGGACATGAAGACTGTTGATGGTGTTCTTGACAATTACGATGAGTTTCACGAATATCAGAGTTGAAGAGAATCGTGGCGGTGAAGAGTATTTCAAGTGGAGCTTTGTTCTGAAGGCATAAAAGAAATAACGTAGTTCTTTGGGATTACAACAAGATCTATGGTCTGAAAATTTCCTTGTTTATTTGAGATATAGAAATAATTTTTGTGGAAATTTAAAAACATAGCTATTTGAGATGACGTGGTGTTGACTTCACGCAGAAGGATTGAGGGTCAGTGGAATCACCTATAAATATACGTTGACCCCCTCGAGAGAAGGAAATTGTTTTTAAGCATATTTTTTTCTCTCAAATTGCGAAAGAGGTTTGCGGAGGTAGTTTGTTTCAACAAAGAAGAAGTTTCACTATGGCTAATCTAGCTCCGCAAAAGTGGGGGGTTCTGCATTGTCATAGTGAGTTTTTTAAAATAACTCTCTTTGTGATGGTATGAGATCTATGATTGTATATGATTCGAAAGGGATTGATATTTGAGAAGGTATGAGGTCTGTGATGTTGTGTGCTCTGTGATGCAATGATCTCTCTGAAGTTGTGTGCTTCACGAAGATGTAGGGACTTCATGAAGGCTTGTTTGAGCATCATGAAATTTAAAGCCTCACGAATTAGTGTTATTTGAGAATGTATTTACAAGGGATATTTCCCAGTGATTTTTCGAAAAAGTGTATTCATTAGTGGATGAAATTTGGACATTAATAGAGAATCCATATATTGTGTAGGATTCATTCATTAGTGATAATGAAGAGACCTATATGTCTATAAACTCTGATTGGATCTGCTGACGAAGTAGTGAGATCACATCAGTTGAGAGAGATGTCATTTCTCAAATTTTGAGTTGTTGTATACTAGGAGGGACATTGATTCCACTTAAAACTTGTAACCAATAGTGTTCTTATAGTGTATATGGTACATCATCACATCACCGGTGTATACTCCTTGGAAGTATCAGAGTGATGATGAAGCAATTAAAATTGTTGTGTCATGTGCACGCTTTAAGTTTCTTTTATAATTTCTAATGTGAATGAGATAGGGAATATCATTTTTTCTAACAAATATAGATCAAAAGGTTCAGTTGTTTTAATTTTCCATACCCTAATTCACACCCCCCCCCCATCAAGGTATCTACCCTAGTGGTCCTAACAATTAGTATGAGAGGGAAATATTGATATCAGTGTTTCTTTCTCAAATAGAGGTCATTAATCATAAAGGGATTCTGATCATCGACGGGGAAAATTTTCAACTATAGAATAATAGGATGAAACACTACTTTACATCATTGGTAATATATGTATATATAGTAGAAATGCATGTTATAACAACTGGTATGAATAGTGGCACAATATCAGAACATGATCATAGAGAATTGGATGCTGATGACATGAGAATTAATGATTTAGGGGGAGCTCTATCCAATAATATCTATATGATGGTGATATCTTGAAAAACATCATATGACATGTGGGAAACGATTTTGAATATATTTGAAGGAGATACAAAGGTCAAAGACACAAACCGAGATGTTATTTGGAACAAGTATGATGATTTGAAAATGAACCAAAATGAGTCTATTGAAGCATTATTTGATAGGGTAAATATTGTTGTGGAATATATGATGGGTCTTGGATAAGTTATTAAATACATAAACATAATAAAGCCCATATTAAAAAAACATCCACCTTAGTTCAATCCAAAAGTTTCACTTCTATAAGATAATGATCTGAAGGAGTTGACATAGGACAATTTTCAATATACCTTGGTTGCATATGAAATCAAAAATGATGATAATGAGACTGTGGAAAAGTGTAAATCTAAGGAGGTTCAATTGAAGACCATGAAGATGATCACCATTGAATATTCTCAAAAATATGAAGAGACAAATGTGGTGATGTCATTTATTTCTTCAAATTTTCAAAGAGGAAAAGGAATGTTTCAGGGGAAATATCTATTGTCTTATGTTCAATGTGGAAAGGTAAGTAGTCTTGTAGAATGGTGTCCCAAAATTTTCGAAGAAGATGATCATGTCAATGAAGTAAAAATTCCTTGGAAGAAGTCATCAGGAAAAGGGAAAGGCAAGAAATAGTTCAAGAGAAAATTATTTAAGGAGAAGAATCTACTCTCAAAATAATGTGATAGTTCAGATGAGTTTGATGTTGAGGAGGTTAAAGATATAGATAACAGCAAAGATCATGGTGAAAATGTTGTGGTGGCTATTTCCGATAGTACTTAGAAAAAAGAAGAAAATGACATTTATGAAGAAGAATAAGTTAAAAGAAGAGTTGATATGAAAGCTGGGTTAGAGGCTGCTCTTGAAGAGATAGATGTTTGAAGAGCGAAAATAAACAAATCCAACTATGTTGTTCATGGTGGAAACTCTTTATTATGCAGCAAGAAGAAGAGAATTATGATATGATGGAAGAAATTGATAAACTCAATTCCTCAACACTAGAGTACTTAGAATCAGTTTGTGAGTATATAATCAATATTGAATAACAGAAAAGGGATATCGATGTCTTGAATAACATAATTAAAGATAAGATCATGCATATCGATTAACTTGAAAGATAAGTTTTCGGTATACCACAAAAAAATAAGGACCAATAAAAACATCTGATTATCATCACGTTATCAGCAAAGTAAATAATTTATAAGACTGAAAATATGAAAGATGGGTCTAGTAGTTTAGTAGGAAAGAAGAATCAATCGAGTTCAGATGTTAAGGATGATATGGGGCTTGATCAGAAACAAAAAAGATATCAGGCTAGAAGTCATACCAAAAGCACCCATTCTAAGAATGCAAATTGATGTGGGTACATAGAAGATTAAGAAAATTCATCAAACCTATGGAACTACTAAAAGTGTAGAAGTGACACACAGGAATGTGCCATTAATTAGGTGTTATTTCAATGGAAACAAGGGACACTCACAAAATGTGTGTTCTATAGCCAGAAGATACCGAAGGGCACAAGAATAAAGGTTTCATCCAAAAAGAGAAGAGTTTTCTAGAACGTATTTTAAAGGACACTGTTTTTGGAGTGGAAGATTTTGGAAAATAGCTAGATATTGTACATAGACTATACAAAGGAGTGTGCCATAGCTGAATCAAAATGTTTGAAAGCATCATATCAATGAACCCACAAGTGAGTTGAAAATTATAAATATATTTTCAGACTTCCAAGATAATGCAGGCCCATCATACTCTAAGAAAGAATAGAGGTCTCAATCTATACTGAGTGTGATAACAAAAATATGGACCAAGAAATGGAGAGCATAAAAGGCTGCAGTTGCTGAAATTGCTCTTAAATCATCGGACCGTTTCAATTTGTGGATCATTGACAGTAGTTATACGCCTCACATGACAGGAAACAAGGGTATAGTTACAGGCATAAAATATGGAAAAGGAGGAGTTTTCAAGTTTGGGAATGATGAAGCCTTGATGATAATTAGATCCAGAAAGGTTAGGTTTGAGGGAAAAGAAATCAGACGTGTATATTCCTTGGTTGTAGAAGGTCTCGATCATAATTTACTTAGTCTCAGCCAATTATGTGACTTGAGGAATTATTTATGGTTTACTAAGAAGACATGTATTATCAAAGTATGAGATGGTGCAGTGGTTCTATAGGGAGAATGAATAATGGGAAATCTCTACCTGGTAAGTGAGAAGAAGGTATGTGTTTTTGTCTAGAGAGGAAGAGAACAAGTTATGGAATAAATGACTCGGTCGTCTATGCCTACCATTCATAGAAGAGATGGTGAAGTGTAATGAAGCTAGAGACCTCCTTAATCTATCACGAGATCATACTCACACATGTGATATATTACAACAAGGGAAGATCATTAGAAATAAATATAAGGAAAAGGAAGAGATGTCCACTAGAGTGGTTGAATTGGTGCATACTGATTTTTTGGGCCTATCACATAGTAATAAATTGACAAAAAGAGGTACTAAGTTATTTTCATTGATGTAAATAGAAGAGTGGCATGGGTATTTTTTATTTCCCATAAGTTTGATGTGTTTAGATTCATAAAACAGTAATGGATGGAGTGTGAAAGGATGCTTGAATGAAAGATTCTGAAGTTTCATACTGAAAATGGTATAGAATTCACCAACAGTCAAATGGAAGACTATCTAAAGAAATATGGGATAAGGTGTCATGTTTTCTCAGTGATAACTCCCCAACAGAATGGAGTTTTTGAAAATAGAAATCGGCTCATCAAAAATATAAATAGAGTGATGCTTATTGAAAAAGTCCTTCAAGAGAGGCTCTGGAAGGAAGCAGTGTTGACATCAGTCAATATTTATAAGAGATAATTTTTTTCCAATGGAAGGAATGATTCCATATTAGATGTGGGGTGAAAAGAATCCAATAGTGAAATTCTTTTGTATCCTTGGAAGTAATTTTTTTATTCTCATGATGGAGAAAAATAGAAAATTTGAGTCACTTGGAGATGAAGGGAAATTCCATGGATACTCAATAAAAAATCATACTAATGCTTTAACAAGAGGCTGGGAAAAGTAGATGAGAGAAATGATGTCACAATTGAGGAAAATGAAGAGAATACTCATCAACATAAGGGACAATTTCTTGATTAAAGTGGTGAATAAGAAAGTAACATAGGATGAGAAGAACTGGATGATGCTGATTAAGAAGATGATACTCATGATGAGCATAAGTAAGGAAAATCTGTATCTACAAAGAAGCCAATGAGTCGAGCTAAAATTGGTATGAAGAATATTATTGATGATAAATTATCTCCTGTTTAAACAAGAAGAATTATGTCACTACAACATGCATCTTTCATATATCATGTAGATCCTAAATGCTTTCCTGATGCAGCTGAAGATGAAAACTATCTTCAGGCTATGAATTAAAAGCTAGATCAGATTGAGAAGAGTTAAACGTGGGATATTGTTTCAAGTCGAGTAGATAAAAATTTCATCAGGTCTAAATGGTTATTTCTCAACAATATGAATGAAGATGGAGTAGTTATCCAAAACATTGCATGAATAGTGTGAAAATAATACGCCTAGTTTGTGGGAATTGATGTTGATAAGTAATTTTCACTAGATGAAATCTGAGAGACAATAAGATTATTTCTATCCATTTTAGTGAAATGGAATTTCAAAGTGTTCTAGATAGATATCTAATATGTATTTTTTTAATGGAGTTATGAAGGAGGAGGTTTATATCAATCATCCAGATTGTTTTCTCATTCATGAGGATGAGAAAAAGGGTTTTCGACTAAATAAGGTGTTATAGGGGATGAAACAAGCACCAAGAGCGTGGTACAAAAGGTTTGATTATTAATTGAATAATATTGGTTTCTAGTGTAGAGGAGTTGATAAAAATCTCTATTTCAACAACAGTAGTAATCAAACAATGATGGTGTTAGTTTTTGTCAATGACATAATATTTGGCAGATCCGATGATGATCAGTGTAGACAGTTTTCCATTTTTAAGAAATTTGAGTTCGAAATGTCAATGATTTGAGAGATAATGTTTTCTCTTGGTTTACAGGCAACATAAGGAAGAATTGTAACTTTCATTTCTCAATCCAAATACTCCATATAGGTTCTGAGAAGATTTGGAATGGTAAATACAAGGAGATGATGACTTTGGTTGCTTCCCGGATGAAATTATCAATAGATAATAATGGAAAATTAGTTACTGTCATAGAGTACTGGCTTATTATTGGGAGTTTTCTGTACATAACCATGATGATACCTGATATTGTTTTCACAACATGCCAAGAAGTGTTCTAACAAAGAAATCCCAATGAAACCCACATTCTAGCATGAAAAGGATACTTCGTTATATCAAAAGAACTGTGGATTTCAGTTTGATGCATAATGAAAAATCTCTACAAGACCTATTGGGATATACAGATGTAGATTGGTCTGGTTCAGTGGATGAAAAGAAATATATGTCAGGGGGTTCTTTTATCTGGGTGGTTTGTGTATTTCATGGATAAATAAGAAGTATAATTTCATTTCGTTGAGCAGCACAAAGCTGATTATATTTCTTCCACTCAAGCATGCACACAATTATTGTGGATGAAGCAGTAACTTGATGATATGGGAGTTGAAGGGAAGTCTCTAGTTGGAATTCAGTGTGATAACTCAAGTGCTATAAATCTCAGAAAAAATCTCATCAATAACTCAAGGACAAAAATCATTGAGATAATGATTCATTTTATCATGAAGAAGGTTGAGAAGGGAATCATGAAATTGGATTATATTCCTATATAAAACTATAGTTTGAAGACATTCTTATAGAGTTCATACCCATGGATTCTCTTGAGAGGCATCAACTGGCTCTAGGAGTTCAGTCATCTCCCCGCACATGAAACATTTTGGATTTGGGAGCCCCCCTCCCTTAGGTATGATATGTTTTTCTCTACTGTGATAATATGTGTCCTTTTAAATGTTTCCAACCACAAAAAGTGACCCTTGGATTCATTGAAAAAGGGATAGGAATAGTGAATCCTCGAGGGGGAGAAACTATGGATAAAGAAGGGAGAAAATGTATTATATATATCCATGGGAAGAAATGACAGGGGGAGTAGTGAGATAGGGTGAGAGAAAAATGGTATGGGGAGTATGAGTTTTGAATCTGACGATGCTAGAAGAGATCGATCAACGAAAAGATATCATGACAGCTGAAAATCGTGATAAAAGTAGAGATGTAGTGTTGGAATTGTTTCATAAGATTTCCATCAATCGTAAATTGGAATCATTATTTTATTAATGATTAGTGTCAGGAATGAAGTGATTCATTGATAATCTTTTCATAATACTCTTGTTTCTCACACCGATAATTGATCATGTGGACTTAGAGTATGTGGTGAGTGAATCTTTGGTCTCTATCTGAATCACTACAGTCAAAGTATGGTAAATTATGGAAGGATACTCAATGAGGTATCAATGTGCAGAAAATCATTTTGAGAAACGTTTCCAACAAACCCGAAGGGGTGGGGGGTTGGGAAAAAATCCCTCTAGGTAACGTTACATCATTTTTAATTTGGTTGTGTTTGTTTAAAATAATGGTTTCCTTGGTTAATTGTCGAGTTCCAGATATATTTTGGAAAATCCATGATAACAAAGAACAATGACAAAGGAAAATAATATCTGGAGGCAGTAGAGAAGAAAATATACATAGTGGCGACATTTTCCAGTGATTTCCTTATTTTTGGGTACCAAAATTTGGATTTTTGTGAGCATTGTGATATTTAGATTTCTTTGAAGATCTCATAAAAATATGAAAAAATAAAGAGTTTCATGAATAAGGGATTCTTGATGTGTATTTCACGAAGACATGAATAATGTTGATGGTGTTCTTCACAATTACGATGGGCTTCACGAATAGTAGTGTTGAAGATCATTGTGGTCATGATGGTCATTGCGAGTGGAGCTTCTTGGAAAAGGAGAAAAGGAATTGAAGGAGTTATACATGATTATGATGAGCTCTGTGATATAAAAAATATTGTGGTGCATTGCGATATAGAGTGAATTTCAATGTAAAATTTGGAGCATTTTGATTTGATCTGACATGGTTCTGACTTCACATAGAAGGTTCAAAGGTTGGTGGAATTGTCTATAAATAGACCTTGACCCCCTCAAGAGAATGAGATAGTTTTCAGAGAATATTTGGTGCTCTCAAATTTAGACGGATGTTCACGGATGTAGTGTACATCATGAATGATAGAGCTTCGTAGTGGCTAATCTAGCTCTGCAAAAGTGGTCTGTTCCACGTTGGCTTAGTGAGATTTGTGATGGAAGTAGCTTTGTGACAACTTGATCTCTGTGAATGTCTACGCTTTGTGATATCTCGAGCTTTACGATGGTCTGAGCTCTATGAAGTAGTGTTCTCTAAGAGGAAGCGAGGTCTGCGAAGTTGTAGTCTTCGTGAAGAGACAGGGACTTCGTAAAGTGTTGTTTGAGATTCACGAAATTAGGAGCTTCGAAAAGTAGTGTTCTTTACAAAGTAATTTCAAAGGGGTGTTTCCCAATGATCAGTTGAAAGGGGGTATTCATCTGTTGATGAAATTTGGACTTCAATAGAGAATCTACATGATATGGAGGATGCATTGATTGGTGATAATGAAGAGACCTACTGGTCTATAACCCGAGAGTGGTTATTCTGAAGAAGTAGTGGGCTCACTTCTATTGAGGGAGTAGTGAGTTCTCAAACTGTGAGTGGTTGTAAACCATGATGGATAGTGACTCCACTTCAAACATGTAAACAGTGGTGCACTTATAGTGGATTTGGTACATCGGCACATCTCCTATGTATTCTCCTTGGACGTATCCTAGTGAGGGTTAACCAAGTAAAATTGTTTTGTCTTATGCGTGATATTAGATTATTTTTTACAATGAAATGGGAAGGATAGAGAGAGAAAAGATAGTTTTTTCTAACAACAAAAAAATGGAAAAAGGGGAAATTGTTTTACTTTTTCATACCATGATCCCCCCAAATCAGGGTATCTAGACTGGTGGACAAAACATATTTAATAGAGGTGGTCCATATACAAATGAATGAATAATATAGGGGCCTCCTCCATTACATATTCTGGGAGTTCTAACGTCAGGATAATTACTCCCTCGGTAGAGGTCATGCACCGAATATGTGGGTGTTTTGACTCAATCATTATTAGAGCTATGAAAAATCCATTACCCAGTAGGAATGTGTACTACCAATCTCATCGTCTCTAAATAATAAACCGAAATTATCACTGACATCAATTAATCACCATTGAAATGAGTATACCCATCATCAACCCCCATATCGCAACACTATCATAGGTAAGGAACTCACACACTAATAGTAGAAGATCTCTACTATTCTAGTATAAATAGCTAAGGGGAACATAATCCTAGGGTAGTAGATAATGGTGCCAATCCTGAAATAACTCTAGATATCCACCATGATAACTATCCAATGATAAGAACCAATAGTTCAGTTTAATTATTACATCATTCTATATCATATCTCACAATATACTATAAAGGATACCATCCGGTTCTAAGAAAAAAACTACTTATGATATTATATTCATAGGCATGGATCTAACCATAGAAGAAGAATATAGGCTTTCCATAATTTCCCAAGACATGTAAATGGTGTGTACATGGGTCTACAGTGTGTGTGACCCCACCTAGACAGATCGACATGTCCAAAAATACACGGTGGGGATTTTCATGTGAGGTTAAACTATGTGCATGGTTTACATAGTCTTTCACGCCTCACCTAGACAATTTCCATGCCATACCTTGAACAGATAGTCAAATATTGTCTCTAACATGGAATATACCACCAGTACAATGCGGGTACTTGATAATAGGAATATTGGTTGTCTCCTCAATCTGTGTCCGTGCAGGGAACCAAGTGTTTGAGACTATTACTAGTGTTCTTCCACACATCCATGTCCTTTGACAAAGTATGTTAGAGAATGTCCCTCAACCACACAAACTGGGATCACCACATGGTGTGTACTCAGTGTAAATTTCTCTGTAGTCCCAAAAAATAATCTTCTATGATTTTTAAGAAAACCTGATGTGTTCTGCAATAATAAAATTTGTGTGACCATGAATTCTGAATTTTTTATTTCCTATGAACCACTTGAAACCTCCACTTTTTCAAATATTTTCTAGGATAGTCCAATAGAGAATCCATAACATTCATAAAAAACTCAAAAACCTAAAAATCAATATACTAGGGGTGCGGAACATAAAACTCAAATCAACCTATCTCCCAGTGAAATGATGAATTACTGGGTTCACCAATGTAATCTAGACCTGTTGTAGAAATATATTGTTTCAATAAGTGTAAAAAATAGGGATCAACAACGCATCCTTGATTCAGTTCAATCACACGTAATCTATCTCGGATGTGGGGTGGCGGTTTCTCAACGCCCATTTCATTTTGTTAGAAGGGTTGTGGGAGAGTATATTATATTGTTTAAAAAATAATATCATCAAATTTACATCCAAAAATCCCCTAACCAAGACTATAATTAAAAAAAATTATTTTTCACGTATGGTAAATCCCACATTACGAACACAAATCTAGTATTAGATTTCCAATCCGAGTCTCCATCATAGTGTTATACTACATTACCCAAAGAAATATTTGTTTAGGAAAAAATAAATTTAATATTTCTAATATCGTTAAACTATGTCTCTCTAGGACATTTAATCCTTCATCAACTCAATTCCAACATTTTTAAATATTACTAGAAATAATACAATGAAATACTTATAAAAATTATGTCGATACTCTCTCCCAACCATAAATATTTTCATTTTTATAATGAGAAATACATTGTATAATGAGAAAAACTTATCAGTCCATTAGGAATACCATTCTAGTGAGCTCATAAAAGGGTTCTCATGCTTCATCTAAGCATGTAGTCATGGGAAAAACATAGGCCAAAATATTCCTAATGTCCATCAAAAACCATGTCATCATCGAGAATAAAATCATCCAAATTCATACTATAGAATAATAGGTGAGAAAATAAATGCACTTCATCCATAATATATCATATGATATTGTTTCTCACAAACCATCTAAGATTAGGCCGATACTGATGCAACCAAGTAGTTCTCAACCACCCCTGGATGAAATTTAGATATCCATAATCATGTGACTCACTGAAATTAGTGACACCGAACACATGGGGGTATTTAAAAACATTATTGGGCTTCCCATGTATATACATTGGGACTTACTAGGCCCTCCATTAATAAACTTCTATCTTTACCATGGTGTACGAAGATCCATGAGAGTCCATCGATATTATAACACAAATATTGAGGTAGTCAATGGGTGAAATCCTACTCAAAGGAATATTTCTTAGTAAAGAGGTAAACCCAAAAAAACCATTCATAGACATATTATCTTCACCACGATAGTAGGAAACCAAATACTCATTGAAAAACTTTTCCATTGGTTATACTACAAAACTAATACAATTATGATGTATCTTCCCACACATGAGCTAATCATGGAAATCTTTTGAACACTTTTCAAAGAACGAAAACTCCATCCCCTGATATGGTAAAACACCAAACATTCTAGTTAATATAATTTGACTATTGACTAGATGAATGAAATCTAAACGTATGAAGACTCATAGGGCATTAATCTAGCTATATAATAACTCTCTAAATGAGGAACCTCATTCTAGATTCCAATCAAACAATGAATATAAGTGTGTGGTCACTAATCCTCTCTATCGAATCCTCGATTATAAGTGGGTGCATAAAATGTACACTTTTATTTCTGAGGCCTACTTCAACTAGAATCATCTCCTAAAACAAACAAGTAAATGGAAAAACTATTTTGCACATTGTCACTATCCTCCTTTTTTAGAATTGGATTCCATATGTTGTTTTATTCACAACCCAATATTTAATATCAATAGTGAAATAATACATCTCTCTCCTGAGTCGGAATCTACATCAAACATCCCATTCATTGGACTCTACCAACACCCATCATCACCCTAGATAATTCTTCTAAAAAATGGGGAAAAAATATGATAACTCTTAATTGTGTCTAACAATAATATTTATAAAATTATATTGTACATAGATCAGACCTGTAATAATTATTATTGACTCTCGGTTATGGGACTAACTTGCATATTGTTATCCTCATACTCATCCTTTGGATCCTAATCCTAGCATGGACACACTATGGGTGGTGTTCTCAATATATCATACAACATTCCACCTTCCAATACACTCCCCACTCCACCACAATGACTCCCATCATGTGTAACTCCATTAATCCAAAAAATACCATTGTCAAGGAAATCCATCGATTTTCCCCCTCTCAGCAATATAAAAGGCTATGGATTCTTATGTTAGATGTCCCTATACATCTAAAGAATAAAACCATATCCCTTGTCTCTGACCATATCCCTTGAAGAAATCCTACATGAAAGAAACATGAATCATCATTATTGTAAAGGGTATTCCTCATGCGCCATGATCATTTAGACATTCGTCAGGAAGATGAGGCATATGTTTCAAACTCACAATAACCTGTGTAGGCACCAAACACCTGACCGTTTACCAAAAATATCAATATTACAATATCTCACCCCACCCCCAACTACACATTAGATAGTAGGAACAAAGATACCACACATTTCCTAGTGTGGGTCATCCCATCATTTGGTTGGGTCATAAGACTCCACCATGTTCTAGATTAACCCTACATATGGAACTCCATTATGAAAAGCATCTGATTTGGGGGTTGTACTCAAAATTAGGGAAAACATTTAACTACCTCAACACATTCATCAGTTACCTAGGGTATGGGACCCCTTGATACCTTAGAGTTTACTACCTTTAGAAATCATGTGTCACACATGACCAATTCACATCTTCATCCCTAACTACTGGCACAATGAGCTCTTTAATGGGTGGTGGTTTAGTTGGTGAAAAACCCAAAGATATTACATTATTTTTAGATTCCTACTCTAGAACCTCATCATTGTATGGATCTTCATGACAATATATCTGTGGAACCAATTATAGATATTGTCAATGGGTAATACAAAAATAGAATCATGATTATCCTTGGTTAAAGAGTATAACTAGGGGATTAATCTAGGAAATTGAACACATAACCCATTCCTCTATGATTCAAGTATCAATTTTTACCTTTAAATAGTATCTAAAATTTTTATGTTGATGAAAGGTTATCAGAGTCTTATAGAATTGATATATCAGTTTCTATATGAACAATTGTTTCATTGGCCTGAAATTTTAACATATAAAATCAGTTCATTGTAAAAAAAACATAATCCAATCTAACATACTCTTGTCCAGAGTAATGACATCCTTTGATACTACTCTTTCAAGACATTATCCACAAGGACTCGAGTAGTGACTAACCAAATTTTTCCTTCAATTGTCTGGAGTCTGTAAAATGGTCCATATAGGCATATAATACACATTGCTTATACTATAGTGCATGTATGTACGCATTATCATAAATTTCATTAAATAATTGTAGAGATATTAAATCAAACCCTATAATTTATGAATACATATACCCCATAAATTGAGTACATTATTATTTCTAAATGAACAAAAATTCAAAAAAATAAAATCCTATTAAAAATATAAATGAATCAAGAATTCTTGTATAGAGGGGACATATTTCATATGCAACCATGGGAATAGAACTCAGTCGATCTCGCTCACTAAGCACCACATTCTTCGATTCCTCTTAGGTCTCCATTAAAAGGCCTACAATATGGATAAGATACATCATGTGGGGGAAATTACCCGAAACCAGTTATTGTTGTATATATAGTAGGTGTCCCAAAACAAAAAACAAATTAAAAGGGAGAAACTAAAAGAAACGGTCCCCTTCACCAATGCCATAGAGGTCCCAAATGAGAGAGAATATTTAACTCTACCTATCCACTCATAGTCTACAAAGGAATATTGATCTCATAAAGAAATGGTTTGTAATCATGATATGTGACAATAGTGTAATGAATCAAAAATAACCTAGATATAATTATTTTACACTCAAGGTCTGATGAGGTCACAAACTCACATCCCTTGAGAAAATTCTACTTGATGCTCAATTGTAGCACTATTTTAGAAGACTCCCCATTAATTATCCCTTCTCACTCATGTAAAACTCATTTAGCAGATGCTATCCATCATGAAAAAAACTCTAGGTACAAATATAGTTCCCAATATAAGAGATCTTATCACTATTATCTTGTGACACACACATGATCATAGATGCCAAGTGATGATTCCCTCCCTCTCAACTAAACACAGTTTGGGGATCATTAATCATTAACATGTACCATGCGACATATATATTAAAAGAGATAGGAGGGACCCATAACTCTCAACTTCCCCATATAAGATGAAGTATTATCTCCTAACCATCCCGAAAAACCAATCTAGAACCCATATGAAGAGTAATGAAGCTCACTGTATATAGTGAGAAAGACCTTGTAACTAGGTTATGTTCATAAAAAATGAAGGTGACCACTCCTCACAACTACGCTTCGTAGCTGAGGGGGTCCAACTCCCATGAAGCGCCTTCTACACACTGCTACTCAAAGATGAGGAAGTACCACTACATATATAGAGGCAACACACCATGTAAATAGGGGAGTTTAATATCTATCATGATGATCATAATTGGGGACTTGAACCATAACACTATAGTGGATTACCTCCCCCAAAATAGAGTACATGCACCTAGGTTTGCTGAAGGGGTACTATGACTTTCAAAAAATCATGTGTGGATGATTCTCACCTCAGTATAATGGGTGTATTGAAACTGTGGATAGAGTACCCACACACTGGATCCATAGACGTGTACTAACATTCATAACATGTATAGAGGGAATGCACACTAATATAATTGAGGACCTCTATCTAAAAAATTATGAATGATAATTTTCACTCATGACATTGTAGGACATTAGTGTAATATCTCTGAGAGAATGTTTCTTTGGATAGATGAATCATGACAAATTTTTGGGAGTTCAGTCTCCACCATTCCAAGAGGTAAGGTATATTCATACCCTAGTATGATGGCAGAGTACCAATCAAATAATCCCAATCTGATAAAAGAAAATTTAGCTGATGTATCATTCAAGTTTCACTGAAATAAGCAGCATACTAGTCATTCCTCATGTCAAAATAATACCATAGGTAGGGGACCAGTGACCTAATTTCATGGGATCACCACTATATTGTCCAAAATAGTAAGAGGAACCTGAATCCTGGGGAGAAAATGAATTGAAATAACCATATTATCTCTCAATTTATCAACCATAATCAAAACCCATACCTAAACACTACTAGTGCAACACCATCCATGAATAACTCTATGTCTTAACTGATAATCCACAACGAAGGATTTCATCACTTTTACTGTAGAATATAGCTCAATGTAGGATACTAACTCTAAATAATATAAGTCCCTTATAAGGATATATGGTTGGAAGAATTTCACATGAAAAGTATGTGGTGTGTATTATGGTCCACATGTAATATGAATCCACTAAAAATCCTAGCCTTTTCATCCTCAACATGGCATTATAGGACATGAGAGATTACTAGAAACATAAATTTTATACAAGGTTTCTCTCACCTCACTTATGGCCTAACTTAGTCTTTCCTTCATATCTTATCCATTGGTTTCTCCAACATGATGTTTACCCGCAGAACATGGTCTATCCTATATAATAGGTATCTTGGCCATTACCCCATACAGAAAATGTGTATATAACATAGTGTCCATTTCTTCTAGCCATGTAAATCCACATGACTTTGATACGTGACAAGGTTGGTATTACCATGTACCGTGATCACAAAACTGAGGATTACTACATGTTGAGTTCTCCTGGTAAATGGCAGGCATTCTACAAAATTAGTCATCCATAAAAGGAAAGAATTGATGGAATGTGATCTTACTCTACACTCCATGTGATTGGGAATTTTTTATATTAATTTTCTATAAAAATACCAAAACCACTATTTTCACAACATTCCCTCAGTTAGACCCTAATGGGATAATCAATAATAATAAATTCTTCTCTAAAGACATTATATAATGAATATAAATAGGGTTTTTGACTAAAAAATCAAATAATAATACCTTTTACGGAATAACCAAAGATTCAAGATTAAAATGCTGATTGAAAGTCACTATTGTGTAATATGGAGATGATTAGTGTCAAAAATAGGGTTCAACAGCACCCCCTCCCATTGTTTCAACCTCATGTTTTCTATTTCACAATGTGAGATCCTAAAATACATTTCTTTCATGTGATAAGGGGGTGGTGGTGATTTTACTTTATTTTATTAAATTAATATCATCAACTCTCCTAGAAATGCAACCTCAACTGAGCTCCTAACACCACCAAATTCTATTCCATATGTATGGAAAACGCAAATTCTTAAATCAACCATTGTCTCATATTTTTAATATGAGTCCCTTATTATTATTTATCCCATGTTAAATGAGGAACTGTGCATGTGTGGTAAAATACTTGTAATATTTTTAATATCACTACATCGTGGCTCTATGAGCCATGAAAACCTATGCTGAATCATCGCCAAGATTTGGAAATATTCTTAGAACTATTCAATTTTATTGTACAGAAACCCCATAGATTCTACAAGTACATGAATCAATTGGCCTACAGATGTACCATGGACCATACTTGTGTGCATGTTGACCTACCCACATACTATGAAATGTTTGTGTACCAAGTCATATCTGAGTATACAACTCATTTATTGCACCCTGATACTATGGTAATGGTTTTAGTATGAACATTTTTGTTTCTGTGTATTATTTGATACACTAACTGATGTATTTGGTAATTTTAACATGATTTGTGACTTGTTTAAAAGGGTTTGTGATATTTAACTTCATATGGAACCCTATAATCATAGTTAGGGTCCCACACATACCATGTGTTCTTCTGTTAAATTCTATGCGGTGTGGAAATTTCTAGAATTACTATTTTCCTCACATGGTCATCAAATTACACATCCACGACCCCCAAACATTCCCAAATAGCTTGGATATTGGTGTTTATATTCCTCTATATCTTTAGTCTTTGGATTCCAGTTTCTAGTTCACTTGAAATTGTAACTCAAATCCACACCTTCATCATAGGTCAAATTATTCTCTTGATCATATTTGATCCTATCGTGATTCATTCTCATCACTATCACATTATTATCTCATAGTAAAATAATCCTATGATTTGTGGAGTAAATATATTATTCTAGAAAAACGTGTTAATGATGATAGATTACACAATATTTGTCAAAACACATTCTTAATCAAATATTGGTGAGAAATGAATAATGAATCATGGATGAAATTCAAAAAACAAAAATAGGAGGAATAGAAATCATGTAATAAACATGTTATACTTGATTCTGTGGTGTAGTAAATATGAATAAATATATAAAAAATAAAAAATAAGTGAAATCAGAAAATTCCAATAAAAATAATTTCTACCTAGAATACAATAGATTCACATCGAAATAGATTAATTTATTGATTATAATTTATTATAGGATGATATAATTTGGGTAAATCCACATAGAACCAAGTCCAACAATTACCTAAATTGATTCATGATGAAAAACAAATCTAAATCACCATCATTTGAAATATATTTGATTTTTTTGAAACGATCATCAATCCATTATCATCATTCACCCACACTTCCACAAATTCACTCACTCAATTATCAAGGTTATGTTAGTACCTGTAAAAAAATTTCCAACTATTTGTAAATGTAAAGGAAGATTAGGTATTTGAATATCATTATATATTATTATTTATATACTTATTTAATTTTTCATATTCTAGATAACAGTTTCACAAACACCAGATACCGACAATGGTTATGACATAGCTATGGAAATTACATCATTTAAAACTCAATGGAGGTCTATGTGTTTTGACTATAGACTCAATTTAAAAGTTACTAATATTTTTCAAAAAAATATTTTAGATGATATTAATATATTTTATATTTTTTAGATATCTATTATAGGCTCACAGGAACTTGGAATCAAATACTTTCTACATAAATAGATCTAAAAGCATAAAAAATCATTCAAATATTTACCATGAAAATACTTAGAGAGTATATTCTCCCCAAAATTGCGGTGTTTATTCCAAAAATATTAACACACTAACTAAAAAAATGTGGTTACTAAGATCAAATAATGTCTCTCAATCCCTGATACCTACCATTTGATTCATATACTATCATCAGATACACAAAGAAGGAGTCACTCACCCATGAAGGATATTCTCATCCATATCCAAAATATCCATCTTGTAGTCTATAAGGGTATGTCAATCCTCAATTTACTACTCAGTTAGTCAATAATTGTAGAAAGGTCATGCACATATCTCATCATATATGACAAATAGATGTTTTAGTGAGACAATTATAATTAGAGAAGTAATGAAGAAAATGTACTCTGCCGCAATGGTATAATGTAGCATGCCATATTTTCTGTTGGGTATGTTTACTTTTAAATTTGTTTTAACCTTCATTGTTTTTTCTCTTTCATCGTCACACTATGTAACTGTTTCTTGATCATGTATATTTCCTATATGTTGGAATGGTTACATGTATGATAAAGGCTTGTTGAAGGCCAAATACATGCTATGTTTTAAATATACTCTATTTATTTAAAATAGGTCTAATGTATTACATACACTATATGTTATGGGATGGTCATGTCCTTTGTATGTGAATAATGGGGTTTCCCATGGATGGTAAATCCTTAGCTTTACATATCATGTAAATCTAACATGTCGTGTAAATTCCATGGGAAACTTTTTAATGGTAGTGGTTCTTTTGTCCAAGGCTTTATTTCTTCTCCCTCCATTTGGGAAACCATGTGAGTCCCCCTCTTCACACCTCACCTAGGTTCCAATGGTTCTCCTCTAACAATGATTCATTTCCTTCATCTTCAAGTGAATTGGATCCATAATAGTTTTCACATTCATCCACTTTCTTTCATTCATATATTTTCTTGTTGCATTTTTAGTAAATTGTTTGCATTTTCATATGATTTATTTTTAGGGTTTTCGTCAATTTGTCAAATTTCACTTGTTATTAATCGATTCTAGGACTTGTAATGGGTGAAGAGAGTGTTAAATGCTTAATGTATGTGGTCTTGTATTTTTCCATAATGATACTTTTTTATATCAAGGGTTCATCATGCCACATGGTAGAATCTATTATATATTTCAATAAAACTTATATTATTAATATTCTATGTTACCATACATGCAAGATATGACATTTTACTATTGTTTATGTATTGAGTTTTTTTCTTTATAGACAATTTCTACCACTTACGGTTTGTTCTTACGATACCTCGTAAATTTTTAAATGTTTGTCTAGAAAAAACACCTTCTACATGGTATTATATTGAGGAAAATGAGATGAAACTATATCAATTCAAAGGAAGAGTGGGTGGTATGACCATTTTAGTGATGTACAACTTACTGAGGGGATTCCTATTGATAAAATGGTAGGATATATATTTATTATATATAAAACCATGGATAAGTAAAAATCACTATTGATACAGTCCCATTATATTTTTGATACTTTTATATGGAACTCCATATACATGTGAAATTTAGGAATGGAATCCCATATATTTGTTTAACTCTACATGTGAATCTCATATACTTACGAAAAATTATAAAATCATCCCATGCATTTTGGTAATCATGAATGGTGTCCATTATACTTTTGACATTCTAGAAGGGGTCCCATATAGTTATGATACTCGGTTAGGTTTTCCCATATACTTATGTCATAATGGTGGAGTGTACAATATATTTTTGTTACTTGAGTAGGGAATCACACATATATGTGGCAATAAGGAACAACATCCTTTGACATATATGGTATTCATGTAGTTTACCATAGACAACCGAGTTACGTCTTGATTATAGGTTACTGACAGTAACCATATATATGGATATAAACATCATTAAATATATATAAAACATATATGTGTACTTGTGGTCACTTGTATATAGATCACTTGCCTTTGGTTGAAGTAAGTAGTAACATCATAGAGTTAATCCAGAACCCAAAACCACCCATTTACCATTATCATCTTTTCATATATTTTTATTCATGAATTAGTCATTATATATGCACCAGATGGATATTACTAGATGTAGTTGGTTGTGGACTAATAATTATTTATTACACCCTATTAATACCACCTATGGTACAAAAATAGACATTTTGTCCCTAGTTATAGAAAAGGGGTATTTTTCACCTTTTGATTCATTATTATTATTTAGTAGTACAATGGAGTACTGGGGTAGAGAACTAATCCAATTGTCATACTGGTAGTGGTGTCATATTTTTTATCATTTTGTTCATTTTTAATCATGTTTGATATTCTTGTACCAATGTAACCTATATACGTCATATTTTTAGATCATATTACCATTATCATCATTTTTCATATTATATCGACTTAGCTTCCACCTTTTGGTTATGTTGGGCTATTTTTTATTAGTCTACTTTTTCTTTTTTATTATTTTCTATACATATAATTAATATTTACCACTATGAAAAATGTTTATTAATGATGGTATAGTCTCTTGAAAGAGACAACTATGGACCTACCATCTCATCAACTAACTCTGGCATATAGGAAGGCATGATTGGGGTCATTTGGCAAACTGTATCAGGGTACCACATACTGTCATCAGTGGTTGGATGATAGAATGTGTTATCTAAGGTCTTTTATATTATTGTATTATTATTTGGGGTATTAAATAATAGACTATGAATGAGTCTGAATTCAGTAACGAGCATGTTTTTGTTATTAACTATGCCATGTACATTGGAAACACAAATTTCCTAGGATGGATTAATGCCATGATTTTTATCATGTAATATTTAGTTTTAGCATTCATTTTGTGTGGCATATAGTTATTGTCTAGATTATCAAATATAAAAATTTTAAAATGTTTCTCATATAGATAAAACAGTTAGATTAATTAATGTGACCACAATAAAATAAAAAACATATTCCCTCATATATTAATGATGAAACCTTAATTAGAAAATTATTACACATTTTATCCATGAAAAAATGGATCAATGGATTGAAATTTTTTTTTTTATTACATGAATTCCTATTATATTTTATGAGGCATTTACTTCAATAAATTTTATATGGTGTTTCATTGAGTAAAACAGTTATGTTATACCTGTTACATCTTGATTCGAGATGTAAGGTCAATGTCGTAGTAACATGACATACCAATTGTGATTTATAAATTTTATAGTCTATATAAATTTGATATAGTGATTTAAATATCTAGAATATAATGTATATATATATATATATGAGTATAAAATTAAAAAAATGTAATATTTTGAATGAAACATTTACCGTTACAAGTGGATTCAAATTTCATTGTCAATAGTGTTCTCTTATATACCATGCGATTAACACACCCTGTACTTCGTCTTCAACTTCAACTTGTGGTATCATGACCCTAACATAAACTATTTATAGGGAAGTATGTAGTCCCTTTTTTCATCTGTTGTGATCTTCTTATAACATATACATGTCTTAATGAGTATGAAGAGATGTGTGATTCATTAAGTAATGTTATATATATATATATATATTTTTGTGTGTGTGTGTGTGTATTTTTTCATTATATTTTAGTTTATTATTTATTTCTATATATATTATATAAGGATTTCATTTGGAAATTGTAGAGTTATGCCACAATGATTTCCTTGAGTCATGTTCCAAGATGGGGGAGACTACCTTGATTTGGAGGGAGTGGGATATATCCCTCTAGTATTGCCTCTTATAGATCCTACTGAGGTACCACATATTGATCTTCAACATACCACTGATTATTATTTTAAAAATTAATTTTAAACATCATTCAATCTATGTAAGGTTCTTGTTCACCTACCCCTACTATGGCAGCATTGAAATTCGAATTCAAATAGATATATCATCAGACCTTTTGGGGTACGGGGGTGTCCAGGATACTGAGTCCTGTCAGGATGCCTTGTTATCAATCTTCAATCATATAGATACACCTCAAGAGTGGTGGGTCATTATCCCCAACTTTATTCAATATGAAACTTCCAAATATTAGTGGGACGTTGTATGCCATGTTAATAATCATCAGTTTATGGTTGGGGAAGATTCCCAAATATGTTTCTAGTATTACATCATTTTGTAGTTGTAGAGGGAATCCATGATTGTATGTTTATGCAACTATATAATGTACATATATATGTGATGTAATATTGGGAACATTTCACTATGCCTTAATGCTTTGGATTGACTCTTATAGGCAAACAGTATATGACTATGATAGAATTTAATAATGGGTTTTCAGACTCCATAAGATCATAATTCTATATCCTTTAGTTTATCACCATTTATGAGATTTTAAATTTGGATGTCATCTATATGATGATCCAAAGAGAGGTTGATGGTGTGGGTTGAGGAATTTTCTTTTCTGATACTGGGGGTATATCTTTTATTGGTTGGAAGCCTCACTTCTATTATTCATGTTGGGGTAATAATAGTCAAATGAAACCTATTGATAATTACATAGTATGCCACCAGAAATGAAATATAAGGAATTGGATTCCAAAAAGTCTTTGATATCTCGATGAATTCATGGGCTACGTTATGTTGGGATATCATAAGTGCTTCTATGGAACTCTTTCATCCATTCCTATTAGAATATGATATATATCAGCTCTTCTATTATGATTATTAACACCTCTTTAGTTTGGTAGTTGGTATAGTCCGACCGATCAAGCAATGAGGTTTTCATTGTCAAGATTTCCATATCTAAATGGATAAATTCTAGTAAAGAAGTCCTAATAAAGTTAGTTAGGTTTCATATTAGGGTTGTAAATATGTCCATTTCTATGTAGTGTAACATACAGATGATGATCTATATAAACATGCAATTATAGTTTGTTATATTATTCTACTAGCATATACTTTTGAATCCTCCTTTTTCGATTTAGGGGATTCAAACACTTTTTTATCCTTATAAATTATGGAATGTATTATCTTGCAGATAGTGTAATAGAATGACATGATAAATCCTAAAAATTAATAAGGGATCAATCGGATTGTTTTCTCCATTGAAGGAAGTGACCCCTTGAGAAAGGTGGGTGTCATTTCATCCAAAAAAATTTTTTCTCAAGATAACATGAATCAATGTAATTATTAGGATGGATTTTATATTTAATTATCATTATTTTGTTTATTTTCTTCCCTATTTATTTTACCTCTCATCACCTTAGGAAGGTACTGATATTCCTAAGGGTGAATTGGATGTTCAAAAAGTTGAGTTTAACCTGAGCATCATGGGTGGAACAGAGTGATATCCATATGTCTAGTCTCGTTATGAGAAATCGATGAATATATGTAATCTAATTCGTTGTTTTATTGGATTGTTTCAATATTGGTTTCCTAAATACTTATATTTCATACTTTTTCAGAGTGGTTGATTTCACTATTGACTTATTTTCTAGTGTGGAACCATTATCCATTCCTCCTTAATGTAAGGGCCCTAAAGAGATCATAGAACTAAAGAATTATTTAGATCATTTGGAAGCTAAGGGTTTTATACAACCCAATACATCTAAATGATTTTCACCCAAAATTTTTTCCAATAAGGTGATCAATACCCACTAGTTTTCTATGGAATACTATTGATTGAAACAACTTACTGTAAATAACCATTATACACTACCTTTAATATATGACCTCCACATCCATATTCAACAAGTGAATATTTTCTAGAATATTTTTAGAGGTTCGGTTATCATCTGGTGTGAGTGGTGCCTTCATATATTCATCATATATATTTTCCTAGCATTTATGGTCTTTATGAGTATATCATTATGTTATTTTGTGTCACGAACACCTATATGGTCATTTTTTATAAGATTAATTGGGGTTTTCACTTATAACTAGATTCATTTCTATTAGTATTTGGGGACGATATCTTTTTATATTCTCATACTAGAAAAAACCATCACAAACATATTTTGAACAAAATAATATACATATAGAGAAGATAAGTTATTCTAATATCACTAATCGACTCTTTTGGATTGAAAAGGTCAATGTCATAGGTCATAAATTTTTTGAATATGATTTTTATGTTCTTCATGAGAATTCAACCAATGTTGTTGCAATAGAGAATCCCAAGAATGGAATTCACTTTTGTAGTTTTTTTGGGATGGATTTCTATTATAGGATTTTCACTTATGATTTATCAATCCATTCATCACCTATTTCTAGATTTACTAAGATGGTTGTGATGTTAATGTTGGTAGAATCATGTGATATATACATTTATAAGTTGAGAGGGAGACTTACATCAACACCAGTACTAATTCTTCTTGATATTTTAAAAATCTATATAGTCTATTGTGGTGATTTAGTTATTAGGATTCGAGTAGTTCTAATAGCGTGGGAATGAGTTGTAGTGTATGTTGTACCCCATTTTAGACCTCATTATAATAATATAACTACACATTATCTTGATATATCAATTATGGCTCGTGATTTACATTATTGATGAAGCAATATTTTTAGAACATTATTTCATTTAAATGGGAAGAAAATTATAAAATATTTTTCAACACAACATGAATTTAATCTCATGCATCACATGTGGGTAGAATAATAAAATTAATTATACATTTATCAAGTTTATACACATTTAATGGCTAATACATTTTTTGATTCATTAATGTAGAAGACTCAGAAACATTACATTTGGGAGGACATTATGGAGTGGAATATGATGGGGTTGTTTTCAAATATACATGTAGAGGTTAAAGAGTGTTGTGGGTAGCCATTATTAAGATATTTGGTTGTGGAATACTCCCTTTAGTAAGGGGTTATGTTGAGACAAACATCATATCAGGAGGTTCTACTTCTAAGGGAGAGTTTCTCTAGAGATAACAGATTGTTGGGTTGTGTTTTTTGTGAAAATTATATTATTCACTTTCAAAAATTTGTTTGGGTTCATAAAATCATATGATAAGTGATTATTTGGGAATATCAAACATCTATTTGTGTATTATAGCATGGTAGTACTTTAATGTACCATGATGTACATTTTCTATGTTGTGGTTCTTGTATAAAGAGTTTGATTACACGTTTTATCACATGGTTTTGTAGATTTTAGCTATTTACGTATAAGCACCAGTGACATTCTAGGTTTCCATATACTATACCCATTATTATTTTAAAATGGAATGAAATATATCTCCATTTTGTAATGTGATTTTAGAGCTCTCTTTCATATAGTGAGGTAGTATATGTGATCGTTGACAATTTGACCAAGGGCGGACACTTTCTACTTATTTGAGAGACCTTCTTAGTTGATGATCATTGAATGATTAATATCCATGATATTTTTCCCCCATGTTTTTTTCACGAAATACTAAATTATAAGGATATTATGTTTTAAATCATGGTTATGGAATGTTTTTCATAAGGCACTGGGTTCTGAGTTTCTCTTATGTAAATCACATCACCCTCAGACTGACAGACAACCTGAGTATACAATATGGCTTCTAGAGTAGAATCTGAATGAATTAATCATTTATTTAGGATGTATATGATAGAATAACATACCATATGGTTCAGGTCTCCAATAATAATATATTTCATTAAATGATTCAGATGGTTCCATAGGAGTCCCTTTATGTTTAGTCATGTCATTCACCCATATTCTTCATAGAGGCCTGTTTTGTAGCACTTTTGGGTCCTAATATCATTTTGGAGACTATAGTATATATAATGGTGAATAAAAACTAGATGTTAATAGATATTTCCATGTGTATGTCTTATATTGATCTAACTCATATTCCTCTAGGGTTCAAAGTCAGATATAATGTATTTTGTGTGTTTCTTCTAGATTAGGCTATATATGGATTCAGAGGTAGGGAAATATATCACATCATAATGTTGTATGTTTTTAGATCATGGAGAGATTTTGGCCAATAGATTATCAGTTATCTTTACCTCATATTTATTAGATCATGAAAGATGTCTTCCATATATCATAACATCACCATCATTACTCTACCTATCACACCAATTTGATCCTAATGATATTAATATTGGGTTTGATGTTCCCATTTTGGAAAATCTAATATGTGTCATTTATTAGATCATGAAGTTTCTCTATGGAAGTCCAGATCCTCTAGTACATTTTCTATAGAATTGTGGTCATGGGTAAGAAAATAAATTGTAGAGAGAAGGGGGTGTAAGAGTTCAATGGACAGAAAATTTATCAGACGAATCTATACCATATTCGAAAGGGAAACATAGGGATGTGTTGTTATAAGCATGGATCGTTATAATGTATATACTTTTAACTGAGGTGTGTTTTATTATAATTTTGATCAATCCATCATTGAGTTTTCTCTTTTTTCTTAAGCTCGATAATTATACCTTGGTTTGTCCCATTTCATTTTTGATAGAAAGGGTGTAGGTGGGATGGAGGTTTGGTGCATGAAAAATATATGGCGTATAATAAATAAATGGAATATTTAAAATACATAGAATTTATTATTTAAATAATGTGTAATGAGTAGGATAGAACCCATGAACAACATGGAATGGTGTTCCAAGGATCGGAAAACCAGATCATTACACATCATACATATCCTACGCATAGTTTTAATTCTAAAGATACTTTTTTTAGAAAAAGGGGAAGTAAAATTTTTTATAGATCCTTAATTTCATATTCTCTATAGTGACCAGCCTCATGAGAATGCCTCCTCATTCCACACCTAGGATCCAAATTATCTCCACCAGATGAGCCCAATTTTTTTTTCTATTGGCTGCATTGGTTATGAAAGGGTATGTTCCTAGATCCTATTTATTACATTCATAATTAATTTTTCAATATCATTAACTAGTATTTTTGTGATATCACAATCCATAATTACATTAATTATAACTATTGTTATGGTTTTCCAATACATTATGGATTCGAGGACTTGTACTATGTGGATTGAAATAGGATTAACCTTAGGGGTCTATATTATTTCCCGTAAAGATGATTTGATTTTTATTATACAGTTTTTTGTCTAACTGTTGCATATTACACAAATTTTATTCAAATTAATAATCTATTTTTCATCATTTTTATCAATTATTTTTATATCATTGTACTCTTATTTATAATTAGGGTGTTTCCCACCTTGAAAAACCCCACCCCTTTGAGTGTCCTCATGTGATTCCTCCTATATTAAAAAAAATCTTATTTAGTTGAAAATCCATTTAAGTTGTTTTTTATTGAAAACTTTTTGAGGAGAATAACTATATTTTGTGGAAAGTAAGTGGTGAGACCAGTTTCCTTTAACTAACTATTACTAATTGTATGTCACATAATTTAACTAAATGATATATATTAAGAGTGATTCAAGCCTTGGATTATGTCAATGCTTTAATGGTAATAATTTTTTATTTATTGATACCCTTACTGGGAATCCCAATTAACTGGGTAATTCAGGTAGGTTGACCCATATATATTTGGCACATGGGAAGTGTATCACATATATATGTGAAATTTAGGAAATTCACCCCAAGTATTTGTGATAATACGGTAGGGAGTCCCATATAATTTGGAAATTTGGTTAGGGATTCATGTATATTTTTTATACTTGGGTAGATTCTCCCATATACATGTAAGATTGTGCAAGGTAATATCATATATTTATAATACTCGAGTAGGGAATACCACATATATGTTATGATATGGAATGATTTCTCTTGCCACATATGTGATTCATAATACTATCTATACACACCTATGTTACTCCTCATGTATACACTCGAATAATATTAAATAAATACTACTAATAAAATAATTATTTATATAAACCAAATTAATATTTATACATGTAGTTAATTGTCAATATTTAATTCATCTTAGGCCGAAGAAGGTTGTTTTAGCAAAGTTCCAATCATGAACCAGAGCCTAACCTTTTAGATTTTACAACTTTGGTTATATTGTAATTCATGTAATAAAAATTTTATATCTACTGGATATATTACAAAATCCACCATTGGTTGCGGTATGATATGTATATATCTCAACCTATTCGTTCCACCAAATTTTCTCGAACATATTTAATTTTTGAAAATAGAGACAAGGGGAAGAAAAGACACTTTTGTTGCTTTATCATTCTTTATTTCTAGTATAAACTATGGATTAGAGGGATATTCCAATACAGTTATTCAATTGGAGGAATCTGTTCATAATGTTTTTATTTCATTATCTTTTTGAATATTCTTGTATCCATATATCCCATTTACCTATCCTTTTTTATGGAATATTAAAATGATCATCATTTTTTGTATGATACTTACTCTACATCCACCTATTTGTTATATTGAATTATGTAGTTTTACTCTTCCACTTAATTTTTTTACCTATTTCCAATTATTATCATTTTTTTATATAATTCTACCACACTTTTATTAATGAGTTCATAGTATCTCCATAGACACTCCATAGGACTTCCCTGATACTCGACAACATCTATCATATAGATAGGGGTTTTAGATATCATGTGGCTAGCCATGTTATGGTTTTCATCAGTGGATTATGGGGTTAGACACTACACTATACATAATATCTATAATAGGACAATAAATCTCAAACACAACTTTTCCCCCATACAAATATCTATAGTACATTTTGATTTGAGACCCTCTAGAACACAAGGAATCCTTCATAAAACTCCAAAAGACTCCATTAGTTATTCTTGAAAAGACAACTTGTTGTTCTATTTAGTATTCATATAGTCCAAGACGATCATCACCGGTTTTTCAATAGCTCTCACTATCTCTAAGACCAATATTACTAAATCTCTTAGATCATACCAGTAACATGGTAACATTTTGGGTCATTTGTACATGACCTAAAATTGTGTAATACCAATAGTGGAGTTGTAGTTTTAATATGAAGAATAATCCCACAAGGTTATTTCATCCTCTAAAAAATGTATGAACACCAACATTCAGGGCCAAAACATGTTCTCTTGAACATGAATAATCCACTCAACATACCTTTCAGTTGGGGGAGAAACGTTCTCATCAACTTCAATAGTGTCACAAAGGCCTCTAGTAATCCACTCCTAATGATTAATTGAATTGAAAATCATGGTATGAAACTATCATCAATGAAAATCCATGGATCTTTATGATCTCTTACACATAAAGGTATCATAAACTCTCAACTGAACACAACTCTAAAAATTCTATGATATTGGTGGACATTGTGTGTAGGTATATGATCACCAAAATAGAATTGTTTCATTTGGAAATATGTTCTATTCTTATCATGATTTTAATTTATATTCCATACTACATTGATTATATTATAACAACGGGTCTAGTTAATCCCTAAAGAGACTGGTTCTCATCCTCCACTTACTAACATGTGAGGAATCATGAGGGAAATTCATCTACACCCTTTTTTATAAAAGGCCACTATAACTAACATCATAGGTAATGGTAAATTTATTCAAAGCCAAGATGACCCATAAAATATGATGAAGTAATCTACCTCATCACATCCTCCTACAAAGTCACTTGCCTGAACACACATTCCATGAAATAGAAAACATTCTCCCCTCATACATAAATTCCTTTCGGAGAACATCCAGTACATATCTAAGTATATAATATCTCAAAATCCATATCTCCCTGATGGGATTACCCAATGAAATTTAAAATATGTGGGGTATCAACCATTGACTAAAAATCTAAAGCACCATTAGGGCCCACTATGAAAAACAATAGTAATTTTAACTTCTCTAACACCTTGGAAAACAACTAAGAATAAGATCACCCACTTATTGAATCTACCACCATGTCTCCCTTAAAAAGATAGTGAACAATATCAATGTCATAGTCTTGGAGTAACCATATTAATCTCCTCAGTCTCATGTTAATATCCTTATAATATAAGATATACTAAAGACTTTTATTGTTATGGTAGATGATAAACTAGAAAAAGTTAAGGTTGTGTCACCACATCATCAGAGTGAATACTAGTATTTCCTACTCAAGATCACAGGTCACAGAAATCATATCATGTGGTAAGAACTATTTATAACCCTAGGAAGTCCTATCTAGGATCTCTTTCATCAAGCAACCACTTGTCATCCATAATGAAATGCAAAGCACTATGTACTCAACCCCCTCATCTAGAAATTTGAAGATGGGGGAATTCATGTTCCTGTGAGTCATCTCATAAAATCTCTACTGTCACAATTTCATCCAAATGAATGGATTACCCTTCTAGATCAATGTATTCAAAGATCCTAAACTCCTTGAGAAATATGAAGAAAATCTCATATAGTAGCCTTCAATCCCAAGGAGGCTCAACACCTCAGTACCACTGTTGGGTGTATCCTAATATTACACTCCCTCAACCTTTGTTGTGACCACATATACAACATCGGTTGAGATAAAATCTCCCAAAATCTAAAACTATTGAATCATGATAGAACAAATCAGATGAATCCCATAAATAATGTGATCATAGAGTTTCTCTAGAACCATAATCAAGTGTTTCACGTGATCCTCCATGAATGTCAAGTACACTAGGATATAATCAATAAAGATCACCAAAATCATGTCTATGAAAGAATGAAATTTCATTTTACTGAGTCCAATGAAAACTTATAGGTAGTTATTTAATCTTATGGAAAAAACCATGTGCTCATAGTGAACATAGAGACATCAGAATTCTCCCATTAGTATAGCCTCTTCCCATCCCCATAGCTGGTGCTAGCCTGATATGAGGTCAATCATTGAGGACTTTCATGTCCCTCTCAGAAACTTGAATATTTTGTCAATTCTTGTTATAAGATACATATTTATCCTGGTAAACTTTTTACGTGCTAAAAACTATGCATAACACCAATTTATCATCTCCCTTTTTTGAGAATAATATAGGGGATGACTATGATGATACAATGGGTATCACTAATTCCATCCTCTATAAATAATTAACTAAACCCTTAACTCGGGATGGACTATGAGAACCATAAAAAACGTTTTTATAAAAATTTGGGCAATTCCTAGGTTTATTTCAATGAAAAAATCTAACTCTTAGATAGTGGGTAGGATGGAAAATACAAAGGATTTAAGTCTTTGTGCTCAGCGACCACAACAAGAGATTAATATCCCCTAAAATTCACTTCATTAAGAGTTATTCTATAAAAATAGTGTTTAATTCGAATCTCCCACTTATTTATGAGTCTCTCTTTATCCTCCTAGTTATCCTTCTTGCCTATAAAGGGAACCCTAACTCCAAAAAGTTTAACACAAAACATCCTATTCCTAAAACTAGTAATCAAGGCATGAAAAATTATTATATAGTAAATTTATAAGGTAATTTCATAAGGTCTATTTTTTACCCAATGATATTCCATGAGAAGCTCTATACTCCAATATATATACCACACATTAAAAAAAAGTGTGTTATCATTGAGTCATCAATGGTTAGAGTCTCTATGTTTATGGCTCGAGTTAAATCCTCAAGAAGAACATTTAGATCTCAAACTACGGATGCGTAAAAATATAATAGTTCAAACATATTTCATTCAAAACTATATCCAATGTATAAAAGGGACATATCACACAACTAATCATCCCTTGAGTGTATATATCATTGTCCTCCACGACTTGCGTAAAAACTCGATCCAAAGTACTGGCTTTTTTATCCTCAATGGGAAAACCTGGGAGTGTTGGTCGAAACATTTCAAACCATATTTCACCTTCCTATAGATATCTTAACTACTATTACACTTCCTCTATCCTATATATCTCCATACATCTTAAACCACTTATACTATGGTGGTCCTTCCACTATCCCTAAATCAACCGTCAGGAGGGTTGATGAATCTAGTGCAATATGTCCCCTCCAAAAAAACTATCTCCTCCTCAGCCAAGTATGGAAACAACCATATTATGATCCAAAAATAGAAACCCTTGTTACATATATAATCACTAAAAACATACCTCAAACCAAGGCCCCAATGTCTTTCACTGGCTACCTGATGCCAAAGTATCAGTAGTTGTGTTACAATTTCTGAAACACACTCCCACTTTCGTCATGGCAAAAAACTTATCTAAAACCAAAGAACACACTATAAACCTATAATAAGTTTTAATTCATTGAGGTAACACACTAATAAGTATTCATCTCTACATAAAATTTTAATATGTTTCACTTAAAATATCATATACTAATCCATAACATTTGAGTATTGTGGAATGTTTCCAAAACTCAAGGAGTTGTAATCCATAGTCACGATTCCATGAAGTAGTTGTAAAACAACCATGATGTGAACTACTCAAATCATTGCAGAAGAATAATCCTACTTGAATAGATACATAAAATGTTACCTTGAAAGAGTTTTCTCAACATATTAAAGAAGAAACAAGCTCTACCAATGTCATATAGAACCATAAATAAGGCTTTCTATCAGGGAAATCATCTACTATGTAGGCATCCTGATGAGATAAAACAATCATGTAATGACATTAATCCAATCCTTAGATTAACTTGTGTCTGTCACTCTCCTAATCATAAAAAGTTTGGGAAATTAAACCGGCTAAATTGTTCTAATCCTACACACATCATCATCAGGTAATTCTTTTACCACATATTGCTCGATGGGTGGGGGTATTACTAGAATATAACCTAGATGAACATCCTCTAGAACATGTCCCTATATCTAAGCCACGTCATTGAGTGGATCATACTCATTATCATCGTACTAAATCTGAGATGGAATTAATCATGGATACATCCTATAATAGATATGGTGTACCATGGTTTTATAAATTTTTTCTTTACAATCTATGTAAGAATAGAAAACATGCCCCCACAGACTTGAGCCCATGACGCACCCCCCAAACCCCACCATGACTAATGGAATTGAAAATATCACTCATTTCTATGTGATTCCTCTACCAATGATTCAACATATTCTAATATCTACATGTTATGATATTAAAAAAGGTGATTAGTGTCCTGGGTATGGATACATCATGTTATACAGTAGCATCGATGTCACTAGGCTAAAAGAATAATGTGAATCACTTAACATTGTTTCAATAAAACCCCAACCCAATCTCACCACTAAAAAACACTTGAATCTTGAATCAAAAAATTGAAACCACCACTCATACCACCCTTTAATGAACCAACGCATCAGGGCCATCCTAGATGGTGATAAGATTAGTGAGACTACCCTATGATAGCCTCTAATTGAACAAAGTATGAGGTTTAGAACCAAGTAAGAATTACAATCACATAGGGGAAATAAAATAAAGTGGCTATATAAAAACAAATATATCCAATACCATACAATGAAAATATATAAAATTCTATATTAACCAAATTCATCCATACATCTAAATACCTTATTTATATTATGATGGTGAATCTCAAATGGAAATATAGATAAATAGATAACCAAAAATAACTATAAATAATTCCATCTATCTAAAATGAGGGGAATGTGGTTAAAAGTTACCAATGGTACATACAATTAGCTTTCTAGTCTAATCATTTTTGTATATGATTCTTATATACCAAGAACCCTATCAGACTACTGATCATATTTATATGACATGACACATGTAGGCAGAGCCCATGCATAAATGATTATAAAAATACCTAATAAAAATCCCTAAAATCACTATAATTAATGAATCAAGGGTAGTTATCTCTTTAAAGGATATGTAAATCATAATATGAGACATAAAATAAAAACATCTAGATATACACATAGACAACACACTATCTCAAGGTAATTTCATAAACACATTGACACACTATTTTTTTGAAGATACTGTAGCAATAGTCGCTCAGGAGAACTCAAATTGCAGGTGTTTCCAAAGGTTTCACCAGGGTGCACATCATTATATGGGGACAATCTGGATGTTTCCCTACATTCCCACATTCCAATGTTTGGAGGAATATTTTTCTTATTCAGATAAGTTTTCTTATTGTTCAAAATGAGATGAGGAGATGTCGATCTATCCTTCTATGGATTCCTCTTCAGAATTCGTTGCCCAGTCCGAGTCTCCACTTGATGCCAAATTTTGGGAAGAAGAAGAAATAGAGGGAAGTTTCCTGGGCTGCGTCGCGAAGACCTTTCGTAGAGCCCCTTGGCCTTGTTCCCACCATGGAGAAAGGATGCGGGATGCTCCGTGAACGAATTTGACGTACACAAGCCCACTGCAGAGCAAGGAGGTGGGAGACTCCATGAGCAGAGTCGATATGCATGATCCCACCATGGAGCAAGAAGGTGGGACACCCAGCAAACCCCTTTGACATTAGCAAACCCACTGCGAAGTGACCTCTATCTTAAGACCTAGAGGCCTCTGATTCACAGTGCCTCTTTCCTATAAATACATGACTCACCTCGAGCCTAAAGGAATAATCATCTGACCTTTCACCTTCTGAGCTCTCAAATCGTGAAGCACATCTTTCTCTATGAACCATGAGCTCCTCAACGTAGTTTTTTCTTTATGAAGCTCCTCCCCCTCTACTTTAATCAATCCCCTCTTCCATGAGGGATTCCATATGTGAAGACCATGGGCCTTTACAAAGGATGGAGATCCCCATGAGGACTCAAGTCATCGATAAGCATTTATTCTTCACGAAACACCCTCCACACACACATGAACCACATGATAAGGCAGTGTCACTATGCTTCGCGAGACATATTACTTCACAATAGCTTACCTTGTGAGGCACCCTTAATTCATGAGGAATTTCTTTGTAAATGAATTTTAACTTCATGATGCTCCTCCAATATGTACCTATGCCATATACCTAGGCTTGGAGACTTCATTTCGTGAAGCACACCCCTTTTCAAATATATTTCACTTCATGGAACTCCAGAGCATCACAATGCTTCTCTATATGAACCTCTCTGCTCTACAACTCCTTTTCCCATGTAGCCCTTCAGGTTTTCATGTAGAAATTTCAAATTCCCTTGGATGATATTGCCCATTGTGTTGCTTAGCCTCATGCTTCTTTGCATAGGCATGCTAACAAAAATTGCTTCTTCACATAGCCATGCCGATATGGACCCCCAATGGGATTACCTCATGACACTCCCTAGCCACGGTGTTGCCGGTGCCTTCCCTTCACCAAGGTGTAAAGGGTAACGATTATGTAAGTCATAGGGGTGCGGAGTGATCCTGCCTTGTCCGAGCTGCATGATGATAAACTACCAACCTCCATCATCATCAGCACATGACATTAAACTGTGACCTCTCCATGTGCCTCACATGCGGGGTGCCTCGTCTCGGATATTATCTACGCCCAATGGTCTCCATGAGAGTGAAATCATTCCTCACATGGAATGAAATCCTATTAATTGGAGTGGTGTATGTATATGGGGAAAGGGAAACCACCCTAGTGTAAGCCCCTGTCTTTCTATTTAAGAGGTAGAACCCTTGATCCTCTTCTCTTATTGGGTGAAAAATCCCTCTCCCGCTGGGCATTGTCACCACCCGAGCCTCCCGCCTTGAGTAATTCCCAATATCCATCACATAGGTTTCTAACCACGTATAAGCCCCTATTTCCTCTTTAGGCCGCCAACTACACGTGGCCCCAGTCTACTTCCCATAGACTCACCTTTCATGACATAATGGTCAGTTCTTTGATGTCTATTTATTCTAACACCAATCATGACTCACTTGGGCCTAGAGAAAGAATTGACCATGACATCCTATCCGGGAAACCTAGAGTGTAATCCCCAAACTCCCACCTGATCTACATGGACTATGATCATTTCCAAGGCAAGGTACGTAGGAAACCTTCTTGAGGTTTAATCCCACCATCCATTGGACCCAACTATCATCACGTCGGTTCACCAAACCCTACCTGAACTATGTGGTCTTTGATCCTTACCATGGTCGGGTATGTAGGAAGCCTCCCTAATGTTCAAGCCCAACACATGGTCACTCTGACCCCCTTCACATCGGTTCCCTCACCACCTGAACTATGAGGTATTTGATCCTTTCCCTAATAAGGTACATAGGAAGCCTCCACGAGGTTCAACCCCACCATCTATTTGGGGCACAGGTCATCCTTCATATTGGTTCACCCCCATCGTTCATGATGTTAAACTGTGAACCTCAATTAGTGGTAAGTCATTATCTCCCCCGATTAGCGGTAAGGCATTGTTTCACCAAGTCAGCGGCAAGCCGTTGCACCCACCCGAACTACGTGGACTTTGATCCTTGCTAAGGTTGGGTAAATAGAAAACCTCTCTAAGGCTCGATCCCAACAACCATCTGACCCCATGTCCTCCTCCATGTCAGTTCACTGACCCCCATCCCACGGGAACTACGTGGGTTTGATCCTTGTCTCTTAGATAAGGTACAAAGGAATCCTCCCTGGGGATCGACCCAGTCCAATGGTAAGCCATTGAAACACCAATCAGTGGTAATCCATGGTCAACTCCATCCAGTGGTAGGATGTTTTGACCTCATTCAGCAGTAGGCCATCGTGACCCTATCTAATAGTAAGCCGTCAACATCCCCATCTAGTTGTAATCCGTTTAAATCCACAATCGGTAGTAATATGTTCTCATATGAAGTACAATGACTTTTATTCCCTACCATGAAAATACTTAGGAACCATTTTTGAGGCTCAAGCCCAAATTCAACATCATCCTCATGGCGGTTCCATCCCATTGACCATCCACATCATTCAACACTCCATCATCCATTCTGATTCTTACCCGAGCCACCACATCCGGATGGGATCATTCCACCTTATTACCCATTCCCCTCAACATAAATCAAGAAGTTAACCACACATTTTCCCCAACATCAATGCTTACTCTAGAGTTTTTAACCCATCTGATCCACTGTAATCAGTGTTTTGATTAGTCTGATATGTCTCTACTAGATGTTAAACCTATGGCACACCCTGTGTTAAACATGGGAAGATGAGGAAAACCTAAGAAACATTCCTATGGGATATGATTCCCTTCATTTGACGATGGATTCCTCAAGAATCAACACCCTCGAGAAGCCCTATAATTATGGAAAGAAACAGTGACGCACCAGTGTCCCAGTCTCCAGACGCACATGTGATGTCTAACGTGACTACTCCCCTGACCAAAGGTTGCTGACCTGATTGGACCCTTTGGAATGTCCCGACAGAAGCAGTGTAATTAAGTGGTATCCATGAAGATGTGTTACTAGAAAGAGTTTCACAAACAATGTTTTAAATCTATAAGGGAGTCCCTGACTAGGTGACGAGTCCCAAGGAGGATCAGAAGAAGGAAGAACCGACACCCCATCATCTCGTTTTGATCATGGAGAAAACGTCCCTAAACAAGGAATGGATGTCGCCCACCATTGGAAAGTGAGAATGCAGGGATATGAAATCATGCCTTTCATACTCAAGAAGATGGATGTGTGCATCCTGGTGAGAGAATCAGGAAAAAAATGGTGAACCCGATGTGAATATCTTCTCCTCAATATTTAGATTAGTAGTGGTCGAGACATCATTAGATTAGTGTCTCACCAGATCCAGCTATCCGATGCTGAGTCCCACCAAAAAAATAGAGGATCTGGCCTGAAACTCACCAGAAGATGGGGAAGTAGAACGTTGGACATCCTAGTTTGCGGCGTTTTCAACATGGACCCCTATTACCATTCTAGGAATATGGGATGGCATTGGAGAACTGGTCTTTAATTCCTTTTTCTTTCAGCACTGATGAGTTAATCTCTCTATTTTTAGAAACCAAGCTACTACACCCGGATCTCGGTCACCGCCTGCGAACTGACACAGGGGCTAGCGAAGTCCCAACATGGCAGTCCTGCATGGCTCTACTTCTTCTATAATGGCCTCTACACCAACGACCATGGGGCACCCACGCCCCATCTCCCCGTCCAAGGCCATCCAACTAAGTGTGATTAATGATATCATACGCCATTACTAGGAGGAGTGAATTATCCCTACTCAGGTTATGGACCACCTAGATTTAGAGGCCTCTGCTCCCCATTGGCAATGCCAATCCAGAGGGCCGTGCAGGGAGAAAATTCTCCCCGCTCCAACATATAGTCGTTTTGGGAGCCTCTCCATAGAACATCTAAATGACTCTGTGCCTTAATCTGATGAGGTCGTGGATATCAAGGTCAGCCCAGCCATGATTCCATTCCAAGGGCTCCCTGCAGGGGCTCCCACCCGACGGCGTCAGTGCAGCCACCCTGTCTTACTGGCCAAAGAGGAGGTAATCCATGTACCTGTACCCCCAACTCTGGTCCATCTGATCTGACGCCAGCATCGGGCGCAAGCTGAAGAGGACGCCCACCAAGGGGTGCCCACGTCAATGGTTACTATGTCCTGATCCACTTTTGATGCATATCAACAGCTTCATGTATATGCTAAGTAGAGGCATTTATATGCCCGACTAGGATCGAGGCCCAAACCGCCCCACGGGCAGGTTGGGTCGGCTCTATAGGTTTTCGACACAGGTAGTGGCCACTGGGGACTAACCCAAAATGATGCCACCTTTAGTATAAATGAGGTTCCTCCACTCGTCATGGAGGTCTACCCCCAACCACATTCTATCCAAATGAGGGTCCACCCCATGGTAGTGATACACACTATGGAGGTCTCTCTCATTCCCACTACTCCGGATATGGAGTCTTTCCTCCAACTACAGGCCGTTGGCATGGGGACGTTGCACATCCAATAAATCTTCAATATGGGGACCCTCCCTGTATCCTTGTAGTAGCTAGAGAAGGTCCTAATCACCTCAATAATCAGATGAGTGAGGGACACCTCCACTTCACCAGCACCCAGCACGGAGGTCCTACCCATGTTCGGCTCGACTAGAATGAGGACTTCCCTTGAGCTGAGGTCATCAGAGGGAACAAGAATGGGGGTACCACCCATGCTAGAACATGCTCGACTGGAGGACCTACCCAGTCCAACACTTCCCATAGATGTCCTCACTATATCCCTTTTTATATCTGCCCTGATGCTCCTCACACCCCAACTTTCTCGGGTAAAATTCCTCCCTGCCACATCACCAGTATGGTCAAAGGTCCACCTCGTGTCAGGAATCTACCCAGTCTAGTAGATCCATCAAGGGGAATGAAGGTGGGACATCTCCACCATAAGAAAGATTCGAGGATGGTCTGAATAGAGATTAAACTAGTCCGCTTATCAAACATTGAAGTAGAATAACACTTAGTGCGGGAACCCTCACCTCTCTCATCCGAGTCAAGGGATGGGGCAAGAAAGAGGTGCATCGGCCGAGTACTCCGGGAATGCGAGTTCCATCAGATTCCCACCTCCCTCCAGAGTTATATCCAAGAGGATGAAAACTTGGCAACCCCGTAGGTTACGGTCGTGAAACCACCCCCATCATCCCCAGAAGCACTCTCTACCTCGACTAAAGAACATGGAGACCAATTCTAGGGACCAATGGTGGACGAGCATCAATGTGGCCTATTGCCAGAAGCCCTAGCCCCTACGCTAAGAAATAAAGCCATCAACCCATCCTTCCACTATGTGGTTGCTGATTTGCTACACTCTTCAGAGGATAGCCCGAGATTCGGGGGCCAGTCAGCCTGTTTGTCGTATTCTCCACCATCCAGCCTACCATCCAAGTGGTCTGCCTCAATACCATTTTCAGTTTCTCAACCACCCCCAGTTGACTAATGGGGAAATCAAGGTCCAGACCCTGAATCTGAGTCAAAGATCCTATGTAATGTCATTGCAGGAAACCACATCCCTGAGATGTTCTAGCCCATGGCATCACCGAATTTCTGGGCACCAGAATCCCTCACAATAGAGGAAGTTGAGTGTTTCTACCAAACCCTCTAGGTAACGAATTTATGCATTCCTCATCAATGAGTGGTTTATCCCCAGATTCAAGCGCATTTTAAATAAATTGGTTGGAAATGTCGTTTAGTTGACTTGGATGAAAACCCTGTGTCCTAGTGCCCCAAGTCACTAGGCCGTCGTAAGGCCCTCCAGCAATAATGCTTTCACAGTTTCGTGGTACTCTGCAAGATTATAAAGAAGGCTTCCCCCCACATGAAAATACATGGCTAGGGGTTGTATCTTTCCCTCCCATTTAGTCCTATCCAATGACATGCCGACTCTCTAGCTGATATTGAGGATATGCCCTTAGGAAGTGTCACAATCAACATGGACAACATAGTGGACGAGGAGAATGAGCTGGAGCATCTTAACGAGGACATAACCTCCAAGGGCATGACCCCACTACTGGATCCATTGGGAATAGTTACTCTCTAGAAGAAGTGTTTATTAGGTATCCCTAAGCCCCTTGAGACATTAGTCATTAGCCTAAATCACATTAAGGGTAAGGAGAACATCAGAGCTACCAAACACTCAAACCCATACTCCTCAGTGCAGAAGATAGAGGAGGACCCTGAGAAAGCCATGTTGTACCAAAAAATTGTCGAACAAAAGATGTTGGTCAATGAACTATGTGCTGAATGTGCTGTAGAGTGATGGCTAGACTGCGACAATCCAAGGCCATGGCAGCACGGGCAGGAACAACTTACCTTTGAATAGCTACCTCTAGGTGACCCTGACCATCCTTCCCCTGCAAACAATGATGATGCCAGAACTTATGACAAGTGGGCGCGGTATGTCTCACCAAACCCTCAGGAATGGCTTGATAATCCAAGGAACCAAACTCGGGTTCCCCCAGGTGCCCCGCAGGTCACCCCACCATCCGCACTATGAGCCGCTGAGCCACCTTTCCATGTTGAAGAATATACCAACACACTAGTGGTTAGGGATACCATCAAGATAGGGACCCTTTCCCATATGATCCAATGGAGGCACTCATTGCCCGACTTGACATGTTGAAAACGCGACAGGTGGCACTCCCACCCGATGGAAGGCCATATCAGGCATTGGTGGATGATATGCCGGCACCTACGGGTTTCAGTAATCCCACCTTTTCCCCCTTCAATGGGTCAGGGGACCCGCAATAGCATTTGTCCCACTTCAACTAGAGGTTTGGGCCCATGTTAGGGACTCCAACGCAGCAGGAGGCTTCCATGCTCTGATGTTTTATGCACGCATTGGATGGGCCTACATTTGTCTGGTATAGCCAACTCTTCATTAGATCAGTAACCAGTTGGGAGGTCTTTCGTAGGAAATTATCTACGAGTTCATCTCTATGATGAAGAAAATGTGTATCGCGTACCACTTCATGTGCATACAAAGGCCTGGTGAGTGTTTCGCTGACTTATTCACCCAGTGGAAAGGACTTACATACTCCCATGACATGCCAATGACATAGGAGAAATTAATGGTGACATCTATGGGAAATATTAATATAGAACTTGTTCCCTCTCTGATCACCAAGAACTGCCCTAGAGGATTCCAAGACTTATCTGATCAGGCCCAGCACCAAGAAGATTCCCTACAACATGCCTGCCAGGCACATCTGTTTCCCCCAGTAATTCCCACAAGGAGGGATACCAAATCCGAGCCCGCTGCGGTGACCAAATAGAGGCCCCCAGACAGCTAGAATTGATACCAGTGGAGCCACCTTTGCAACCTCACAGAGGCCCACCACCACAGGCACAAACATCAGCCGAGCACCGACCCCCTCATAATCCACAAGTACCACCGCGTAATGCACCGCCACCGCCTAGGTGGGACAATTTGGCCCTGCCTCCTCAACACGCTCCTCTATCCCCTTGTCTGGGTCAGGCTCTAAGTTCCCCCTTTCTAGATTGATGAAACCAGACCTTCTCATTCAACAAGAATCATGTCCCCCACTATTTCTGAAGTGCCATGGTATAAGGTATTATGTGTTGGGATGAGTGCAGGATCCTAGAAGAGGAGAACCTCACAGATTGCCCCAACTACTGCCCCTATCCCTGGGTCCTAGGAAAAAACCTCTTGAAATTATATGTGTTCAAAGATTAGCTTCAAGACCAGGTCGATAATAGCATAATTAGGTTGGGCCCATCCCCATCACAAGTGGCATGTGCTTTCGTAAGTCCATATTGCAATAGCGACGACGGAGGTGAGTGGAAGCAGGTTTCTAACAATGGGTCCCATAAGTATGATGACTAGATAGCTCGAAAAATAGTCTCCCATGACCCTGGGGTAATCCGAGCATGCTTGAATCGGCCAGAGCCTTCAGGAGCTACGGCCACCACTTCTGCATCGTTGTCTCAGCTGGCCTCTTCCAAGAAGAGAAAGCATCAGTAGTGGAAGGGAAAGAAATGTGCCCCGCCGATGCCATCTTCATCCCGTACTCTCGGTGATATTATGACCCTGGATATGGTTATTTCTCTTATAATCCATCTAGTTTTGGATGACTCTTCGAGTGACAGTCAAGGTTGCGATTCAGTTAACACTATGGAGTTGGTAAACCCCTACCTGACTCCCGATAACAGGGAGTGCCAAGAGGATCTCCCAAACATCCCTAGATGACGCCAATGTTGCCAGAGCTGCAGTTATATGGTTCATCGAGGATCATCAGCTGGAACTTCCATCCTAGCTGTGAATGCCACTATGACCCGACAACATGCCCAGCACAAAGCTCAACATGTGCAACCTCCTCATATGGTGTCATCATGATCACCTCCACCACTGTTTGTGAAACTGGATCAGGCAGAGCCACCTCGACCATGCTGCGACCTGCCATGCCCTGCTACTAGACAATCTCAGTTGTCCGACACACATCTGGTAACCACTCTATAGGCTATTACCAGTAAGTAGTGGGATATACTCAGCACCAGTTAGCTGTCGGCCCTGACGGTAGGGGCCACCATACCACGTATCATAGAATGACCTCATGCAAAAAATAAGTCCATGCCTTGCGTGGAAGTATGATGTTCTTAAGAAAATTTCCAGCATCCCAACAAAGCTTTCCATCCTTGATTCCCTTCGCCTATTAGTAGATATGCATGAGGTCCTCTCTTAGTCATTAGGAATCCCTCTCCAGTTTTAGACGGAGGTAGCTAATGCAGATGCCTTTCATGCGAATGCAATAGAGAATGTTGAATGCTAGGACATTATCTCATTCTCAAGAGAAGTTGAAGGTTCTCCCATACAGGGGAACATCCGCTCATTTTACATCACCAGACAATTCAATGGAGTGGAGGTTCGCTGCTGTCTTGTTGAGACTAGATCCAAGATTATCCTTATCCCGAAACGGACACTACGGATGCTGGGGTTATCCAAATATAACTTCACTCCCTCCGACCTTAAAATCCATGGATACGACAAGACATAGCAGACCCTTATCAGAAAGATCTATATGAAGACCAAATTTGGTTGCCTATTGTTTAGTACCGAGTGTATGGTTATCTCCCAATACACTACGTACAATTCATTGATGGGAAATCCATGGATCCACCTACATGGGGCGGTTCCCTCATCATACCACTAGTGCCTCAAGTACTCCCTCAATGGTTGAGAGGGCGTGCTATAAGGTGATGTGTCTCCTTTTATCTCTTGTGAAGCCTATTACCTGGAAGCTGACTATTACAAGAGCAAGGAAAAGAAGATTTAGGCCAATTATACTGAACCCGTTGAGGTTTTAACTGACCCTTTGTTCAGACTAGATAAAGCCTGCATCTTCCCAATCAATCAATTGGAGGCCACGAACCCCGATATGTGGAAATGTTTTGTTGCCTTTTTTACAATGTGAAATCATATTATTGGGTCCAAGTGACGTTAGGAGATCACTTTCTACTCCTATACAAATCAGGATCAGGTTATCATGGAGCCTCCTACCCCCATTAGGTATTGTGATGTCCACCACATGTCAATGACAAGACATCATTTGTTCCTGTTTCACTAAGCTGGAATTAATTGGCTCATTCCAATGTGCCACTATTGATTTGATTTCATCAATTCTGGCCCCTTGGGTCAAAGACCATACAAGATATTATCGGAAGCCTTCATTGCTATGGTTTCAGTAGAACCAGAATCTCCTGATGTAGTGACCACTTCCACTCTGGCTGGTACTATCCCCTCTATGGAATCTGTTGACCCAGAGGAAGCTCCTCCCATTGGGGATCCCTCCTCCAAATCAATGAAGAGGATTTTGAGGATGCTCCCCATACTTTTTAAGAGGGTGTTTCTGCCATGGTAGATGAGTAGTTACAGGTAAACCATGGTAGCGAGGAAGATCTGAGACCTACATTAATCAGTTCCACCATGTCCCTTGAGTAGTGGCAATAGTACATAGGAAACCTGAAACAACATCATGTTGTATCTTCCAGGATCTATGGTGAGACGCCGGGTCTAGATCCTCATGTATCCCTAATCTTCAATGGTCTCCTAACAATTCATCGTGGGTTCAAACAGCCTCCTAGGAAGATGTACCCTTCTCATGGTTCAATTTTATATGTTGAATTTGATAAGCTCATCAGATCTAATTTCATTAATGAGGTTCAGTACCCCAAAGGTGTAGCCAAAATTATGCCAGTTAGTAAGAAGAACAGATAGGTTAGAGTCTGCATCGACTTTGAGGGTCTTAATTGTCACTTTCTGAAGGATTATTTACCCCTTCTTATGACAGAATTGTTGATCGATGCTACGGTAGGGTTTCACGCCTTCTCTTTCATGGATGGTCACTCAAGATACAATCAGATCCATATGTCCCCCAAGGATGTGGAGTCTACAGCCTTCAGGGCACCACAATTTATATTTTTTTACCAGGTCATTCCCTTCATCTTATATAATGCAGGTGGCATCTATCAATGGTACATGCATCCCATATTCAAGCTGATCTTGAGGACAATGGTGGAATGCTATGTGGACGATCTGGTGGACAAATATCGCCAGTGCTAGGACCATATCAAGGACCTTGAGAAATGTTTTAGGCTTCATCTGTTCCCATCACCTGATGATGAACCCATTGAAATGTGCTTCAGGGTCACCTCTGGGATGTTCCACATCATTTTTATCAGGTATAGGGGCATCAAGATCAACCCAGAGAAGATCAAGTCCATCATCCATATGCCTCCCCTGAGAAATATTCAAGAGCATCAAGGTTTTCAAGTACACATAGCCTACATATGATGATTCATTTCTAATCAAGCCAGAAAGTGTAAGCCCTTTACTCGGCTCATGAAAAAAGGTACCGCCTACGAATGAGATGAATAATGCTAGACCGTGTTCGAGGAAATCATGCGGTATATGCTCCAGCCTCTAGTCCTGATGCCACCCATCTTAGGAAAACCTATAGTCCTTTATGTGACTGTCTGGAATGATCTCTTGGTTCCCTTCTCACCCAGAATGAAAATGAGGTGATGTACAATATCATTTACTACATAAGCTGTATGCTTCTCCATACAGATACCAGATACTCCCCCATAGAAAAGATCTTCCTTGCTCTGGAATTCACAATACAAAAATTGTGACATGACATGCATCACCACAAGGAACAGGTGGTGTCTCGGGTAGACCCACTGAATTAAATTATGAACCACCCTATGATGACATGTCATCTCGCTTGGTGGGTCGTGATTCTGTAGTAGTTCCATATCAGGTTTTTCCCTCGAAAATCTATTAAGGGGAAAGCATTGGAAGAATTACTTACTACCCATCCATCTATGGAAGAAAAGTCCTTGGATCTAAATTTTCTTGATGAGGCAATCCTATCAGTAGAACATGTCTTCCCATGTTGGTAGATGCATTTTGATGGTTGTTCTGGGAGTCCCACCTGTAGGAGGCTCAATGATCCCAAGATTAATAGGGTAGGCCTGGGTATCATCTTTATTATCGCAACACAAGCCATTCTATTGTACTAAATCCTATTTTTAGAATTCTGCACCAACAATGAGGCAGAGTATCATGCTCTTAACACCAACCTCAAGATTTACCTCAAGATTGATGTGCCCCATTACATGTGATAGGGGATTTAGAACTCATCATCAAGAAAATAAATGGTAACTATGTCGTCAGAATGCCAGAGCTCATACCTTTTTTGGAGCGCACTCTCCTGCAAATGGCCCAGTTCCCATCTTGGACGGAAGTTACTCATGTCCCTCGATCTCATAACGGTCGAGCTAATGACCTTGCTGGCCTGGCTGCATCACTTGTAGAACCTGAGTAGGATGATTAGATTTTCTTGGTGGCATATTGGAGAGTCATTATTCCTGTCTCCCCAGATGACGATGATGACCTACAGGTGATCCATATTATTGCTGAAGCCTCCATGTTAGGTACACCAGATGTAGTGGTTTATGTGACTCTCTACTGGAGGGACCCCATTGTCGAGTATCTCCAAATGGTAACCTACCAATTGATCGGGATGAGTGTGATCGAATCCGACGCTGCGTGTTACAGTTTACCATAGAATGTGGTCCTTGTCTTGATTAGTTCCTCTACAAGCATGTGTTCGATGCTATTCTCTTTTGTTGCATCCAAGGTGATGAGATTTCTCAGGTCATGCAGGAGGTTCCTGTCGGTTCCTGCAGTGCCCACCAGACTGGGTCGAAGCTGTCCCATTAGATATGAAGATTGGGGTAATTTTGGTCCTCGATGATCTATGACTGCATCGAGTTCTCCAAAAGGTGTCATGCATGTCATGTTCATGCCATCTTCGTGCATCGTCCACCGGAGCCTCACCACACTACCAAGTACTCATGGACATTTTTGGTGTGGGGACTAGATGTTGTGAGACCATATCCGTTGGTGACAGCTCGCCAATGTTGATTCATCCAAACCGCTACAGATTTCTTTTCCAAGTGGGAAGAGGTATTTCTGCTCAAGGTGGTCAAGTCCCATTCTATTTGTGACTTTGTGAGCTCCAATAAAATCTACCAGTTGGGATTCCCTCATGTTTTCCTCATTGATAATGACACCAACATCCGAGGAGCTGAGTTAAAGAAATGTTATTCCAAGTAAAACATCTATTCTAACCGTACCTCCTCCTACCATGCGCAATAAAATGGGCATATCGAGCATTAAAAAAGTCACCCTCTAACATTTTTCAAAAAAATGATTGGTCAGAACAAGAATAGTTGGCTGGAAAAGCTCCCCAATGCGCTCTGGGCTTATCAGACAATGACTCGTAATTCCACCTAGGTGACCCCATATTCCCTGGTGTACAGAACTGAGGTCTTCCAGCCCATAGAGATTCAGTTTCATTCGTTACTCAAAGCGGTCTATGAACAACATGTTCCAGATAAGGTAGCTAAAGTTCATCTGGCTGAATTGGAAGCACTTGTTGAGAACATGATTCGTGCCCCGCAAAACCTGGAAATATACCAGAACATGATGGTTGGAGCCTTCAACAAGAAGGTCCACCTCCACTATTTCCTAAAATGTGATTTGGTATTGGCCCTCCGGACACCAATGATATCTAGAATAAAACCACCCAAGTTGGAGGCCAAATGGGAAGGGCCTTTAATTGTTCACATGGTTTAACCCAATGGAGAGTACTCACTCATTACCATGGATGTTGAGTGTATAACTCTTCCCACCAATTCCAAATTCCTCGAGAAATACTTTTTGCTGATCCGTTTGGTCTGGAGTGGCCCTAATCTGTTTGGTCTGGCATGATCCTAAACTGTCTGGTCTGGATTGACCCTAAACTGTCTGGTCTCGCATGACCCAAAATTGTTTGGTCCCACACAACCCTAAACATCCTGATCCTACATGATTTTAAAATATAAAATGTATTACATGAAGTTAAACTGTATGTCATCCTACAAGATGTTGAACTAAAACCATATAACTATGTGTAGCTTGATTCACATCCACATGGGATACATAGGAATGCGCGAACATTTTGTCTATTGGCCCAGGATGAACTTCATAATTCCCCCTCAGTTTTGGACATATGGTGATATAGGCTTTTTCCCTAATTCACGTCAGGCTCATCTCGATCCGGCCATACATCCCACTCTCGGAGATGTCCGTTACTCTCACCACCCTTCTTGACATTAAAATTCATGGGCACAACTATGCTTCACCCAATCCTTTGATTGGGACTCCGTCATCTTTCACATACTAAAGGACCCCTGACAGGCATGGATGCTTGGCCTAAGGGCTCTCCTACCACTTCAGGGAAATTCCCTCAAAGATGTTGAGAAAAAAATATTCATATCCCACATGACATTAAATTGTATGTTGTCCCGAATTATGTTAAAAGGCACCTTTAAGAACTACACGTGGCTTCATTACCATTCTCGTGAAATACGTAGGTACACCCGGACATCTCGTTTTCATGTCTAGTTCAATTTGGAGCTAGTTTCTCCTACCCCTTATCCTAAAATCTTTCTTGGCCCCTCGGCCAAAGGTTTCATCCTCATAATTGTGCACAGTATGGTGCGGACCTTGTCCTCTTTCACATCGGGTATGCTTTATCACGCCATGTACATCCCCTCTGGAACCTCATCTCTACTATATACTTCTGAGCCACATGAATTTAAACTATGATGCTTAGTCCCACATAGTATTAAACTATTGAATCTATCTTGCATGATGATAGAAATTCATGGTTGGTCTCATCACATGACCCAAAATAGTGACATTATCATCCTGATCACATGACGAAAAATGGGACTACATTTTGATGCCCTCCCCTAAGGGGCTTCATGTTTGGTATTGGTTACACACCATAACATTCATCAATGACTTCATATGGATTGATTCCTATGGTGATACCTAGAACTTTCATCCTAGGTCCATTGATTGACAAACAATAGACAAATTCATCCTATAGGACAAACCATATATCTCAAATACCACTTCTTTTGGTGCAAGGGCCAGACCTTCACAACTTTATTATCCCTAGTAATGGTATCATGACATTCTATCCTTAACACTCTGTATAGCATGATCCCTATACTTATGGCGTACGTAGAATAATCTGTGAACAATGTCTCGGGCTCAACCTAACTTTTGTTTTTGGTCCCTCGACCTAAAACCTCCCCCAAGAAGCACACGGTGATCCGAATCAGGTCATCAATTATGTCGGGTCTTTTAATTACATCACCATGTGTCTCTCATTTCCTGCCATATGTAGACGTGCTCAATCACCATAAACTAAGACAACTCCACATCCTTTCCACAAGATGCCAAACTTCACGACATATTCTAGAACTACGTTTGTCTTGATTCCCATCCTCATGGGATACAAAGAAATGCCGAGGAATTTTTTTCTCCCAGTTCATCCCAAGGAATCTACAAATCCAGTCCCTTCATCTTTGGCCAAATGGACAGAACTCATTTGGGAACATGTGGTGTGGTGAGTACCTCTTATGTTCTCATTCACATCATTTTTTCTAATATCTTCACTGTGTTCTTCCTATATCTTTTCCCAGCGTGGTCCGAGTAATATGACCTAAAACTAATATCTCCCTATGGAAAATGCCCCTCATCTTTATCTATTTCTCCACCATGCTCATAGTCCCTTAAATAAATCACCCCTTAATGGTCCACCCTTGGATCTTAAGATGAAATTGTGTGACCCCAAGACATGTGTCCTTGGGAAGGGAATCAACTAACTCTATTTGATGTTTCTCATTTTTGTACTCAGATGCGTTCTGACAAAGAACCCAAAGTGTGGAATTTTCACAGGGACGTTCCCCTCATTCCATGTCCGAGCATCATGGACCCGTTATTTGGATCCTCATCCTCTTTGACATCTAATGAGACCCCCATCACGGCCTGGTCTCATGCCACCTTGTCTCACCAACCATTTCGGGCCAATGTCCCTAAATATCTTGGAGTACATTTGTGACAAGTCCCATGATTCGGACATGTTTAGTGGTCGACCCTCATTTTTATGTCCCCATTCCGGGCTAATGTGATATAGATACTATTTTTCGAACAAAGTCAATACTTATCCCCTATCTTTACACCACCATCATTGTGGTCCAGATCTCAAGCATCATGATTCACACATTTCCACTTCCTTATATTCAAGTGGAATTCCAACATACTCGGCTTTAATCTTCAGCACATCTAGGTGTGTTATATAGGTTGGTCAGCATTAGTGGGAAGTCATTCACCTAGTGTCCCATCATCCCTGAAGTGTGGCTCCCTGTGCTATAAAATTCCCATCACTACTTTTTATTTCCCACATAGAGCACGACTCATGTGGGAATAACATTTTTGGTAGGATGTGTACTAGTTATATCATTCCACACTTACCTTTCCTCGTCCCTCGTGATGTTAAACTGCACTCTCAGAAGAATGTATTACTTGATTACCATCCTCTTGGGGTACGTAGGAATGCTTGACCACTTTTCTATGGGCCCCACCTAATTTTCACTTTTCATCCCTTGACCTGCGAAGTTTCCTCCAGGGATATATGGTGTGGTCTGGACTCCAAGTCCTCATTTACATCAGGTTTATAGCTACTGAACTACATAATCCCTTCCTAGGATCTTCTGTTCCACTCCACATCCTATCGTATAATGTTAAATTTCATGATTCCATATGTCCTCAATGAATGACACTAAACTATGGTTCTACGCTGAACATGTTTGTGATGCCCTCTGTTAATCATGGGATGCATCAGTTTACTCTCCAGAGAGGATTCCCCCATCCAGAGTTGGTCTATGACCACGTTGTTCCCCAAGAACTAAATTTGGGCTTGATTCCTATTCTCAAGGGATACATAGGAACCCCCATACATCTTGTTTCTGAGTCTAGCCCCATAAATCATAATTCCCATTCCCCCCTCTTTTTTCAGTCCCTTGACCCATGCTCTATTGGGGAACTAAGAAATTTCATCTTTATCCTGAACATGTTCGGGATGAGCCTCCATAATGTTCTGGGGAAACAATTTTCTCATCAGAGAGGTCCTTTTTAGAAGAAGTAATGATCAATGATCAGGCCGATGCACCCACATAATGTGTTCCCACCAAGGTTTCATAACGCCAAGAAAGTTGGATTCCATTCGAGAAAACCACCACTCCACCTTCCACGCATTGTGTTCCCTTTATTCGGAATCGCATCCTCCTTCACATATAAAGGAACCCCCTAACAATATGGATGCTAGGCCTATAGATTTCCGACTGTCCCAGGCTAACAATCTATATGACTAATGGATAACATTTTGATTCAGGTCCAGTGTTTCGAACATAGTCTGCGGTAGGCTCACATTTGTTTCCCCATTTCAGGCTAACACAACTATGATAATTTGATTCGATGACGGTCAAGAGTTATCCTTCATTGTCGTGCCACCCCTATAGGGTTCCGAATTTTTGGTATCATGATTTACACGTTCCACTCCCCTATGTTAGGATTAATTCCAATGCCCCTGGCATCACCCCACTCATGCATTAGAGCACATTTTGAAAGAGGACATTTCAATTTTCCTAACATCCTCATCCTTCAATTGGACCTCTCCCATTTATTCATGGAAATCAGGATTGGTTGTTCAAACCCCAGATGAATGATGCTTGGTCAGCACCATTATGTTCAAATGGAATAACACAGTGATCATCCCTTGTTTTTCACATTGGGCTCGACCCGCGTGTGCTTGGATCACTAGGAATTTCAAGAATATAATAGATGTGAGTAAAACCAACACTAAAAATAGGACTCATGCATACTATGGAAGCAAATAATCAATGCCCAAAAATATGTTACTGGGTGGTTATTTCTACAGCACCCGAGGGTCTATCCCTCCCATGGATGGGCTAATCACGTCAAAAGAAAGTTGTAGCTCTGCCACCCTATGGATAGTGGCGTCAATGATTTGCTGTCACCTATTTAGTTCTCTCTCCTCCTTGGCAGTGATATGGTAAAATTCATCAGATGAAATCTGGGCCCTCTCTACTTCAGTCTGGAAAATGGTCATCTTCTCGGAGGCTCGCTTCAGGCCCTCTTCGGCCTCTGCTAGCTGGGCCTTCAATCACAATATCAGCCCCGATTGCACGGTTAGGTTGGAAGAGTGCTCATCCTCCTGAACATACATCCATTGAACTTAGTTATCAGCCTCCAAGAGTTTCATGATTTTCACAGCTTTCCTTCATTATTGGCCCACACTATGACCATGTTCATACTCTTGAATCTTCTCCGCCATAAGATCTCGAACAAGCATATGAGGAAACTGGGCATCCACTCCCCCAGCACAGAGTTCACATAGTCATGAACAAAGTCTGTCCATATCATCTAGCCATAGTTCTTGTGGAGTGTCATAAATGAAGCTCCTGATCGACTTCCACAATCGGAAATAGACTATATTTCTATCCTCTTCATTAGAGGTTGTCTCATCCCAGTCAGCTTTGTTGGTAGTATCGTATGTGGAGAACACCCTCATGAACTTGTCACCTAGGTCCACATCGGGCATTTGATTTGGCACGTTGGGACCTGGCCTATATGATCTATCCTCATCATCAGATCCCACCTCAATAATATTGGGCACAACCCCTTTGGAGATCCCACCAGTGATCGAGAGTGTCATAGTTTGGTCTATTTGGATATCCACCTCTACGATCTCTAGCATTCCTATGGGAAAGATGACGCCAGAAACCCCGACCATCCTCACCAAGGTGGCCCATGCCATTTAAAGAACTGTGTGAACCAAAAAGGGCTTGCAAATTATTTGACATGGTCAGTGGGTGACAATCATGAATTTTTTAGAAGAGACATACAGATATCGAATTCCTGGTCTCGTTCTTAGGTTGACGTCGTGGGGACCTTGATGCATGATCCCCCATATATTGTTGAAAGGTTTGAATGCTCCGGATGAGTCACCTCAAGTGTCCTATCCCCGCTCAATGTATAAATTGATGCATCCATATGTGTGCATCTCGAAGGCCATACATCTGCATCCACTGAGGGATGAGAATAGGTTCTGTGTACGAGACTCTACTGCACAGTTCTATTATTATAATTAGTCTAGAATGACCTAGGAGTAGACCATAAGTAAGGGTCTTGGTATTTTTCATCAAGGACCTCTGTAAATTCTTCAAGTTCAATGTCATGATCGCTGACTTCTCCCTCCTCCAACGGGCACCCTCTATCGGCCTCGTCCCCTAGGAGGACTTGTCAAATTCTTCTGGTAGAGGAAAGTGCTCTCTCAGTTCAGCGACTGAAAACTATGGTGGGATGGTACGATCCAACAACACCTTGACACAATATGTCATTAGATAAGAAGAAAATGGGAATGCACAATGTTTTCTAGCTCTACCAGGTATTGCTCTTCCTCCACATGGAACACCGCAAAGCCAACCTAGATAGGGCCTATCACCAGAAAATCCACCCTAAGATGGTTCAAGTGTTTCCACATCTCAGATAGGCTGAGGAATTCCCAGTTGAATTCCCAGATGTCCTAGGCCACCGAGAAGAAAACATTCTCCAGCATGTCTATATGGTGCAGCCGCTTCCCCAAATCCCGGGTGGGTATCCTATAGAATCCTCTAGATGGACTCCCCTTTGGATGAATCTGTTCATCTAGAACCACCGGGTCTGCTACCGCGGTTGGATCTATCACTGATTCCTTGCCCACTTCTGGCGCGAGTCTCACTTCCATAGTAACCCCACCAACACGAGATTCCCTTGCTACCTTCCTCCCCTGACCTCAAGATTGGTGAGTCTCACTATCACCAACCCGAATGGTTGGGTGCTCCAGCATCTCCCCCGGGTAGGCCACCTCCAAGAATTGGTCATACTTCTTTACCAACATGAAAATAGTAGTTGGAAGAAGAAGATTGTTCCACATCTTCTAATCTTCTTGAGTGAACATGATCCACATATGCCTCATCACACACAAGTTTTCCTTTTGGCACACCTCTAGATAGACCAACGGGGCCAGTCTCTGCATACACCGAAATTTTGGGTAAATCAGTGCGGGGTTTACGGCTCGTAGAGGGGCTCATGTCCCACCCATTACACAAAGAATCCACCACAAAAGTCCATGAGATACGACCGATGCTCTTCTGTTCTTTGGACTTCATCTGTAAATGCCATCGTTTACAATGAAAATGGGTGAAAATTCAATTCCTCCACCTTCCACACCTGGTTCAGTACCAATGGTGTGGTCAGCTTGGCGAGAAATATCCCTGTGGAAATTAGAATAGTGGGGCAGAAGTTCGACCCTGAAGGCGAGATGTGGTCTAGGTACTCATAAAACCTCCTAACATGCACCGCTATCCACCCATACAGAATGTGGAATTGCCCGCATATCCTGTGTGGCATCTTCCCCTCAATGATGTGCCACAACATCTTGTATAGCTTGGTGAGCATCAAGATCCTGAGGTTGACTCACCTTCATTTCAGCAACATGGATACCATGATAAATTTGATGGCTCACACACCCATTCTTGTATCTCTCACCGAAAGGATCCAACCGTAGATGAGATTCATGATGAATGCCGCCAGCAGGACTATCGGCTGCTGCTCAATGCTAATGCTAAATCCCAAGGTTATCCACTTGCTATCATCCAAGATCCACTAGTACGAGGGCTATATTCCTCATTGATATCCCTTCTGGAATGTCTGATGCCTCGCTAGAAACATTCGGTCTTCCAGGAAGCTAAAAAACTGCTTGAACCACTACCAAAAATGGACATACCTTACTGATTCTTTGTCATCTCCCGGCACCAGCTCCATCAATGCCATCACGAGCCGCATCATTTTGTCTAGATCCTCCCATGAACCCATGACAGGGATGAATTAATCATACATCTCCCCTAATATCAGGACCCCTATGATTTGGTGCACATCCCACATGTTGTTACCAACCTCCCAATGGTGTAGGTGGAATGTATTGGTCCTTCATGACCACCTACTCAGTAACTCTAGCATCAGATGCTTCAGCTGATAGATGTGTATCTTGGAGGCCCATGTTGCCTCATACAGACCCACTATCCTCAGATTAGCCCCAAACTCATCCCATGAGGCACCTACCCAGTTAGCCTAGTCCTAAACATCTATGAAGTGTCCTCCCTAGAGAAGGTCCCACTCATCATACCATCCCTTCCTTGGGTTCCTCAAGGCTACCTTAAACATTGTCTTGTATATATGGGGGGATGTCTCTGGATTCAATTTTGTTCCTACCACATTTTTCAAGTGGTTATACAGGTAGTCAACATTTACGGGTGTGGTGTCTTCTCAGGCGTGGCTGTCAGCCTCCCTGATCCATTAGAGATGTCTCGGTGTACTCCTGAACCAGTAATCTGGATCATCCCTACCAGCTTCCAGAATGAAGACGACATCCCTCATCTTGAATTCGTACAAAGGTAGCCTCTTGTATAGTGGATAGTTCCTATGTCTCTCCAATAGGAGATCCTCCAAAGAACCATGGTTTGAATGGGTCTCTATTATCTACCCTTGGCGCAAGTTTTTCACCATCTCCTCCCTTATGGTAGTGTCCATGAGGACCCCCTGGAAGCCTCCTAATGAGCCATTCAGTTTTTTTGGGTGTTTCCTCTATTTGGATTGACAATCCCATTCATATATCAAATTTGTAGAGCTCATTCGCAATGAGTATTTGCAGAGCCCTTCCCAGACCTTCAAAAGAAAGTCACTAAGTGCTATCATGGAGTCGAAGACTCGCTATGCACTGCGAAGTAGAGGCCCTGTTTCACAGAGATCAAGCAAAGAGTATGTGGAGCATTGCGAATAGAGAGAACTACAAGACCATAATTTTTGAGGAAATAAATGAAAAAATAGAGGTCAAAACCCCTATTTTAGGTGAAAACCATCGGAGCTTTGTGGTGCATCCATACTGCACAGAGCATTGCATCGCGCTCAGCCTGCACGTCACCTATCCACCTTGCGAGCCCTCATCACGAAACAATGTCACAGATGGCCATGGGATTTTCGAGATTGACCCTCATACATTTACCCCTGAATTATCATTATCTCTGAGTCTGTGGGGTGGAATTTTTTGATGCCAAAAGTTGGGAAGAAGAATAACTAGAGGGAAGTCTTCTGGGCTGCCTCGCGAAGCCCTTTTGTGGAGCCCCATGGCCTTGCACCTGCCGCAGAGCATGGAGGTGGGATGATCCCTGAAAAAATATTATGTTCACGAGCCCTCCACGAAGCACGGAGGTGGGATTCGCCATGAACCCCTTTGACATTCGCAAACCCACCGTGTTGTGACCTCTGTCTTCGCGCTGAGTGACCTCTACTTCATGATGCCTCTTGACTATAAATATAGGTCTCCCCTCAAGCCCAAAGGACGAATCATCTGACTATTCACCTTTAGAGCCCTCAAATTGGGAATCACTTCTTGCTCTGCGAACCACGAGCTCTTCAAGGTAATTTTTTCTTTGCAACATGCGACCCCATTTTCTTTAATCGAACCCATCTTCTGAGAGGGATGCCTTTCATGAAGCCCACGGGCCTTCGAGAAGGAAGGAGATCCCCATGAGGACTCGGGTTGTCGCGAAGAGTTGATGCTTCATGAAACACCCTCTACACACACATGACCCACATGCTAAGGCAGGGTCACCGTGATTTGCGAAACATATTGCTTCACAACACCTTACCTCATGAGGCACCCTTGCTTCGTGAGGCATTGCATTGCGAATGCATTTCCACATCGCGAGGCTCCTTCCATATGCACCTATTCCATATTCCTAGGATAGGAGACACCACTTCGTGATGCACATCGCTTTATGAAGCCCATATACTTCATGGAACACCAGAGCTTCACAAGGATTCTACACATGAACCCCTATGCTCTCCAACTCCTTTTCCCATGCAGCCCTTTAGGATTGCGCAATGCAATTTCAAAGTCCCATTGATGATAGAGCCCATTGAATTGCGTTGACTTATGTGTCTTTACATAGGCACTATAATGACTATTGATTCTTCGCATGGCCACCATAACATGGTACCCCAATGGGATCACCTCACAAAACTCCATAGTCATGGTGTTACTGGTGCCATCCCTTCACCAAGGTGTAAAGGGTGCCAGTTATATAAGTACTAGGGGTGCGAAGTGAACCTGCCTCATCCGAGCTGCAAGATATTAAACTGCCAAGTGCCATCATCCTCATCACATGACGTTAAACAGTGACCTCAGCCTATACCTTAAACGTTGAGTTCCCCGTATCGGACATTCACTATGCCCACTGTTCTCCACGGGAGTAAAATCATTCCTCACATGAAATGATATTCTCTCTATCGGAGTGACCTCTGTCTGTGGGGAAAAGGAAACCGCCCTAGAGTAGGTCCCAATCTTTACTTACAAAATGTATCACCACAGATCCTCCACTCTTCTTGAGTGACAAATACGTCTCCTGCTGGGCCTTGTCACCACCCTGGCCTCCCTCATAGAGTAAGTCCCAATCTCCATCGCTTGGGCTACTAACCACGTGTTAGACCCTATTTCTACATTAGGATGCCAACTATGACATGCCCCAGTATATTTCCCACAGATGCACCTTTGGGATGTTTTCATCAGGTCTTCGTTGTCTCCTGGTTCTCAAACCAAGCATGAATCATGTCGTCTTAGAGAAAGCATCAACCATGAAATAATATCCTGGAAGCCTAGTGTGTAAGCCCCAAACTCCCACCTGAACTACATAGACTTTGATCTTTACCAAGGAAAGATACGTAGGAAGCCACCCTGTGCTTCAAGCCCCCACACCATTTTTCCCAACTACCTTCATGTCAGTTCACCAAACCCAAATATAACTATGTTGTCTTTGATCCTTTCCAAAGCAGGGAACGTAGGAAACCTCCCTGAGGTTCAAGCCCAACACCTGGTCACTCCGACCCCCTTCATGTTGGTTCCCAGACCACCTGAACTATGAGGTCATTGATCCTTGCCATGGAAATGTACATAGGAAGCCTTCACGAGGTTCAATCCCACCATCTATCTAGGCCTCATGTCCTCTTTCACGTCGGTTCACCCCCGTCGAGCATGACATTAAACTATGAACCTCAATTAATGATAAACCATTATCTCCCCCGATCAGTGGGAAGCCATTGTTTCACCCATTCATCAGTAAGCTATTGCACCCACCTGAACTATGTGGACTATGATCCTTTCCAAGGCATGGTATGTAGGACACCTCTCTGAGGCTTGATCCCAACAACCATCAGACCCCAAGTCCCCCTCCACGTAATTTCAATGAACCCCATCCCACAAGAAATACATGGGGGTGATCCTTATCTCCTAGATAAGGTACGTAGTAAGCCTTCTTGAGGTTCTATCCCATCCAACAGTAAGCCATTACATCACCATTTAATAGTAATCTGTTATCAACTCCATTCAGCGGTAAGCTGTTGTGACCCAATTCATCGCTAAGTCATCGCGACCCTATCTAGTTGTAAGTCATCGACATTCCCATCCAGTGGTAAGCCATTGAAATCCCCAATAGGTGGTAAGTCGTCATCAGATGAGCTACGAGGACTTTGATTCCCTGCACGGGGATACGTTGGAATCCTCTTTGAATCTGATGCCAAAATTCATCATCATCCTCATGGTAGTTCCATCCCATTCACCATCCAATTCATTCAACACTCTATCATCTATCTTGATTCTTACATGGGATGCCACATCCCGATGGGATTATTCCACCTAATTACCTATTCCCCTCAACAACAATCGAGAATCTAACCACAAGCTGGCCCCAACATAAGTGTTCCCTCTAGAGGCTGCACCCATATATTCCACATTAATCAGTGTTCTAATAAGTCTGATCTATCTCTGTCGGACATTAAACCTATGGCATACCCGGTGTTAATCACTGGAAGCTGAGTAAAACCTTAGATACAAGCCGATGGATTATGATTCCTCGCATTCGATGTGGGATTCCATGGGTTTCCGCACCCTCAAGAAAGCCCATAATAAGGGGAAGAAACCCAGACGCACTAGTGTCCCAACATCTAGACACACCAGTGATGTCCAACGTGACTACTCCCCTAACTGTAGGTTGCAACCCTAACCAGACCCTTTGGAATGTCTCGACAGTAGCAGTGTAATAAATTGGTGTCCATAAAGATAAGTCATTAGGAAGAGTTTCATGAAAAATGTCTTAAATGTATATTGGTGACCCGGATTAGGTGACAATTTCCGAGGAGGAGTCCACAGAAGGAAGAACTGACATCCCATCATCCTGTTTCGATCTTGGAGAAAACGTCTCTAAACAACGAATTGATGCTGCCCACCTTTGGAAAGTGGGAATGTGGGGCAATGAAACCACACCTTTCATACTCAAGTATATGGATGCACGCACCTTTGTGAAAGTGTTGGAAACATATTCCTTATATATTTGATTCATTTTTCAAGAATATCATTCTAGATTACATATCATTGTGTATGTTGGTTAATTACACAACTTCTGTCAGGACATTCCAAGTGATCTTGATAGGGAAGTAAGATAAAATTAGATTAAATGGAAACACCGGGAATGTCAGGGAATATCAAGAGTTTTTGACATTAGTAAACTTATATTATTCCTCATAAGAGGTAATCTCAAGTGTAAAAACCCTGAGGCATCCCACATCGATCATGGGGTGTCATAGGCCCAAAGAATTTCTCTGAGGTTTTACTCAGCTTCCTAGGTTTAACATGGGGTATTCCATGAGGTTAACTTTCTGTAAAGATAGAATGAGAGTGATTAGAACATCCCATAGAGACACGTCATATTTGTATATACCTAGGTGGGAGAACCTAATGATTTTACTAGAGGGATGAATCAAAATTTCCAATGGGGACAGATCTAAGGTGGTGTGTCCCATAGAGGTAATATATCACACTCTGAAGGATGGTATGGAAACCACTAAGGGTGCATTAGGGAATGTGCACCAAAAAAATTGGGGACACCAAGGTGTACCATTAGAAATGATTGAACCATAGGGAGGTTTTATATGTACCCTGTACAGACAACAGGGATGAAAACCTACATAGGATGAAGGGAGAGACATGAAACAAGGTGTACACAATAGAAAATGACTTGGGGACAGACTGTAGTTTACACATGGATAGTGGTCCATCGCAAGAGGGACACTCATGGGTAGATGGTTGTGGATTTTTTGGGTCTTATGTGTGGTAATATTCCTAGGTACTTCAAGGAGTAGCGATGAGATGGATAACATGATCTCATCGGGATGTAGAAGTATGGATAAGAATCCAGATAGATTTAGAATGATTGTCAAAGGATAGAGTGAGTGTGGATGGAACCGATGTGAAGGTGATAGTGATATTGGGATTGAACCTCGAATAGGCTTCCTACATATCCCTATGGCATGGAATCAAAGTCCAAATATTTTTTGGTGGCGATGGGACACCAAAGGAGATGTCCCGTGAGAATTTACATGTGGATGGGACCCGGGGGAAGTAGAGCCTTGGGGGTGGGTCATGACCTTCCCAAAATTAAAAGGCTCAAGGGAGATACCAGGATGAGACATGGATGATGGTCTTGAACCTTAGGGAGACATTCTACAAGCCATGTATAGGAGACATGGGTCAAAACCCATGTTGTTTGATTAGGTTTAATAGTGTTTATGGTTAAGATTTTAGGGAGATTCCCACATACTCTGTTTACGGGATAGCTATCAAAACCCACATAGTTTTTACAAATTTACCATTTTTGGGGGTTTAACCCCAGGGAGGCATCCTATGGACACTATCCAGGATACCGGGAAAAAAACCCACATATTTAAAATAGGTTTACTAGTGTTTGGCGATGAACATTAGGAAGTCCCCATATGCACCCTATCTAGGATAGAGGGATTAAAACTTTTATAGTTCATATAGGCATACCATTGATTGGGGTTGACTTTCAGAGTGGATTCCTATATACCCTATATATGAGACAGGGATAAAATACCATGTAGTTAGGAAGAATACTCTTTAACATCATGCTGGATGGGAAGTGAATGTAGTTTAACATCATGCAGGATGAGGGTGAACCAACGTGAAGTGGTAGAGACCAATGGCTTGTGGGCTTGATCCTCATGAAGGATTCCTATGTACCATTCTCAGAAGGGGGGGGGGGTAAGGATCTAAGTCCACGTAGTTCCAGATGGGGGATGGGGATTACACACTAAGGTGTCCCAAAGAGAATTTTATGGCCACTGTTTACTCTAAATTCACGTGATACATGTTCGGTGTGAGAAACAAGAGGAAACAATAGACCGGGAAATCATGGCACGATGGTGTGTACACAAAAGGTTGTGAATGAGGCCTAGACATGGAAGTTTCCCGGGTTCTCAATGGAGCAGAAATAGTGGATGGGGCATTGAAAGCATGGACGATTGTCTCCTATCGACCAATCAAGGTTATGGTGCACTTCTAATGTGTATATCAGCACTCGGGTCTTATCATCGATGATGATACTTTTTAATAGTCAATTGTTTTTAGTTTATTTTATTCTTTTTGTGGGGTTTGTTTATAAAGATTATAAAATAATTTATGGAATATGTTTTATTAAGATTTATTTAACAATTTGATAAATATTGGCATGAGTTCAACAATAGGTTATTAATATTGTGATATCCTTGAGCCTGGATTTATATTGTATTAAATTAATACCCATCTCACAAGTTGATGTTGATTGGAATTCCTAAGTGTTAAGGCTTTAATCCAAGCCTTAACGAAACTTGGATTTTAATCTCAATCAATTCATTATTATGTTAATGTATTTATGGTTCCAATATTACATGTAATACATATGTTAAACAAAATATGTCATTAATCAATAACATGTAAAGTCCAACATAGACAATTTTAAATTAAAGAATACACATCGAGTAAAAGCCTTCAATAGATTAACATCTCTAATTAATGACACACCCCGGTGGAATATTTACTCATCCATTGAAATTATTAGTAATATTATTATAATGATTATGATGATATATTAAAAAGATATGAAAAATAATGGGATAGGAAAAGAGTGGTGCGTCGAACACACATGAAAACGATGATGATAATTAAAAACGAACATTAGATTGAGTGAGATATAAAATATGGGAAAGGGATTAGATTGTGTTTAAAATATTTTAAGAACATAAATATTAAACTATGGAAGGTGTATAATAATAATAGATATTAAAGAAGAAACATGCATTAAAATAGAATTACAAAAAAGACCTTAAAAGATTACAATAATGTAGAACAAAAACGTAAAAGGAAATAGAGGGAGGAGGAAGGGTGTCTCAAGAGAAAATAGGAGTATGTAAGGTCCTAACAAGACTTTGGAATGTCTTTTTTAGTTGCAATATGTTCTCATATCTTCTTAAATGCCAACCCCTATGAAGTAGAGGAGGAGGATGTATTTATTTTCCATGGAAGTGGTTGGTTTGCATTCCCAAATTGTCCCTCTAATTTCATCGCCAATTCGGCTATTCAGACAGCCGAATATCAAGAGAGAATATGCTTAAAAGTTGTAGATAATTATTTTTTATGACCTCTCTCAAAATTTGGTGTCATTTAGACCAATTGATCCAATGTTATTGCGGTGTGATTAAATAATGTCAGCTGTTTATTACAATCCATACTATTTAGAAAGCCAAAATGTGAATGGGTTTATCAATAGGAATATGCCTTCATATCTGGACACTTTCTTCAACAATGTAGGCCGCCAATATATTCTCTTTCACATTGAAAACAACATCTTGATTTGATGATTACATCCTGAGATATATCTTGAATACTATAATGATTTTATTTCCCATCAAGAATGGTGGGCTGAGATTAAATGAATCATTCGAGGCCCTTGTTTTTGGATTTGGGCCTTGAAAGTTTTATCCAGGACTCCTTGCATTGCCCCAAAATGATTGAGGATAATGAAGGAATTTTAACGTCTTTATTGAGCCAAGTAATTCAATCTTCATTGATGGGACATTTTCTTCAATTATTCTACGGGCCTTCTTGTGTGATCCATATGACACTTAAAATGGCAAAATGGGATCAAGATTCATTATAATGAAATGATGGATGTTGAATAAGGAAGACTAAAAAACAATAACCACACAATTCGGATCAGTGGGGTGATAATTATGAATAAAATAGTAAACTGACTCAATAGAAATACTTCATATAATGCTCAAAAATTATATTCAGTATTAAAACATTAATATTTAACACAATTTATTCACATTTCATATAAAATCAGTAAATGGATTATATAATAAGTTATGAAAAGATTAATAACATCAACTCCCCCACAATTAGTTTTGTTCATGTACTCATATGAAACAAATATAAAAACATTAAAATATCATTTTCATTCACCAACAAATATTAACATTTTGTTTTCCCCACTCAGGGGTGGATTAGAAAATTTCACTCATCAATATTGAATTCCACCAAAAAAATTTACAGAAAAAATTTTCCGAAAACAATTAATTTTTCCATGATCATACATAGAAATGGAAAATGGTAGCACAGAAAACATACTCCTCTCTAGATGATAAAATTAATTTATGGAGGTTCACTCATTCACCAACCAAAATTGAAAATATTAGAGTTTGAAATAGATATTATCCTCCAATCCCTATCCTGAAGTGCTAAAAATACAAGACAACTTTTTAGGGGGTTTTCATCTGGCTATAGGATGGTTGGAAGATGATATCCAAAAGATAGGAAAAATGGGTAAAAATACCACAATTTAAAAAACAATGTACATTTTTTAAAAATAAGACATGAAAGGAAATGGAAAAACATGTTTACATGGAAATGGTTGTGTGAATAAAGACAGAAGAGGGGAAGAAATTTTGAAGGGCATGAGAAGATGAAATATTAACAAAACAAAAAACTTCTCCCAATGACATAAGTGTTATTTTTTTCTTTTTTTCTTTTTTTCAAATTCTCGAAAGTTGATCCTGAAAAATATCTCACACTCATATCCCAACCCATGATTGATCTCCTCAAAGCTATATTTTTAATGTTTATAACAAGATCAAAAGTTGAGGAAGAGTTATGTTTTACCTACCCAAGATACAACCAATTTTGATTGTTTTTTTTTCTGGATTTTTTGGATATTTTTTTGATTTTTTTAATGCTTGTATATAACTTTGAAAAATTACATAAATTAAAGTACATTGCATTCCCCAAAACACAATTAATGACAACCTAGACCTTACACTGAAATTTATTCTTTACCTCAATCATATGATAACATGGTGAAATCAATAAAGGGTACCCAAAATGAAATCCATCCCCCCCACACTTATATTTCAAAAAATTATGAAATGAAAATCCATGTTGATATTGGGTGGGATAAGGTATTGGGATTGTAATGTGGCAATCAAAGAAATGGTTTTCATAGCCTCGAAGGGGATTTCAAAAGGAGGATTAATGTATGGTTAATGGGAGCCTATTTGGCTATTTTGATTCACATGTGGTTCAGAAAATTAATCTATCATATTAATGCACACAAAAGTAGGAAATTCAGTTCGAAGGTCCACAAAATAAAGACTCTCAAATGGGGGTGAAAAAATGAACATTTAATGGATAGCCATAGGTGGCCTTGGAATGAAAGAAAATGGTGTTACTCATGGCGGGGAAAATAATTTTCTAAATAAATAGTAGAGCATTAAAAATTTATTATTCATAACACAACATTTTTATCCAAAGACATGACGAAAAAAAAATATTGAGATGAAAAGATGTCTTTTGACTCCCCAAAATGGTTGGATAAAATTTTAAAATTGAAGGTGAGTAATCATGACACTTTTTTATCGATATATAATGACCCATACATTACATATATTGTTATTACTTCATAATTGAAGCACACTTATTACAACATATAACAAATCTAGGAAAGGACCGTATAGGTATAGAGTATTTAGAAACTGGGAAACATAAACAACTGGTTCATAAAGCATCTACTTTGCCTCCCATTTATTTCATCATATATAGAGTCCCTTTTTGGCATATCCTACTTAATAACCTTCTTCCTGACCTGGGGAAATAAAACATACAAAATGGTGAGCTCAAATCCTCAGTAAGGGTAAATAAAAGAAATATCAATCACATCGTGTACAAAAGAACTTAACTTTTTGGAAATCTTAACCGACAAAAAAGATCATAATTTCATAACAATGGATAAATCATAGTAGTAAAATGTAATCCTAATAATAATAATAATGTAAAACATGAATCTTTGTGGAATATACACATAATCATAGAAATCATTTCTTATTAGTCAATACTCGTTACCAAGACTATCTTAGTGGACAAAGTCCATTTCTGAATCGAGTTCACTCCTCGTTTAGTCTTGTTTCACTGAACCGGTTTAACCTGCCGTTCCAGCCATGTCTATCTAATGACATATAAAATCTTTACCCAATGCATTGGAGGGAGATATAGGTCCCACCCATCTCATATTGATACCATTATTATGTGTTCCACAAAATCAAAAAATCATATATCATTGCATAACCCATGTGATAAAAATGTGAATCATAAACATAATGCCATCATAATCCATATAAGATAAAAGGACATCATAAAAATAACTAAATCATAACATAATCAAATCAATGTAAAAATAGGGATAGAAACCGAACCCTATATTATCTTAGATGGAAAAGTATTTTGATAAAACACTTAAACTCTATTCTTGAGGAAAATATCCTTCCTACTTCAAAAACACTTTTCCTTTCTTAACATGTCATAAAATTCTAAACTAAAATAATTTGATTAAAAATTAACTTCAAAAATTGTAAAGAAATCTTCTTGTAAATAATGTTTTAAAAATCCATTCATGCCGTATATGTTAAAAAACATTCTTCTCGTCCTTTTTTTGGAAAAGTCAAAAAGTTCCAGGTACGAAAACCGACAAAAGATTCCTTTAATATCTTTTACTAAAAACTCACCAAAGGGTAAAATTGGATTTAAAGAATTGTAGGTGGATGGAAATAATATTACATATTGAGGGAACATGGATGTGGATGATAAAATACACCCCAGTAAATTTCAAAGTATAAACAATCACGGATAAAAATGAGATTGTGATATTTTCCCGTACCTTATGTCTGATTTGCTTCGTAAGTGTCCGAAACTCCTGTATAATGATTTAAATAATGTTATTGAGTTATTCCAGAATCCTAATTATTTTTATGATATCATATATGGTCATATTATTAGCTTCTTATTAGTAATATTTCATTACTACTTGTTATACGTGTGTTTATTACTTTTTGTTCTTATGCGTGTTTTGTCGAGTAAATTATTATTTTTATTTTTAGGTTATAGATTCCTCATTTCCAGAATGGTATTGGTGTACTATATATCATATTTATTCACTCAATTAATTTATGTAATCATTATTCAATGAAAATCATGTAGAACGAGTCGCATCACATAGTGGAGACGGTATTCCGTACGTACGCAAGAGCAATGATATCGTTCCCATGATCATGGAATTGTATTGGAGTGTATGTATACTATTTCAGAATCAATATCACTTTATAATAGTCATATCATGTCATTATATACACCATTATACCCATCCATGTAAGGTGGTGGTGGAAAATAGATTACACCACGTCGTGGTGACGGTATTCCATACGTACGCACGCGCGGTGATTTCGTTTTCCGTAGGATGGATAGATGGTGAAATAGGGATGTTTCATAACATATAAGTATATTAGTGATACAGATGTTATTAAATCATAATGAAACAACTAAATAAGAAGAAGTGTAAGAATCAATAAAGTTGAAAAAATTGGTAACGGACATTACCTCTTCTTTGAAACGCCTCTTTGAGATCTCCTTTTAGGGCAATAAAATTGGTCTATGAAAAATACCAGGACCTCAAGGATGTTTCTAGGGAAGTGGAGAGGAGAATGTTTCAGGGGTTATCCTAGCTTGAAGGCTCAATGTGGTGTGAGGAAGAGGGGGAGGAGGTGCCCTTTTATAAGGGAGGAGAGGGGATCCTTTGGAAAAACTAAAAATATTATTTTATTATAAAGTCAATTTCAGTTTTAAATAGCTCCAAATTGATTTCATTCAAAGATAAGGTAGGTATGAGTCTAAATAATCTCATCCAATATAATTTTGACATGTTTAGGTTCCTATTTTAACCTTATCATTTAGATTTAACATTAAGTTAAATAATTTTACTTTTACCGTGTCTTCTTGTGTTCTTATACTATAAGGTTAGAAAACTTACTATAACAAGATAAACGAAACCCAAGTTATTTATTATTAATATATATAACCTTATCTAAGTCATTTGGCCGAACCATATATTTTTAGGAATAAAATAACAATTAATAATATAATATTTGTTTTAAAAACTATTTTATGTCAATTTTTACACTATTTAGTAAATGATTTTTGTGAAAATCATTACAGAATTATTAGTTCTAAAAAATTTAATTAAATCACTACTAACATGTCATATTAACCTAGAAAATTATTATAATTCATAAAAAGTCTCAAATTACATTTATTTGGGTATTTATAACATCAATTATGTCAACCTTTCATTAATAAGATAATTACCGCATCATCTTTGTGTCACAAATAAATTAAATTATTTAATGTCTAAAAATTACAAATAAAAAACCATTATGTAGGAAATAATTTTAGCTTTATAATTAATATTTATAGTCGAATTTATCTTATGTATAATCCTATATTGAAAATTATGTTGTTATTAATCTTTGATTTTAACTATTTTAACCCTTCTTTAAATAAATTAATAATAATTGTCCTAATGTAATCCATGTGGGCCTATGTTGTCATATTTTCTTCCAAAGGTTGTTTGTGGTCGATTTACACTTATCCAATAGAATTAGGACACGTTTTAGGGTAATAATAATAACATTTTTACCCTTAATTACCCTATTTACTTTTAACCGTGGTAAAAAAGTAAAAAGTTACTATTCCCCAAAAATTATTTTCATCTCATTGAACCACATTTTACTTACTGGCATCAACCGTGTCTCTTGGATTTTTGAAATTCCACTCACAGAAGCGGTAAAATTACGTTTTATGAAAAATTCAGTTTTTTTAACTACCACTTAATATTTTCACTATTAATCAAAAATTGAATGTTTTCAGAAAAATACCAAAATTTCACCCAAGGATAATTTAGATATTCCAAATCCAAAAATGAAGTCTATTTTGAAAAATAAAATTTATAAAATTTCAAAAATTGGTTATTACTATTCATAATGGCTAGTTTTAATAATATTTAAATAGCACATCATTGTTTAGTGAAACTCGGTATTGCGTACGATGCAAGCTATCGAGAAAGGTCGCAATTTCGTGTAAAGAAATCCAAGCATGTTTTGTGTGTATTAAAATATTCCTTTGATTATTTATATAACATAAAAGTCTCAGGTGTTACATTATACCCCCTTAAAATTAATTTCTCCCTTGAAATTCGTCACTTTGTAACAAACAAATGAGGATACCTCTCCCTCATCATATCCTCAAGCTCCCATGTAGCTTCTTCTAATTGGTGGTTCCTCCATAGAACATTCACCAATCGAGTGATCTTGTTTCGTATGACTTTTTCTCTATGATCCAGAATCTCTATCGTCTGTTCATCATATGAAAGATCATGCTCCAGCGGTACAACTTATGAGCTGAGTACATGTGAAGGATCAGGTATGTACTTTCTCAGGAGAGATAGATGGAACACATCGTGAACTTGAGATAGAATTTGTGGAAGTTCCAATCGGTAAGCTACCTTCCCAACATGATCCAGTATTTTGAAAGGATCGATATATCTAGGTCTTAACCTCCCCTTCTTTCCAAATCTCTTGACCCTCTTCCAGGGAGATATTCGTAAGAACAATTTATCACCCAATTCAAACTCTAGGTCTTTTCTTCGGTTGTCGGCATAACTTTTCTATCGATTCTGAGATTCTTTTATGTGTTGTTGAATAGATCTGACCTTTTCTACCATTTCATCAACGAGATCAGGTCCTAATAGCTTTCTTTCCCCAACTTCATCCCAGCAAGTTGGAGTCCTGCATTTCTTTCCATACAGAGCTTCATAAGGATCCATCTGAATACTGGAGTGAAAGATATTATTATAAGAAAATTCCACCAAAGGTAGGTGTTGATCCAACCACCTTTGAAATCGATAAATCAAGCTCTCAACATATCTTCAATAGTTTGAATTTTTCTCTCAGAGTGACCGCCTGTCTGAGGATGATAAGCAGTGCTGAAACTTAACTCTATATCCAGAGTATGCTGAAGACTTCCCCAGAACTGTGAGGTAAACCTCGGATCCTGATCAAATATAATAGAAAGTGGTACTCCATGAAATATTACCACTTCCTTTACATATATCCTGGAAAGCTGATCCAGAGAGAAATCCTCTCTAATAGTGATGAAGTGTGCAGACATTGTTAGATGATCAACTATGACCCAGATAACATTATTGCTTTTGGATGTTTTAGGAAGTCCAGTGACAAAGTCCATAGTGATGTTTTCTCATTTCCATTCAGGTATAGGTAATGGTTGTAACATCCCCTTAGACTTCTGTCTCTCAGCTTTAACTTGCTGACAAACAAAGCATCGAGAGACATATTCATCAACATCTCTTTTCATGCCATCCCACCAGAAGTACTCTTTCAGGTCCCTATACATTTTTGAGCTTCTAGGATGAATATAGAATGAAGAACTATGAGCATCATCCAGCAGCTCCTTTAATTTGAGGATGGGAGTAACACAAACCCGATTCCAGAACTTTATTATCCCATCACAATCAAGGTTGAATTCAGGAACATTTCTCACTTTCTTTTGTAACTCGACATCTTCTTTTTCTGCCTCTTTAATCTTCACATGTATAGATGGCTGAACATTCATTTGAGAAAGATACTATTTCCCCTTCCATTATAATTCCAAGATCCATCCTTTGTAAATCCATAAATATTGGATCTTTTTTGATCCTCATCATGGATAAACTGGAATGGTCCTTTCGACATAATGCATCTGCCACCTTGTTTGCTTTCACAGGGTTGTAATGGATTGAGCAGTCATAATCTTTAATCAGCTCCAACCATCTTCTTTGGCGCATATTCATCTCCTTTTGTGTGAAAATATACTTTAATCTTTTATGATCAGTATAAATGTCACACCTTTCTCCATAAAGATAATGCCTCGAAATCATTAATACAAAGATTACCGCAGCTAACTCCAAATCATGAGTTGGGTAATTTTGCTAATGTATTTTCAATTTTTGTGAATCATAAGCTATCACCATATCATTTTGCATAAGAAAACACCCCAATCCCTTCTTGTATGCATCACTGTAGATCACAAACCTTTCTCCACTACAAGGCAGTGTCAGCACAGGTGCATTGGATAACCTTCTTTTCAACTCCTTGAAATTCTCTTCACATTCATCCGTCCAAAAAAACATAACTCCTTTCTGAGTCAACTTGGTGAGTGGATTACATAATCATGAAAAATCTTTCACAAAACATCGATAACATCCAGCAAAACCAATAAAACATCAGATCTCAGTTACTTATGTTGGTCTCGACAATCTTTCGATAACCTCTGTTTCTGTTGGATCCATAGATATCCCCTCTTTTGAGATTATGTGACCCAAAAATGAAACTTTTTGAATCCAAAATTCACACTTGTCAAATTTGGCATAAAGATATTCCTTTCTTAGTGTCTTCAATATAATTATCAAGTGATCTTCGTGTTCTTCCTTGATCTTTGAATAGAGAAGAATATTGTCTATAAAGACTACCACAAACTGATCAAGATAGTCTCTAAAGTCTCTATTCATCAGATCCATGAAGATAGCAGGGGAATTAGTAAGAACAAATTGAATCACTATAAATTCATAGTTTCCATACCTCGTACGGAAAGCTGTATTTGGTATATCCTTCCTTTTGACCATTAATTGATGATACCCTGAACGAAGATCAATCTTGGAAAATTATTGAGATCTGTGTACATGGTCAAATAAGTTATCAATGCGTGGGAGAGGATATTTGTTCCTGATAGTGATCTTGTTAAGTTCTTGATAATCAATGAAGAGTCTCATTGATCCATCTTTCTTTTTAACAAATAGAATAGGTGCTCCCCAAGGTGACGCACTAGGGCGTATGAATACATTATCAAGATTCTCTTGGAGTTGGTTCTTCAATTCCTACAACTCAATTGGGGCCATTCTATAAGTTGTCTTTGAAATTGGTAACGCACCTGGTATGAGTTCTATTGAAAACTCAACTTCACGATTTGGTGGAAGACCTGAAAATTCCTCTGGAAAGACATCATCAAAACCCCGTACAGCGGGAATATTCTTAATCATGAGTTTCTCAACAACCATTTCAGATAAATAACCTTCATTTAGTGGAATCAAGACCCATAGGATGGAAGAAATTTCCACGGGAAGGTTATGTTCATCCTTGCATCGATAGATGATCATAGAGTGATCTGGAATATGAAATGTGACTTCCCTTCTTTGGCAACAGATATGAGCTCCATGTAGAAAAAGCCAATCCATGCCAAGAATCACATAAAATTACGCTATAGGAAGGATCACAAGATTTGCAGGAAGCACTTTCCCACAAACTTCAATCGGAGAATAATTATAAACTTTTGATGTGACTGTTGTGCCATTAGGGGTTGTCACAGCTTACTCAAAATCTAATTGTTGAGGTAATACAGTGATATCCTTAGAAAATTTTTCAGAAATAAAGGTGTGGGTGGATCCAGAATCAAATAAAACATTTGCTACTTTAGATTGGATGGTAAGTGTACCTTTCAAAACATCATTATCGTACTCCACATCTCTGATAGAAATTTCATGTGACTTTCCATTGTCTTTATCCTTAAGAGTTTGTTGACGTCGTCCATCATCATCAACCCTTGGATTTGGGAATTGATTGGCATAATGCCCCATCTCCTAGAACATGAAACATTGAAGTGTAGTAGGTTCATTCTGTGTATCCCTTCCTTTGTTTTCATCATTATACATCTTCTTCCCATCATTGTGGCATTAAAATTCCCTATGACCTTCCTTTCCACATTTGAAACATTTACTTGTTCCTTTAAGACAACTCCCTCCATGTTTCTTCCCACACTTTGAGCATAAGGGAAAGCTCATCTTCTTTTCAGTGTGTTCTTTAGATTTTCGTTTGAATTCCATTTTCCTCTTCTTATCAAACCCATATGACTGATGGATTACTCCAATATCCATCTCAACTTTGAGAACACATCGAATGATTTCCCCATATCTATTGAAGTCCCTTATGGCTAACGCCCTTCGAAGACTTGGTTTTAAGCCACTAAATAATCGATCGATCTTACTATCAGGTTGGATAATAATACCAGAGGCGTACCTTGCATGTCTGGTAATATTTTCTTCATAGGTACCAACAGATTCATCATCCTTTTGCTTTAGTTCAAGAAACTCTTTCTCCATCTTTGTTCGGAGAATACGAGGGAAGTACTTATTGAAAAATATGTTCTTGAACTCTTCACATTCCATGGACCCAATTTCATCCCTTTGCCTCGTATTCTTAATAAGATTCCACCATTGATCATCATCACCTTACAAATGACAGACTACTAAGATGACTTTAGATTGTTCAGAACATTGAAGAACTAAAAATATCTTTTCGGTAGTACTAATCCATTGTTCAACAACTAATGGGTCAGTAGACCCGCTTAATGAAGGTGGACGGTGTCTCATGAAGGATTCAATATAATGTTGATCATTCCTTTGCTCATTTGGAAGTCCAGCATGATTTATAGCTTGAGAAATTTGTGTGATCATGGCTACAAGATTTTTCATTCCAGCTCCCATAACATTTGGTTGCTCAGGGGGACAATCATTGCATTACCCGTCGCATTCTGCATTAACACGATTCCTTCGGGTTCCATCCATTGACTAAAACCAAGAAGAATAGTTTGAGAAACACTAATTATAATAGGAAAACCACATAATCAAGAATAAAATTTCACAATTAAGGTCTTATCCTAGGTTATTCATGGCCATTTCTAAAACACTAAGATTGTGTTCTATGTTTAGAATTATCCTTATGGTTCTTACTAAGGCTTTCACATCCTAGTTTCCAAAGGTTGACCATAACCTCCCTCTAATACCACCTATAACGACCCATACTATACATACATTTTTATTACTTCAGAATTGAAGCACAATTACTAGAACATATAACAAAACCAGGAAAGGACCATATAGGTATAGAGTCTTTAGAAACTGGGAAACATAAAAAACATGTTCATAAAGCATCTACATTTCCTCCCATTTATTTCATCATATCTAGAGTCCCTTTTTGGAATATCCTACTTAATAACCTTCTTCCTGACCTGGGGAAATAAAACATACAAAAGGGTGAGCTCAAATGCTTAGTAAGGGTAAACAAAAGAAATATCCATCACATCATGTACATAAGAACATAACTTTTGGGAAATCTTAACCTGCAAAAAAAGATCATAATTTCATAACATGGGATAAATCATAGTAGTGAAATGTAATCCTAATAATCATAACATAAAACATGAAACTTTGTGGCATACACACTTAATAAAAGAAACCATTTCTTATTAGTCAAGACTCATTTCCAAGACTATCTTAGTGGACAAAGTCAATTTCTGAACCGAGTTCACTCCTCGTTTCAGTCCTGTTTCACTGAACCGGTTTGACCTGCTGTTCCATCCATGTCTATCTCATGAGATATAAAATAATTAACCAATGAATTGGAGGGAGATATAGGTCCCACCCATCTCATAATGATACCATTCTTATGTGTGCCACAAAATCAAAAAATCAAACATCATTGTATAACCCATGTAATAAAAATGGGAATCTTAAACATCATGCCATCATAATCCATATAAGATAATAGGACATCATATAAATAATTCCATCATAACATAATCAAATCAATGTAAAAATAGGGATAGAAACAGAACCCTATATTATCTTAAATGGAAAATAATTTTGATAAAACACTTAAACTCCATTCTTGAGGAAAATATCCTTTCTACTTCAAAAACACTTTTCCTTTCTTAACATGTCATACAATTCTAAACTAAAAGTAGTTAATTATTAATAGACTTCAAAACATGTAAAGAAAGCTTCTTGGAAATAATTTTTTCAAAATCCATTCATGTCGTATAATTTAAAAAAACATTCTTCTCGTCCTTTTGTCGGAAAAGTCAAAAAGTACCTCATACGAAAGATGACAAAAGATTCATTTCATATATTTTACTAATAACTCAAAAAAGGGTAAAATTGAATTTAAAAAATTGTAGGTGGATGGAAATAATATTACATATTGGTGAAACATGGATGTGGATGATAAAATACACCACAGTAACTTTTAAAGTATAAACAATCTCGGATAAAAATGAAATTGTGATATTTTCCCTTACCTTAGGTCTGATTTGCTTTGTAAGTGTCCGAACCTCCAGTATAATGATTTAAATAATGTTATTGACATATTCCAGAATCATACTTATTTTTATGATATCATATATGGTCATATTCGTAGCTTCATATTAGTAATATTTCATTACTACTTGTTATTTGGGTGTTTATTACTTTTTGTTCTTATGCGTGTTTTGTCAAATAAATTCTTATTTTTCTTTTTAGGTTATAGATACCTCATTTATAGAATGTTATTAATGTAATATATATCATATTTATTCACTCAATTCATTTATGTAATCTTTATGCAATGAAAACCATGTAGAATGAGTCGCATCACATCGTGGAGACGGTATTCCGTACGTACACACGACCAATGATATCGTTCCCATGATCATGGATTTGTATTGGAGTGTATGTATACTTTTTCAGAATCAGTATCACTTTACAATAGTAATATATAGTCATTATTTACCCCATTATACCCATCCAAGTAAGGTGGTGGTGGAAAATAGATTACACCACAGTGTGGAGACGGTATTCCGTACGTACGCACGCACGGTGATTTTGTTTTCCGTCGGATGGATAGATGGTGAAATAGGTTTGTTTCATAACATATCAATATATGAGTGATACTGATGTTATTTCTTCATATTGAAACAACTAAAGAAGAAGAAGTGGAAGAGGAAATAATGTTGAAAAGAATTGGTAACAGACATTACCTCTTCTTTGAAACGCCTCTTTGAGATCTCCTTTTAGGGCACTAAAATTGGTCTTTGAAGATAACCATGACCTCTAAGATGTTTCTAGGGAAGTGGAGAGGAGCAATTGGTAGGGGTTGGCCGAGATTTAAGGCTCAATGTGGTGTGAGGAAGAGGGGGAGGAGGTTCCCTTTTATAAGGGAGGAGAGGGGCTCCTTTGGAAAAACTATAAATATTATTTTATTATAAAGTCATGTTCGGTTTTAAATAGATCCAAATTGATTTATTTATAAGCTAAGGTGGGGATGGGTCGAAATCCTCTCATCCAATATAATATATACTTGTTTAGGTTCCTATTTTAACTTTATCATTTAGATTTAACATTAAGTTAAATAATTTTACTTTTACCGTGTCATCTTGTGTTCTTATACTATAAGGTGAATAAACATACTATAACAAGCCAAACGAACCCCAAGTTTTTCATTATTAATATATATAACCTTATATATGTCATTTGGCCGAACCTTATATTTTTAGGAATAAAATAACAATTAAAAATATAATATGTTTTTAAAAAACTATTTTATGTCAATTTTGACACTATTTAGTAATTGATTTTTGTGAAACTCATAACAGAATTATTAGTTTGAAAAAAGTTACTTAAATCAATAATAACATGTCATGTTAACCTATAAAATTATCAGAATTCATAAAAAGTCTCAAATTATATTTATTTGGGTATTTATAACATCAATTATGTAAATATTTCATTAATAAGAAAATTACTGCATCATATTTGTGTCATAAATAAATTAAATTATTTAATGTCTAAAAATTACAAATAAAATACCATTATGTAGGAAATGTTTTTATATTTCTAATGAATATTTATTGTCGAATTTATCTTATGTATAAACCTATATTAAAAATTATTTAGTTATTAAACATTGATTTTATCTATTTTATCCCTTCTTTAAATAAATTAATAATAAATATCCTAATCTAATTCAAGTGGGCCTAAATGGACATATTTTATTCCTAAGGATGTTTTTTTGTCAAATTACACTTATCCAATAGAATTAGGACATTGTTAGGGTAATAATAATAACATGTTTACACTTAATTACCCTATTAAATTTAAACCGTGGTAAAAAAGTAAAAAGTTATTATTCACTAAAAATTATTTTCATCTCATTGAAACACATTTTACTTACTAACATAAATCGTGTCTATCGTATTTTTGAAATTCAACTCACAGAAGCGATAAAATTATGTTTTATGAAAAATTCATTTTTTTAACTACCACTTTGTGGTTTCACTATTCATCAAAAATTGAATGTTTTCAGAAAAATACCAAAATTTCACCCTAGGCTAATTTCAATATTCCGAATTTAAAAATGAAGTCCATTTTGAAAAATAAAATTTATAGAATTTCAAAAAGTGGTTATTACTATTCATAACGGCTGGTTTTAATAATATTTTAATAGCATATCGTTGTTTAGTGAAACTTGGTATTGCGTACGATGCAAGCTATCGAGGAAGGTCGTGATTTCATGTAATGAATGCCAAGCAAGTGTTGTGTGTAGTAAAATATTCCTTTGATGATTTATATAACATAAAAGTCTTGGGTGTTACATGATATTTTTTAAGTTATTTTTTTAGGTTTTTTCAGTTTTTTAAAGACACGTCCAAAGAAAAGACAAAGAGTAACTAAAATGGTTCGATAAATATAGTGGTAAAAAAATGAAAGAGAGTATAAGAAGAAGAAAGAGTGAGAGAGATGAAGAGATTGAAAGAGAGTTAAATGGAAAGTGGTGTCCCCGGTTTGGGTTTGGTGGTTCGTTGTCTCCCTCCAGTGGTGGGGCAACTGTAGAATTTGGGGATTTTATGGAAGTCAACGTGGTTCTAGGATTATATTTCCTCTCATGATGATTCATTAACCGGTGTCCATTAATCGTGAATGTCCTTTTGGAATAGGGGTTTTGGACTTGCAATGAACTAAACGGGTAATCATTATTGACAACAAAAGGACATTCCCAACGAGAATTAAGCTTACATGGGTGAAGTCAAAATCAAGAGTTGAAAAGAATTACCTTTTTTCCTTCATGAAATAAATTTATCAGGATGTGTTTTTCATGGAGTTCCTTGTATTTTTTATAGATTATAATTCTCATAAGAATCAATTCAAAGCTCCTCCAGTTCAGCCAATTGCAGCAATCATTCTTCACCAGATTCCTAAAGAACAAAATTAAAAGTTTTCAAAACCCAAAATGTATTACGTTGTATTTCAACTTTAAAAATACATGCTTTATAATAAACTAGTATAATAGTAGACATCCCAATGGGTGTTTTATAGGCAATTAGAGAATCCCAAAGTGCTTTACCAAGTCTTTAGGCCAGTCTTTTCTAGTGGATTTTACAATACTCTCAAGAACTCTTTTTTACTTCTGTATTTGAAATTTCATCCAAGCCATTTGTTTGGGGATTATTTTCAGTTGATTATTTATGTACAACACCATTATTTTTCAAAATAGATTCCATGGTATTATAACAAAAATGGGTTCTTAAGTAACTTATCAAGGCATGTGGTGTGCCAAATTGGTGGAAGATGTGTGTCTTTAGGAACTCACTAACTGTATGTGAATCATCCTTTCTAGTGGGTTTTTCCTTGACCCACCTAGATACATAATAGACCACAAGAAGGATGTACGAGAATCCATTGGAATTGGTAAATGGTCCCATTAAATTGATACCCCAGACATCAAAGATCTCATAGAATTTTGAATACTTTTGGGGTATTTCCTTTCTTTTTGAAATTTTCCAAACTATTGGCAAGTGGGACATGATTGATAGAACTCATGTGTGTCCTTGAAGAGTGAATTATAGATGAATTCATAGTCTAGAACCTTTTAAGAGGTCCTTTCTGGTCCATAATGGCCCCCGACTGGCATTGAGTGATATAATTATAAGATGGAGGAATTTTTGTTTTCATTAACACATCTCTATATTTCCATGTCTACCCAAGTTTTCCAGGGATTATTTTTTTCCCAAAAATAGTATTTGAATAACTTTTCAACTTCATTTTTTATTCTATTGAAAAAATTTAGGAAAAACACCAGAAACCAAGTAATTTACAATTGGGTCATACCATGGTATTTTTGGAGTGAGAGATGAAAGTTGCTAAGTTGAAAATTTAGGATCAATTATTTCAAAATGAGATAAATTACAAATTATACTAACGTGATCAGAGATATGGTATTATTTTCCTGGTCTATCATTGATTTCATGTTAAAACTCTTGGAGTAGTAGGATCTATCTTATTAGCATTGGTTTAGATTCAATTTTATTGAGAAATAACATTATTGCAGCATGGTCTGTGAAGATGATGATTTTGGCACCTAAGAGATAGGGCCAGAATTTATCTAAGGGAAAACCCACTGCTAAAATTTCCTTTTCAGTCGCAGTGTAGTGATATGGAGTTTCCTCCAACATGTTTGCGGCATAATACATGACATGAAGAATTTTTTCCCTTATTTTACTAAGACCAGACCCACCGAATCTATCAGAAGCATCACACATCAATTAAAAGGGTAAGAACCAATCTATAGGTTGGATTGTTGGGGCATATGTAAGAGCAGTTTTGAGTTCAATGATGGGTCTTTTGGAATCCTTGGGAAAATGGAATGCAAATAATTTTGGAGTAGAAAAGTGAGTGGGAGGGAAATCCTACTGATGTTATTGATGAATTGATGATAGAAACCAAAATGACCGATAAATGAGAAGATGTCTCGAACAGACGTGGGTTCAGAAAGTGATTGGATCACTACAATTTGGTCGAATCAACTTCAATACCATCTTTTAAAACTACGTTCCTTAGAACAATCACATTTTCAACAATGTAGTTAAATTTTATAAAATTTAACCCAAGGTTTCACATGACACGCTTTTGAAGGACTATAGAGAGTGAATTTAATCAAGATTCAAATGAATCACTATAAATGGTAATTTCATCCATGAAGACTTCCACACAATGTTCAATGAATTCTGATAAGATACTCGTCATACACCTCTGGAATGTTGCAGGAGCATTGAAAAAGAGAAAACGCATTCTCCTTAATGAATATGTTCCAAATGGGAAAGTGAAAGTCGTCTTTTCTTATTTCTAATGTGAGATTGGGATTTGTATGTAGCTGGTGTATCTATCAAGAAAGAAATAGTGTGACTTTTCAGTTAATTGTCCTTGAATCTGATAAAGTAATGGAAGAGGGTATTGATCTTTTCTTGTTTCAACATTAAATTTTTTGTAGTCGATGCACACACACCATTTGTTCTCCAATCGAGTTGGGACTACCTCACCATGTTCATTTGTGACAATAGTTATCCCACCATTATTATGAACAACTTGAATTGGACTAACCCATTCACTATCGGAAATTGGGTAGATAATACCAGCTTAAAGAATCTTGGTGATCTCCTCCATATCTACCTCATGTATGAGTGGATTGTGTCTTCTTTGTGGTTGTATAATTGGTTTCTATGATTGCTATAGATGGATGTGATGCATGGAAAGAGCAGGGTTGATTCTTGGTATGTCATATAGGGTTCAACATATGGCCAGTCTGTTTTCCTCTAACATGTGAACAAGTTTGGACTCCTCATTTTTGGTAAGTGAAGTATAGATAATGACAGGATATGAGTGATCATGGAAAAAGAAATGAATATTTCATGTGTTCATGAAGAGGTTTTAGATTAGTTTCATCTTTCATTTATGGTTTATTCAACTTTGGAATGGAGGAAGAGCTTTCAGTGGCTTCAGATTCATTTTCCATAATAATGTCCAAGGTGGAGCATTAGAGATCAGAGTTGATGTGGGATTCAAGAGATTTTTCATGATCCTCTAGATTGATGGAGTCTATGAATGAGATATACACATCAACTTCACCATTTATTACATGGTTAGTCCTGATGAATATTTCAAAAGATACATTTTCATTAGATCATGAAGAACAAGATGTAATGGGGTTCAATTGACTCTCATAAGTTTCCACAAGATCAAGAATTGATAATGCAGAGTGATCCTTAGATAGGTATCGCATGGCGTGGAAAATGTTGAACTTGACCAGTTGGTCACCAAATTCCATGGATACGATTCCTGAATGGACATTAGTCATGGTTCTAGCAGTCATGAGGAATGATCTTCCTAGAATTAGGGGATATCAAGAAGAGCTCATCTCACTGTCCATGTCATGGACATAGAAATCAGCTGGGAAGACAAGATCATTTACATGAATAAGGGCATTCTTGATTATACCCTATGGACTGGTTTTGCTTCAATTTGATAACTGAATGACAATAAACATTGGATGTAATGGACCCAGACCATGTTTATAGAAGATGTATTTTGGCATGACATTAATTAAAAATTTTAGTTATATTAGTGCACCATCAAAGTTGGAACTTCTAATTTGGCCTGGATCTGTAAAGGTCCCTGTATCTTTAAACATTATGGGAATGGACTGCTGGGTAGAAATATTTTTTATGGTCCAAAGTTTCCTCTTACGGGTGCACAAATCCATAAGAAATATAGAATACTTAGGGATTTGTTTTAGGGCATGTAATAGGGTAATGATGACTTCCACACGTTTAAACAAGTCAAGCATTTTAGGATCAGGTTCAAAAGACTTATTTGGCCTAGAAATGGATTGAGTAAAAGGAATTCGGTTCCTAAGTGAAATGGAAGGAGGTGAGGGAATGGATTGAGATTCCTTTTTGAGTTTCATATTCATTTAATTTTCTAGGTCAACATTCAAAGGGGAGTGGGAGTTATCCTCATGAGGCATAGCAATTTGCTTCCTCGATCTAAGTGAAATTTCACATACATTAACCTTGGGGTTTGGTAATGGATGAGCTTGAAGTTGGGAATAATTTTATTGTTGTTGCTGACTCAGGTGGGATACAAGTTGACTAATTTGGGTTTCATTGTTTTTAAATATGGAACGGGTGTATAAGGGATGATCTTACACTAAAAATTACCATGGTTTCTTAGAATAAGGTACTTATCCTGGATTGGGATTAACATAATTTTGGTTCTTGGGAATGAAATATTATTCGTTTGGGAATAGAGAGGGATCACTAGGATCGTGGAATCCTAGAGGAGGAAGAGGAGGATTGATCCTTTGAGGTTGAGGAATAAAAGGTTAAGGTTGATGGAAGTTACCAACACTTTGACCATATTGGAATTGGTTGGGTTTTTTATGTGGGTATTGAGGGGGATGAGAAATGGGATTCCCATATCTCATGTTAGGGTTATATGTATAAGATAAGGGCTTAGAATGGGGTTGGTTGATGTTTCTGACAAATTGAGCTAATTGTTGAGGGTTGGAGTTCTGCTCACCATATGCTACATTGAGCTCCATTGGTCTGGATGAATCAGATGGTTCATCATGATGTTGTGGAAATGTGTTAGTTGGATGAGATTTGGATCTATAGATTCCATTTTTATTGATAGGTCCAGGGAATAGATATTGTGGAGAAGATGAGGATTGGGATTTTGTATCCCCAATTAGTTGTCACACAAGACAATTAATTACACTCATAAACTCAGTTATCTTCTTCAGCTCTATTGATTCATTATCTTGGGCTTGTTTTACTTGACCATGTGCTCGAGTATGGGATTTTTGTGTGTTTTCAGCCATGTTTCTTATAAAATCTCTAGCAGTTGTTGGAGTTTTGTCATTAAGGGCACTACCACTTGCGGCATCAATGAGAGTTCTCCCCATAGACAATAACCACTCATAGAAGTATTGGGTCAAGAGTTGGTTAGTGATTTGGTGGTGTGGTCCGGTTACACCAAGAATTTATAACTTCTCCCAGTACTCATGGAGTGATTCATTTGGAAATTGACGGATACCACTTATTTTCTTCCGGATAGAAGTAGTAGGAGAAGCAGGAAAGAATATTTCTAAGAAGAGTTGCTTCATGTCATTCCATGTGGTTATGGAACTATAAGGAAGGTAGTATAGCCATGACATATTAGCGTCATCTAATGAAAAATGGAATGCATAATGTTTAATTTCTTCATCAGAAACCCCTGGAGGCTTCATGGTAGAGAACACTACATGGAACTCATTAAGGTGGAGATGTGGATCCTCACCAGATAACCCATGAAAATGAGGTTGAAGATGAATCAAACCTGATTTGAGATCAAATTCATCCTCTAAGTTTGGATATTGAATAACAAGAGGTTGGTAATTCATACCAGGGGCAACAATTTCTCTAAGTGGTTTTCCCTAGGATTGGCCATATCTATTTCAATTGGTTGGACAAGGATTAGTTCTTGAATTATTTGATTATCTCTTATGTTCCTCCTATGTTGGTGAAGTGTTCTATCAATTTTAGGGTCAAAAAAATATGAGGGATTTTTTGGGAGTCTATGAGGCATTTAGATAGATTTTTTAAGAAAGATGAAGTCGTGTTTTTCTATTTTTTTCTTTTATGAATTTAATGAGTAGGTGGGTTTTTCTTTGTGTTTTTTCAATTTTTTAAATTTTATTGTTTTTTGTATATTTACAATAACCTGAATTTAACGAATACATAAATAACCATCCCTTGAAGCGGTTCCATTTTCAAGCATGGACGATTGTCGCCTATCGACCGGTCAAGGTTCTAGTGCTCTACAAATCTTTATAGCAGCACTCGGGTCGAGTCCTCGACAATGATACATTTTAATAGTCGATTGTTATTATTGATTTTATTCTATTTGGGGATTTGTTTGTAGATCATATGAAATAATTTATGTATTATTTTTTATTAATCTTTATTTAACAATTTGATAAATATAGGGTTGATTTCATCAATAGGTAGTTAATTTTTTGATATCCTTGATCCTTGATTTGTATTTCATTAAATTAACACCCATGTAACAAGATGATGTTGATTGGAATTCCTAAGTGTTAAGGCTTTAATCCAAGCCTTAACATGACTAGGGTTTTAATATCAATCATTACATTATTGTGGTTCTTTATTTATTGTTGTAATAATCCATGTAATCCATAAATTAAACAAAATCTTCCATTAATCCATGACATGTTCACCACAACATACACAATGTTATATTAAAGAACACTCATCGAGAAAAAGAACTTAATCACTTAGAATCTCTAAATAATGACTCACCCCAATGGTAGATTTACTCATCTATTGAAACGATTTGTAATTTGGTTATAATGATTATGATGATAAATTACGATGATAAGAAAAAAGAATGTATAAGAAAAGAGTGGTGCATCAAACACACACTCAAACGAAGATGATAATTAAAAACGAACATTATATTGAATGAGAAAGAAAAATAAGGTAAGTGGATTAAAATTAACTTAAAATATTTTAAGATAAAAAATATTAAACAATAAAATGTGGATGAAAAAATGATATATTGAATAAAAAACTGACCTTAATATATAATCACAGTAAAAGACAAACACGATTACAATAACGAAGAACACAAAAATAAAAGAAATCGAAGTGAAGTGGAAGGGTATATCAAGTGAAAAAATGATTATGTAATGTCCTAAAAAGCCTTTGGAAAGGATTTGGTCATACCAATATGTTCTCCCCTATTCTGAAATTCTAACCCCTTTGAAGGAGAGTAAGGGGATGTATTTATATCCCAAGGAAGTGGACAGTTTGCGTTCCCAATCTGTCCCTCCACTTGCATCACCAATTAGTCTATTCAAACAGCCGAATCCCAAGATAGACTTCTCTTCAATGTTGTATATATTAATTTTTCCTGACTTCTCTCATCATTTTGAGTCATTTGGATTTATGTATCCAATGTTATGGAGGATTGATTAAACAATTTTAAACTGTCTATTTAAATCGATACTTTTTAAAAGGCCAAAATGTGATTGGGTTTATCAATAAGAAGATGCGTTTAAATTTGAACACATTATTCAAAAAAAATAATCTTCCAATATCCCCTATTTCACACATAAAATGTTAGGATTGATTTGATAATTACATAATCTGATATATCATGAATAATGTACTGATTGTATTTCCAAGTCTGAATGGTGAACTGAGATTAAATGATTTATTTGGGCCCTAGTAATTGGATTTGGGCCTTGAACGTTTTATAAAAGACTCCTTACATTGTTCCCCAATCGTTTGAGGAGAATGAATTAATTTTAAACTCCTGATTGGGCCCAATAAATCAATCTTCATGGATGGGCCAGTTTCATCACAGATTCTGTGGGACCTCTTGTGTGATTCATATGACCCTTAAAATGGAATAATTAGACCAAAACTACTTCTAATGAAATATTGGATATTGAATTATAAATCCTAAAAAACAATAATCACACAATATTGATTAGTTGGGTGATAATCAATAAAAAATATTAAACTAACTCAATTAGACTACTTCTAAAAAATGCTCAACAATTTTATTTAGTATTGAAACATTAATATTTCACAAAAATTTTGAAGATATAATATAAAATTAGTATTGGTAGTTTATAATATGTTTTGAAAATATAAATAGAATAATGTGTATACATGAAATCTACACAAGTTATGTTATGGAGTGGAAATGGGGGATGTGGCTTATGCATGGAAGTAGCCAGAGTGCTTCTATGGAGCGACAATGGTGAAAGGGGATTACACATGGAAGATTATAGGGGTCTACTAAGGGGAGATAATGGTGAATGAGTCTTACACATGAATGTTTCAATGGTACTATTATAGATTGGAAATAGTGAATGGTGCTTATGCATGGAAGTAGCCTTGGTGCTACTATGGAGTGGTAATGATAGATGGGGATTACACATGGTAGCATCCCATGTTCAACTAAGGAGTGGAAATGGTGAACGGGGATTACACATTGATGATTCATTGGTGTCTCTAGGTAACTATAATGGGGGATGGGGATTACACAAGGAAGAATCACTAGGGTAGCTAAGGAGTGGCAACGATGAATGAGGCTTAGACGTAGAAGCGGCCCAGGTGCTGTTAAGGAGTGGAAGCATTGAATGAGGCATACGAATGGAATTATAACTAGTGTCATCCACATGTCTAGAAATGACAACATCCCAAATCACTGGTGGTTTGGGTCATATAATATAATAATACACCAATACATTAGCACACAAGCAGAACAATGCCAAGAGTGTTGGAATCAGTCCGAAAAAACGGATATGTTATGTGTGAATCACAATCCAATCATTTGGAACACAATCAGGGTGGAATGATAAAAGGATATAACTAATGAACATATTAGAATCACAACATCCCCATCAAGGTATCCTGATATGGAAATGAACAATCAAGGCCCAACCACTGACCGTATTCAAAACATGATTCCAAACTTGAAGTTTCTTCTATTGTCTTCTTTGGAGTTGGACCAGAATAGTATGTTTTCCGAAGCGGCATGGGAACATGCCATTAGGGTTTCCCATAAAACATGAAATAGGATGATGATATAAATTATGGACACACAAAGCGTGAGGTGGAGTGATAGAATGTTTGAATAGATTCCAACGCTCTTGTAATTACGCCACTATAATCATGGCATGAGGCGTCATATGCTTGTCACATAAGGCATATTTTTTTGGAACATGAGACATACTCTTATTCAATGATATGAAATTCTAGAGTTTAAAGTCATGTAGTGAGGGCTATTGACATCTTATTCTTGGAACATAAGACTTCACTTATTTAGAATAAGAGGAATCCTATATTTTTCGTATTGGGTGCACTATAGTTTATAGTCTTGTAGAGAGGACTGGTAGAATGTTATGCTTTTTATATAAGTAATATATTGTATGGATAAATAGGAATAAAATATTTGTTTTATGTGGTGTACTATAATTTAGTGTCATATAGATAGGACTACTAGGCATAAGGCTCCAAGAAATGGATGGTGTTTGGATTTACATAGGAGTGCTCGAACTAGGTGATGGGGTTAGGAGGAGTTCTATGAGGAATCGTTTGAGTCAAGTCACTTAAGGGGTTGATGATGATAATATCAAATCATAATTCATGAAATGTGAAAGTGATGAAGAGGAATATTTTAACTCAAGTAATTTCATAGAGTGTGTAGGAGTATCTCATGTCATTGTATTCTATAGGTGGAAGGTGGGTGGACATAAGGGAACAATGGAAAATTTCAACATCCAGAACTGAAAGGATTCTGGTGAGACTCTCCATTTTTAATGGGGGTCAGCAATGGTAGTGAAGGGGGTTTCTCGGAGGGATTGGAGCACATCCTTCCATTTTTCTTGAGAGGGGGAGCAGGGGTGCAACACATGCAGTATGGACCGGTGGGAACAAAGGTAGGATCTTTAGGAAAGATAGGTTTTCAAAATGGAATGGATTTCGTATATGTTAGGGTATCTTAATTAATGGGGCTTCACTGATTTCAATGTCTCAGAGATCATGGGGCTCACAAAACACAGGGTCTCACAGATCATGTGGCTTCACAGAGCTAAGGGTCTTGCAAAGTAGCTTCGCGATGGAAAGGTTCTCACTGGGCATGATCTATCCTTAGCATAAGGTGCATTATTTAGAGTTTAATACAAGAAGTATAAATGAATCTCATATCCTTGAAAATCCTAAATGGGGATCCTTCCTTCATAAAGGGTGTAGGAATTCACTGAGGGCATCACTTCATGGTGCTCAGGAGCATCGCCAAATGGGAGATCGACCACTGAAGGGGCAGTGTAACCATCCGTATGAAGGGGTGTGAGTTGAACTATTTAATGGTGATAGAGTTCAGTAGAGGTCACTGCAGGGAACAGTTGTGAACGAGAAAGAGAAAATTATGCTGCTAAGGAAAATGAGAGAGGGGATACAACTAGATAATGGAGATCTATGGATAGCTGAATTTCTACTACCAAAGTGATCTCTAGTACGTCATAGGGTTAGTGCCAGGGGAATTAGAAGAAATCTAAATAAAGGGGAATGAAAGCTATGAAATACGATACCCAAAATTCTGAACACTATAGGGGTGGAATTACAATGAAAGATAACTATTGATGATGTTTGAAACACATTATCCCCATTGTGTTAGCCTAAAACGGGGACAACAAATGAGGTCCAACAACTGACCATGTTCGAAACAGGGGGCCTGACTCAAAATGTCATACATTAGTCATCTATAACCTTATCCCATGATAGTAGAAATCCATAGGCTGAGCATCTGTACTTTTAAGGGGTTCTTTCAGACATTAAAAAGGAAGAGGATACAAATTAATGGTAAGAAAAGTGTGGAGGGTGGAGTGGCAGGTTGTTCGAATGGATTCCAACGCTCTTGAAATTATGCCACCATGATGAAATACATTGGTGAGCGCATCAGCCTGATTATGGATCATACTCATTTCCTAAAAAGATATCATTGGTGAGATCCTAGACTGGACCATAGTTTTACGTCATGCCAATTAAGATGATTGACACCTACTTTATCTTCGTACAATGAGGAAGGAAGTAATGAATCATCTTGAAAGTGTGGAGGAGGCCATAAAAACTATATTAGAGGGTTTAAAAGCACGTGGAATGATAAGGGAAGTAGACATCCAGATGTCCTTATGTATCCTGCTAGGGTAGGAATCAATCTATATATAGTTCTCCAAGACCCATCCAGTTTAATGTCATGTGGTAAATATGAAGGGGGGGGGGGAGATCTCTAAGGTGTACATGATGCAGTAAATATAAACCAGACTTGAATGAGGGCATAAGGAATTCCTCTCCACATCATGTGCCTTCAATAGGGATCTCAGGCCAAGGGGTTAAAAATGATATGATCCTGGCTTGAACCGAGGTGACTTTACTAGGTGTTCGTACGTATCCCATGAGGATGGGAATCTTGTTGGACATGGTTCAGAAAGAGTCGTGTGATGAAAGAACAAAACTAGTGAGGGAAAACCACTATGGTGTAGATAATAAAGCACCCCATAATTATTATGTGGCATCCTGAAAATATTCAGAGTATAATCATATTTAAATGTCATACATTTAAGATGTGGTTACCCAAAATGTAAATGTGCAGTGTGGCACATATCCCATTGTAAATGAGGAGCAAGAAGTACACACAACAACACATGTTCCCTATAGGATTATTTTGACTGTAGAACATAGGTGGCCTAACTTGGGGATAGACTCGAGTGAAAGTTCATGGGTGGTATTACATATGACATGAGGATGAGAATCAAACCATATGTAGTTCTAGAGGACTCATGTAGTTTAACATCGAATGATAGGATGGAGATTGAAAGGGGAGATCCCAAAGGGGGGAGTATACAGTGCTGTAATTGTAGACCCGACGTGAATGAGGACCAAAGTTTTCTATACCATACAATGGAATCATAGGGAAATATTAGGTTGAGAGACTAAAGATGGTTCAATCTGGGATGGGCCCAAAACAATGTTTTTAGGTATTCCTATAAACCCCATTAGAATGGGAAAAAAATCTATACATAGTTTTCATATTTCATTTTACTATCATGCGGGATGAAAGGCATGTGTAGTCTAGGTACAACAGTAAACATTCTACCAAAACCACTAAGCCCAAGTGAGTCATGCTCGATGTGGTAAATAAGGAGTAGTGATGCTATTTTCGTGGTACATAGAGAAACACATTAGGGGAAATGGAATGATAGGTGAATGGCATACCCATATTACTTCCATTCCTACTCATTGCACATAGTTTCACGTAAGGGTAATATAGAGTGTGTTAGAATTCCACCTAAACCTAAGGAAGTGGAATGATGTGAATCATGGTGCCTGAGATCTTGATCACAAAAATGGGGGAGGGACTATAGAGGATAATGTTTGATCATGTTCGAAACAAAACATATATTTCATGTTATACTATCATTCAAACAGAAAAATGAGGGACAACCACTGATAATGTTCGAACCATGGGACCTATCGCCAAATGCCATTAAGGGTCATCTAGGGCGTTGGACCACGACATTAGGTTAGATAATGTTGCATGAGACCAAGCCATAAAGGGGGTCCCTTCTGACATAGAATATGATAGAGATCCAAATAAATGGTTAATGAGACATTTACAAGAAACAAGGTAATGTCCAAGTGAAATTGCATACATTGGGCTCTTTTCCACGATGCATTTGAGTACGCCAAAGAGATGTGTCAGATAGAGGGAGTCAAATCCATTTCCATGGACAAGGGTATCTGGAATGAAAACTCCTAGTTTAATATCATAGAGTGGACCATTGATAGGGGACTTATTTTAATGTAATTTGTGTATGGTGGTGAAGTAGAAAAAACATACATGGGTGAGGACCATATATGACTTATATCATGTGACAGATTCCTAGTGAAAACCCCACACAAATTTTAATTTCTTGATGCTTGGACTAGGGTATGATTTTTAACATCATTTGTGTGGATAAATGGAGGATTGAAAGTTTCTAGAGCTGGACCCAAATACTAATCATCCATGCATTCAGGGGTATCCCATGAGGATGGGAATCATGCCATATGTAGTTCTCATAAGATCTTGTTTTATAGTCATAGGAAATGGACCTAGATGGGATGAAAAAAGGGAGACACATGGTGTGGTTTTTGAAAAACTCATTGTGAATGAGTACAGTGGAATTTCATTCTATAACACATGTTCCGGAGGGAAAAATCTGATTAGGAAACCAAATGTAGTATTTGGGATTAGCCCAAGATGAATAGAATGGGTGTTCCAACGTATCCCATGAGGATAGGAATAAATCCATACATAGTTCTTGAGGATCTAATGCATTTTAAAATCACACAACAAGGATGGGGGAATGAGAGACTTGCTCTTAAAGGGGGAGTACGTGTTGTAGCTATTCCAAACCTAGAATGAATGAGGATTTAATCCGATATACACCCCATCATGAAATCATATAAGAGTCGGGGCCAAGGGCCTAACCAAAGTGATAATTAATGGAAATTGATCAGGACCAGAAGAAAAAATGTTTGGCAATTTTTAAGTATCCCACAAGGATGGTAATTAAGCTATATGTAGTTTTAGAAGATGTATTGTAGTTTAACTTCATTCGATAAGGATGAGGGCTGATATTAGTTTATGGTCATAGTGTTCAGATGGAAATAAGTGAGAATATTCCAAGAGAACATAAACCTTGACAAAATCCCAAATCCCACATGATTCGTGCTCGATGTGGGAGACAAATGTGGATAAGATATTGGATACTTTTGGAATAAAGAGAAAGGGGGAACAATGTGATGTCTCTAATGATACCACACCAAGGATTCATCATCTTAACGTGAAAATGCACACTGAGGGATATCACAAAGGGTGTCAAAATTCAACTTAGACATGATAGAGTGGAAAATGATATGAATATACCAACCAGTATTCCAGGAATAATAGGGGTGGGATTGCAATGGAGAATATCATTTGACTGTATTATAATAACAACATCCATATAGCATGGCTTGAAAGGGGAACAAATAAATGAGTGTCGACCACTGACCATATTCTCAATGCATTCCTTATGTCAAATTTTCATTCAAAATCTTTGGGGATGTTGGCCCAATATTTTAGGATAGTTAATATAGCATGAGACATGTCCATTAGTGGGGGCCTGTTTAGATGTAAATAAATGATGGAAATGCATGTGGTGGGACACATGCAGTGTGGAAGTGCCCATGTAGCATAACATATTGCATTAGATGAGTTCGATAAAGGAGGGGTGTCTCAATGAGATGTGTGAGTTGTGGTAAAAATGGCCTGACATGAAAGATGACATAGATTCTATACTACACCATACAATCCTATGTGACAACTTGGGTAAAGAGGGCAAAAAGGTCGAGGGGCCTAAAGTTGGGCCACAGATGAGGAGTCTTGGTAGCACTATATATCCCACAAAGATGGGAATCAATCCAATCGTAATTCTAAAAGTAACATGCAGTTTAATGTGGAATGAAAAGGATGTGGGGATATCTTAGTTTTAAGGTCATAGAGATCAAACCATTTTGTAGTTTATTGTCATGAGGGACTAGTTCTGGGTAGTTTTACGTCCTTTATCCTGGACAGATCACACAATTTAACATCATAAATTATATAATGGATAGTTTAAATTTTTTTCGGACTATAGTCAACAGTTTAATTTCATACCAGATGATAATGTTTTTTAAAATCATACTGGGTGAAGATGATACATTTAGCATCATACAGGATGACAATGCTGTTTAACGTCCTGACAGGTGAAGATGAGCACTTTATTGTCATGTAGGATGATAATCACTTTTAACATCATGTGGGAAGAAGATGAGTAGTTTAATGTCATGTAATATGATAATGAGTACTTTAATGTCCTGATAGATGAAGATAAGTTTCTTAAAGTAATTAAAGTTGATAATTTAGTTTAATGTAAAGCGGTATGAAGATGAGTAGTTTAATGTCATTCAAGGAGATAATGCAGTTTAACATCATATGGGATGAATATGAGTAGTTTAAATTCATTTTAGATGATACTGAGTAGTTTAAAGTCATGACAGATGAAAATGACTAGTTCAAAGTCCGGATGGACAATAATCTAGTTTAATGTCGCACAGGAAGAAGATGATAATTTTAATATCATGAAGGACAATAATTCTATTTAACATTGTGTATTATAGATATGAGTAGTTTAATGTCAAGTAGGATGATAATGCAGTTTAATTCCACGAGGGATGAAGATGAATAATTTAAAGTCAGGAAAGATGATAATGCAATTTAAAATCTTGTAGGATGAATATGAGTAGTTTGAAGTCATATTGGATGATAATGTATTTTAATATAATTTGGGATGAAGATGATCATTTTAACGTCATTAAGGATGATAATTCAGTTTAACGTCATGCAAGATGAAGATGAAAATTTTAACGTAATGTAGGACGATAATGTGTATGTCACTAAACTATATCAGTACACATCCTACCAAAACCACTAATCTCGAGTTAGTTAATCATGGTGTGGGAATCAAGGAGTAATGATGGGATTTACCTAAAACTTGGAAGAACAGAGAGCGGGGAATGGAGATGTTAGGCTAAGAATATCCCAATGACATTGACCCTCTTACATGACATGCAAAGATGCAAAAAAGGGTAACACCAAGGGTGTTGGAGTTCCACATGAACATACAAAGGTGGAATGATGTGAATCAATGCATCGGATTTCTAGAACATAATGATGGAAGTGTAATAATGGAGGATAGATGTTTATCTTGTTCAAAACATATAATCCATATCATGTTACCAAGGATGAGTACAAACAAATGAGGGTCGACCACTGACCATTTTTGAAACACGAGACCTATCTCAAATTCCATTCTATGTCTTATAGGCCATTAGCACAACACGGTAGGTGAGCTAATGTGGCATGAGACTAGGCTATTTGGTGGTCCCATCAGATGTGAATGACTAAATGGATCCAAATAAAGGGCTGATATGAAGCATGGAGATAGATTGGGATTATGTATATTTGGAGTCCAACACTCTGGGTTTGACACAATTGTGAATCTGAGCGTATAAGGTAGAAGACACTGTTGGGCTATAGTAACACACCCTGGTGATGCATATAGTTTATGTTCATATTTCACGGTCCAATGGTTCATATTTTATCGTCAATGATTTCAGACCTGGTTCATAGTTTAACATATCGTAGCTATGATGAGTGATGGCTAGAGTTTATGGTCACATAGCTTTGACAATGGTTGTGGTCATTTTAGGTCTTATAGGATTGACCAAAATGTTGTATTGTTTCATGTCAGGTGACCATGAAATTTTCCCTTAGTTTAAAATTTTGTGACCAAGACGATAGTTAATATGCATTTTAACATCATGCCACTAGGATATGGAATCATAAGGATAGTGTTGATAGAGGGATGGTCATCTCTACCCTATTAACGTGGTTTGCGATGAGGTGAAATCCATACGATATGATTAACCTAAGATTCCCCCCAGTGAATGCATTGATGTTCTCCATGATTTTGTTGGGTGAACTCACGGTGAACATTCCAGATGCTAGTGTTGATGTCGCAGGGAGAAACTCTACAGTTGACCCCATGAATCATTTGGGATGACATAGAATGTCATAAGGGTGGTAGGGATGACAGCATGTCCTCAGTCTGTATGGTCAGGGACGCCCAAAAGGCATGAAATCCTGTAGTGTCAGTAAAACATGTATATAGAGCACTGATGGCATGGAAGCCTATTGAATCCATATGACAGGGCGATGGAGCCTGGAAGGAAAGGAAGCTTGACATGTTGGTACGACAAGGCGATGGATCCTGAAAGGCGTGGAAGCTGAGAGTGTATGTACGATGGGGCGATGGAGCTCGAAAGGTGTGGAAGATTGTAACATTATTACGATGAGACGATGTAGCCCGGAAGGAGTGGAATCCTAAAACATCGGTATGACGGGGCGATTGTGCCCCAAATTCATGGAATCATTGATAATCGGTATGATAGGGAAATTGATCTTTGAAGGCATGGAATCCCAGATCATCGTTACAATGGGACAATGGATCCCATAAGGTGTGTAATCATGCATCGTCTGTACAATAAGGCGATTGAGATCGAATTTCATGGAAGCATGGATCGTCAGTATGACGGGACAATGTAGCTTGGAAGGTGTAAAATCTAGGTTCGTCAGTAAGATGGGGTAATGGAGCTCAGAAGGTGTGAATTCTAAGATCATCGGAACGATGGGGTATAGGGCCTAGAAGGCATGTATGCCTGGATCATCAGTATGATAGGGTGATGGATCCTGAAAGGTGTGGTAGCCAGGATCGTTTGTATGATGGGGCGATGGATTCTAGAAGGCGATAAACTGTTGATCATTAGAATGATGGGGCTATGGAGACCTGAAGGCATGAAAGCTTCGATCATCGGTATGATGGGGAAATAGGGCCTGGAAGGCATGAAATCATGGATCATCAGTATGATAGGGAGATGGAGCCTATATGGAATGGATTATTGGTGTATCGGTACGACAATCTATTCTTAGAGATAGTAGTGCAGGAGGACCTCGATAGTAGCTGACGATAGCGATGGGGACCATCTTTATGCCAGTGATTACGATGCATCGAGGAACACTGCACTGACTGAAGATGGCGATGGGTAGGAGCTTCATGACAGTGATTGCGGTGTGGGGAGGACCTCCAAAATAGCGGACAATGGTGATGGGAGTGACTTTCGTTTTTTGTGATAATTTTGGGATGAGGAGGACCTCCGCAATTTCTTCTCATGCTATTTAGAGATGTTCTATTTGGTTGGTGGTGGTTTTCAATTCCGTTCACTATGAGGGAAGAGTTAGTGAGGGACTGATGGAGTTAGGGGTAGATTACCCCCCTCCGCACAACCCATGTAGGTGGTAGAGACAATCAGTATTTGATGGAGTCAATGGTGTAAACCCTGGCGTAGCCTATGATGGCAGCAGAGTCAGCAAAGAGCCGATGGAGTCGGGTGGTGGATTCCCTTGGTGCCTATGAATACAAGAAAGTCGGTGAGGAGATGATTGATTCCAGTAGAGGATTCCCCCAATGCAGACTTTGATGGAAAGATACTTGATGAGGATCCTATGGAGTTAGGGTTGATGCCCCTAGAGCAGCATTTTAATGTGGAGGATTCATTGAGGAGATGATGGATTCAGGTGTAGGATTCCCCTAACATGTCATGTGAAGGTAGTGGAGTCGGTGAGGAGATGATAGAGTCTGTGTGTATCCCTTTTGCAAGGCCTATGATTTTTCAGGAGTCCATGAGAAGCTATTGGATTTGGGGTTGGGGATTTACCATGTGCGACCTCTAAAGACAGCATGATCAGTGAGAATTCAATGGAGTTGGAGGAGGATTCCCCTTCTATGTCTTATGAAGGCGGTGGGGTAGGAAAGGAGCGGATGGAGTACATGACGGATTTCCCTTGCATGGAATATGAAGGTCGTGGGGTAAACGAGGAGCTGATAGAGTCAGGGAAGGATTCCCCAGGTGCAACATCTTAAGGCAGTGGGGTCAGTGAAAAGTCTATGAAGTCAGGGGAGGATTCCCCCTGCTTGGCCTATAATGGAAGCTTGGTCAACAATGATCCGATTGAGGTAGGGGCGGATGCCTTTAGCACATCCTATGAAGGTAGAGGAGTCGGTGAGGAGCCGATGGAGTTATGTGGTAGATTCCCCTCGCATGGCTTGTGAAGGCAGCAGAGTCAGTGAGGAGCTGATGGAGTTGGGGGAGGATGACACATGTGTGGACTCTGATAGAGGTTGGATCGGCGGGGAGTCGATGGAGTTTGGGGGAGGATGCATCCTATGAGGCTTCAGAAGGTGGTAGTGTAGGTGAGGAGATGATGGAGTAGTGTGGTGGATTCACCCGGAAATTCCTATGAATCCATCAGAGTCTGCGAGGAGCCGATGGATTCGGGAGAGGATACCCCATGTGTTCCCTCTGTTGGTGGTGTGGTTATAGAGGAGTTGATGGAGTAGGGGGTGGATTCTCCCTAGACAGCCTTCGAAAGTGGTAGGGTATGTTATTTTCCAATGTAGTCTGGGGTGGAAGCCCCTGAAAAAGCCTATGAAGGTGGAAGAGTCTGTGAGGAGCTGATGGAGTCAGGTGGAAAATTCCCCAGGTACGACATGTGATGGTCGCAGAGTCGGCGAGGAGTCGATGGATTCAAGTGGCAGATGCCCCTATTGGGGCCTGCGAAGGCCGCAGAGTCAGTAAGGAGTAGATGGAGTCGAGGGAGGATGCCCTCATCATGTCCTATAGAGTCTGTAGAGTCGGCGAGGATCCGATAGATTTTGGGATAGATTCCCCCAACGTGGACTCTAAAGGCATTAGGGTCAGCTAGGAACCGATGGAGGAGGGGGTGAATGCCCCCTGTGAGGCCTGGGAAGGCTATGGTGTTGGTGAGGTGCTGATGGAGTCTAGGTCATATGCCCTTGATGCAGCCTATGAAGGTTGTGGGGTCGGTGAAGAGCTGATGATGTTTGCGGGTATATGCCCCTCGGTGAGGAATATGACAGCAACATTGAGACAACGATATAGTTAGGGGCGGATGTTCCATTCATATCCAAGTACAATGGTGGAGTTAGCGATGAGATGATGGAGTAAGGGGTAGAATATTCCCATGGAGTGGCCTGTTGATGGTGGGAACTTTTTCAAGGAGCCGATGGAGTCAGGGGAAGATCCTCCCATCTTGGATGATGATGGCTGCAAAGTTGGCGAGGAGCCTATGGAGTCGGGGGCAGATTCCCCCGTTGCAGCTTGTGAATGCGGTGCGGACGGCGAGGAGCTGATGGACCATGGTTTTTACAAAACCAATGTTTATCATTCACCCAATCATTATGGATATATTATTCATATGTATATTTCCTCAATTTTTTCATTCATAACATTTTTCATCTTCTCAATTTATATGGAGAAGAAATTCTCGATTAATTCACCATTTTCGTTTCCGAGACATTCATTGTGTGTACATCCTTCCATAGGGATGCACTGGCTGTTGCCACGCATTCCCTCATCCAAAAGGTGGGAGGCATCCGTCTCTTATTCAGGGATGTTTTATCCTTCATCAAAATGGGATGATGGGATATTGGTCTCTCCATCCATGGATTCCTCCTCTGAATTTGTCTCCTAGTCTGGGTATCCCTTATTGATTTGAGTTTTTGTTCGTGAATCTCATTCCTAGTACCATAACTATGTGGATGATGGTAAATTATGATGATACTATTAGGAAATTCCAAGGGGTCATGATAGGGATACAACCTTTAGTAAGAGTAGATGGTAACTCCAGGAATGAGTGGAATCTCTAGATGCGTGGACATTAGGTAACTTATATTCTTCCTCACAAGATGACATCTTTGGGGTGCAAAACCCAAGGAATCCCACATCGATCGTAGGTATCATATTCCATGGGAATTTCTCTAAGGTTTTCCTCATCATTACATGTATAACACAGGTTATGACACATGTTTAACGTCCTGTGGTGACTGAATGATACTGATCAGAAAATCCCATAGAGAGGGATCAGATTGGCACATCCCTAGGTGGGACCACCTAAAAGGTTTGCAATATGGATGGGTCATAATGCCCAATGAGGAAGGATCTATGGTTTTGAGTCCCATAGAGGGAAGATATCACATCATGAAGGAAAATTGGGACACCACTGAGGGTAGACCATGGATTGTGCACCCCCAAAAAGGGGGACACCTTAGTTTACAATTTGATATGATTCAACCACAAGGAGGTTTCCTACATACACTATATACAAAAAAGGGATCAAAATCCACATAGTTTGAATGGGGATACATGGAATTGGGGTGTACACAATGGAATGAAACTCAGAGAGATAATGGGGATTGAACATGGATAGTGGTCCATAGTAAGAGGGAAACACTTGATTGGATGGTTGTGGATTATGTGGGTCTTATGTATGATTAGCTACCCAGGTACCACAAGGAGCAGCGATGGAATGGATGACATGATGTCACTGGGATGTGGTGGACCAGGCATGGATCATGATATATATGGATAGGGTGTCAATGGAAATATTTAGTGGGGATGAAACTGATGTGAAGGTTATAGTGATGTTGGGATTGAACCTCGAAGAGGCTTTCTACGTATCCTCTTGGTAGGGAATCAAAGTCCACATTTTTTTGTGGAACGATGGGACATGTCTATCCATAATGTCATCCAAACTCACTAGTGTATTATGTCATATAATTGATGCCTACACCTATGCACATGTTCATAAGTGGGATAATTCCATGGGAGCTGGAATCAGTCTAGAAAAAAGAGATGAAAAGTGTGAATCACATGCACACAATTCACAGAACAATGGAGGAAGCATGACGATGGGAGATAACTGATGATGATATTCTAATCACAACATTCGCATCCAGTTATCTTGATATGGAACATAAAAAAAATTGTTCCAACTGCTAAACGTATTCGAAACATGGGGCCAATCTTGAATTGTTGTCTAATGTCTTCATGTGTGTTGGCCTAGAACGATAAGTGAGCCAAAGGGGCATGGGACCAGGCTATTAGGTGTACCTTCAGACATGAATGGGAATTAAGATATAAATTATGGACATGAAACATGTGAGGTGGATTGATGGAATGTTCGAATGGATTCCAACGCTCTTGTAATTACCCCACTATAATCATGGAATGAGGTCTCTTAGGCCTATCACATAAGGCATATCTATTTTAGAACAAGATGCAACCTATTATTGAATGAGAGGGAATGTTATATTCTAAATTCATGCAGTTAGGATTATTGAAATCGTATTCTTGGAACATATGGAATCTCTTAGTTGGAATAAGAGTCATTCTATATTTTTTGTGTAGGGTGCACTATAATTTGTAGTAATCTTGAGAGGATTATTGGAATGTTATGCTTGGAGAATAAGGATGATATTTTTTCATAAATGAGGCATATTTTATTTTTTGTATAGGGTGTAATATAGTATAAATTCATATGTATTAGAATACTATGCATAAGGCTCCATAAAATGGACGGTGTTGGGACTTACGCGATAGAATCAATTTTTGGTTCGACATCACATTGGAAATAGTTGTTGGGGTTTTGAGGAGTTCCTTGATGAATTATTCGAATCAAGGTTCTGAAAGAAACGATGAAGATAATATTAACTCACGATTCATGACATGTGAAATGGGAGAATAGGAATATGTCAACTCAGGGAATTTCATAGAGTGTGGAGGTGTATCTTGAAACATGGTAATCAACAAGTGGATGGTGGGTGTGCATAAGGGAATAATAAAAAATTCTGTTGTCTTGGACTGAAAAGATCATGGTGAACCTCTCCATTTTTCATTGGGGTTAGTGAGGGTAGTGAAGGTATTGGATCAGAGGGCTATAACCGTATCCCATCACTAATTTCGTATAGGTTTGTGGGGGCACCGCCCCCGAGGTATGGACTGATAGGCATGATGGTAGGATCTTCAGGAAATATAGGGTTTCACCAAGGAATGGTCTTCTATGAGATTAGGGTCTCACAATGAACATAGATTCATGGAGCTTAGGGTATCACAGAGTATGGGGCTCACAGAGCTTAGGGTCTCATAGATAACGGGGCTTCGGGGAGATCAAGGTCTTACAAAGCAGCTCCATGAAGGAAAGGTGATCTGGGGGAATGGAGTTAGAATAACACCCATTTTTATGAGAGTGCTTTGTGAAGTATAAATTCTTCGCAGAGCCTCATGAAACCTGAATCGGACTCCCTCTTTTAAAAAGGGAAGATGCCTTTTAGAATAGAATCACTTCGCGGCACTAGGGAGCACCACGAAATGGTAGATTGGCCATCCAAGGGGTGGCGTAACAATCCATATATCGGGGGGGGGGGGGTGGGGTGGTGATCCAACTGTTTATATGCGATGGAGGTCGGCAGATCTCACCGTATAGAAGAAATGCGCTCCATTTAAAAAAATGATACCTCTAAGGAAATCACAGTCTATAATAACAGGAAACACCCTCAAAATTCTATTAGCGAAGGAGGCTACCATCATTACCTTTACAGTGGTCGCAAATACTCTAATCATGTTCCTCAGACTCAAAGAGGCTCCCATCATGTCTTTTGTGGTGATCGTGGAGGCTCCAATTAATTTCCTTTGATCCATAATGTTGGATAAAACGTCATGAATGGGCTCTGTAAACCAGTTTTCCATCCCAACATCCAATGTCGATAACTCATATTTCGTAAATTCGTTCGGTCCACATGACTAGTCAAATTGATGCTTGTAAAACATGATATGCTCTTGGATCATGTATGGTTGCATTTTGCATATCTTGTGGAGGAATTTTATTATTTCAACAACATGTCTAATAGCATTAATGGAATCCATCCAAGATGGAATTCTCATCGGGTATCTCCATAGAAAATTATACACACGATGTATGAATATATTGACATCTAGATGGGGTTTCCATCCACGAATAGGGGTAATACCATCTAAATCCATAGATATTGACCCAGAATGTACGCGATCAATGTCCATGTACAATTGGACCCTCCAGTTATGAGAATACCCCCAAGGGAAAAATATAATAGATTATCCCATGCCAGCCCCAGGTTGGGAACAATACTACTCTACCCAATACTATTTAATTTGAGAGGATCACAATCCTTTCCTCAGGATGTAATTCCATACTATAACCTCACATGGATGGATCTTTGAGACACACCTTTTATGATACTAATCCATGATCAGGGGATTACAAATTCTATTTAATCTTGGAATATTTGCATAAAATTTACTAATAGTGTATTGTGTGTCCATTTAGAATTGGGTCAACTATTATTTAAGATTAAATGTTAGTTTTTATGCTCATGTACATCTATCCATGTCCATGTATTCTTCCATTTCTAAGTACATGGATCATCCCATGTACTATAGATGTTTATTGTACATATATATGTTCATGCCCGTGTATTTTCTAAGATAAATTCCTATCCACCATTTACGAGTCATGTGGTGTGTTCCATGCATCACATGATGTGTGATATTTTACTTCATGTGTAAACATAGTGCCATATCTATATCCTCACACAAGGTGTGTCCTCTTCCATTAGCAACACGTACTATGTAAACATTTATAATTCTATACTCCAAACCATGGTCTTCTCAGTCTATATCCACTAGTACTAAACAAACCAACAAAGATTGTATTTTTGTGTTAATCAACCTCGCTATCGATGATGGATGGATTCTATTATCTGATTCAACAAAAATCACTACACGAATCCATGATTCCATTTTATAAAAAACCATGTGCATGAACAACTTTGATCCATTCCAATTTTTTTTCTCCACCGTAATAGATCCATCACATCAAGAGCATGAACTTTAATTTGTGATATCAATAAATTATTATAAGAATTGGGAGGTCAAAAATTGATTAAATTGTATTTTTCAGACCGTCTCCCAAAATAAATTCCAAATGTCAATGAATGAATAAAAGGGAAAAAATGAAAAAAAAATTACAAGAGGAATGAACCTCATCAAATAATAATGTTTTCTTCGAATCATTTATATTAATATGATGAATTAAGATATATGAAACAAACAATAAGAGGAATCATAAAATTAATGGAATGATAATACCATAGCCATAATATTATTGATTTAGCAATCAATAATTGATTTTATAGATTCAGTTAATTGTATGATTAAAAAATAGAGATAAATACTGATAATATAATGTCCTAACTCATGAAAGATTGATCAAATATGGAGAGTGAATCTATTTCATTATAATTTATTAGATCCTCGATTTTGGTTGGGGTGAACGATCCTTGATCCATCTATTTTTCCACCAACATATTCATTAACTATATATGTTATAGGGATATGAGGATACCAACATAAATTTTACATTAGAGATCATAAGTAATGGATGATTATTTCAATGTGTCAAATTAAATAAAAGTTATTTATTTATTATTTACAATTGTGATAACTTTTTCAAAAACATCTAATTCTGAAAAAGATTATTTCTTTTTCAATGGTAAAGATCACATTCCAAATACAGTAGAGGTATCATGTTTCTGATCAAATACTCCAATTTGGAGTTATTCAAAAAATTGAGTAAGTGTAAAATATTACTAGATATATTTGAAAAAATTACAATGAATAATCCAAGGAATTAAATTCTCCCCATGAGAGCATTTTTTAGGAAGTGAAAAATAGTAAATTCAAAATGTTTTGGTCAATGGGCACAAATATGGGACTCCCACTCTTATGTGTTATTTCTGGTAAATAAATTCCTAGAAAGAAACATGAACTAATGGAATCACTCTCCCATGGATGATCTTCCCATTGTTATCCTAGATCTACATTCATACTTTACAAATTTAGCTCAATACTCAAGGCATAATTCACCAATTTTTGTAACATATAATGGGTTATTTAGATATATTGTTAGGTTTGAAGCATAAAAGGTACTCTTTACCATGATTAATTATTATTGAATATCTAATCAGTTTTCCACCTTTCCAACTCTATAAACTATCTAGAATAAGACAATGAATATCAATGACAACATTCCAACATAGAAAAAAATACAAAATCTATGTAATGTTTTGACATTTAGGAACGTAGTGCCTCACTCCTAAAACTCCAAAGGCCTCCATTATCAATTCACATAGCACATTTAATGGATCTATTCATTCCTCACCACCTCCTTGGTTATGTAAAATTTCCCTATCATAAATCCCACTAACTCTGGGGCTAGTAGTTTTGATTCAATTGGATCAGTCCAACAAAACGGGTACCACTACAGTTATTTATAAAAGTACCTAAATGGTTATGTAAATATGGTTGAATGGAGACTATTATTTAATGTATATTCCAAAAATGTTACGTGATCCACTTTTAAAAACCCAGTTCTTATTTTTGAGGTACGAGTTTCTTATTTTATCCTTTCCTTAAGTGTTTTTTGAGAAAATATGGAAAATGGGGGAAAATACTATGTTTTGGAAAGTACATGTCATGTAATTTTCCACACGCTGTGTACTTTTGGCCGTGTGGGATGAGTACACAGGGTGTTTGGCCATGTTGGCGATGAAGGGTGTAGAAACCAAATACACACTATATAGTGGTCCCTTAAACGCTGTGTAGTTATTCGGGAGACAAATAATAAGGCAGTGGCTAGTTGTGTGGAAGATCATGCCGTGTAATCATAAATACACGCCGTGCGGTCATGTCGACAGGTGAATAGTGCCACACTGGCGGGAAGCCGTTAGGGGAACAGTTTAAAATGGGAAGTACACGCCGTGTACTCGGATGTAGACACCGTGTACTTTGTATTTTTCACTTAAAATGGACAGTTGCCTCCCCTGTTCACAGAGAAGGCTTAGAACCTAAGGAAGGAGTGTGAGGGGATGGCCGAACCTTTGAGGATCCTTCGATCGCAAACCGGGAATCTGTTTTCGCCTCGGACGATCTCGTTGGAACCGCACAGGTAAGTCCTCTGCTCTCCATAACTCGTTCTTACCAATTCATTCCCGAGGGAAAGTTATTTATGTTTTAATAAGTTTTCATGTTCATCAGATCTAAGTCGTTCATAGGAATTTCTATAATTGACGCTCACGTATATTGATCGTTGGCGTTTAAGGTAGGTGGCTTGGTTTTTATTTCCAAGTGTTGTGTGTTTTGTGCATTTTTGAGCCACGAACCCATATTTTAGGTCTTGTGTGGATATGGACATAGCTATTTTAAATAACTAGAATTGAATAGGGAACTAATTATGATAATAAAATGTTTTTTGGGATCATTTCTTGGTTCTAGGACAACCCTAGGGGTGTGTTCCTCGGTTTATCCATTTGGCCAGGATACCCGAGGGTATGCCTTTTATGTAATGATTGTAGAATTACCTTTAGAGTAATTGACTGTGAATGATTATTTACATGTTGGGAATGGACCAGTTTCATGTTTAGCCTGAGGGTAGTGTTGTGATTAGCCTGTGGTCATTGTACTAATTACCCTATGGGAAACATCATCCGTGCCTGTGGGAAGTTGATTCTGTGCCTGTGGACAACACTTCTTATGCCCATGGGAAATATCCGTGTGCCTATGGTAAGATTCTTGTTCTTCTACACTCTGTACTAGAGGTTAAGGGTTTACGTGTCTGAGGACATTGGATTTTTTTACTTAGAATATTCACTATGGTGATATTGTAAAATAATATGATTAAATGATATTAAAATTTCAATATAAATGGTTATGTTAGTTACTTTTTAGTACTGCTTACTTTATTTCATTTTACTACTGCACATTGTGGTTGCATGTTTACACACAGTTGGGAACGGGCCATTGGTGGATTCCTACGGGGAATTTATTTCTCACACCCTGTTTGGGTCATGCTTTTTGGCCTAAACAGATTACTTTTTGTAGGTGTGGGTATGGGAAAGAGTCCCTATACAGGTACTTGATTGCAGTTGGGGTGTATGAGAGCATGAGACCGAGAATTGGCTAACGATGCCACTGGCTGTTCTGTTTTTCTTTTCTGTACTTGTACTTCGGTTGTAATGTATTGAATGCAGTGTAACATGTTCTGGATATTTTGTAGAATAGTGACATGCTGCATCTTCATATATATATGACTGCTGGTTTCCCTTTTGTTATCAGTTATCCATTTTAGTTATATATATTGTTGCCGCTTCCGCTTTTGTTGTATGCATTATTCTTTCGGTTGTACTACACATTGATAAATGAGGGCATAGATTCCCCACTATCAGATCTAGGCCCTCGCTGCTAGTTGGCAGCCACTGGCATTTGGGGAAATGCACTAGAGGTCACGTGTCGAACTAGGTTCGGGGCAACCTGTTGAGCGGCACCCGGAACAGGGAAGTTACAAAGTGGTATCAGAGGAGTTATTTTCATTGACTTATTATTTGGGGACTTAGTCGGGGATAGGATGAGAATGGTAGTTGGTAATAAGGTGTGCCCGAGGCGTAGCTAACCCATGTACAGGGAAAATCCAATTTACCTCGTGTTATAATTTTACTGATTTTTCAATTTACAGTTGACTTGATTTCATCGTTGGGTGACACAGTTGTGATTGTGAAGTTATATTTTATCTATGGGTTTTATTTAGTTACAACCCAATGAGATGAGGGTATTCCATCTCATGCATTCATATAGGCACATGATATAAATCACATTCCATGAATAGTTCCATGCCATGAAGGTGCATGAGAATTTGCATGTTATTGTGATGGTTGTTGTGATAATAAAACATGATGTTGTGATAGATGATTGATAAATACTAGATTTGTGGCAGGGTATGTTCTTGTGTGAGCCATTTTATAGAATGAACGCCAGACTTTGGTCTTTGGGGAGTATGGGCCCTCATTGACCGGAATTTTTTGTCTCATTGACTGTTCATTTTGTTATAACACAGATAGTGTCAAACATTGATTCTTCGGGAGCATGGGCCCTCACGTATAATAATTTGACACTTAGATGTTTTGTTTTTTATATTTCATAGGTTTCGGGGAAGTTTCTAAAGCATACTGATTGGAAACCCAGTATACACGCCATGTAGTAGTATAAACGCGCCGTGTATGGACTTCTGTTTTGGAAGAACAATAATCATTTTGAGTACATGCTGTGTACCCTGAGTAAACAACGTGTAGTCTCTTCCCGTGTCACAAACTGTGTGGGTGGCGACACATGGAAGGGAAGAGCTTGGGTAAAACACATCATGTACCTCATGTACACTCAGTGTAGTGTTGAACCAGAGTTCGCCCATGTAACAAAAAAATGGATGGAGGAGACCTTAAGACATATATTTTGTGTCCATTATGGAACACACAATGTAGTATGACTTGGGGAGTCCGGCCGTGTAACTAACATCACGAGTCAGTGAACTCCTATTCAGAACACGCCATGTCATGATGAACAAGCCGTGTAGTGTGACCTGGGGACTCGCCCGTGTAACTAACAACACGGGTCGGTGTCTCCACTCCTTGAACACGTCATGTACCTCTAGAACATGTCATGTAGTCTTTTCCGAGGATAGACAATGTTTACTTAGCCGTGTGGCGGGGAAACAGTGTGGTGTACACGCCGTGTGAAGGTGTCACATGCCGTGTAGTGTCACGCCGGGTAGTCGGCCATTTCATAGTAGACATGGGCAGTTGGGAAATGACACCATACACACCGTGTAGAATATATACACGTCATGTAGTTTTTGTTCAACGGGATCTGTGTGGCATAGCCATGTAGAAGGACCCGGGCAGGGAGGGAAGTCAACTACACACCGTGTAGTTGGTATACATTCTATGTAGTCTTGTTTTGAAAAATTTGAATGCCTTCTTCCTCCTGTTCCCTTTTGGGTTTCTTCGTTTTCAGTCATTGATAAATATTGATCTAAGGCGTGTTTTTGACCATGTTGTGTCATGCCTCCTAGACGACCACGTGTTGTTCGCGAGGAGAGCGGCGACGAGTATACTCCAGAGATGGTGGTCCATGGGCTACTAGTGGATCCTCCAGTAGAGACAGATGTAGAGCCAACTATTATACCGAACACAAGCGCAGATGCACAGTTCCATGAATGCATCATGCGGTTCATGAAGACCTTTCAGGGAGCACCGTCAGCTGCCACATATATGGCCGAGCTGACTCGTATCATTTAGCAGCCGCATCCACCTACATTTTCAGTGGATAGCGGACCACAGGTTGCAGAGTCCTGGCCAGGATCAATGAAGACTATTTTCGAGCATCTAGAAATGCCTCAAGGGTGTAGGGTCAATCTTGTAACATACATGCTGCATGATTTTGCCAAGAGGTGGTGGGATGTTATGACCCTGTCATAGCATCACAAAGACATGGAGCGAGAGGATTTTCAGGAAGTCTTCTATGAATTCTTCTTTCCTGAGACGCTAAGGGCAGACAGAGCTCGAGAGTTCATGAATCTACAACTGGGAGCTATGTCGGTGATGGACTATTCTGCTCTCTTTACCGACCATCACCGTTTTGCACCTGTTCTGGTGGGTGATGAGACGTTGAGAGCCATAAATTTTGGGGATGGTATTCGTTATGAAATCTGAGCACTGTTGAATGTTTTCAGGTTGCCTTCAGTACACGCTATTGTGAACCAGGCACAGATTACATAGAGGAACCTATGGTAATCTAGTGGTGTAGGACAGGGCGGTTCAACACCAGTTACTGGTACTATTTCTGCTGGTAAGAGGAAGAGACCGATGGAATTCTCTCAGGGTGGCATTACCAGTCATAAAAATGCTCCAGGTGTCAAGGTCATCTGCTACCAGTGTGGTAAGGAGAGAAACAAGAGTTCGTAGTGTCCACGGGACCCAGTGGAGTGCCGAGCATGCAGCCGGATGGGTCATCTGCAGCGCTATTGTAGGGCATTTGAACCGATGGTTAGTGAGAGGGGTTCTATACAGACTTCGTGTGTGGGAGTAGGACCAGTGGCTTCTTACAAGTCAGGGAACTGACATACATCTGGGCGTGTTGGCAAAGATGGTGGTCATGGCTATGGTAGCCAGACACCAGGATCTCAGAGGCAGTAGGACAGGATAGATCAGGGTAGAGAAGCTGTGTCACAGGGTCGCGGCACTAGGCAGATATATGAAGTGCAAAAGACCCAGCAAGAGCAGGATCCTGGACATTCTACAGTCATAGGTACTATTCTAGTAGCTTATGCCTTATCTTCAGTACTTTTCTAAAAATGTTCTACACATAGTTTTGCATTTGTACCCATTGTGGAGAGCCTTGGGCTATGTGTTTCTACTTATTCTGATATCATGACACTAGACACTCCGTTGGGAACTAGAACGGCTAGTGTGCGTCAGTGTAAGGAGTTCCCCCTTGAGGTTGGTCGGTTTCACTTCCATTGGGACCTTTATGTCTTAGAGATGACAGCTTGTGACGTCATTCTCGGGATGGACTGGTTGGTTCCCTTTTGAGCCTTTGTAGATTTCTATCGGTGCTGGGTGAGTTTCACATCACCAGAGGCTGAGAGTTTTTATACAAGGGTGAATGGGATGTTCAGGCAAGTCGAGCTGGACCAGAGCATCGTGGGTGAGGTGGATTCACAACCCATATTGGGAGCTTATATCTGGATGACCAGGGGACTTGTCAGATGGATTTCCCTCCAGTGGTTGATCGTTTCAGGGATGTATTCCCGGATGACTTTTCTGGTCTACCTCTGAAGCGAGTGGTGGATTTCTTTATTGATCTTGTGTCAGGAGAAACACTGGTGTCCATTCATCCTTATAGGATGGCCACACCTAAGTTGCAGGAGCACAAGAGGCAGTTAGAGTAGTTATAGGCAAAGGGTTTTATCTGACCCAGTACTTCTCCGTGGTGTTCTCCGGTTCTCTTTTTGATGAAGGTGGACGGTACCCTCAGGCTCAGTGTGGATTATCAGATGAAGAACCAGTTGATGGTTAAGAACCGATATCCCTTGCCGAGAATTAGTGATATTTTTATCAACATCGTGGGGGCGAGAGTTCTTAATGATTGACTTGAGATCAGGATATCATCCGCTTCACTTAAGACCATCTAATATACCTATCATGGCTTTCAGGAGAAGGTATAGTCTAAACGAGTATACAGTTATGCCGTTCGAACTCACGAATGCGCCAGTAGTTTTCATGGATCTGATGAATCCTTTGTTCCATCCGTATTTGGATTCTTTTGTGGTAGTATTCATGGACGAAATCTTTGGGTACTATCACACTCGACACAACCATGCCACCCATCTTGAGATCATATTGAGTATACTGAGAGAGCATCAGCTATATGCTAAGCTCTCAAAGTGCTACTTTTGGATGGACCAGATTCACATACTGGGTCATATCATCTCAGAGGTAGGAGTTGTCATTGACCCAGAGAAGGTGAGAGCAGTAGTTTCCTGGGAGCATCTTAAGGACGTGTTTGAGATACAGAGTTTCTTAGGACTGGATGGTTACTTCAAACGCTTCATCCAAGACTTCTCCTGCTTAGCAGCACCGTTGATGGGTTTGACTTAGAATGGTGTAAAGTTACTTTGGATATAATCTTGTGAGACGGCCTTACATGACCTGAAAGTAAGGTTGACATCATCACCAATCCTGATACTCCAAGAGCAGGGGAAGAGTTATACAGTTTACTATGATGCATCATGTATTGGGCTGGGAGCTGTGTTGATGCATGGTGATCGGGTTGTTGCGTATGGGCCTCGATAGTTGAGGCCACATGAGAGAAATTACCCGATGCATGATCTCGAGTTGGCTGTAGTTTTTCATGTGTTACGCTGTTAGAGACATTATCTATCGGGAGAACGTTTTGTGGGTTTCACCGACCACTATAGTCTCAAGAATATCTTTACTCACCGTGACATGAATCTGAGGCAGAGGAGGTGGGTTGAGTACCTTCAGTACTTCGATTTTGAGCTTTCCAATACACCTAGTAAAGGTAATGCAGTAGCCGATGCACTTAGTAGGAAAACTCAGATACAGGAAGTGTAGGAGGCCATTGGTGAGTGGCAGCTTATGGACTTATTCTCTGAGATTCATTTGGAGGTGCATGGTAGTCCGGGATAGACATATCTTTCATCTTTAGTTATGAATTCTACCCTCCTGGATAGAGTGAGGATGAGATAGCTATCTGATCCTGAAGGCCAAGTTCTACGGGAGTCGGTGGCAAGTGAGGAACCTCCTCCTGGTTGGACGATAGGCGGTGATGAGGTTCTTCAATTCTGTGGACAATTATGGGTTCCAGGGGAAATACGTGAGGAGCTTATGTGGGAGTTTCATGCTTCATCTTGGGCAGTTCATCCTGAGGTTACCAAGATTTATTGTGACTTGAGATGTCATTACTAGTGGCCGGGTATGAAGAGAGATGTAGCTGGTTTTGTTTCGAGGTGTTCCACCTGTCAGCAGGTGAAGGTGGAACATCAGAGACTAGCTGGACTGTTATGTCAATTACCCATTCCGGAGTGGAAATTGGATGATGTCGCGATGGATTTCATGATGGGGTTGCCGAGGTCACCTCGAGGCAATGATGTCATGTGGGTTGTTGTGGATAGACCCACGAAGGTAGGTCACTTTTTTCCGATCAAGGAAAACTACGGTGTTGACAAGCTCTTGAAGTTATATATCCAAGAGATCATATGTCTTCATGGGTTTCCTCATTCTATCATTTATGATAGGGATTCCCGTTTTACATCTTGATTCTGGAAGAGTTTTCAGAGGGCACTAGGTACACAGTTGCTTCTGAGCACAGCTTACCATCCTCAGACCGATGGCTACTTAGAGTGTACGATACATGTGCTTGAGGACATGTTGCCTGCATGCGTCCTAGACATTGGGGGCTGTTGGGAGAAGCATATACCCTTATTCGAGTTTTTCTATAAAAATAGTTTATAGGCAACTATTGAGTTGCACCATACAAGAATTTATATGGTAGGCCATGCCGATCACCCTTTTGCTGGTCAGAGGTAGGTGAGGCAGCTTTACTGGGACCACGTCTCATGCAGGAGACTTCTGAGCAGGTCCAGTTGATTCAGAAGCGGATGGTTACCGCACAGTCTCATTAGAAATCTTATGATGATCACCGCAAATGACCTTTGGAGTTCGTGGTCGGGGATCAGGTTTTCTTGCGTGTTTCTCCGAGGCTGGTACACAAGTGGATCAGGTGACTGGGTAAACATTCACCGAGGTATGTGGGGCCGTTTGAGATTCTGGAGAGAGTCAATCTGGTTTCCTACTGGTTGCAGTTACCATAGAGGTACTAGGCCATGCACGATGTCTTCCATGTATCTCTGTTGCACCGCTACCATTCATACCCATCTCACATCTTTCTGCCTGAGGAGGTTGAGCTTGGGTTAGATGCATCCTTTGAGGAGCATCTTATTCGTATCATTAATAGAAGCACAAAGGTTCTCCGAGGCCAGTCAGTTCCTCTCGTACGGGTACTATGGCAGTATGACCAAGTGCAGGACGAAACCTGGGAGAGGGAGACCAACAAACGTGCTCAGTGGCTAGAGTTATTCTCAGCTATATCTTCTCCACGCTTGGAAGGGAACTCAGGGACGAATTGATTTAAGGGGACATGTTTGTAAGAACCTGGTTCTTATTTTTGATGTAAGAGTTTCTTCTTTTATCCTTTCCTTATGTGTTTTTGAGAAAATATGGATAATGGTGAAAAATCCTAAATTTTGGAAAGTACACGCCATGTACATTTGGCTGTGTGTGGTGAGTACATAGGGCGTGTGGCCATGTCGGCGATGAACGGTGTAGGAACCAAATACAGACCGTGTAGTGGTCCCTTGCACGCCATGTAGTCAGTTAGTAGGACAATATTAAGGCGGTGGCCAACTGTGGGGTAGCACACGTCGTGTACTCATGAAAACACGTCGTGTAGTCAAGTCGGGAGGAGAACAATGCCGTGCTGGCGGGAAGCTGTTAGGGGATCAGGTTAAAAATGGGATGTACATGTCGTGTAATCAACAGTACACGCTGTGTAATTTTTTATTTCACGTAAAATGGGCATTAACCTCCCCTGTAAACAAGGAAGGCTTAGAACCGGAGGAAGGAGCAGGTGGGGATGACTGAACTTTTGAGGATCTGTCGATCGAAAATCCGGAAACTGTTTCCGCCTCGGACGATCTCGTTGGAACGACACAGGTAAGCCCTCTACTCTCATAATGTAGTTCGTGCCAATTCTTTCCTGAGGGAAAGTTATTTACGTTGGAATGGGTTTTCTTATTTTCCAGATCTACGTCGTTCTTGGGCATTTCTGGAATCGAAATTCTTGTATATTGATCATTGGAATTTAAGGTAGGTGGCTTGGTGTTTATATCCAACTGTTGTGTGTTTTGTGCCTTTTTGAGCTAAAAACCCATATTGGGGGAGTTGTGTGGATGAGGACATAGCTATTTTAAATTCATATAAATGAATAGGTAACTAATTGTGATTATAAAATGATGTTTGGGATCATTGCTTGGATCCAGGACAACCCTAGGGGTGTGTTCCTCTGTTTAGCCGTATGGCCAGGATACCAGAAGGTATGCCTCTAAAGTAATGATTATAGAATTCCCTTGAGAGGAATTGCTTGTGAATGTTATTTTACATGTTGGGCATGGCCCAGTTACCTGTTTAGCCTGAGGGCAGTGTTGTGATTTGCCTGTGGGTATTGCACTACTTAGCATGTGGGAAACTTCTTCAGTGCCTGTGGGCAGTTGATTCTGTGCATGTGGGTGATACTTCTTATGCCTGTGGGCAATATCTGTGTGTCTGTGTGAAGATTCTTGTGTTTGGATACTCTTTACCTGAGGGTAAGGGTTTACATGTCTGAGGACATTGGATTTTTTTAGAATATTTATTATGGTGATATTTTAAAATAAAATGATTTAAATGATATTAAAATGGAAATATAACCATGTAAGTTAGTTAGTTTTCAGTACTACTTAATTTATTTCATTTTACTACTGCACAATGTTGCTGCAAGTTTACACATAGTTGGGCACGAGCCTTTGGTGGATGATTACTTGGAATTTATTTCTCACAACCTATTTGGGTCATGCTTTCCGCCCCAACCAGATTACATTTATGTAGGTGTGGATCGGGGAAAGAGTCTGTATATAGGTATTTGATTGTTGCTGGGGTGTAGGAGAGCATGGGGCCGAGCATTGACTCGTGTGCCACTGGCTGTTCTATTTTTCTTTTTTGTACTTGTACTTTAGTTTTAATGTACTGAATGCAGTGTAACATGTTCTAGCTATTATATATAGTAGTGACATGCTGATTCATCATATATATATGACTGCTGGATTCCGTTTTGTTATCAGTTATACATTTCAGTTCTATATATTTTTGATGCTTCCACTATTGTTGTATGTTTTATTCTTTCCACTACGCTACACTTTGATAAATGAGGGCATAGTTTCCCCACTATCATACCTGGCCCCTCGCTGCTAGTTGGATGCCTTTGGAGTTTGGTGAAATGTGATTGAGGTCATGTGGTGAACTGGGTTTGGGGAACTAGTTGAATGGCACCCGGAACTAGGACGTTACACCTCACAACAATGACCAATGTCCATAATGCATTCCTATAGCATTTACTATACAACCAGAATGAATTTCTCAACATGGATGTAAGTCATTGGGTGAAATTATTTTATCAAATTAAATTAAGTCCCAATGGACTCCTAAAATTTTATTCCTAGTTGTGAGGTGAAGTCATAATCTCAATCTGTAAAGATCATAAAGGTGTATCTTTAGATATAAACTATCTCGTATACATAATTGAGTCCCACAATCACAACATTTCCCTTATCTATAATACCTAGTATGTGGAATGACATTATGAGTTGGTCAATATTAACCCATATGGAATCATTTTCTCTATATGAACATGGTAAAACCATCTTGAATCAAATAAATATTTTATCCATGTTCCATTCTGAAACCTCATGAGGTTTAGATCAACTTGATGGATCCTAGTAGAGCCTTCACCAGCTGTCAAAAAAGGCATTGAGGGGAAAACAATACTACAATTGTTTTCATTTTTGTCCACCATAACTGATTTTGGAGGCCTTTTTCATCTTTTCCATGCATGGACTTACCAATAATGGGTTTTAAAAAACAACCTCATCATATCTTCTCACAACATCACTAGTACCATCGACCATCCCCTAAAAAGTATAATAGTCACCCCATCTTAGAAAATTTCTATAATGATAATGTAAAGTATATATAAGAGTACAAAACATCTCAATGATGGTATATCCATGATGACCTTCCATTAAATGGTATAAAAGTGGTGGGGGTAATATCCATTAAATGATGTTATGAAGAACCATCCTTTTCCGCTAAACAATTTTTAATTAGGCAAACGAATCGAACAGATTTACCAAAAACTGGGAAAATCACTTATTGAGGGTGCCTACCACTATGTTTTATTTCCCAGGAGTATAGAATATCATAAATTCCTAGTCCTAGAGACGTCACCTTTTTATCATGTTATGGTTTTTCAAGGAGAATATATAATTGAGACTATAGTGGTTATAGTATCCAATAAACTACACAATAATAATGAAATCCCAACATGTCATCAGAGAAAAATAATACCAATACCAATTCATGATCATGGATGACATTGTTCTTATAATGAAGTATCAAATAATAACATCCATATGAATTCATATCTTAGCTCTATATTATCTATGAAACATGTCTGGTCCCAAAATCATGGAAGATGACTTCCTACTCAAGACCATCCTCTGGAAATATCATATTGGGATTACATTTTAACCACTTACCTAACTCATAAGAATATATGATTCACATTTACATACACAGAAACATAATAACCAACTAAAAAATAGTCAAAGGTGTTCAAATCATGCTTAAATCATGAAACAAATATCATGTAGTAGCCTTAAAACCCATGGAATCTCCAAACATCCTTCACACTCTTTTGTGGATCCCATGCTAACACTTCCTTGACCATTTTCTAGAGCACTTGAACACCCAAGGGTGCAATAAAATTTCCTCTACTGTGGACCTCCAAAATCATGAATTGAAATGTTAAGATCATCCAATGAATACATTTATGTTGATGTGTATCTAGAACAATATTAATGTGTCGGGGAGGCTCCTCTTCAGACATAATGTGGTCTACAATATTGTCGATTAATACCACCATACACCATTATACGAAATAATGAATGATATTATTCATGATTACCATGAATATTTCTAGATGGTATGTCCCACTGAAGGGAAGCACTAAGTATTCATAGTGATTAGAGTGCTATCTGAATTGTTTCTTTGGTATTTTGTTATACCAATCTCCAAACTGGTGATAGTATGATCTCATGTCAATTATCATGAAATAGAATACCACATTTAACTGAGGGAAGATCCTATGTATATTTAGTAGTGGATACTTTTTCATCATGGTTAGCTTGATCAAGAGCTGATAATCAACTCTTATCTATAACTCCCATAAACCTTTTTGAAAAACAACACTTGTGATTCCCATGTAGAAACACATGATATATATAAGTACATAAAAAAAAATAATTTCATCTAACCCTCATATTGAAAATAACTTTTTGACGAATCACACAATTGAGCACAGATATTAGGGTCATCCAAGGGTAATGTCCATGAAAAATCCCAAATCTCAACTTTGAGGAAATCCTCACAAAATCTCATGAAACACATCATCATACTTGTCCACTGTTGTCGGAAAATATGATCCCATATCATTCACTACTCTGAGAGTCACACTAGACAAGTGGTTGTTAATTTTCTATACCCTATTAAATAGGTGTATATTAAACTCTGCCTAAACCCCCTTCTTGAAAATTATGGATAATCATAAAATATTAATAATGTCACATTACATACAAAACCTAATATATTAATTCATTGCAATAACTGTGTATATCTATTATAGGACTAAGATGACATCATATACCCTTGTAAATTTCTTATCAAGACCCCATGATAAAATTTACCCTCCAAGAATTAGACAACAAAATCTATAAATGTGTTTAATTATAGACTCATATTTGGTTGGGCTCTCCATGTGAAAGGGTCGAGCTAAGGGATAAACTAGAACCTCTAGGTCATGCACAGGGGATGTGAAAAAGAAATGGTGGATCACACTTGTGTATATCAAAACTATTCCCAAGTTTTAATGGATTGAAATCTGGCCGATAATCTTCCAATATTCCCATAATCATTGTCCCCTATGGCCTTTGACTATCTCCACCCCTGAACACTATTTCCTTGAGCATATTAAGGACATCCTAGGGTGGTTGGTGGAATCATTTCAACCCGTCTACTATAAAAAACTTTTCTCTAGACTCATCTTTTGTGTCACACCAAATTTTGGGCCTCCCTACTCAATTATTATCCTATTCCTTGGAATCCCATCCAATATATCTCTATTATCAATACATGGGTCAAAAAATGTTGTTCCAAAGATACCCGACCAAAAAAAGAGTATGCAAACTCGTCCAAGTTTGTCTAGAACCATATTGAGATCGTGAAATAGTAGACTATTGGTATTAATATTAATAATATAAAATTAAGACACATTCTTATTATTGTGTCTATTATCGGCTGCATGTTGCTGATATATCATCCCATCTCAGGCCAATATTATAACCCACTACTAGTGTTTTCTCAAACAAGAATCACTATATCACCAATTCACACTCTATCACCCATGTATAAGTAAGAACAAATATAGTTATCACATGTTCACAGTGGTATCTGTATGTATCATGTTGAATTTATCTATTCTTGAAGGAACAAATCATGAACCTCATCTGTTGAGTATCGTAAGAGGTTGTTAACCAATGATGAGTACTCAAACATATTAATGATATGCTACTATTTCTTTGAAATAATAAATATGTTCTTGAATCACAATATATTTGTAGAGTACTCTTCCATGAATATATTTACCTACTATTAATATTAATGTTTATCCTTATCATATGAAGAAAATACCAGCTCCACCAACACCCTATGGAACACGAAATAAGGCACACCGCATTGACCACCATTTGTTTGGTTTCATTAACAATGTAATAATGGAAATACAGAAACACATATAGGTAATACTTAATTGCATGTCATCCTAGATCTCCCTTGAAACGTAGGTTTTTCTTAGGGTAAAACTCATGATGTGTTCCTAGACTCAGCAACTCATCCACTAGTACTACAGGTTTTATCTAATTCTTGAATGGTGGATGAACGAAAAAAGAACCACATAGGGGAACTACCTATAAAAACATTCCTTGTATCAATGCCTCATCACTAAGAGAATCATACATGTGATCCTACTTCTAAATCATATATGTAAATAATCGTGGAGGTATCTTGATGTAGAGAAGATGTACCACTGTCAATGAGTATTTCTAGGGATCAGACTCAAGAAATACATTAAAACACCACTAATTCTTATAAGATCCATGAAAAAACATTTACACAAGAACCAATGTCTATAACTACTGATTCAAAATAAAAGTGATCAGAGTACTAGTGTATGGATATAAAATATGCCACACTAACACTTGAGTACCTATCATAAATTATATACATGAAACATTTAACAATAAAGGCCTTCACGAAAGGTACCTATACACAAGAAAACATCATCAATCTGATAAATTGATGATATGTGATAACAAATAAAAAAACATATAAATACCAAAATAAAAAATCAGCATTAATATGGGATAAAAACATTCCAATAATAGTCTACTGAAATATATAAAGAAGCTAAACCTATTAGGATGAAGGGAAAATAATCAAATGTATCGACTAATATAAACCATGATCTATATATATCCCAATATATGATCCATCTACTACTAGTCCACTATAAAGACTTTTAAACTATCAATCATCTATATAAGAAACGATACATGTAGGAAGATCCCATGAATGGTTGATTATAACAACACCTTGTAGGGCACTAAAACATAACAAGTATTAAAGGATATTGACAATAAAAATAATCTTTGGATGTTCCAATAATAAAATTTCACATATAATAAAACATATATAAGTATTCAGAGTTGACACTATGTCACACAGTAAGGTATCAACCATATTTCCAGTCTAACTAACATTATGATTTAGTGTTTGTAACATAACACTCCCAGGAGATGAAACTTCATGAATCTAAGAGTATTGGTGACCAACATCTATGATTTCATGGTAATCATGTCTTTCCATGAGTAATTACGCACTAAAATAATTAAAATATTGATACAAACATATAGATCACACATAGGGGCATGGGGTTATACCAGATAACCCAATATAAAATAACCCTATAATAAGGGGATCTATACCCATGTATAGTTTGTCATGCCAATTACGAGAGCACGAACTAGGGAAAAAGTTAATTGAAGATCATATCTAATCCCTAATAAATTATTCTTATAGCATTACCGAACACTAAAAACTTTTATAGGATCACTATCCTTTTATCATGACATAATTAGACACTATACGCTCATAAGGATGGATATAGGGAACACACACATAAGGAAACATTCTCACAGTGATTGGAAAATGGTTATAATGTTATATTCATATAAGTACACATATTTTCCTGTTACTACTAGGCCTGTAACATTGCCACCAATTTTACTCATGTATCAATTGTTGTACTTCATTCCATACTTGTTTACACCTATTCATACTCATATAAGTAGTTGTATTAATGAACTATGTTATTTTTGTGTTCAAGAATAATCCATTGTAACCTAGACATATCATTTACATGACCATGTTCAGGGATTGTGGTATTTATCATCACATGGAACCCCAGTGTTGCTCCTAGGTCCCTACACATAGTGTCTTTTCATTCATCACATGTTGTTCATTGAAAAAATATATAGAATTCCACATTTCCTCAAAAATTCTACTGATTATATTAAACCCATCTAAAACAAAATCATAAACATTGAATATATACTTTAACCAGCCTCACTATCTCCGAGGGATAGATTACATCTTACAATTATATTGAAATTTATATCTGAATTCGTGCCTTAATCATATGATAAAACCCATTAACAATAATCTTTCATCATGTCCAATGTTTTCATTATAACCATCAAAAATCGATCTCATCATCAACTTAAAACATGATATTAATCATCAATCTATTGATCCATGAATCATGGGTGTAATGAATGATTATCAAGTATTTTTTGAACCAAAAATAAAATAAAATGAATATGAGTAAAGATATAATAATGCTGGAAGAAATGATTTATTTTAAACATTAAAGAATGGATAGTGACATATGTTTTTTCATCCTTAATTAGATTTTTTATAACAATGAACAAGGAGATACAAAATAAAATTCAATAGATTTAAAGAAATTTATAGCAATATAATACCATTGCTGTAGTATGATCAATTCATGAGTCAATATATATATTTATTTATTCATGATCAGCATAGGATAAGAAGACTGTGATAAATACCCTTAAATAAACATCCTATCATGATTTGGATTGATTGATGATGAATAATGAATTAGTATAGTTTTCATTGGAGAGATCCTTTACTTTAGTTTGTGGGAACCATCCTAGACACATAATCATCTTTCAGAAAGCCTTCCTCTAATAATCCCCCTCTAATCTAGTGGATATGTAGGTACCCCATCGAATTTTCAATAATCATTCCCAATTATATTATGAAAAGTTCACTGAAACATAATAAATAAAATTAAATAATTTTATTATTTATTATTAATTCCTACTATATATTTTTTAAAAATTCCCAACATCGACAATAATTATATCCCACATAGCATATAAACCACATTCTTGTCCCATTTTTGGTCTCAAAATTACGATATGAGACTATATTTATGTGGTATTCTACATTATTGGGAAAAATACTAAGTTTATGCATTAATATATAAACTAATTTCAAAATTTCAGTTACAAGCTCAAATGGTCCTTAGAATCTTATGTCTCCTTACCACTTAGCTTGGAAAATACAACTAGAATTTTTCAAAGCATTACATGGAAATAAATAGGACATTGAACCTATAGGGAATTATTGATGACCCTTTTTTATTAAATTCCCCATTATATGGAGATAATTGGGAGAGCATGACCAAAGATTCCTGGGCTAGGTGGAGTGACCGCCCAGATTTTAAATATTTTCATGGAGGATCAGGGTTTTCTCCAAACAAATTTTCCTAAAGTAGTTGATCATTTCCGGGAAGTCTTTCCTGATGAAATTTCACGCACTCATAACGACAATTCCAAAAATCTTGATTTCATTTTCAGTACACTGAGAGAGAATCATATTTATGCCAATATTGTTAAATGTGGCTTCTAGATCTACAATGGCCACTTCTTGGGTCATATTATTTCAGAATCTGGAGTATCTGTTGACCCTGAAAAGGATAGTGATTTAGTTTCCTGGGAGAGGCCCAAGAACGTTTTTAATATCTACATTTTATTAGGACTCTTTGTATATTACAGGAATTTCATATAAGAATTTTCTTATCTTGTTGTACCTATTTCTGGTCTTACTAAGAATGGTGTCAAGTCCACATGTTCAGAAGCATGTGATGAATCCTTTCAAAAGCAGAAAGGGTGGCTTATCTCAGAACCGAATCTAATTCTTCTAGAACCTGGTAATGGTTATATTGTCCTTTGTGATGCATCAAGAATTTTCCTAGGGTTAGGGTTGATGTATGAAGACAAATTATTTGTATACTAATTTCAGTATTTGAGGCCTCATGAGAGAAATTACCCAACACACGACCTCAAGCAAGTAGCAGTTTCCCTTGCGTTACGTTGCTGGAGACACTGTCTATTGGGTGAGAACTTTGTTGTGTATAAAGACCATAATAGCGTGAAGTATGTATTTTTTCATCACGACCTGAACCATAGACAGTGAATATGGGTCGAACATATATAATCTATCGATTTTGAAAATTTATATACCCCTTTAAAAGGTAATGTGGTCACAGATGCACTATGTTAGAAAACTCAATCGTAGGATGTATAAGAATCCCGTGATGAATGGAAGTTAATGGCCATATTTTCAGAACTTCTTCTGGAGTACCGTGATAGTCTCGAGCAGTCATACCTCTTAGACTTAACAGTTTCGTATTCCCTACTTTAGAAGATGAAGTGTAGTAAGTTTTCAGATTATGAAGGATTGGTTCTTCATGAGACTATATTAGAAGATAACCCACAACCAGATTGGTCTGTTGATATAAATGGTGTCCTACGTCTACGTGGACAAATATGGGCTCATGTAGATATGGGAGAGGAGTTTAGGAAATATCCCCATGCTTCCTTGTAGGTATTTCATCCAAGCATCTCAAAGATGTATCGAGATATGTGATTCCAGTATTGGAGGCCTGGGATGAAATGTCTGATTCAGGGATTCATCACTAGGTGTTTCACCTATTAACAGGTGAAAGCGGATCACTAGAGACATGTAGGCTTGTTACAGACACTTCCAGTCCTGGAATGAATGTTGGAATATTTTTCTATGTATTTTTTAGGTGGTTACCTAGGTCACATAGGGGTAGCGATGCTACATGGAAAGTCATTGACCGACAAAAGAAATTTCACCACTTCATTCTTATTCGTGAGACTTTCTCAGTTGATGAGTTAGAAAGACTGTATGTATGTGATATTGAATGAATACACAGGGTTCCATGTACAATCTTTTCAGATAGGGATTCTTGTTTCAATTCACAGTTCCAGAAGGGTTTACAGAAATATATGGGAACTCATGTGCTTCTAAAATAAATTTTCACTATCAGATTGGTGGGAAATTTGAAGAGACAATACATGTTTTGTAAAATATTCTCCGTGCATGCGTCCATGATTTCAGTGGATCTTGGGAGAAGAATAGTCTTCTCGTCGGGTTAACTTATAATAATAGTTATCTGGTGATGATCCAGATGGATCCTTTTGAGTCTTTATATGGTAGGCCATGCCATTCAAAACTGTGCTGAATATAGGTAGGTGAGGAAGTCATACTAGGTCTTCGTCTCGTTCAGGAGACTTCAAAATAGGTCTAACTGATCTGAAAGAGTATGAATACTACTCAGCGTAGAGTAAAATCGTATGTTGATAATTGTCGACGACTTATTGAGTTCGAGTATGGGGTTTTCATTTTTTTCTTTGGGTATCACCCATGCATGGCCATAGATGATTATAGAAATAGGGTAAGTAGTAACATCATTATGTCAATCTATTCCGGATTCTAGAGAGAGTCAGGCTGGTAGCCTCTGGGTTGCTACTACCATAGAGGTACCAAGCCATGAAAAATGTCTTTCAAGTCTTACCACTTCACCAACATCATGTTGATCCATCTAATACCATTGATCCTGAGTAAGTTTAGTTAGATTCTAAATCTACCTTTGAGGAGTATCTAACATGCATTGTGGACCGAAGCACGAAGGTTTTCTGAGGCAATTGTGTCCCTCTTGAATGGGTGATATGGTAGCATGACATAGTACGGGATGATAATTGGGCGAGGGAGGTTGATGTATGTGCACCTTGGCAAGTGTTTTTCTTTAAAAATGTCTCTTTACCCTTAGAAAGTGAACTCAAGGAATGTTCTTTTAAAGGGGGAAGACGGTAAGATCATGTTATTTCACACAGGTATGAATCCTTTAATTTTTTATCTAAATCATTATTTTACCTATTATAGATTCCTAATGAGTTATAAAACCTTATGAGGTTTTATGGAGATTTTCTAGAGCTTAGAACACCTCTTTTTAAGAAAACATGCAAATTCATTTGGTTTGTGCATGGTCATGTGGCCTAACTATGCGAACCCCCTTTTTCCAAGGCCAAGCCACATGGTCTGTCCATGTTATACTCATGTTTTGTGCACGGGTTTCCTAACCATTTGGTTTGTGTTTTTTAGACAGTGGAATCTCACATGGTTTGTCATGACCATGCAGCCTAACCATGAGAACCACCCTTTTTTCCTAGATTCAGTTAGAACAATCTCACATGGTTTGTGTATAGTTTGGAAAACTCTGTGGACAAACCATGTGCATGCTAAAAACATGTGTAAAATGTCTCAAAATCCCTTAATGATATATTAATCCTCCGGCTTACTCCCTAATATGAGTTTGTGCAGTATTGACCTATTTCTCTCTTAATTTTAGGGGGTTTGAAGATCGAAACTTGGAATAAGGATATCTTCTTCATCTATATTCTGATCGAGATTTTGTTTATCATGTTGGTTGTGCAATGGTAATTACTCGAGTCCCCTTATACATTATTATTCTCTTTCACTATCGACCTAGACATCACCATGTGAGAATTTTCATCTTTCCTTCAATCTATACTGATCTGAGCAAAATCAAGGGCCGATATCAGTAGAAAAGTGTCGTACAACCCTGAGGTTGGAGGTCTATAACTCATCCCTAATGTTAACTGTTTTTAGAATGTTCGTGTGGGCCCATCCAATTTCATTGGAAAATATTTCTTAAAATAACATTTAATTACTATACTCTTTTGAATCGTATGGTTATGATCTTTCAAAATATGTGATTAGTTGTTAGTGGTTTTACCCACAACTCAATTTGTCCCATTTCATAGGCTATGCCATTTTTAGGTTTTTAGTGTTTTGGCAGGTTTGAGCCACCATTCGGGTGTGCCTTTACATGAAATTTCTATATTTGAGTATTCTTATAAAAAATGACAAGTTGTTAGTGATAATTTCATAATAAAATATACCATGTATTCTCACCACTTGAACCGCCTAAGTTAAGTTCATACAAATGTTTATTAAATGTGAAATAAAAAATGTGAAATGAAAAGTATACTATGTATATAACTTGTCCGTATTAAATGATATTGAATAAAGGTTACATGTTTGTTTCAACCCTTTCCACGTTGATGGAAGGTATCAGAGTGAACCTCAATGATTGTTTATACCTTAATGTCAAACTAATACTTGATTAAATGTTTGCAACACTACATGGCCTATCAACACTAATGGAAGACAAGTACTAGACCAATGGTTTCAACTCTTTAGGACCTATTAACACTAATGGAAGTCAATACTTGAACCAAATGAATAATTACATGATCACAATATCAAATAGGAATGGAATAACTCGTTCTCATCTTGGATTCTAAGAAGATAATACCATGGGTATCGAGAACCCCATTCCGATTCAAGGATATGGTTTTCGTAGGTTGAAACCAACCTAAATTTCAGTTTTATTCTATTCCTTGGATGCTCGGTATACTACCGTTGGGTCCTTTCTTCTTACAAGATACCTCAGATGCACTCCTTAGATCCAGAATTGACTTGTAGGTTCTATGGTTAAATCCCATTGAGACATGTATTTTCTTAGCCTCATTTTACCTAGGTCGATCACCTTGGACTCAGTAGGTTCTATATTGTGGGAATGCGTTGGATTAAACTCTTTATATTACACTCTTACCCCTTATCTAGACATAGATACTACTAGGTTGGATTTCCATGAGTTTAGGTTACCATAGGTTTTACCCTATAACTCCCTCACTGGGTATCATTGTTTGGTTTCCTTGTAATGTCTTGGGACCTTCACTAATTATACTATCATGAGGTGATGTCAATGTTTGTTATGCCTCATGTTTCCTTTTATCATTAAATAGTAATTTATTAATTAATGAACTGGTTACATGGTCAGACACTAGCCAAGGGATGAAGAAGGTACACCGTTATTTAGTTATATTCTACATCTTGATATACTTTATATGTTCATACCTTCACACTGTTATATTCCATTACATGTGGAAGATGCTATAGACACCGTTGGTGGTGGCCCACTATGATTTATCTAACTCCCTCTCTGGTTGTCGTTTGGTACCATGATTAGATTACATGGTTGCAGGTATTGACAAAGGGAAGCATGAAGCTTCCATTACTAGATTGTTTACATATAGGATAGATCTTGAGATTAGATTACTGAGTCCGAACTTAGGATTCTTGGATTAGACTTTGTTTTAATTTACTGTGTGAAAAATGTTATTCATAATGTCTTGTATCCTTGATTTCTCGTTTTATAGTGACATAAAATTAAATCATTTATATTCTAGCAGATACAGTTATTGTTATTCTTATTTATATTTTTCATATATTTTCTTCTGATATTTATTTAGATTTCTTTTTTTGTTTACTATTAATTTATATCTCTTCTATTGTGCTACACTCTCTTAATGAGGGAATAGTATTCACACAGACACACCATATTCCCTCACTTCTATTCAGTAGTCTCTACCATTCGAGAAGATGCGCTTGAGGCTATGTAGCCAACCGGGCTCAGGGAACTCATTAAGTGGCATCCAGGTCCAAGTCATCACAACTCTCTTCATTATAGATATAAAAATTAACAATTCATCTCTGCATAAAACTACAAATCTCATTTATGAATATTATTATAACTGTTATATCAAATTCGATCATCCATCATGTATTATTTATTGAATTTAAATATCATTTAAATTTGATAAACAAGTCATGTTCCCAATTCTTAAATTCTCCATCATCATCACAACCAATTTGATTTCAAAATGTCATTCCATAAATGGATTAATAATTATACGTATAGTTTATTTGGTGGAATGTATTTTTTCATGTGAATTTATATATAGTAAAAAATTTATCCCATCATAATCTAATATCAATTTGTTAAATAGTTAATAAAATTTGGGGATAATATCCATTTTTAATTAGATACAATCTATTATATTATTTTTTATATCTCACAACTTATTAGATATATTAATATATAAAATTATAAGTTGACCATGTGATATTTCCTCTCAAATTGTGAAATTGATTAGTATTTTAGATTTTTAACAGGAACCCATATGAAATTATTTCCTTTTCGGTCATTTTAGTATGACGTTTCCAATATCAACGGTAATTTTTGAACAATTTCATGAATGGATGGGTAATAGTAAAATTATCCATTAAATAGTTTTTACACAATATATTTCATTTATACTAAAAAATTTGATGTATATTCATATATTATATTATTCATTCAAACCAAAAAAGTACCTTGTTAATTTCAATATTTATTTTTTATCTCTTTATCGATATACAATGTTGAGCAATTTTCATAATAAAATGGAACCTTCTTTTTAAAATCATTTGATTGAACATATAGAAATAAATAAAATGTCAAAACACATTCATTATCAATTTTAAAATAATTGGGTTCCCCATTTGTATATAATACACCTTCAATTGTACCCCAAAAATATCCCTTTGAAATTCCATAATCATTTCCACAATGGATGTATGATTAATAATTTATAAAAATCTTTATAATGTTCCTTATTTTTTTATTCCAATTTTCACGATTTCATGTCTAATAGGTTTATGTCCTTCTCCATTATCATAAACATGGATACATTTACATGATTTATTCAGTATAGGGAATCTTAAACATTACACTACGTCTAAGGATTATATTTGATTGAGTAATCATAATCCATAAACAAATGAAATAAGGTTTAATAGTGTTTGTTGAGAATATTTTCAATTAATTTTTGTTTTAGGAACTTATAATTTTTATATATACCAAACGTCTATCCATAGTGATAATTGTATAATATTATAATTGTAATGATTATTATCTTTAAATCTATATCAATCATTAGATAGTTCCTCACATAAATTATTAATTTTTCATAGGCATTGGATACAACATTAAAATTTTCAATAAGATAGAACCTAATAAAATATTTTATGCATTGTATCTGACGAAAAATCCTTCCTCATATCGTGATATCATTATTATGTGTTCAATAATTAGTCTCTTGATAATATCTTTGAATATAATTCAACATTAATTTGTATATAAAAACATTATATACATTCATTATATGTTACTCATAGTATATATAAAATATGAAAGTTTTCTAACAATAATCCCCTTTATTAGGATGAATATTTTGAAGAAGGGTATATTCTCAATTAAAAATTTACATTGACTATACATAAATATCACTTATAAATTATAAATATCTTTGATAGGGTAATCGAAACTACCTCAAGATCTACCTTTTTAGAGTATATTTGAAAAAAAAATTTGTAATTACTTCAAAAAATATATGAAATTAACCAATAATCAATCAATTCATTATGTCATATGATTTTTATAGAGAAATTGAGAGTGTGAAGTGAATTTGTGTGAACTTATACTATTTATAAAATTTATAAAAATTAGTCTTGGAATATCCTTCATCTTTAACATTGATGTGTTGAATTTGAAATAATGATCCAATATATAGGTGTAGTTATCCCCATGTTAATGATGGAAAAATTATTTATTCTATGATAATTTATTCCTTTTCCTTATCAGGAATTTTTTGAGTTGAAGATAATCAATGAAAATGAAAATTAATCCATCCTTTTTTTGCATTGTAGACCATTAAACATCTGGATAATGTAGTTTTTTGTCTAAAAAAATATTAAATATTCTATTCTTGTAGATTATTAATTTCTACTAGTTCGATTTGGGTAACATTATATTGAGTGTCTGATAATGCTGGACCTCTGGTTATATATTTTACTAATAGATGAACATGTTGGTCATGTTGATGATCATGAAATACATATTAGAATAAATTTGTATGTTCTCTTAGAATAGAAATGTCATCGAATATGATCCTTTTACTTATCTCAATAAGCTGATATAGATATAATTGGTGATAAGTATATAATGTATATAGTTTTGAAAATGATTCCAAGGATATTTATCATCATCTATATACTAGTGTACTAGCACAGAATGACTTTTGATTTGGAATAATTTTTTTCTTCTCTTGGTAGTTGATATTGTATCTCATAAAATGATAGTCAATATAAGACTAATAAATAATTTAATTCCATTAAAGTGGGAATGAGAAATGTGTTCTGGGATATTCTGTTGAAATTTATATACATAATATTCTTTATAAGAAATAGATGAAATTATTTCTGAATTTATTATTTATACTAATAACTAAACCCCCATGTTTTGAGGTGGGTTTTGAACAAAACTACTACATTTTATTGATTTTAATGAGCAAATTTGTTTATATTAAAGTAGAACAGTTATTATTCACCAGTGGAGAACCGACAATTACATTATCATTTCATTATTGGCATTCACAAGATGTAATGATATTTTAATGTTAGTAATCCACTCATGGAATTAGTTTTTATTTTCATTAGTCATATTTGATGACCATTTCTTTAGATAATTAGCATTCATCGTGTATGTGATCCTTTTAGATGAAAAATTCAAAAAAATAGGACTAGTCAAAATTTTATTTTCATTCATTGCATTTATGGGTTTCATCATCTCTCATCAATCTTATTTAGTGTGATACAAATTTTTTACACTATTGAAATTACACATTGTAATATTTATACAATTTCAAGGATACATAAATCAACAATTGTGAAACTTATACAATTAGGGATTTTCCTTCTTTGAGAGTAATCTAATGATCCAATACAATTAATAACCACTCCCCTATTTTGTATTTCTTTCCCCATGATTTCATTGAGAATACACAATATATAATTAATACATTAAGGGATATCCTAACAATTTATCATAGTTATAGATTCTTGATTCATCAAATATTTTACAAGACACAACATTCTCCCACTAAAAGGTCACGACCCCCTCACTCCCAAGGTACTTATCATGGGTGGAAACAATGGGATATAGATAAAGACAATGTTGTCTGGTTTCCAATACTCCTCAAGTAGGATACCATCACTAAGGATCTTAAATCCTCACAAAATTAATGGATTATCATTAATAATAATAATATTGTTTGGTAGGATTAATCAACCACTTGTAACTCCGCTAAAATTTAGAAAATGAAAAAACATCCCATTATTAATGTAAATTTAAGAATTTTTTTTTATAAATTGTCTAAATAAATATTTAGATGATGTTTTGTGGAAAAACCCAAAACTACGTTATGGTTCATGGATTGAAAATTTTTCTTCGTCCATGAATCCCTCCTGAAAACTAAATTTTTTATATTGGTTGGGTAAGAATACATGAATACTCAGTATTATCATCAAAAAGTATTCCATTATCTTGTGTATAAGAACATTGTAATCACACAAAGAATAAAAAACATATCCAACAACACCTATGTAGTTTAACAAACCAATCTTTTCATCCCGATGGTATGCTCACCAAAAAACACATCCAAGTATTATAACTCAAAAAGAATAATATCGATAAGGGAAAAATGCATTACTTTTCCAGAATGTTCCCACTATATCACCAAAATATCATGTGTCTAAAAACTATGTTTTATTATGTTAAAAAAACATTTTTCATTCCTTCATAAGTCACCTAGGCCTGCACTTCATAGAAAATATTTTATGAAGAGTCTCAGCCCCATAAATAATATAACATCTCAACTGAATAAACATGTTCCACCACATCATTCCATAAGACAAATGGGTTATCACATCGCATAAAAATAATTACAACAATATAAGGGTGGAAAGAATGTGAATAACATAATCTGTATGCACTCATCCTAAAATACATGAATCCTACCCTAAGACATGTCATCATCTCTTCAAATAACCAACACAACTATTCAATTTTATTTTATCCATCACACCCAACACATATCTACATTTCCCAGAAGTAAGAAGGGATAAGAGTGGGTAACCAACAAACCATCCTCAAAATATTGATATTGAAAAAATTGACATAATACATTTTGATGTAATACCTTAGTGATCAACATGGTCGGGTTGCATATATAAATCATGGTGAAAAAATAATATATATATCAACACACATTCCCAAACTATGGATTCACAAAAGGATCACCAAAAATTCCACAACATTACTACTAAATTTGTCAACACACAACAGTTTCTCTTACAACTCTAAATGCATACCACCATACAATAATAAAAAAACTATATACCAAATTCCACATTTAATTACATGTCAATTAAATTTCCATATTTTCTATTACCAACTACATTAATTCATTTATCCAAAAAAATCACATCTAACAAAAACCACTAATAACAGCACATACCACTTTTATGCATTATTCGTTATCCATTAAAACCAATTCTAGATTTATTCATCATTAAAAGATAATTTCATTATAACCACGATGAAATGTACAACACATCACAACACAAAAATAAATACCCCTATCCATTTCCAATATTCACCACATTTCATCCACTATACATTATCGACAAATCTAGTCACAACCACCACATAATAACTATAAATAATTACATTCTCCACATACAAAAAGCATTGTATCACAACTCTTTATATACCAAGTTAATGTTATCACATCTCAACACATACCAATGGCATCTCATCACATATTTTCATATTATAACCACATCCAATAAAATCCACATGAAATTCCATTCCCACAGCACAAATAAACATTCCTAACCCACATAAAATGTTTTATATATTTTCAGGTGGATTTAATCAAATTATACTGATTGGTTTTATGTGAATTCTCACACAAGACACCCAAAAACCCCTTGTAATTAATTGAATCTGAGTGTTTATAAAATTTAGAATTATGGTAATAGTAAAAGAAAAAAAATATTCTCATAATTATAATGATTAAATAAAAAATACATAAATGAAATTGACTATAAATAAAGAATGACGTCTATATAGTCACAATATAAATAATATAAAATCTATAAAACATGCAATTTCATTCCAATTCCAATTGAAATTTTCATATTACCATTTCTGAATCATCAATAATCCGTATTTAATATCACATTGATTAAGAATTAACCCAAAATGTTGTTTACATTGTCTAACTAATTGTGAAAAAATTTATTCCTTAACCTCCTGCATAGAATTCTATATACATTAAAATGTTGGAAGAAGAGTAAATTTCCACCTATCACCACAACAAAGAGGAACACCTAGAAAACCATAATCAATATATCCAAATAATTATCCCATAAAAACAAATACAAAATCATATATTTCCTTCATATCTACTAATGAGGATATGAGAATTAGGAAAGAACTAAGTAGATGAAGATATGAGCTCACCTAAACAACCACAGATTGATCTTCCATGGTTTCGGTTTAATCCAATCAATGGTGGGATGATATATCTTCTTGGTCGGAACATGGTTCTCTCATAGAATGATAGAAAATTTGGAATGTGATGGTTTTTAAAGGATAATGGAATTCATACCCATTCCACAAAATCAATGTCCATGTCATATCATATGTGACCACACCACATATCTACTATAAAAACAACGAACTACAACACAGTGGGTGATACCACACCATAACTAGGTTAGTGAAACTATCTTACACGATACATGGTATCATGCATAGAATATTTCATATTAATCATGTGGTTTCAATGTTGTATGCCATACCATTATTCAACAGGACCCTAGAAATCAAGAAAATATAGTTCCATAATCCCAGCTCTATTGTGAAAATCCCCTCAAGTCGATTGTACCACCCAAATACTAAACATTGAAATCCATGGAACAACCAACATCCCATCCTTATAAAAACAATCCTATAATCAGATACAATTTTATAGCCATGCTTCATGGTGTAGTGGGTCCAAAAATGGAATAATTATTTTTTCCTCCAAGTTAAGTCGCAAGAGAGAAGCCAACACCATTATCTCTTAGATATGTAGAATTTGGATTTTTCACTAAAACACTTCAAAATGATCCATATGACACAAATTTTTAATTAAATATAAAATGAATACTTGTATTGGTTTTCTTAGGGATCCACTAAACATGTCTCCTCTATATTTATTTTCCATGTACAACCACACCAACACTATCTAAATCATTAGGAAACCCATGACATCTACACAAGAAGAATTATAAAAACGTTAGAGGTCAGTAGGACTAATAGATTACATTAGAAAACTATCTAACTATTCTCACCCTCAGTATTCAAGGATCCCATTACATTCAAAACACCACATCTAACAAATCACACAAAATATGTCATAAAATGTTCACAAAAAAGTTAAAGACTAGATCATCACCACACATTACTATACATACGATTACGAATAAAACAAAACCATCCCATTATAGATAAAAAACACAGATAAGATGCATAACTATTTAAACCAAAATCTTATCACCCACTAATCCAATGCCAAATATCACCATAAACACTAACAAATAGATCCCAAAGAACACAATTAAACTAAATTCATCTTGTGTGTCATGATATTATCTACATAGTGTGTATGTGACTCACCCATATGTTTTAAATCATGAAAATGTATAATGTTTGTATATTATTAATTAGTTCATACCATCTTTAGAATATTTATTCTTTAAAACAAACATCGTATAAAAATAATAATAAACCCATCTCATAAACTGGCATGATTAAAACATGTTATGATCAGGAAAAAAATAAAGAAAAAAAGAGGAAATCTAAAAATCAATCATTTTATTAGGAACACATATATGTGTCTCACTCCCATGTACTATCCTCTAGACCATAATTCATGCACATCTCATGAACCAATGGAATGGTTCATCCTCATATCAAATTCTCCTGATATTATTGGATCTTCCCTATAAACTCCATGAATATCATGTCATCCTCAATATATAACTCTCCCTATCAATAAAATAGAATTCATCGTGATGATACATAATGATCTGAGTGTTTTCGAATATGTTTTCAATCAGTTCATGTCATAGTGGATGTTCCAGAAAATAGGCTACATCCCCATAATTCCCCAACACCTCAAAATGTATAATAAATTGAGTTTGAATCCTAAAAGCACCAAAACATATCTTCTACCGCTATTGTGGGGAAATTATTTAGAGCGTGTGTTATCTTATATTAGATCTCACGGACCTCCTCTTATAATATTCAAATGTTTTCCCCTTATCCTAATGTACTTTTATCATCTTGAGAGCAATATTAAAATTCTTTTTTATTCATTCCACCTCATTAGGGCCAAGAACCAAAGAATCTTGAACATTGACCTAACACAATATATAGAATGACCACCCTTATAAATACACAAACATGAACATTCAATTGAATGAGTGATAAATGATACTTATGGGAAACTATTACATAGAAATTTTTTCCCACAATCCTCTAATATCTAAAAAATACACTCAAACAATTTATACCCACATATATATGTTACAATTTATCATCACAGAAATTTGATTGTGGAAACTAATGTTATGCTATAATTGTGGGGAAAATAGATAAAATAATACCATAAAGTCTAAAAGGTTAATCTTGTGTCCCAATCATAGAAAATATGACCCAACACTCCATGTAGTTCTAATAATTCATCCAAATACTTCTTAGTAAAATAATCCATCATTTACAACTCCATGATCTCTTGGAAGTGAGACTATTTCATCATCATATACGTGATTACCCATATAAAATCACAACCTCCTTGATCATGGGTACACCCTTTGAATAATTCCTCCCTGATTCCATACGTTTTACACTTTATATCATCTAAAGGATTAAAACCCCACTATGAACATAATGTTTTTAATTTAGTTGGCGAAATACAAGACAATTATCCCAAAACTATGACACCACCCATTTCACCCTTATCTATCAAATATGAACACACAAAAGAAGGTAAATATTGTATAAATATCGGTAACATCCAAGTATGGTAAATGAAACTCATGAAGGTAACTCTCACACATAACCACAAAAAATATTTCCACACATGAACAACCATATCAGTTTAAACATCCACCGACCATCCCTCTGGAGCATCAAAGTGGCCAACAAGATCAAACCTCATCAATCCCATTGAGTCTCCCAACAGAGAATCCACCTCCATCGATGTTAGAGATGAATAAATTTCCATATAAATAAATCAATCTCCATTATCAACAAAACATAACTATAACTATACATAATCTTATTCTGAAATCGTTTTCTTAGAAACCCTACACACTCAAACTACATCTTTCCTTGCAATCCTGGTCAATTAATCAGCCCCAATGGTTCTCTTTACTGATGTGTATGAGATTTAAAAATAATAATCTTATAGAAACTCCTTCCATGATAATATATTTTGATATATAGCTCACTAATATAGGATATATCTTTGGATCCTTTGATGTATTTTTACCATGATGTTCTCCCAAACGAGTTAATATCGGCACATCGTCAACACAAACATAATCTTTTAAAGACCCATATAATTAGTGGAATAAATAAAATCCGGGGGAAATAAAATCCTATAACCATAGGTGTTTACTATATTTTTATTTATATTGATAAATCCAAAGACCAAATAGGAAATTCCATAAAACACATCAAATATCACTAATTCCTTAGGAAAATAAAACAATGGGGTAGTAATCAATCCTTCTTTCAGGTTATGATACAGTACATTCAAATGAATTGTTCAAAATATTATGTATTCCCTCCTAGAAATTTTTTTGAATATGTATGCAATCCACGAATATTTAATTATTATACTCTTATAATATCCCATTAGTGTATGTAAGCTATGAACCACTACCAATTTCTTAGTTACTACCGATTAAATAACTACCTTAATATTAAATTTATCAAATACCAGAACCTAATCAAACACCATGTAACCATGGAAATCTGACTCTCATATACATAACATACACTTGGAAAAACATTTATAGTGTTGATGGAATTGATAAAACCAAAAGACAGTTGTGATGTTATTTTCATACTTCATCTCAAACGTTAAGTAGATCAATATGACAAAGATGAGTAGAGCTACAAATAAATCAAATAATTCATGGAATATGAGTTCCATTTTCCCCATAAAAATTGATAGATAATTAAAAAATTATAATATTCATGAACATAAATTCCACATACCTTAAACCAAAAAATGTATTTGGGATACCACCATTCATCACCCTAAATATGTTTTTTCTAAAACATATATTGATCTTTGAAAATAAACATGAATCTTTAAGCTAATATAGAAAATAAATTATATTGAAATGTGGGAAATTATTCTAGATCATCACCTAATTTAATACATGTTATTATATGAACTATAAAACACTTCAATACTCATTATTGGTTAATAAAACTAGAGCATGTGATGGTGACAAACATTGAAGAAAAAAAAACATTATTCGTTAGGTGATCTCTATGAATTACCATCTCTTATATCTCGGATAATTAAATTATGTTAGGATCTGAAGGAAAAAGATACACATTGAATGGAATGTCTATACTGAACTCCAAATAAAATAAATGGGTTCCCCTAATATGTCCTTGACAAATATATCCATAAATTTTCAAACATCACTATGTTCCCCCACTATCCCAACATCCGTGAAATACACAGAAGACACAACCATCAAATATAAAAGGGGATTAAATTTTTAAATTTCCAAATGAAAAACCTAGTTTCTAATAAAAAATATATGATTGGAATTCATATTTGACAACATAACTGTCCTCTATATACATTTGATCATAACAGACATAGAATACATGTCACCAACACCTGGAATTACATCATACAACTACATCTGTAGTGTAAAAAGATCCCCACATGAAATGTGTGGACCCATTGTTATTACATAAACCTAGAATGCATGAAACAATGTATTCTGGAATACAAGAAATATTATAAATAATAGGGGAAAATAAATCTCCTATATTTCTATTCCCCTTACACAAATGTGATTGGGCGAAACAAATGAGTGTGACGTTTCTGTATAAAACAAGGCATAAAAAATTGTGGATGAAAAGATAATCATATCAATAGCAATTTATATCCCCTATTTTGATATCGACTCAACTGTATGATTATATTCACACATAGAACCTATACCTCTTCACTGATAGACACCTTTATAAACACACATAAGACAAGTTCCCAAAATTATTGAAACATCCATTGGTCTTCTTATAATCAAACCATCTCATCTCAATTGAGCATAAAATTATTCCTATACTATAGAAACATTATCACTTATAACTCAAATTGAATCTAACACTGAACATATCTACCTCCACCATAATGTGGTAAACATTCCATGAGAAACTATTAATTATATTGGCCCAAAACACATATAAAATAATATTTAAAAACCCCTCTAGGAAAATCACAAAAACATCATTGGCCATATAAGGAAGGATTAGTAACATTTAAGATTTAATACCCATTAGTTGAGTCCAAAAAGGTTCAATAACTGGGGTCATTCAATAGGAAACACTACAATATGAAGAACCATGAAGGATATTCTCTATCCATAAAATCCCAGTTATTGAATACACATCACAACCCCTACCATCTTTAAAACCTCATTATACATTAGAAATATAAAAGGAGTAACATAATTCTAATTCAAATAATGGTAGTACTAAACAATAATCCACGTTCAAGACTTATCATTAGGAAAAATATCTAGGGATAATTGTAAAATGTCCTTGACCCTAATTCCCATATCATGAAAAAACATACTCCCCTAATGAATAGAAAACGTCTCAAACCTATTTTTTCTCATCGTTGTTAATGAAATGAACTCTTCTCAGAACCTCATCGGTTGAAAGCCCAATGAAATAGATAATTCATCACTAATTTGGTCCTCCATGCATTTTATGGTCTCCAAAAAAGACATAGTACTCCAATAAGTCTGGATAAAATTAAACTGATATTAATATCCTATACCTATCTCACAATCTAATGATAATAGATATTTCACTTATAATTCACCACATTATTCTTCTAAAAATAACACAACTTTTTCTACAACTAGTAAATATCCATATCCATATCAATCCTTGGGTGATCAACTAGTTCATTCTATAAGACCACCACTTCCTTAACTACATAAGAAAAATGACAATGATTCATGTGTAAAAATGGAATAAAATATTTCTTATTACCAATAATATTTAATTTTACTTGTACAAACCACCCATTTCCAATAAGAGAACCAGTCAAACATGATGAATTTACATGTCCTTGGTCTCTACCCCACATGAAGTTTCACCTCACTTGGTCATTTTGTAAGATCAATGTACTATCATTACATAACTAGGGTCTATAAAAAAGTTTTCATATTTATTATTTCCTATAATATGTCACACAAAATAATCAATCATCCCAGTATCCTTACCCACACTTTCAATCATCACTATCTATAACTATGAAATGGAAACTAAAACTGCCCAGTAAATCATTTATATGTAGAAATCCATATAAATTTCTGAAAATAAATTCCAACCAAAAAATATAAGGCTACAACACAATAATATACTAGGTCTATAGATAATAACGTCTGACATGATTTATATATCTTTTCTAAGGAACCATTGAGAAAATAGAAGAACCAACAATACATAAGTTGGTTTACTGACTAGTCCCTTCTACCCTAAGGAATTATAAACAAATAATACATCCAATCATAAAAACATAATAAAAAAATATTGATAAGGATTACTTCCTTATATCACATCACATCACTTCTAACATGAAGATACATGGGCTATCACATCCCATCACACCTTGACAGAATAAACATGGGCCATCATATCACAACACATCAATCTAGAAGTCACCTAGGCCATCATATCGCATGACATATATCCCAGAGACATCTAGAATATCACATGGAATTACAAAGTCAATATAAATTGTAGGGTTTGATGAATATGATGGACCAAAACCTTGTTCCCTACTCTTACCAAGTTGAACCAACACCATAATCCATTTTAATATATAATTAAAAATCCACCACTATTTATATCCTTTCTTCTTTCCATTAATTCATACTAATATATAACTATCATAGATGATCGTTTGGGGAAGAGGATGTAACCAACAATCCTTCCACACTAATGAGATGTAGTGAAATGTTCATCAAAAACGTTTTTTTTCAAACATGAAGAGATTAAAATTGAGGGAGTTTACTGATATCACATTGAAAATATAATTTATATATATATACAATAAGAATCCCCACATAATAGTTAAATTCAAAAACACCAACCTTTAAAAATATAACAGCTAAACATAACATTTTCCACCAATTTCTCTACCTCCTATAAATGCCCAAAAACACACAACAAGACACGACACATAAACATCATTCAGCCTTCTATCTCATCTCCAAATGTATTAATTATTTTCAATTAACAACCATTATGATTCATTATTCCTATTCACATCTCATTAAAAACTACAATGGTTTTTCACACATCATATTTCACTAAGATTTTCAATTCATATTTAAACTCATGATAATTAAATTCTTCGTTTATATTTTATTTCATTAACACCTTAGGAAATACAAGAAAAAATCTTGATAAATCATTCCATTACCAATTACCACTAAAAAATCCTTGTATCGTTAATATTTCACATTACCAATACTTATCATCACAACTGCCACCAAACATACACATCTCATCACATCCTTAACATCTTAACCACCTCTCATCAAATATAGGCATATACCAACCACGTCTTAACAAATATCAGCACATACCAACAACAAAGCATCGCATTTAAGTATATGACATCCTTATCCCATCACATCAGGAACACATACTATTACAATAACACTAATACACATCACTTATTTATATAAAAATTGTCAGACATGTCTAGAGGATTTAATAACATGCCACCTTTTTATTTCAAGGGAAATATAACAATATACAAAAACTCATAGGGAAGTGATATTATTAACAAAATATAGTTTTTTATAAATGTCCCATTATGTGTGATAATTAATAACACACAATGAAATTTTTTATATATAAAATTTCATATTGATAAAAACTCATCTAACAACAGTGATTTTAATAATTTAGTCAAACCTATAAAATCACAATATCAACAATATCACTTCGAATTGTACAAGGAAGGATGGACCCGTAAGGGGATACTCTGCGGTGCTAGGGTTTCCCCATTGCTACCAGTCCATTCTCGATTATCCGCATCTTTGCTTCTCAGTTTGCGGTGAGTTCATGGTGTGCTTCTCTTGCTGTAGCGACGACGAGGCTTGATTACAGATTTCAGCACCGCTGTAGGCTTGGGATCCTTGGTTTCAAGGGTTCGAGGGTACTCTGGCTGCATCATGGGTTGTAGCCAACATATAGATTATACGGTGTCGAAGACTCATTATCTTCGGTGGGTTCAGATTCCTTGGTGGCATGGTGAAGTCCGTGGTCGAGAGCCAGTTTGATGCTGTTTGTGGTTACAACCACGTTTCATCTGTGTGCTTGGGTGGATCTATGGGCTCCTCGAGCGATGGTGGTGATGGGTTGTTGTTTGGTTCTTTTGTGACTGTCTTCTTCTGGAATGGATCTATGTTTGTGGTGATGGATTTTATTTTCGTTTTTGTACATGGTTCTGGGTTCTATCCTCGTTAGTTTCTTCCAGTATATTGCTATGGAGGTTCTGTCATTTTCACTTGGCTCTGGCCTTCAAATCCACTCGCCTTCTAGGTCAGTGGGGAGTGTTGGTATCAATAGAGGTTTTGGGTTCTGTTTGTGAGAGAAAAAAGGTTTTCCAGGAAGGTTCGGGAGATTCAACTAGTTGAGAAGGATGTCATTGATGTCATTGGAGAATCTCGGTTGTTGGTGAAGTTTCTTGACAGCGACGGCTGTCGTCTGTAGGCTTGTCAGTGATCTGAGTTGTGATGGAGATGTCTGAACGAATCGAGGAAAGTGACCGAATCAATGTTTACACAACTCTAGGTGTCTCTTTTGTGATCTCGAGGCTGGAGCGTGAATGATGGAAGGGTTTATATTTTTGAATGTTGTGTTTTTTTAAGGCGGCATTGGCGGTACACATAGGTGTTGGTTGCAGTGTTTTGTTTGAAATTTGAATTTTGCATGCTATAATTTCCCGTGTAATTCTGGTGATGGGTTGAATATGGTTGTTTATTTAGGGTCTACACTTACCCTTTAAAAGTGTTATTATAAAATTCAAAAATATGGATTATGGAAAAATAATATCCCTTCTATATAACATTTTATTTCTTTCACAGTTATTTGTTAATTTTAGGATTTTCAAATCATTATATTCAATATTTTGGATGTATTATAATCCCAATGATAATATATATCATATCCCATCCCAACATATGAAACTAAATATGAAGGAAATCCCACTTACCTAAATGGGAGATTTATGATTCACTAAAATATCATGGAAAAAGAGGGAACATCCAATTGGTCCCCATCAAATAAAAAAAAATTTATCATGAAAAATATAACAGATAATGTTTACATATTAATTAATTTAGTAAAGTATTTATTGTTTCCCAATATATTTCTCTATGATTTGATTTATATATGGAAACCATGCTTATTTGATTTTCAACTTAAACTTCATATTGTGTGTGGAATAAATGAAATATCCCACTATCAATGTAGTTGGGATTTTAGTCACCCACTTAATCAATATTTATTTTAAAATAAATTTGTCAATAGATATTTATACCATGTGACATGTAAATAGTCTTCAATTACATTGTCTCATATTATATGTTTTGACTACCTTTAAAATAGTTTTATTTTTACATATTCAAGGAAGACCTTGGTAGATATCTTATTATATCATGTTTTATATAATATAGATTCTTCACAATTTTTTTTATAGAGATGCATTCATTTAACCATGACATAACATACTATAATTCATTCTCATAGTTCCCTACATTTAATATGTCAAAAATATATAAAACTTGAAAAATGGAGGAATACTCAATTATCATCCTATATATAAATGGTTTTTCCATAATTAATATTTTTAAAAACTATATTCCCAACAAAAATAGTATAAGATGCTACATACAAATTTTATTAGGGGGAAAATAGTTTTTTATTTTGGCTTTTCACTATTTATAAATGTCATTCAATAACAATTTTACCATTCTTTTCTAAAACATTTTATAAATTGATATGGTCAATATATCCTCAACCCACCAGAACAATTCCCTCATAGTTAAATCGTAACTATAGTGATAATTATATTTTAGTTACTATTAACCTAAATAAATTAATTACATAAATATATATTAATTTTAAATAAATGTTAAATAAAAAATATCAATTTTTTTAGATGTCTATAAATCAGATATCTGAGTATATTTAAAAAATATGTTCAAGACACTATGACTGTAACATCACTATCTATATAATGTTTGAAAATTTAATTTAATCATTTATTTAATTTAATAAATAAATTAGGGTTACTGCCAAAATTTATAAGGAACAATATGGAAGTCTCAAATATAATAATTTCCAAATATAAATACAAGAATATTTTAAAATATTCTTCTCCAATGATGTAACACATATTTTCCACCAACATATGTCCATTAGTAAACAATAAAGTAGAAAATACATAGAATTACCATGATCATGTTTGAATATGTTTGACTGTTCAATATGTCACTAACAAATTCTATATGATATATCTTGCGAATGAACCCTCCATATCATATGTATGCACTGTAGATGTTTTCAAATGAAACAATCATTGGGTTTCGAATATGATTATTGATAAATAATGGACTTTTTTAAGAATCAATTATGATGAGACCACCATTTCGTTAAACATGGATTAATAACATGGATTTAGGTTCCCCAAAATCATCAATCTCACTTTTGTATGTATTATTTTTGAGAGGGAATCTCCCACTTGGGAGTGGATTGTAGTATACTGACTATTGAGAAGATTTTATTTTAATCTACAACTTAAGGTTTCATAAAACCCTCGAGTCCTAGATGTTCATTTTTAACTATTTTATGAGATGTGAAAATCTTTTTCATTAACGTCTATTTAAACATAATTGGATTTTAATTATATAGATTATTTACTATTTTGAAAACATCATTTTGGTACATAAAATCCACCTCGTAATGCATGGATTCATTCTAATTTGAAAACTCCTTTGTATTTAATACCTCTATATATGATATAATCATAGTATCCTATTTGATTTTAGTTACACATAATTCAATTTTATGAAAATAACATCAACATGATTTTCTAAAACCTCTATAAGGCATACATGATACCTATGTATTTGAAACATCTTCATATCCCACTATCTCTCATAATAATTTTCTATATACCAAAGTTTCTTTATCTATAAAATAAAAATTACCTAATTTACTATTTATAAAACTATTTACTATAGATAAATGTCTTTCTTAATTACATGTGACATTTATATCCACAATAACATTTTGTTTCTAAGAGTTATATATTTAATTTAATTTATATTTCATAGGATAACATATTAAGAAACATTTCATACATCAAGTTTCATATTTTTCATTTTTTATTATATTTAAAAGTGATTCGCATCCCCACACACGTATGTTGTTCAAAAAATATTTATATCAATACCTTAACTTGTATTGAATCTATTATACAACTTTAGTTAGATGTATGTTTATTTTATATATAGAATTATATAGTGAGTTTCCTTAATATTAAAATATTTGTTGTTCGTGTTTCAAAATTATTCATACAATATCTAGAATTATATTATTTCTACTTTAACCTTTTTCACACAATGGATTCAACCTCACTGTGTTTATATCTTTATTCAGTGAGGGTGTTCAATATTAGTCATGTTATTATTCAAGAAAAAGGATTGTTTATCATTTATTTCTTTGATATCCACTACACATGGTATCATCTAGTTATGAATCCCAATTGGGAGATAAAAAAATTCCTATCACATTGGTTAGTGGACTTATTCCTCCAATTTCCAACCATTCAATAACATATTTGAAAAATAAGGATGAGAGTCCATAAATTATGAATATAAAATCAAAACAATAAACATTGAAGGAATAACTTATGAATGGAATGTATACCCATCCAATTAATTTCAATGTTTCAATATCGGTTATTCATTTTAGGTATAGTATTATCTTTATAATCGTATATAATTAAATATTTAATCTCCTAATTTTCAAAAAATATTATCAATCCTTCTGAAATGGTTTTCATAATGTTTGTAAATTAACTATACCATTTCCTTAGATTGTAAAACCATGTGTGCATTTAATAAGAATAAATATTCATCATTGGAATATTGATTTAGTACCCAATCAATTGTTTCTAGTGTAATTAAATCAATGTGAATTTATGAATGTTCTTGTATAATCATGACCATGTCTAGATATTCATTCCATTTATAGGATACCACATGCACTGAACTTTTCAAAAATTTTAGGATAACTCTTTGAACCTTATCCGTATATTTTTCTTTAATAAATTCATATCCAAATATTAAATGATGAATAGATCATTATCTAATAAATTCTATATTAACATGAGTCTATAATAAATATTACTTAATGATTTTAATTCAACTTTCTATAAAGTGGTACCCATAAATATTGAGGAATATTGTCTTTGGGAATATTATATTGCTAAAAAATCAATATTATAAAAAACTATAACATCTTTATGTAATAATCCAAAATGTTATAAAATAATCTATTTATCACTTATAACATCAAGTGATATAGTGATATTATTTGTAATGGAATAAAGTAAGATATAAATCTATGTAAGTTGATATTCAAACAATTTATTTTTGACACATAACATATTAGAGAAAAGGATCAGTTCCTGGAAACATAAAATAGAATTAAAATATGTGTTAACATGAATTAATTTCATGAATTATGTTATATCATTGTATCATGGAATTATTGGAATGTAAAAAATCCTAATAATGGAATCATAATAATATGTTAAGTCTTAACCCCCATCAAAATATATCATAGAGTGTTAGTATCACTACTCATCCAAAATAGATGGGTTTTCATGATATTAAATCACTCCCCAATTGATTTTGGGAAGCATAATTTTTTATTAATAGCATCATTAATGACATTTATATGATTATTTTTATGGCATGAAGAATCTTACACAGGGAATAACATTAGGAATACACTTGAAAATGAAGTGGGTAAAATAGTATATCATTATTTCATATCAAAATTTCCTTATATATAGATTCATATGAATGAAAGAATTAGACAATATTATATCTTATTTATAATATCAATGTTCTCACAAAGTGATTAAAAAAATTTAAGTTAAGTATGTTTGTAAATGAATATGTTAGTGATATTTTTAGTAAAAAAAAGTTAATGAGTGATTAAATAAGGGTAGAGCATAATACAATCCTTAGTACCATATATAATCCCAAATATAATTAAACAAAAAATTAGTTTTTTTAGACACCACAGAAGGATGAAATTATTATATGGTATATTTTATAAATTTAAAACTGAAAAAATTAGTTCTCCTTAAATGAATTTCTATAGAATAATTAATTGAGAATTGAACATAATGAACATGAATTATCCACAAAAAAATAAATTACATGTAAACTTGTTATATACATACGATACGTATATAAATATTTAGGAAGAAGTGAATAAAAAGTGGGTAGTGGGAATGTAATAAAATAAAATTATTGCGTTAATGACTAGTAATGAGGGTGGTTTAGAAATCCTTTACCACGGTGCATAAAACCATTCTGTATGATTTTATAAAATTATAATTATTCAAGATAATTTAAAAAACACATGTTTAAGAACCTTTTTTTATATTTAGTTTATAAAATATCAATTATTACCATTTAAATTCATTTTATTATGATATTATTGTCATATTAAACTATTCATATCTATTTGTTACATAACTATATGGTTACATTATATTATAATTAATGTCTTATCTCACAAAAAACCTCACAATCTCCCCTAAAATTATGTAAACATAACAATCTTTTAAGGATGTAATATATAATATTACTCAAAAAAAAATATATAAATGGAAGGATAGGAATGGTGAGAATAGACTCTTAGTAATGGTAGTTATAATTACATTTAATATAAGACCATTAATCAATGGAACTTGAAAATGTGGGTATGAGAGAATAATCATAGTAGAAGAACATAGAATATGGATGTAATTCCCACATAATCAAATCATAGAATCATATCTACATAGTTTTAAAAAATAACATACATTGAAATAAAAATATTATATTAAAAAAATAGTAGTTACTTAGGTCCCTAATAAATATTATGTCATGTTTTGAAAATTAGTATCTGCTGAAAACTACCACAGAATACTAAGGTCTGGTGTCGTTGGATGTATATATTTATAATAGATCGAACTAAAACTATAAGTACAAAAAATAAATTAATTTAACATGTATTATCTTAATTCTATATGATCTTATAATATTCCAATGTTATGTTGGGAAATTCCTAATAAATATGGTGAACAAAAAATCTCAATAGTGGAATAATTATAATATTGGATAATATAATTTGAGTATAATGGAACAATGTTATAGAATTAAAATAAAGGATTAAGAATAATAATACAAAATAATGAAATGAATAAGACTAGATCTTAAGATCATGGATTAACTAGAATATACCAGAAACATAAAACCTTACATAAGAATAAGTCAAGGATAACTTCCAAGAAATCATTACATAGGGGATAGAGTTCCCTAATGGAATATATTTTTCAACAATCTCAAACACACAATCTCATGTGATATACATGTTACCCAATAAATAACTTATCTTCATTGGAGAACTTATTAAAACATGTAAATTTATATCCTTTCCAAATAAGGAAATCAATGAATAATTATTAAGCATAACGAAAACCCCAATGAAAAAAATGGTTCACATAATCTTATGTGGGGTAATAAAAAACTGAATAACATAATTATTACAATAAAAATGGGATTGAATAATTATTATGAATTTCATGAGATACATGATAAGTATATGTTAGTAAATTAATTTATATGTGAATTGAGGACATAAACATAGTGGATAAATGGGTTGTGTAAGGTACATGTTAACTACAGTTTAATGAAATGGTGTAATGGGTCAACACAGTAGGTGAAAATATTTGAATGGGAAAAAGTGCCAATATGGATTTCAATATAAAAATGTGTTTCTAAATACAATGTAAGTTTAATGAAATTTCATCGTGTCTGTAACACCCTGATATTTTTATGAAATATTTTCGGTAAATAATTTTATTTCTTCAAAAGATATCATTACATGTTATCATGAGTTTAAATGTACCGTGAGACACATATGGTATAAAATGGTCATTATAACCTATATTTATGATATAGGGAAAACAAATAACATATGAAAATGTATGGTGAATAATTTGGCATTGATTTATTTAGGAAAAATGTAGTTCAATTACATTAAAAGGAAATATTTGTGTTTTTGTATGAATAAATTTAGTAAATTTAAATTATTAAAATAAATTAATGAAATATATATTTTATATATTTAATAAAATATTTTTTATATTCATTCAACATATATTTTACTCATAGGGTATGAAAAAATGTTGTTTTATGATTCAAAACATATATTTTTTAGAAGGGTAATTTTACTTCCTTTAATAGAGAAAACTTTTAAAATTAGTTTTTTTTTCAAATTAATATTTTTAGATGTCAAAATAAATTTATTCGTTGGAATAAGGATATTAAATTTTCTATGGATGTAGTTTTTATATTTTTCTAAAAACGTTCATGTTTTGATGAATAGTAAAAATATACTAATTCTTAAGTGAAACCATATTTTTACAGTAGAATAATTTATATGGTTTAATTATATTATTGAATCGTTTTAATGTATAAATCGAATACATATTTGTACTTTTGTATGATTTAGATTATTGGTATTAATTTTAAATTGAATTTAGATATAAAAATATTTCAATCTTTTTCAATGTTTTAACATTAAATACTCATTTTCTCATTTTGTTAATGATGTTAATTTTAAATTAATTACTATAACTTTTGTGTTCTAAATTAAGATCAATGAAGTTTATATTTTTAATTAGTTGGTCTAAATTATGTAAATATCTTCCTTTTATTTTTCTAAAATACAAATAGTAACTTTTTTAATTTTTTTGTTATGGTAAAAGGCTAAATCGTGTAACTAAGGTTAAAAATAATTTTAAAAATTTATCCTAAAAATTGTCTTAAAATAATTATATGTGTGTTTTTCGACCAAAATAATCATTGGGTATAAATGGTATCCTTTTGAATTCACTTGGACGAGAATAAAACATTTAATTTAATTTATTTAATGAAATGTTAAATTTTCCTTACTCAAATTTTAAAAACTATATCATTTTGAATATAATATTATTTAGAAGATACATTTGATTATAAATACTCTTTTGAAAGATAAAATTTTTATCTTTATCATTGAAATTAATTTAAAATAATGTTTAAAAAATAATTACCTTAAAGACTAATATAGTGATGAGGCAGAAATTATTTAATTAATGACAGATACAAAATATAATTTTTATTCAAATGTTAATAACCATTAAAACCCTAATAACATGATGAAATAATATGTTTTTGAGAATATGTAGACCAAAAAAATTTATGTGCCAAGTTATTGACCATTTGGAGCCACATGGAATGGATTTTGACCCTTATAATATTTTATTTAAGGTGATGGTAAAGTAGTCACATTCATGTTTTAATAAATATAGCATTTTTATATGGGATTTTCTAGAAAATAAATTCATATAATTATATTCTTCGAAAATATCATGGATTTATCTATATGTGAGTATTTTATTTTTTTATTTTATTCAATGACTATATATATTAAATTATTACACAATATTGATGATTTAATTATTTTATTAATAGAGATAACAAATAAAGGTTATTAAAAATATTAAACTTTTTTATAATTTAGGATGATTATTATATCAAAAAATATTCCAGATGACCTTGACCTCTATGAAATATTATAAAATATTTATTCTGAATTTAACTTATTTTCTTAATATTTTTTAAAATATCAAGGAATTTAATAGAGTTAAAATTGAAACTATTGATTTCTTATCAAAATAATGATTTATTAAATTATTTTAAAATTATAAAACATTTTTTAAAATATATAATCATATTTATATGGTCTAAAAGTATATAAAGTATTTAGTTATGGTCTAATTTACATCAAATAAGTAAATATTTCTCCCTTTTAATATTGAAATGTTTGTAACCATAGTAAAAAATTAAATATAATATCTAATTGTTAATTTAAATAACGGGGTTTAATTTGACTGAATAATATGATTTAAAACTCTTGAATTACGAGATTACAACCCAATATCATGTCATATTTAGAATTATGACATTTTTTGTGTTTTTTGTATGTGCGTTGATTTTATTATAAATTAATGTTTTTGGAGGTTCCATAAATGCCCCTCGCCACAATTATAAAACAAAACCTCATCCCTCACTTCATCAATTCATTTTTAACATTCAATCTCATCCACCCCATTAAAATTTCCATTATCAATTTCTCTATTCATATTATATAGGTTCTAGTATTCTTTAATGATCAACTACAGTATTATAATAGGAGATCTATAGGGAGCACGTTGAAGAAGAGGTAATCTCCTCTACAAATTATTTCAATCTTCTTTATTCTTATGCTTCCTCTTTAGGAGTTTTTTAAATTATAATTTAATAAATACAATATATATTATATAATGATATGTCATTAAAATTATGGAACGACCATATTCCACCTTCTATTCATCCTATGAAAAATGTAATCAATATGTGTGCGTACATACGATTTACCGTCTCCACGCCATGGTGTATTCTGTTTTTCACCACCACTATACATGTATGGGTATAATGATATAAATATTATCCATATTTTATTATTATAACATAATAATGATTTTGAAACAAAATATATAACATCCACTTATATACCATTTTACAATTATGGGAATTATATAATCTCTCTTTTTGACGTACGACCTATCATCTGCACGATGTGATGTGATATATTCTACATGATATCAATTAAAAATGATTATATAAATGTATATAACAAATAAAAATTATATATATTATGTTAATATCGTTTTTTAATGATATAACATAAGATGGAGAACTAGAACTTATTTTAAAAAATATGCATATGAAAATAATGCAGTTCATACCCACATAATGTGTAATAATGAAATGTTATTAAAAACAAATGATTAAAAAATCATATATTATATCATAGAAAAGAATATGATTTTGGATTCAGTTTATGAAATTGTATAAATCATTGTATAGGAGGTGTGGATATGTATAAAGTATATCAGGACTAATGTATGTTATAATCTACAATCACGTTATTATTTGAGATTGTTTAATTTTACATATTTACTAGGGTAAATTTATCATCCATGTCCATTTTTATTAAATATGTATGAAAAAATTAGTATTTCTTTTATTTTAAAAAATTTAATTATATTTTACCCATTCTTGAATTTAAATTAATTGGTATGAATATAATCTTTTTTCATTTTCGATACGAGGTAATTTTTGACTTAATCGACAAAAGTATGAGAAGAATATATTTTTAACTTATATGACATGGATTGATTTTTATGATTTTATATGGAATTATTTCCATGAAGATTCCCTTAAAATATTTCATGATATTTTCCAAGAAATTATTTTGTTTTTAAGTATGATATTATTAAATGAAAACAAAAAATTTTCAAACAAGATAGGATATTTTCCTAAAAAATATATTTCAAGTGTTCAATCAAGATTATTTTCAATCTATGATGTTATTATTTAACGGGGTTATGTTTCAATTATATTATCCCAATTATAGATATTTTTTTAATGAATGTATTTATGAAATCCATTTGTTTTCATGGATTATGTCATGATGAAATGTTGATTAAGAACCCCATTTTATTCCTTATGTTATGCTATGATGAATGATTTCTGTTTTTGTGTAACATGTAAGAATGATTTTGTTATGATCTAAGTGGTGTCATGTCTAACGTTTCCTTAGTAATTTTCTATTCCTTCATGTTTTAAAAATCACAAATACGTCTTCTTATATATTGGTTTTCATTCCCTATGGATGAATATATACTAGATCATGTTATACCTTACCACTGGTCTTGTGTTTCTTACCAAATTTTCTCTTAACTTAGAATACCCATTTTATTTATGTATGTATTTCATTTTGATAAATCAGATCCTTATTGGTAAATCAAATTTCTATAGAATTGAAAATTTTATTCTACCTAAAACCATACATTGATTTATTCTGAAATTATATTCTTATATCTTCTAAAATTAAAACATTATTACCACTAAAATTAGACTCTGATTTCCTTAGATATTAGACTCCAATTTCGTAAGAAATCAAAATCCGACATTTAATATTTTTAAAATAGAATTATATGTTTTTATAACTATTGTTGTATTTCGTTAATATATCATTCAATTTTATTAGATCCCAACTATGATAATTTTTATCATGTTGTGTTGAAAAAAATAATGTCATGACAATTTATCTCAAACATCTCAATATGAAATAGTTTCCTCAAATCTGTTTCAAAGTAATCATTGTATGAATGACACTTGTACAGGTCCCCCAAAAAGTTTAGGGAAATATGATTTTCGGAAGAGTATGTGTATAAGGCCCCGACCTTAAACCTTACATAATATTGAATTAAATGAATAATTCACATTGAGGATCTTTTCAGGTTTAGAGTTTTAGAGAATTAGAACATAACTATTACATCTCAAAAGATTACAAAGTAGTCACTTCTACTATGTTTCCATAATAAAAAAACTCTTAAAAAGAAATGTGTCTAGTTCCATGTTTTATATAGGATGACATTCCCTTGATCCCATCCTTGACATTATTCCACATTAAGTCCTGTGAAAAACATTTAAAAAAAACATGGGGTGAGCATAAAAATCTCAGTAAGGGATACAGAAAGAATGAAAACTGTTAGTTTTTCAAACATCAAGTAATCCATATATACTCTATCAAAGTAATACCTTCACCTTCATGAAGTAGTAAAAACTCTTCACTGAATAAAGTATCATTACTTACATTTTTGTAACCAATGGATTACCATAAAACCCATAAAAAGAACACATAACATATATAAAGGTAACTTGGGACATAAACATACTTAAGTGGAATAACCATACGGTCGACTTCCACACATATCACTTAATGGAATAGCCATACGACCAATTTCCATACATACTTAATGGAATAGCCATACGACCGACTTCCATACCCAATGCATTGGAGGTTATAACGTAACCACCCGTCCTGGTATTCACGGCACCACCCTTCATATAGTTTATAATGTAACCACCCGTTAAAATGTCCAAGTACCAGTATAAAATCATAAAACATAAAACCAATATAAAGGAATGATAACATTTCCACATTTCAATCACAATATATCATAAATATATTAACATAATAGAATCCTTTTTCCAAACAATTTTCAATACCAAAATACATAAAAGAGTATATGGTATTTATTGTATTCTAAAAATATTACGGCTTGTTGAGAAAGCCAAAGACCAAATAATACTCGCGGCGGCGGAAAAGGTCGTTGTCGCCACGTACGTTAAAATAAACATTCATTTTTGTCGTTTTGTAAAACGCTTCATAGAATAAGATTCCTTTTGTATAAAAGTAAAAGTCAAAGGGGTTTATACACCGTATAAAAGAAAGTTTTGTATAAAACGAAATATGCCTCAATGAAAAGAGATTGAGACGAAGTCCCTTACCTCGTATCCGACTTGACTCGATCGTTCTTTAACATCCTGAATAATAAACATGAGTTAATTTATACTTGATTAAGAACCTTTTTTAAAGTTCATTATTCCTTTTATATCACTTATTGACATGTTATAAACATTATATAACCATTTAAGTTAATAATGTTTGTTTTCTCAATATTTGGTTCTTAAGTCGAAAGTGGACTTCTTAAAATTACATGTTGTTCGTGTGGTCAATGGTTCTTTATATCCAGAATGAAATTCCCGATTTGGATATAATATGTATCATATATATCCAGAATATACATGTATTTATAATATTACATAATCATTTAGAGATAAGAAATGAAATGCACCGTTCATGGAGACGGTAAGCCGTACGTACGCATGAACGCTACTTTCATTTCTTTGTCATACTAATGGAATTAAAACTAAAATAGAGGAATGTATATTTTAATTCCAGAATTATATTCATCATTTATATATATCATTAATTATATATATATCCATTATATACATGTAATTTTAATAGTACATTACATTTGGGGATAAGAAATGAAATGCACCGTTCATAGAGACGGTAAGCCGTACGTACACATGAACGCTACTTTCATTTCCATCTCATACTTAAATGGAAAGAAATAATAATTATATAGAGGTATATTATAATTACATTATAAATTATATATAATAACTTTAAATCCATCCTTTACATGTCCCACATATGGCATTAACGAATCACATCACTTTGAGGGGGCGGTAGTCCGCATTTCCTTAAATGAAGATATCGTGTTTACCCATAACGGAAACCATAAAGGTATGCCCAAAATGAAAAATACAGAATCATAAAGAAAAAATAAACATATAATATATCATATATAAAAATAGTGACATCATAATGGCCACCCTTGAAGGTGTTAAATGAGTATTGAACAATCATCGTTTCGGGAGGCAGAATTTCGCCATCCACGGAAACCGTATGTTCTTTAACCATTTGATGTAGTTTTGTGAGAGTGTAGCTCGAATAAATCTTATAACAACCTCCTAGTATATTGAAGATACTGGTGTTGTTACAAAAGAAGTAAATAAAAAGATTTTAGAGGGTTGGAGAAGCAAAATAAATCAAATGAACAAGAGAGAATGAATTACCTTTAAAAGTGTAACTCTTTTTTATTTGAGCCTAAAGGCTTCCTCTGAAAGGATTCTTCCCAAAGGGAATCCTCTAGGATGAGGATAGGGATGTGGATAGAGTAAATGGGCAGGGGTTGGCCGAGCCAAAGTCTTGAGGAGTGTGTGAAACGAGGTAGAGGTGGGGGCCTTTTATAAGAGGAGAGGAGGGGCACTTTTGGAAAGTAAAGAAATATTACTTTATTTGAAAATTTGTTTCGGTTTTAAAATGTCCCACATTGAAATAATTCGTGGATAAGGTGATACGGGTTCGAAATCCACTGATCCAATTAGTTTTGGACATGTGTAGTTCATAGATTTTACATTATCTTTCCATTTTATTTAAATTGTCAAATAATGATGTCATCGCTGCATCATTATTATTTCATAAATAATATAATTTATATAATGTATAAAAATTTAAAACAAAATACCATGATGTATGAAATCCTTTTAGATTTCAAATGACTATTTATAATCAAAAATCTGACTTGCATAACCCCATTTAAAAATTGTTTTAGTAAAACATATCATGTTTGTGTCATTTTTACTTTTACATTAAATAAAAAGTTATTTATGTCATTTCCCAACCAACGTGGCTCCATGGGGTCCCCAAGTTGACCCATGGCTTGTCTTGGTCGGCCAAGACACAAAAAATAAGGTTGGGACATGTGTCTAGGTCATTTCATATTATTTATGCATTATTTATACCTTAAACTACACTAATTACCACTAATCGCGATTAAAAACTTAATAAGTTACTATTCACCAAAAAATTATTTTAATCTCATTGAACCACATTTTACTTCTTAATGACAACCATGTATATCGGATTTTTGAAAATCAAAACAACATGATGGAAAATTTTCATTTAAACAGAAAAATCAGTTTTTATAAGTACCACTTAGTGGTTTCACTATTCATCAAAAATTGATGTTTTTCAGAAAATTACCAAAAATTCATCCTAAGCTATATTTGATATTACGAATTCAAAAATGAAGTCTATTTTACAAAATTCAAAACATATAAGTCACATTAATTAATTTAATAATTAATTTCCGCTGTAAGAGCAAAAAGCGTGTTTTTATGAAACAATAAGTATCAAAAGATTGACACTTGTTTAAGTCCGATTTCAAAGTGAAATTAATTCCAACGACCACTATTGGATTTAATGGTAAAAATATTTTCTAATTTCACTTTAAAACCAATTCAAAAGAAAATATAATCATATAAATAAATTAGATTAAAAAGAGGTTTTGAATTAAAATAAAACATTTTACACTATTCATAAAAAAATGAACTTTATCAGAAAGGTACCAAAAATTTACACAAAGTAAATTTTGATGTCCCGATTCTAAAGAAGAGTTATATTTGGTCCAATATAATTTATAAGATTGATCAAAACTATATTTAATGACGGTTATCCGTCAAAAGGTGATAAGTGGACCTTTCGTGAAAATTAGGGTATAAATGCCTAAAATTGAACTCTTTCCGTATTTCAAGCCTTTATCTTTTATTGG